>JAPDVU010000009.1:14264829-14864829 GCA_026230045.1 Corynorhinus townsendii
AGGTGCCTGGCATAATGCCTGGCCTTGTGCAGTGGCAGCTTAAAGCTACTTTGAATGAACAAACAGATATCTCCCCTGTATCCCCGTCTCAGCTGAAGAGCAATGTGGTCAGCCTGGACTGTCACATCAGCCAGTACGCCACTATCTGCCAGCAGCTCCAGGCTGAGGTGAGGAGCCCACCTGGGGAGCATGGCTGGGAGGCAGGGCTCCCTGGCGCGATGGGGTGGGGGGCAGGAGAATGAGAGACAGGAGCATTGGGGTGTGGCCAGGACTCGATGCCAGGGGGAGGGGGCAGCCCCCGCCTCCTTTGCTCACTTGGGACTCTGAGGAACTGGCTGTTTGGGTTCCAGGTGGCCAGTCTGAGGGAGAAGCTTCGAATGTATGAGGCGGGAGCCCGGGCCCCACAACAGGACCTCCCACAGCCCCCCAAATCGGGCACTCCACAACCACCGTGAGTTCTGTGGCCCCTACCTGCCTCATCCTTCAGTTCGGCAGGGAAAGACCCCCTTCTCCAGCTTCTGGAGGGCAAGGACTCCTTGCTTCTGTTCTGACACCTAGAGCTAGGGGTTCCCACCCAGTGCCCAGCACACTGACTGGCACCCAGAATGCTCTGTGTCAAATGAGTAAATGATAGCCCAGCCTGTATAGGCAGCATCTACTATTCAAAAGAAAGTACAGTTAAGAGGTTGGTGTCATTGTTTCCTAAACCAGAAAATTTCTGGCTCCTTCTGCCCCCCTCAGCTACTGTTCACTTGTTAACCCAAGCATCCATCCTTATGGGCTCTGTACCACCTGCCCCCTCCCTGCTTTCCCCATCTGCCCCTACTTCCCGCCCCTGAACCTCTCATTTCCCCCTTAGCCTTTCCAGCTCTTCCCCACCATCTCATCTTCCCAGCCAGCCCTGCACCCCAAAGCTCCACCCAGGGTCTGCTGTCCTTCAAGAGGAAAGCCTGGGGACAGAGGCCCAGGTGGAGAAGATCAGGGAAGGGAACTCTTCAGACCAGGAGCAGCCCTCAGAGGACAAAGACAAAGGCCCAGCCAAGGAGGTAGGACTTGGAGCTGGTGGGATATTCGAGGAAATCCCTTTCTGACTCATGGAGTCGCTTCAGGCCCAGGTTCTCTACCTGGAGGTCACATGTTAGTCACTGGAGGTTTTCAGGTCCTGTCTGAGGAGAGCTATTCTGTCGGGTCCTGTGTGTCTGGAAATGAGGAGGGTGTGCTACCAACAGGAGAACAGGCAGGGAGGATGGAGACTGGGAGGAAGAAAAGCCAGACAAGGACTGGACATCCCAGGAGCTGTCATCCCCTCTCTTGGAGGGGGAAAGATTTTAGAAGCTGCGTACATAGGGAGAGAGGTCATCACGGGCCCGCTACCAATGACTTCCTTCCTCTTCAGGTTCCAATCCAGGTGTCAGAACAGAGTCTCCGACAGTCACTGCTGGAGTCCCCTGGCCTGACCCTGGAGGCCAAGCAAGTCGTGGGCCACCTCTCACCACAGGACCTGGAAAGGGACTGTTCTAAGCAGTAGGTATCCTCTTACTCTTCTCTGGAGTCCAAGGAGGGAGAAGATGGATCCCAGCCTCCTGGGGTGGGAGTTGATGCTAAGCCACAAAAGCTCTGGTTCTGCTCTATTTAAGAGTCCAATTTTTTTCAGCAATGTCCATTATCTGCATTTTTTTTTAATTTAATAAATTTTTATTGATTTCAGAGAGGAAGGGGGAGAAAGAGAGAGAAACATCAATGATGAGAGAGAATAATTGATTGGCTGCCTCCTGCACACCCCACACTGGGGATGGAGCCTTCAACCCAGGCATGTGCCTTCACCGGGAATCAAACCGTGACCTCCTGGCTCCTAGGTTGATGCTCAACCACTGAGCCAAGCTGGCTGGCCATTATCTGCTTTTAACAGCTGGATATTATCACCTATTCTATTTATTTATCCTCTCTCTGTTTACACCTCCACATAGCCGGCAGACCAACAAAAGGGAAGCAAAACACCAAATTCCATCGGGATCGCTGGCAAGCACCGAGTTAGGGCAGGGCCCCCCGGGTTAGTGCTTTGCTTTCCAGTCTGAGGGCCAAGCTGCCCGTCCTCAGCCAGGAGGGAGCTGTCAATTGAAGTCAGGTGGCAGGCTGAGGAGGGGCAGCCTTCCTGAGTCAGGTGTTTACCATGTCTCTTCATCCACAGACTGCTGTAGCTGTTTCTTCTCAGAAGTAAATACAAACCACCACCCAAAGCCAGAGAGATAGATTTCAGACCATTATTTCTGTGCTTAATAGAGAGGTGCTGCTAATATTTTTTCCCTTGGCCCCCAGAACGTAAATCCCCTGCCACTTAGCTCTGCTGCTGCCAACCCCACTCTGCCCTCCCCAGCATGCTTCATGCTAGGCAATGTATTTAAAGCTCTCAGACAGAAGGGCCTGTTTAATTTTATTTCTTGTTGGGGAGTGTCTGTTTCCAACTCAGCAAAAATGCTGCAGCTTGAATAATCAGTAGCTTATTATCTGTCTCCTGCTGCTGCCTCCCTGGGGCCCAGCAGTGGCAGGGACACACTGGCGCGATGTCCCCTAGAGCCCAGGGAACAACCGCAGGCTCCCACTTAAAACTCAGGGTCTCTGCCTGGTGACCGCCATTGCGAGGAGCCAGGACCCCAGGGTTCTCACTTCTGCCATGCTTCTGGTCTTGTGGCTTCTGACAAGTTGCTTCGGTCGTGGCTGTGATTTGGGGATCGTAGCCCTAATTATTCTCCCCTATTTCTTTGAGCTGAAGTGCTAATAAAATGTGACAGAAGACCCCAAGTGTAGGGGTTGCAAAACATTCTTGATCGCCTCCATACTTGGAAAAACCGTAACAATCAGATCGTTGAAAATAATTTCTCTTTGTCTTTAGACTTTAGGATCTGAGATCACCAGGGTACGAAGTCAATCTTAGATTTTCCAGTTCAGTGGTTTTCAGAATTTTTATTGCTGCAGAGTCCTTCAAATGAAATCTTACGCTGAGGTCTAATATGGAGAACGGATAAGGCAGAGTTGCTCCATTTAAAATGTCCTCAGATGGGTTTCTTCCAGTCTAATTGGAAAACCCCTGACATAGACCAAGTGTCTCTTTGTCAGATGGGGTACTGAGGCGCGTGCCCGGGGCCACACAACTACAGTGAGAGGGATGGGGCCAGACCTGCTCATCTGATATGATAGCCAGTACATTTCTCCCAAACACCCACTTCCCTTAGTCTAATCTTTATACTAGTATGTGTGGCTCAGACGGATATGGAATGAGTTTCCGCTGTGTCCTTTTTAATTTATATCCTGCCTTCTTTCAAAAAGGCCTGGAGGCTGCTTTAGAAAATGAGCCTGGCTTCCCTGAGCACACACTGAGGGCAGAGGAGGAGGCTCAGAGGTGTCCGGGCAGGTAGTACATTATGCTACCTGCGGATAAATTATTGGCCATGAATAATCCCCACCGAGATAATTGTGTTTTCTCTTTTATCGTAGGTGTGCCTGACAGAAAGGAAATTTGCTTTATTAGAATCTAAATTTACAACATCAATAATAGCATTACACTCATAATTTCCCTTAAGTAGCCCCTCAGTGCATGTGAAGTATGCATTGATTCACGCATACTCTTCTAGCATCCCAGCCATGCAATAGAAAGCACAGACTGAAGGCATTTTTAGGGGTCCTCTCAGAACCCAGATCACACAGCCTATCTTATTTAATCTCCTCGTATCCTAACAAGGTAGATGGCATTATTTCTGCTTTACAGGAAACAATAGTTAGCTAACTTTATAGTGCTCACTCTTGAATACATATGCCAGGTGTGTGTTTTTTGTTTTTGTTGTTGTTTTTATTGATTTCAGAGAGGGAGATAGAGAGAGAGAAACATCAATGACACGGGAGAATCACTGATTGGCTGCCTCCTGCTTGTCCCACACTGGAAATCGTGCCCACAACCCGGGCATGTGCCCTGACTGGGAATCAAACTGATTTCCTGGTTCCTAGGCCGATGCTCAACCACTGAGCCACACTGGCTGGGCACCAAGTATTCTTTAAACACTCTCCGTATAAAATGATTCATTTCATCTTCCCAAGAATCTAATGAGTTGGGTTATCCCCATTTAAAAGAAGTGGAGCTTGAGGGTAAGCGGAGATCCCAGCTCAGCAGGTGGGGAGTGTGGAACAGGGATTTGAGCTGACAGGTTGGCAGTCTGACTTGAGCCTGGCTCTTCACCGCTACCTTTCATTGCCCTTCCGGTAAATGAACTTATTCAAGATCACTGCACCTTCTGAGTCCCAGGCCACTTAGCACCCTTTCCCTATTTCCCAGGTCACTGTCTTTGTTGGGAGGCAGGTGTAGGTGGGTAAAGCCTCTCACCATTACCTGTGACCATTCTGCCAACCCTGGTCTTCAGCAAGGATGTGGCATAGCAGGAGCCATGGCTGGGCGGGTGGGGCAGGCAGCCTACCTGTGCTCCTCCCCACACCTGGAGCAATGGGGCCAGGTGCATGGCAGAGAGGATCCTGGCCAGCCTGGTCCGAGTAGGACCTTCTCTCTGTTCCAGGTTGGTGCTGAAGGTGCTGTGCCTGGCCCAGCGGCAGTACTCCCTGCTCCAAGCAGCCAACCTCCTGACCCCTGACATGATCGCAGAGTTTGAGACCCTGCAGCAGCTGGTGCGAGAGGAAAAACCTGGGCCTGGAACAGAGGCCTCCGGGACTCCTGGCCCAGCCAGGGAGGTACCTCTGGCTCAGGAGCTGCTTTCAGAGTCAAGTGAGTCTCGCCCCTGCTCTGCCTCTGCCTCTGCCTATTGGTGCTGTCTCCAAAGCCAGCTGGTGCTGAGGGGTAGCTGGGGCTTCAGGTGCTGGGAAAGGACCTCTGGGATCATAGGGTGTGCAGAGAGGCCCCAGGAGTCCTGACAGAACTGAGGAGTTAGGGACTCCTGCATATCTCCCATGTGTCTCTCCCCAAATTCTAGAAACTTTACTTTCTTCTGCTCAGTCCCTGATCTCCTCTCAACACCCTCCTTCTCTATACTCAGAGCTTCCAAGATACTCTGGCCCTGTGACCCGGACCATGGCAAGGCAACTGAGTGGCCTCATGCACAGTCTGGGGGCGCCACCTGGGCCTGACTGCACCTCTGCCCAGGCATCTCTGCAGTCCGTGGAGAAGAAGAGAAGAAGGAAACTGAGCCCCTCAGAGCAGGACAGTCACCAAGCCCCAAGGCTGGGGACCAAGCGCCAGCACCAGTCCTTCCTGCCCTGCCTGCGAAGGGGGTCCCTGCCTGAGACTCAGCCTTCACTCGGACCCACCACCCCCAAAAAGGGAAGGGTCTCCTCCCCCTGCCACTCCCCTTGCTTCTGCCCGGCCACAGTCATCAAAAGCCGGGTGCCTCTGGGCCCTTCTGCCCTGCAGAACTGCTCCACCCCAGTGGCCCTGCCTGCTCGGAACCTCAACATCACCTTTGATCTCTCCGAGGAGCCCCCCTCAAAGCTGGGTTTCCATGAATGTGCTGACTGGGAAAATGTGCCCCAGAACAGGCTGGATCAGACCTTCATCCCCAGGTGAGTCTCCCCTCCTGCGTTCCTCCCAGCCCTCCCAGCAGGGAGCCAGGGGTCAGCGAGGGACAGTGGTGCTGCCTGAAGGAGTGAAACACAGCCCAGCTCTTGGAGCCTAGACGTTTGCTGTCTCTTTCCCTTTGGTCTGATCAGGTCACTCCCCAGGCCCAGCAGGGCAGAGCACACAGTTTCGGGGAGCCATTGCTACTCTCAGGGGCCCTTCCTTGTCTGTTTATTTCAAGGCTGCCAGCTCTGCTGGTTTGTGGCTCACCATGAGTAGCTACAAATGGGACCCCCGCCTGGGGAGGGTGAGCAGGGAGCAGGAATTCACGAGGGCAGTCCAGCCCTCTCTGTTCCTCTCCATCGCTTGGGTCCTTTGCCCTGATTGGAGTTCTGTGTGCCCCTGAGAAATACTTCTATCTGCCGCTGCCACCCCCAGATTGTACCATCTAGCCTAGCATATGGAACCCAGGAGGGGGATCCCCAGAAAACGTTATTCAGCATTTTTTAGAGAAGATGAAGCTCTTACCCACACCTTCTACCACATGTCAGAGTAGGGGGACAGTAACCAGCTCAGGACAATCCAAGGGCAAGAACAAGTGGCAGACACCTGGATGTATGAGGCCAAGGGCTGCAGGCTGCCCACCGCACCCCACCTCTCCCACAGCCCGAACCACCTCTCAGTAACAAGCTCCAGGCGGGCAGGTGGAAGGGTGAAATCGTTTGAACTCCAGTTCCCTGGACACACCAGAAACTGACACCTGGATGTTCTCCCAGAACAGGCCTGTCACTCAGCTGTCAGCCCAGGCCGAGTGGTGGGGAGAAGAATCCACCGCTTAGTAGGAAGAAGCCTCAGAGGTCGTCCTGTCCAACCTCCCCACCCCCCCAGCTGGGGCCAGAGGAAGGAGGCGCTGCAGCCTTTCCTGTTTCCCTCCTGACCTGCTTCCCTTCATCTTTCCCCTCCCTCAGTGGACCCGTGCCCCTGTTCACCACGAAGGGCCCCAAGCCAGCATCTTCCTTCCCTGAGACCTCAGCCCGCAAGAAGAGGCGCATTGTGAGGTGAGGTTGGGGAGGTGTTAGGGGAGAGAAGCTTTCATCAGGGCGGTGGATGCCTGGGCCCACTGCAGGCCCCCATGTGCCTGGACACCTTGGAGCCAGTAGCAGGAGTCCCGTGAGCAGGGCCAGCGGCTGGATCTGACTGAGGTTCCCTTGGCCCTTGCTGTTACAGGGTTATACTAGAGGTGAAGGGTAGCTACCTTCTTTGGGTAAAGGCCTCAGGCCCCCTCTTCATGAGAGAGGCGTTTGGTGTTCACTGGTTAATCCAGGGAATGGACTACTCGGCCCCTCACCTCTACTTCCCTCCCAAACCCCACAAAGCTCTCCGCCCCCACCCCTCTCACACCCTCAGATCTGGCCTGGGAAGTACTTGTTGGTGCTCAAGGCTTGGTGTCCAGCTGTGACCTTCCTACCTTCCCTCCTTCCTTCCTGCCCTCAGTTCCTCCATCTCCCACCGCAGCCGCATCGCCCGCCTCCCCAGCAGCACCTTGAAGAGGCTAGCGGAGTCCCTCACTGCCCCAGGTGACTAGCATTGGGAACAGGGATGGTCTCAGCCACCGTGACAGATGAAAACAAGAAGTAGGAAGTGACAAGGTGGGCAGAGACCCGAGGACCTGGGAGTACTACCGAGCATCGCAGGAATCCTGATGAGAGATGGGAGATGGGATGGAAGAAGAGAACAGTGGGACCAAGCCTTACTTGTCTCCTTCCTCCCTGCCTCCCCCACCCACTGGCCTGCAGAGCCCCCTCCAGTCCCCATAGCCCTGGCAACCTTCGGAGCCAGAGGGAACTGATGAGGGTTAGGGAAGTGCTGTCAGCCGGGAGATGCAGGGCCAAGGTGTCCCGACCGCTGTCCCCTCTTGGGTCCTGGAGCAGCCTGCACTAGGAGCCCTGACCTGCCTTCCTCAGCTTGGAGCAATTAATGCCAACACCCTCTTCCTTTACTAACACTCCTCTCCTAGTCATTCATTCTGCTACTCACGCTCTTATTCATCTCTTGTTATATTCAGCTTCTCAGCATGTATATATACATTTGTGAGTGTTAATGTGTTGCTATTTTAAAGGTGCTACCATCGTCCCCCGCCCCCTCGGTTTATAACACCCTCCCCGCAGGCAGGTGGCTGAAGGGCTTTGTTCCCTGTCCCCCAGTCTGACACAGGGCTCTGTCTAATGATGGCAGTGGAGGAGGGATGACGAGGAGGAGGCGGCCTGGTGGGCAGCCCCAGCTTGGCTCTTCCTGGTTTTGAGGGAGGGACATCTTCAGCCCCAATCCCCCAGCCTGGAGCAAAAGCCACAGTCCTGGTGACGATGCAGAAGATTGGTGGTGCCTTGATTTCCAAATGAAGACAGCTTCATTGTTTTTATCCTTATTGTAAACAGGCTGCACTCTCAGTGTAAACAGCAGTGTAAAGAAGAAAGGGAGCCCGGGCCCAGTGGCTCAGGTGGTTGGAGTGTCGTCCTATACACCAAAAGGTGGCAGGTTTGATTCCCGGTGAGGGCACATACCTAGATCGTGGCTTTGATCCTCAGTACAAGAGGCAGCCAATCGATGTTTCACTCTTCCTTACTCTCTCTCTAAAAATGAATTTTTTAAAAAAAGAAGAAGGGGTGGGAGCGGCCAGGGAGAGGTCAATGGGGGGAAAAGACTCGTGTAATATTTTTAACAATAAAGAATTTAAATTTTAAAAAAGAAGAAAGGGAAATTCAGCCTTAATACTCCAACCTATAAAAGTTGTGAATACTTGGGTTTATATCTTCTAATCCATTATTTCTGCATATGTACATGTATATATAGATATATTTTTGTTACAATGATTAATAAACCATCTCTATCTTTGATGTCCATTTCTCTCTGTACACTCAGGTAGGATGAAAATACACCTTCCCTTTCTCACCTTCACACTCTGTAAGACCTCAAGAAACTCTTGAGTATAGAAAACTTTTCCCTCTGCCTCGTCCTGCAGCCTCAGGGCTGCTCCCCAGTGGGTGAAGACACAATTACACCTGGAGGCCTGGTTTGTCCTACAGTGGGTGTGGGTTGCTGGAGAGTCGGGGAGAGCATCTTAGTGGTCCCCAGATCTTAGGTGAGGCTCCAGGCTAAGTCCCAACAGGCTTGAACCCAGGGCAACCTTCCTCTCACTTGCTCCCAAAAGCCCCACTCCCCACCCTCATGGGTGGCTTTCCTCTTTACTCACTTGGATTGTGACAGTTCAACACAAGTTTACCTCTGTCTCTCGGGGAAGGCATGGCTGTCTGAATGCATAGTGTGAACAACATTACAGGAGTCCGTGTTTAACCCACTTCTGAAAACCAGCATGTTAACGGCATTTAACACGTGAGTGGTGTGTAAATAATGCTGCTAACTTCAAATGGGTCCTGGCTGTTTGGGGAGAGCAGCCTCTACTCTGGTGAGCTTCTCCCTGCTCAGGTTTGACTCCTTTTTGGAGGAGTGGAGAGGACACAAAGCCAAGCCCTGAGTTCCTGCCAGCTGCAGGTGTCTTCACACAACTTTGAGATCCTACGAGACGGACTCAAAAAGTCTTAACAAAACAGCTCAGCCTGACCGGCATAGCTCCGTGGCTGAGCGTCAACCTATGAACCAGGAGGTCATGGTTAGATTCCCAGCCAAGGCATCTGCCCATGATGCGGGCTCGATCCCCGGTAGAGGGCATGCAGGAGGCAGCTCATCGGTGATTCTCATCATTGATTTTTAAAATATATATATATATATATATTTTATTGATTTGGGAGAGGGAGAGAGGGATAGAAACATCAACGATGAGAGAGAATCATTGATCAGCTGCCTCCTGCACACACCCCGACTGGGGATCGAGCCCGAAACCCAGGCATGTGCCCTTGACTGGAATCAAACCCGCGACCCTTCAGTCCACAGGCTGATGCTCTGTCCACTGAGCCAAGCTGACTAGGGTATTTGTGAGCCTCTCTCCCTGTCCCTTTCTCTCTGGCATGTCAGGGTTCAAACAGGTCTGGTCCTTTGCGTGGCGCCAAGCTGCTTCCCTTTAGAAGTGAACAGGCACCATTTTTTTCTGCATGCCTGAGGTTTCTCCTCTCCAATTAGTCTTAATGAGTTTTTCCCCACTGTGTACCATGATTCCCAGAGAAGCAGTCACAGCTTCACATCTGTAGCCCCCAGCAGCCTGGCATGGTGCCGTGACCTTAGGAGGCCTTGCTGAGTGCTGGTTGGATTCAAATTGAATAACTTCCCATTTCCTGGGGCCCTCACATATATTATCTCATTTGATCACCACCACCACCCCAGCAAGTGCAGAGGCAGCAGGCACAAGGCAAGGCAGGCGGCTGGCAACCGGGGCCAGGAGAGTCCACTGTACGGGGCAGAATTCACTTGGGCTGGGGGCAGCTCAAACAAGTGGAAGAGGTCACTCTAGACAAGGATGTTCTGCAGATGGCCATTCGCTCAGCAAACATTTGTGGCTCCGTGGTGCAAAATGTGCTCTCGGGTGACCCATTAAATGTACAAAGACTCTGCTGATGGAGTTAAGCATATGTGGCTCCTGCCCTCAATCATAGGAGGCCGGGAGAGAGTGACCGCTCCCCAGAAGGCAGCCTGGCTGGTCCCAGTTTACTGGGAGCCGGCTGGTGCCAAGGGCAGCAGTGAGCTGACAGCCAGCTCCCAGCTGACCTCCGTGGGAGGGGACTAAGTCTAAGATTGGATTGTTCTTACATAAAGAGAGTCAACCTCGAGACACGGCATTCGATGGCTCCCTGGTCCACTGCGGAGCCCAGCCTGCACTAAGGTCCCTCTCCCTGCCTCTTCCGCCTCCCTGATCTGGGCAGAGCCCCTAATTCCACTTCTGGGAGTTTGGAAGTACTCTCTTCCAGGCCCTTCCACCCACCTCAGGCCCCGCAGCTCAGGTCTGGACCCCACTCTGGGGCACAAACACCTACCCAGTTCAGAGAATCCCGCTCAGTGCCAGGAGCTTCACACAGAGAGCAAGACATGGTCCCTTCATTCAGGACATCAGGATGGCACTGATTCCTGTCCCTGAGTGTGAACCAACACTGCATCAGTGTGGAGACCTGTCAAAGGGAGAGGACTGGGGTTTCTCCTCTAGGCCTGCCCACCGCAGCCATCTGCTTGGCCCCACAGAAGTCCTGCCTCCCAGACTTCGCTTCTATGTCCCCAGGTTCCCCCAGGAATGTCCTTCGGACCCTTGGCTAAGTTTCAAGGGATCCCGGTTCCCAGGGCCATCCTAGTTCATGGCCATCTTCCCTTCCTCCGTGGTTCTTCTGTGGAGGGGGACCCAGGAGGACTGGGATGGAGGTTTTGGGAGTAGAAGGGACCAGAGTCACCCCGAGGGCCCTGTAAACGGACTGTTTTCCAGCCACCACAAGGGCTCCCCTCGGCTCACTGCAGCCCTCCCACCGCTGGTCCCCGGTTCATCCTGTCCATTTGGAGGACCACTGGATTGGAAATAACAGACTGCCCGCCAGCCCTCTCCAGCCGGACACATCTGGTCCCCGCCTCTCACCCTCCCAGAGGGATGCAGTCAGGCAGGGAGATGGAGGGGAGCGAGGAGCAGAGCAGATCCAGATCGAGGAGAAAGCAATTAAAAAGTGGGTCTCGGGGTTAGAGGTGAGAGATGGGGGAGGCTGGAGTGAGCCCTGGCTGGGAGCGGGGAGAAAGGGGAAAGAAAGAGCTTGAGCTTATTAACCCCAATGAAGCAGCCTGGCCCCTGGGTCTGTGCAGGTGAGTGAATTGATGATGCTTCAGATGACGACGTGCTGAGAGGAGGCAGGGAAGAGGAAGGGGAAGGAGACCGGGGGAAGGTGGGGGGGTGCAGCCAGGACTCCTTCTGCAGCCACAGGAGTTGGGTGCTTCTAACCAGCAGAGGCTGGCTGGGCACAGGCTGTGGATGGCAGAGGAACCTACCCTTGCCTAGGGCAGCCATCCTCCAACTGGAAGGAGATAACCTCTACCCTCAAGGGGCATCCAGCTGACAGTGAACCATGGGTTCTCATATCGGGGAGCTCCCACCCAAGGGGAAAGTGTGGCTCCTGTCCTGTGGGTACCTTAGTCTGAAGGGGGAAGCAGACCTTATCCTTAGGGTGATCCCAGTCTGATCCCAGGTCCTAGCATTCGGGAGCCCCCATCCATGGGGGAAGACGTGGCCCTTCTCCTCAGGAAGCAGGCTGAGGTACAGAAGAGCCAGCCCCACACCAGGAGCTTCTCAAACTAGATGGAGTTGGGACCTCTAATCCAGGGCTGGGGAAGGGCAAGGATGGAGGAGTCAGGGAGGCCAGAAAGACTGGGAGACAGC
This sequence comes from Corynorhinus townsendii, assembly GCA_026230045.1. Lineage (NCBI taxonomy): Eukaryota > Metazoa > Chordata > Mammalia > Chiroptera > Vespertilionidae > Corynorhinus > Corynorhinus townsendii. The sequence continues at coordinate 14,276,736 of JAPDVU010000009.1, forward strand.
CTCTACTCTGAGTCCCGGGCAGTTGGAGATCGCTTACACGTGTCCCCTGGCAAACCCAAAGCCAGGGGCAAACGGTGCTGGACGAGGGGCGAACAGTGCTGACTCCCACCCTGTCCTCACTGGCTGCTGCCACCTGCGTCCTGTCCACACTGCCAACTAACTGCTTTGTGTTGGGGGTGGGGACACACTGTCCCTGCTCCGCCCACCCATGAAGTCAACAGGACATGGCAGCCCCTCCCCCGTGGACCCAGCTCCCAATCTGGGCCCACCCCATCACAAACATGCTAACATGTAGATATATAAATCACCTAGTAGGTGTTATTAAATGGGAGCTATGATTTATCAAGCACCTGCTGCATCCGGCTTTCACTGATTTTGTCCTCACAACTACCTTGGAAGTAAGTATGGCTGGTCCCCATTTTACAGATGTGCAAGTGGAGACTCGGAGACGGGACCTTAAGTCAGCCAAGATCATACTGCTATTGAGTAGCCACAGCCTTGCTCTTTCCCTAGAGGGCATTGCCGCAGCAATCAGAGGCAGCTCTGGAAAATAAAGGGGGCGATGCCTCTGGGTGAGTCCCCCTTTCTCTGCCTCCACACTGCCGCGGCCCCGCTGCCTTCAGACCTGGTAAGCTGAGCACTGCCATCTAGTGGCCACCAGGGCCCGGTTCCCTTCCTCAGAGATGGGTCAGGGAATGGACACACTGAGTGGTGCACAAGGAGTCAGGCAGAGAGACCCATGTTCTCTTCATCCCACCTACACTTGCTGCCCACCATGCTGTGTGGGTACTGGGAGAGCGGCAGGGACGCAAGTGGAGCCAGTGGGCGGCAGTCTAGTGGCAAAACAGCCACTTGAATTAGAGGTTGGCAAATCTGGAAAACACTGGGCACCTCAGGTATGGGTTGAGGCCAGGTGTAGTGTTGGCCTGTCCTGAGAGACATTTGAGCCCTGTGGGCAGATGGGCATCTTGACAGATTTATGACACAGGGCTGGGGGTGCAGGGGGTAGAAGGTCATCTTGTTAGAGAGTGGGAATTTTTGAGCACTCCGGAGAGGCCGTGGGCTATGCCCCAGATAGGGTTGTCAGTGCTGACACCAGGCCAGGCCTTGAGATATGGTCTCATGGCCCCTTTCCCCTTGCACCTCACAAAATAGCCTTGCAAGATAGAACACTGTCAGCTTTCTAAAGAACAGGATAACCCTGTAAATAACCTGGTCGTCAATAGCATGGCCCTGACATTATTTGGGAAAAACTGTTTTGTCTTGGGTTGCTTACTCTGCTAAAACAGGATGTGGTTAATGTGCTTAAAAGTGGTCTTGCACAAAGGGTCGGGGCTGCTCTCTGACCCCCCTGCATGGAGAGAGAACAGTCGCCGGCCAGCAATAAAGGCTCCCCAAAATTTAATTTGGTCTGGACTCCAGTGGTCTTTACTCACGTTCGCTCCACAACAATCTTATATCTACTTCAATGTGAAATGGGGCATGGCTTGGCTGAAGGCCCTGTGGAGGGGTATTCCGGCATTCTCTCCCCATGGCCCACAGCTTTCTGCTGTCTAGTGAAGAAGTTGGTCTAGGGATTGGCCTGCGGCTTTAGATGTCAAGGCCCTCAGGTTGGTGAAGCAGGAGAGGAAACACCATGTAGATGGGACCTGAGCCAGTCCAGGAGAATGCAAATAGCAGTGGAGTCTGGGAGCTGTGTCTGCCTGGGGCAGATGTGCATTATAGTGTGTGTGCGTGCGCACACACAGAGAGAGAGAGAGAGAGAGAACACAACTGTCTAACAATAGGACTTAATTAAATTAATGCATACAGAAGAAAACCATACAGCTCTTAAAATGATGATGTATGAGCCGAGCCAGCACAGCCATGGGTAAACCTAAGGGGGGGGAAGGGGTGGTGAAGGATGGAGCAGACAGACAAGAGAATAAAGCTGGAGTTAGGGGGCACACTGCCCTCTCTGATAGAGAGACAACACCACAGCCTGCAAGCTGAGTCTTTATTTTATAGCCAGATTCCACAAGGTAAAGTAAGAGCGTGGTCAAGATGTTTACAATGTTCTCGTGGGTTTCAAATCTACTCAATTACATGCACCTGATCAAGCTTTGTTTCCTTGCTGCACCTCCCGCAGTCTTTATCACTTAGCCACCTGGGACCACAGGTTCGGACCATAAGGTCAAGCTTACAGCTATAGCCTTTGGCTGTAATTGTGCTGGGAGGGCTAATTCAATTGTGCTAGGACTTGCACGTGGCTTTGCCACAAGAGGACCGTGCCCTCTCATTAGTCCGAGGTTTGAACCTGTCCAAACGCTCTAGCAGCTCTTCTCAGATGTGGATAAATATTATTTTTATTTATACTTTTTAATATGTTTTTATTGACTTCAGAGAGAGGAAGGGAGAGGGAGAGAGAGAAACATCAATGATGAGAGAGAATCATTGATCAGCTGCCTCCTGCATGCCCCCTACTGGGGATTGAGCCTAAAACCTGGGCATGTGCCCTGACCGGGAATCAAACCATGACCTCCTAGTTCATAGGTGCTCAACCACTGAGCACCACCGGCCAGGCTAGATACATATTTATTTATATAGAAAAAATGTTCACAGCACATTGAGTGAAAAAAAGCAAATTATAGAATAAGTTGTACAACATGAGCCCACTTGTAAAAACATGAATTTATATGTGTGTGTGTCTGGGGGTGGGGGGGGGTTGGTAGTATTTATCTCCAGGTGGCAAAATTATGGATAATTTAATTTTTTTTTATTTTGAGTATCTGTGTTTTCTGATTTTTCTACACTTAATGTGCAATAAAAATAATGCAAGTTGCACACACAACCACGACCAAGTCTGTCTCCCTCGTTGGTTCTCTGGGTGGACATCTTGAGGTAGGTAGGGCTGAGTGCAGGGATGGGTCTGCAGATCAGGTGGGGGTTAAAGATGGAGCAAGAAGTCTGGGCCTATGACAGGGGCCCAGGGAGGTGCCTGAAGAGGGTGAAGGTGGGCCTCCATCTGCTGCTGCTGAAACCCTCCTGTGTCTCACACAGGTACAATTCACTGGGCGACACTGACAAGCACTTCCTGCTCTCGTTAGGCCTTTTCCCTTTAGGACTGCTCCGTGCTCATTTCAACTAGATTTCACTTGCACAAGAAGAGGAGGCTTCACACTGTGACTTGCCCAGCAAGCTGGAAAAGCAGCCACTCCTAGCTACAGAGAGGAGAGTTGGGACAAGGTTTTGTCTCCAGTCTTGCTCTTCCTTTAAGGAGCCCTGTCCTTCCCCAGCTCCTCCACCCATGACAAGATCAAAAGTCACTAACACCCCCTTCAGGATTCCCTCGCCATGAAACTGCTCAAGCCCTGGGGTCAGATGTGGTTAAGACTTAGGGACTCTTCCCTCCTCTCTCTGTGCTGGGACTCACACAGAGGATGCTGGGGAAGATGCTTTTCCTGTGGGCATGTTATGGGCTGCATGCTGGGGTTTCCCCCTGTGAGTCCCAGCTTAGGGGCCTGAGCTGCCTCTGAGAGCTGGGAAGGGGGTGAGCAGCGAGGCCTTGTCTGCAGAGCTGGGGACCTGGCAGTGCTGAGTTGGCCACCCCCAGGGCCTTCCCCTCGTGCCCACTGAATGACTCACCTTGGCACAGACACAATGGTCAGGGGTGGGCACAGAGCCTGCTTCCCGCTCCACTCCAGCCCCATCAGTTGCTTTCTGAGAAGCTCTTTGAGCAGGGGGGCTTGGGCTGCACCCTGCCTAATAGCCTGACATCCTGGAATAAAAGCAGCACAGCCCCCTGCGGGCTGCCCTCACTGTGCGGCGCCCTCACCGGCGGCGGAGAACAAGGCTCCATTCAGCAAGTGCCCAGGAGAAGGGATCAGAGGCCCAGGCATGGGCAGCAGGCAGAGAGGGGGTGGTAAGAAGAAGGCACTTCCCAGAAGCCCAAGGACACAGATGGGTGGGGGTCCTGGGTGGGGTGCTGACCCTGCGGGACCAGAGTAAAAGGGGTAGATGGATTTGAAGTCTCAAGGGGCAACAGGGCCCAGGCCCAGGTTCCCAGTTTGGAAGCAATGGCTCACGGGTTTCCAAACCCACCTATCCCTAGAGGCCTCTCCCCGTCTTCTCAACCTGATGTGTGGGAACTCGAAGGAGATAAATCTCCAGTGTGAGAGTGAGGTGAGGGGTGGCCAGGGAAACAGGGCATTACAGGAACAAAGATGGGAGTAGGGACAGCCAGCTCATTCATAACTGCTTTGTGGAGCTGTCAAGGCCTGCACTCCGGGAGGGGGTGCAGGGAAGCTGGGCATGGAAGGGTGAGCCCTGTAAGACTGAGGCAGGGAAAGGGCCAGAGGGTACAGTGCCTGTCCTCTCTTGCCCTATCAGGACCCCCAACTTCCTTTCATCAGCCCCCACTGCTAGAAAGAAGCCTCAATTGACCCTTCAGACCAGCGGTCACCAACCTTTTGGACCTCACGGACCACCAGTGGTCTGCAGACTACCGCTCGGCAATTACTGCTCCAGACAAAAGGCTGGTGACCAATTTCAGTCCACAGCTCCAGAACTCCAGGGGCTGGGAACAAAGCAGGAATGCGGGATGCCTATATTCAGAGGAATGGACTCCAGCAATCTGTGGGGAATTGGCTTGGCAAGAAACTGTAACATAGACTGTTCCTTAAGGGTATGGAACAGGTTTGCTCTTTGTCAAATTCTCAGCACCTATCAGGCACTCGAAGGAGCAGTGCTGAGTAGGGAAGGCCTGGGTTATGGGATCTAAGAACTAGAAGGCAGGTCAAAGGTCACCTGGTCCAACCTTTGCTTAACCCACCTTCCTAGAGAGAGGGTCTCCTTGCCCAGTGATGGGGCCTCAGACCCAGCATCTGGCCCCAGACACTGCCCACCAGTACCTCTGACTGTGGCCAGGCTGGGGCTGGCACACCCAGGAGGCCCTGCCTCTGGGCACAATGACCTCAGTGGGGTGAGAAGAAGTCTCCCCATGGCTGGGCTGCAACCCAGCCCCACCTCCTCAGGCTATGCCAGGGGGTGTTTCCAGGGACAATCTGGGCTGTGTCAAGACAGCCCCTTCCTTCATAAAGCCCTCACATCCTAGGAGCCGGCAGAGCCAGGCCAGGATGGAGAGGAGACGGGTCACCTCAGCTGCCCGCCGTTCCTATGCTTCCTCCTCGGAGATGGTGGTGAGGGGCCTGACTCCCAGCCGCCGCTTGGGTCCTGGCACCCACTTCTCCCTGGCTCGAATGCCACCCCCACTCCCGGCCCGGGTGGACTTCTCCTTAGCCGGGGCACTCAACACTGGCTTCAAGGAGACACGGGCCAGCGAGCGGGCAGAGATGATGGAGCTCAATGACCGCTTCGCCAGTTACATCGAGAAGGTGCGCTTCCTGGAGCAGCAGAACAAGGCACTGGCTGCGGAGCTGAACCAGCTGCGGGCCAAGGAGCCCACCAAGCTGGCTGACGTCTACCAGGCCGAGCTGCGTGAGCTGCGCCTGCGGCTCGATCACCTCACCGCCAACTGCGCCCGGCTCGAGGTCGAGAAGGACAATCTGGCACAGGACCTGGGCACCCTGAGGCAGAAGTGAGGAGGGGACCTGGGAGAGGGGCCTCATGAGCAGGGAGGACTGAATCCCCACGAGGAAGTGCCCGCAGGCCTGCAGAGACTCAGGCCCGGGGCTCTGCCTCCCTGCTCACTGGTTTCCACATTTTTGGGAAGGAAGGGCTATCCTTGCTCCCCAAATGTTGGCAGGGACTGGGAGAAGGCTCAGGGCCTCAGGGATTTGATTCCCCAATACCTTCTGCCAGGAAAAAGGGTACTCTCGGCACCTGTCCCCGGGGGAAGTCTGTACTAGAGCAGCCAGGAGCCCCAGCAGGCAGGATGCGGGTGTTTCATTCACTCTGGGCCCTGTGAGTGTGGGCCAGGAGCGCACCTATTGTGAGCCTGGGTTCATAGAAAGGAGAAAAAGGAAGGGAAGGTTGGTGTGCCGTAGGAGGATTGGGCTTGGGGGTAAAGGGAGTGGGGAAAAGAGCAGGAAAGCCTGGCTTCAGAGCACAGGTGGCTTTGTCTGTCACCAGCTTATGATCCTAGTCAAGGCTTCAACTTGCACAGCTGTGAAGCAAAGATCTTAATAACACCCATTTCCAAAAGCCAGGGGGAACCCCAGGGGCTTGGTGCTTTGCTGAGCCAGCTGGGCATGTGTGTGTGCCCTCAAGTGTGTTGGTGGAAGCGCCTATGTGAGCAGGAGCAGGTGCAGCAACCCTGATAAGGCACCTTAGTAATGAGTTAAAGCAAAGGCCCTCATCTGTTCACATTCCTGGCCAAGGCTCTCCTTCGGCCCCTCCATTAGTCCTTGGTTGGGGGGTGCTCTCTGGCAGCCACCTCCAGGGATATTGGGACAGGGGTCCAAGAGTCCTCAGAAGAGCATGGACCCAGGAATGTGTCCCCCCTCCCCTAGGCTCCAGGATGAAACCAACCTGAGGCTGGAGGCTGAGAACAACCTGGCGGCCTATCGACAGGTCAGGGGGAGTGGGGGGGTGGGGCACAGGAGGTGGGAAAGGGTTGATGACAGCTCACCCAAACACGGCCCCCCAGCCCTCCTAAGCAATGTGCTGTTCTCCCAGCCCCCGAAGGGGGAAACAGACAAGGCCAGGGAATGGGGAGGAAGAGTCTGGGGTCAGAGTGGCCCTTTGCCTCCCCGCTACTCTAGGAGGCAGATGAAGCCACCCTGGCCCGTCTGGATCTGGAGAGGAAGATTGAGTCTCTGGAGGAGGAAATCCAGTTCTTCAGGAAGATCCATGAGGAGGTAAAACCCAACACAAAGATTGGAAGACAGAGAGAGAGAGAGAGAGATTAAAAACAAAGAGAGAAATTGAGGAAGACAGAAATAGAGACAGACAAGAGAGCATCAACAGCCCCTGGTAAAATGCACACAGATACACACTCCACTTACTGAGAATTACAAAAGCTTTGTGATCTCTTGTTTTCTTCACTCTAGCCCTGTGGGATGGGACCTTTCCGTATAATCTCCTTTTCACAGAGGACACTGAAGCCCAGAGACGTTAAAGAACTTGCTAAAACTCACACAGTCTCTCTAACTCCATTCATTCTGCCATCTGTCTTCATTTAACTGAGAACCATTCATAACGAAACAGATCCCAATTAGCTCTGACCTCAGGTCATGGATTCAGCATCCATGAGCCCATGGAACCTGGGAACCCACGGGCACACACGCACAGGAACTCAAACACTCTCTCATAATGACACGGGTACACTTTCCGTGCTCCTGCCTATCCAGGCCTGGGGAGAGGCACCATGAGACCGCTTCCCCCTCACCCCCCCGCCTCCTCTAGCCTGGGCCGTGCACTTCCTCCGACTAGGGCTATCCCATTTCCCTTAGCCATCATATGTCCAACAGGCAGACAATCGGAAAACCCCAATTGTGGCCTGGGCTCTGAGCCCTGCTATCCCTTCTCTCACCCGGTCAGGAAGTGCGGGAGCTCCAGGGGCAGCTGGCCCAGCAGCAGGTCCACGTGGAGCTGGATGTGGCCAAGCCAGACCTCACAGCGGCCCTGAGAGAGATCCGCACCCAGTATGAGGCAGTGGCATCCAGCAACATGCACGAGGCAGAGGAGTGGTACCGGTCCAAGGTAACCCTGATTGTGAGCCAGCCTGCCTCCTCCAGGCAGTCCTCCTGGCTCCATACAAGACACTCAGGGAAGGAGGGTGGAGGAAGCTGGGAGAGGATCCTCTCTGGGTGACTGATATTCACCAGACAAGTGAGGTGACTTGCCCAGAGTCAATATTATTTCTAATAAGAACTTATGGCTGCTATTACTATTATTACTTGACAACACTGTTGTGTGTCAGGCCTTGTGCTTTGCATAGATGATCTTACTACGAAGTAGGTACTGTTCTTTGATACATGAGAAAACTGAAGTCCAGAAAGGTTAACTAATTTGCCCAAAGTCACACAGCTTCTAAGCAGTAGAGCTAGGTTTCCAACCCGAGCCAGCTCACTTGGGAGCCTGCATTCTTGATGCCTCTGCCATCTGTGTCTGGGATCATTGAGCATGTGCTGCATGCCAGGCACTGCCCAGGCTACAGAGACATGTCTGACCAGGAAGATGGGATGTGCACCCAAGTATGGTGTCTATCGACAACACTGCAGGGCAGAATCTACATACAATGTGGGGACCAGGGAGGGTATCATAGAAGAGAGGGCAATTGGCCTAAGCAGGACTGGCAGGCCATGAAGAGAAGAGGGGAGGGGCATTCCGAGTGCAGGACAGAGCATGTGCAGAGGCCTGGGGGGCAGAAAGGCACAGAGAGGTGGGGCCCGGAGATGCCGGCCCAGGGTACAGAGCTGAGGAGAGAGAGCAGCAGAAGCCAATGATGGTTCTGAACAGACTGCGGCCTGATGGAGCCCTGAGGGCTTCGCTGTCAGCTGGGGGCGGGAGGGCTATTAGAACCCATTCCTGTCCAGGTGGGAGAAACAGGGTTCAGGCCAATAGATGGAGGTGCCAGTGCAGGAGATTCTGGGTTCTGTGGCAATCCTATTCATTCATTCATTCCCTGACCAGGCATTGTGCTAGGTGCTGAAGACGTAGCAGTGGCTTCTGTGTCTGCTACCCAGGGGTCACAGTCTCTGGGAATAATCCCACCCAGGGCCAGTGTCCTGGAGTGACCTGCACCACAACCCTGGGGTCCTGCCCACCTCCCTGATTTCCCAGAGACCTGCCTTCCCTCGGGCCCACACAGCTCCCCATAGGCTGCTGCAACCCGCCTTTCAGCATAAGGCCCTCTTCCCCATCTAGTTTGCAGACCTGACAGACGCCGCTGCCCGCAACGCGGAGCTGCTCCGCCGGGCCAAGCATGAGGCCAATGACTACCGGCACCAGCTGCAGGCTTTGACCTGCGACCTGGAGTCCTTGCGTGGCACGGTGAGCGTGAGCAGAGCCGGAGGCGGGTGGACGGGGAGGGGGGGCCGCCAACTGAGGCTGGCGAGCGGGAGGAGGGGACATGCCAGCCCCAGGGATGCTAGAGGAGAGGGGCCAAGGTGGGATCAGGACTGGGGGCGGGGCCAGAGCGAAGGCGGGGCGGGGCCTCAAAGGCCTCCCCAGTTGGTCCCATCCAAGGCGAGACGGTGCCTCCAGAGGGACCGGCTGGCTTCCACCCTACAGAACCAGTCCCTGGAGAGGCAGATGCGGGAGCAGGAGGAGCGTCACGCGCGGGAGGTAGCGAGTTACCAGGAGACCCTGGCCCGGCTGGAGGAGGAGGGGCAGACCCTCAAGGACGAGATGGCCCGCCACCTGCAGGAGTACCAGGACCTGCTCAACATCAAGCTGGCCCTGGACATCGAGATCGCCACCTACAGGAAGCTGCTGGAAGGCGAGGAGAACCGGTGAGCCCTGTCCAGCCCCCTCCTCACCCCGTCAGTGCCCAGCGCAGAGCTCCCATAACGCACAGTAGGCATTCAATAAATGTTTGATGAATGAGTGAATGGGTTCAATTCAACCGATGTTGATTAGGTCCCAGGACAAGGACTAAACTAAAAGGCTCATCCCCCCACCCTCCCAACAATAATTGGACTTCTTTTCCCCTGACCTATCTCTTGTGCCTCCTCAGAACTGTCTTTGCCCTCCCCTCTGCCATCCTCCAAGTCCGCATCCTCCATCGAATGGAGATGTTCACAGATAACATCCAAGCCCCTTGCAGACCCTTGGAGCTCCGTGGAGCACGTTGGCTGCTGAGGGAAATTAGGAAAGGCGCTCCTTGAGGCTGTCATGACAACCCCAAGGCAGGACCTGGCCTGGGATGGCCTGGTCACTGCTCTCCCTCTGCTGTCTTTCAGCATCACCATTCCTGTGCAGACCTTCTCCAACCTGCAGATCCGAGGTCAGTAGAACAGGGCTGAGTGGCCAGGGTCTTGGGTTAATGCCCCCTCCCCCAGGCCTGTGGGCTGCTGCTCTGGCCTGGGGCTGAGGACCTGGGTAAAAGGGTCCGGGGCTCCCCTTGAGGACCTTCATGATTCATCGTGGAGCTTCTGGCCAGAACACACCATCCCAGGGCATTTCAGGTGGGGCTTGCAGCCACTCCTGTCCTGCTCTGCCCTGTGTCCCGCTTTCATCCCTGCACCCCATTCCCTACAGAATTGGGTGCGGGTCTCAACCTCTGTCCTGTCTGCAGATCCCTGCACACTTGCAGATCCTCTGCCCATCTGAGTGTTTTATGTTTTTGTTTTTCCAACTGCTTGTCACTACAGGGGGCACCAGAGAAGGGGAAGGTCACAAGGTCACAAGACATCTCAAAAGCCTCACAGTACAAGTTATACCAATTCAGGCTCACCAGGTTGTAAACGGAGCCTCGCCGGCTCTCGGTTAGCTGCCTGCCTCTCAGACACGGTGCTTTTCTCCACTTGGCAGGGAGGAAGCCTCACCAAGTCCATGTTCTCCATCCTCTTGGGCTCCCTCCTCCCAGGTTCTCCTAAAGGGCCAGCCTATGCCATCTTCCCAGCAACCTCAGTGCCCAGTTCAGGACCTGGCACAGGGTACATGTAGGCTAAACTAGCAGACTGGCTGGTGTTCAGGGTGATATGTCCTCAGGTGCTCCGATGAGATGCTCTGGGGCCTCTGAGCAAATGCCAGCCTCTGCCTCACTCCTTACCCATCTGAGAGGGCCCCTAGGGTCCCTCTGTGCCCAGGGGCAAGCTCTCTGCTTGATTCGTCTGTCCCCGAGGCTCCGTTGCTCAGCTCAATGCTGATTCAGCCCAGAGGATTATTTCCCCCTGGACTGCTGCCCTTGTAGTGAATAAAGTTTTACATTCCCTGCTCTTAATTTTAAATATTAGTGTTATATTTTTCTCTCTGAGGGGAAAAGCTAAATTACTTCTTACTTGTATGTGGCCCTCAGATGATTCTCAACTATGGGGGTGGGGGGTGGGGGGGTGGAGGGAGTCTTCTTCTGGGCTAAACATTTAGGAAGTAGATATGTGTGTCCCAGGACTTAGTTCAGCATCCGAAAAGTTAACCGGGGCGGTGGGGGGGGGGGTGGGGGGAGGGGGAAAGAACCACTTAGAGGTAACACTGCCAAGTCCCAGACAGTAAAGAGCCATTAGGGCCCAGAGAAGTGGCAGAGAGAAGTAGGAAAGGGGAAGAGGGACAGGAAAGGGACCCACATATACTGAGCCAATCACTTAACATACATTATTTCAGCTAACTGACTTCTCACTCCCACCGAGAGAAGTAGGCCCCATGTCCCTCTTTTACAGATGAGGAAACTGAGGCTGGGAGAGGTCAATTAACCTGCCCACAGTCGTGTAGCTGGTTAGTGGCTGAGCTGGGACTCGAGCTCTGGCCTGCCTTGATTTCAAAGCCCACGTGCTTCTTCCTCAACACAGTGTTGTGTTGTCAGAAAGCCAGGTCCCGGGCAAGGGCTTACAGAGGGACTGAAACGCAGCCAGGCCAGGAGAGCCAGCAGGGCAGTGGACAGAGTAGCCAGGACTTGCCCAACACAGTGGGGACTTGGGAGTCGCCAGCCCCTTTGGAAGAGCCTCGGCCCACCCTGCCTGGTTGGGTAGGCTTCCGTACTCATGCTCTGGGCGTGGCAGGGAGCCAGGGGTGGCAGAGGATGTCTAGTGCCCCGAGAGCCCACAGGAGGCCTCCTCTCCTCACATCCACAGAAACCAGCCTGGACACCAAGTCGGTGTCAGAAGGCCATCTCAAGAGAAACATCGTGGTGAAGACTGTGGAGATGCGGGATGGAGAGGTGAGGACACCAGCTCTGAGACTCTGGCCCCATCAGGCTCTGGCTGCCCCCAGGAATTCTTGAGGCCAGGCTCTGGAATGAAGCCCCAACTGGCACATAGAAGGTTCTTGATAACTCATAAGGTCTCTCCAGGGAGGCTCTGGAAGAGGGAAAGGAACCTGGATGTCATTAAATTCCCCACCCCTCCGCTGGCAGTTCTAAGGGAACTAGACCAGTGGTCGGCAAACTCATTAGTCAATGAGCCAAATAGCAACAGCACGACGACTGACATTTCTTTTGAGAGCTGAAAACTGACTTCTGCGCATGGGCCACGAAGTTTCAATCGCACTGTACATGCATGCCCGCACGTGGTATTTTGTGGAAGAGCCACACTCAAGGGGCCAAAGAGCGCATGTGGCTCACAAGCCGCAGTTTGCCCACCACTGGATGGGTCCTGACTTGGGCTTTCTCCCTTTCTCACCCTAACTCAGGTTTCCCCAACGCCAGGCCTGGGGCAGAGAGAAAGCAAATTAAAGAAGTTAGCAGTTTTCACTACCAACTTTCCATTTCCAGCTTGGTTAAAGGAACCTTCTAGAGGAATGGGAAAAGGGGATTTGGCATAACCCACTCCCCAGCACACCAACAACAGCACTAGTTAATTTCACACCATCAACTCACCCTGTGCCTGGCATGGTGCTAAATGATTTCCCGGTGTGATCTCACCCCCCCTCCAACTGCTGCATGAGGGAGTTCTGGTTCTTACCATAGAAAGGAAAGACCCAGGGAGTCTGGGGACTTGCCCAAGGTCACATAGCCTGGCAGTGGTGGGTCCCAGGTCTGTGTGAGCTCCTAACCGTGGCACTGTGCACCTTCTCTGTCCCCTGCAGGTCATTAAGGAGTCCAAGCAGGAGCACAAGGACGTGATGTGAGGCGGGAACCATCTGGAGGCCCCTGCCCCATATCGGGAGGGACCTGCAGCAGTAAACAGGATAGCTGCCTCTCCTCTGATAGCTAATTTCCCCAGACCTGGGTTCCCACCACCCCACTGCAGCTGCTCCCCACTACGTCTCTATGCCAGCTTTTGCTCTAGGCTCCATCAGCAGTAGGCCTAACCAGATAGCACCCACCCCACTCCCAGCAACTCCATCTAAAAGGGCACTCACCCCAAAGGGGCAGCCTGGAGGGGCATGGCCAGAAGCTTGAGTTAGAATTGGAAGCGGAGAGAGAAGTTGGGGAGGGCCTAGAGACCTAATAAATCACTCTCCGGAGCCGAATCCCTGTTGTCATGGCAACCGTTGTCAGAGCTGGAGGTCTCTGGGCTATCTGGGAAATGGGCCTTGGAGTTTCCTCAGGCTGCTGGAGGAAAATTGAGACTCTGAGACAGGAAGGGGAAGTCCTCACCGACAAGGTAGCCCTGACCAGCAGCTCATTCTTAATCTAGACGGACCCTGGCCAGTCTGATAGTAGGCGGGGGTACCCTGCCACCTGGCGTCCTCAGCAGACAGAATGCCTGGCCTGCGCAGATTCCAGAGGGAATGAGGATTCAATGTTGATTCATGTGTCCCAGCCTCACTGAGCTGCCATGTGGGCAGGTGGGAGCCTGATTCTCAGCACTAGGGGATCTTAGTCTACGTAGAGAGGGCGGTGGTGCTGGGAAGGAGTAGAGGGGGCTGCTTGGACCCTAGGTGTCAGTTCATAGAGGTCAAGCCCAGGAGGACTTCCCCCATATAGTCTGTGGGGGGGGGGGGAGGCAGGCAGAGATGGAGGAGGGAGTAGGATGATGCTAGACATCAGCGTTGGGGTTGTGGATGACCAGCTATACTTGGCCTCTGGGTCGTGGGGATTAAGGAAGTGATGCATCCTCTTGAAGATACTGAAATAAGAGAAAAGGGGGCTGTTGTCCACAGGGGCAGGGCACACTTTGTTCCAGATCTAAGGGCCCCTTCCTTGCTGCACAATCCCTGTCCACCCAAAGCCTCTGAGCCCCTGCAGCTGCTGCCTCCCAACCCAGCAAATACTGCTGGGTGAAGCTATCGCAACCCATCTGCCTGTCTGCGCCCCACAGGGACCTGATGCTTTCCCCTAAACTAAGGGCCCTGTGGTCCCCTCTTACTCAAATGCAAAATGTACCCAGTATTCTAGGTAGCCCTCTATTTTATAATTCAGGAAATGGAGGCATGAGCAGAGTGAAGACCCTGGTTTGGGTTGCTACAGCCTGGAGAGGGAGCACACACTTCCACCCAGAGCATCTACTCTGCTTTCCACAGGAGGACTGTGGGGAGCATGGGATTGTCTGTGCCCAGAAATGGGACTGAGGGGACCCACTCCAGAGTCCCCCTCTTCCCTCTAATGGGAGGGAGAGCTGGGAATCTCTTTCCAAGACTTGGTGCCCTTTCTCTGACTCCCTCCTGCCACCCACTGATGCCTTTAGTTACTGAGGTGAATAAAGCCAACTGCTGTGGCCTCCCTCTGAGTGGACTCTGATCTCTTCAGGAGGAGCTGGGGCTGGGGGAAGGGAGCAGCAAGGAACCTTACACAAGATCTAACTTGCTTCTTGTCACTGATCAACTCCAGAGCTCGACACCCACCCTAGCAGCAGCCACATAACAAATCCCACCTCCAACCCTGCTCTGCCTTAACAGTCCTGGGGCCCCCGGGGCCCCCTCACCCCCCGCCTTTGCTCCCAGCCCCTCTTCTCACCCCCAGTCTCCAGCATGGGTGCACTCTCAGGAAAGCCCTGAATTTGACCTCCATTTTCCTCACCCATTTCCCTTGTCCTAGTCTTTACCTTTCTACCAGCCGGTCCCCACTCTTTTCTTCCTTCATCTCCATGACACCCCCAATTTAACCAGCACCCACTTGGCAGTCCTCAAAGGCAAGAAAAGAAAGCACCTCAAACACTGTTCAATACTGAATAGGCCATTTAATAAATATGAGGTTCCCTTCCTCCTTCTCTGACCTGATGAAGTTAGAAGACATGTACACCTCGGCTACTTCCATCATAGCCTCTGTCCCATGTCCCACCTGCCTCAGGCGTCTCCACTTCCAGGTCCCAGATGTGCCCACGAAAATAGGGAGCAGGATGTAACTAACAAACTTGTTCGCACTCCCTTGCCACACGTCCCGGCCCAGGAATCATCTGGAAGCATCTGGAATCATTTAACGAACACATTGGAGCACCACTGGCCTTCGGAGAGGGTGGAGAGAGAACCTAGCGAGAGAAGCTGGCATAACAGCGAAAGACGTAGCAGCAGCAGCGACAAAAGTGAACGGTGACGAAGACTGCCGTGATGAGCAGGTACCCTATCAGGGTGAGTTCCAAGGCGGAGCGGACCTCGGGGTCTGAGAATGAGACCTTGTAGCGCCCTTGAGAGGCCACGCCCAGCCGGAACCCAGCGACCCGCTCGCCCTGCCGCCAGCAATAGTAGATGCCCCTGTCGTCCAGCTGAGTGAAGCGGATGTGGAGATGGTTGCCATGGTCGATGAACACCCTCATGGACCTATTGGTGCCCTTCAAGTACTGCGTGCGGTACAAGTGCTGGCGGTCCTTGTCCCAGGCCACGGCCTGCTCTGGCCGGGCCCCCGGACAGGAGATGGTGAGCCCATGACTCAGCCGCTGCTGGTGGTACTGAATGGGCACCTGGGGCAGCCAGGGCCGTCTGCCCACTTTGGACACATAGTTTAAAATGGCCATCAACCTCCCCCGGATCTTCGTTGTATTCTTGCAGGGCACCATGCAGCTCTGAACCAGCAGCTCGGGTGTGTGGTCCCTGGCCTTGGCCTGAAGCTTCCTTGGCACAGCCCGTGAACCACAGGACACCACGTCCGGCATTGTCTTGCGGTAGCGCGGGGAGAGGTCTGGACTCTGCAGATAGCAGAGGCCAATGCGCCACTGCTCCCCACGGACCCCGCAGCGGTCACAGGGGGTCCACTCCCAGAAGGTGGTGAAGACATGGAGGCTCCCACGGTACTCGTCTGCAAAGGGCTCCTGGCCCAGGTCCTTGAAGGCGGCCACCATTCCCTCACTGCTCTGGATGTCCACATCGTAGGCATAGAAGTAGTCCCCCTTGCGGGTGCCACAGAAATACAAGCCTGAGTCCTCTGGCTGGGCCCGGAAGACCAACAGGCTGAACATGCGGATGCTGAAGCGGACCAGCAGGTCACTGCCCACCCGTATGTGGGATGCCGCTGTCAGCACCTGCCCATCAAAGTCCGTCAGCACCTTGGTGTGGCTGCTGCCAAGGTGCTCTTGATAGTACCAGACTACAGCAGACACCTCCTCGGGCTTACAGTGGCAGGGCAGCTCGAAGCTCATGTCGGCCAGGTAGGCTGCATTATCAAACATCAGGAAAGCAGGGCAGGGGGTCCTCTGAAAAATGTTCTCCTTCTCCACAATTTCAAAGGCCCGGAGACTCCCCCATGCCCACAGGAGCACAATGATGTGTGACAGGTTCATGCCTGAAGGGGGGGAAGGGTCAGAGGGGGGAAACCAAGGCACCAAGGGCCTATGAGGCTGCTAGAATTCACTGCTGGAGGAAAGGATAAAGCAGCCAAGGCAATCTTCAGGGGACGTGGCCAAAGGCAAGGCAATTTATTCCCAGCCCGTGTACAGGATGCCCTTCTCATGTGGCAAGATGCCCTTCTAATGTGATCTCAAGGAAAAACCATTCTAGAACCTGGCCCTCCCCCCCCCTTTCTAGAACACTGGCACGTGCCCAAGAATGGGTCAGGAGAAACTGGAATGAGAAGCCAAGCTAGGAGCTAGTCAGGGAAATCTCTGCCTCCCTGCCCCAGGCCTTGCCCTGATGACGGGTGGAAAGGTCTTCCCTTTGGTTAATCCAGGAGTCGAAGGGAACCCACCTCCTTCACGTCTGGCCATCAGAAGAAGCCTGGGAGGTTGGCCAGACCTAAATTGATGGCTTGGGGCTTTCCCAGAACCAACCTGCACAGGACCTCAGCCCCTGGGGAAAAATACATCTCAAATGAGGTAGCATTTGACCATTTGCTGATTAAATGTCCATTCATTGGGTTTACATTACGAATATTCTTGTTAAAAACTATGGAGATCAGTATTGGTTTATTAGGGAAGATTAATGATTTTCTTGTTTCCCCTTTTGGGTAGAGGCCTTACTAGTGTAGCCAGCATTTGGTGGGGCACACGCCCATCTTTCAGGGCTGGGAGCCACAGCCGTGACAGACCGTGAGGGTGGGAAGCAAAGCTCTTTTAACTTTCTGGGCCCTTGACCATCCTGTGGATCTACACAGTTCAGAAAATGAGGCCACAGAGGGGCTGGAGAAGAGGGGAAGATTAGATTCTAGCTTTTGCTCTGAAGATTTCAAGTTGAGAAGGGGATTCGGTGTGGGCTTCTTGTCACAGTTCTGCAGAGCCCCCAAGACAACCAGAACATGCTGCCCATGACCGCTGGGGGCCTCTGAAGATAACTGACCCCATCAATCCACTTGGTACAACGCTAGCAGTTCTTGCAGGAGACTTTCCTCCTCCTGGAGCCCACCGGGCTGCTCCTCCAGACCCTGCTCCTCCTGGCTGAGCCCCTCCTTCATGGGTCTAGGGGTGCCCATGGCCTGCAGCTTCTGAAACAAGCTTCTGCAGCTCTCTCTCTCTGCGTGGCTCATCAGGCTCAGGTTCAGGGCAAAGCGCCCGGTACTGGCCAGGCTGCGCAAGATCCCCAGCACCACCAGCCGGTCAGCCGGCCTCACATGATCAGCCAGTGCCATCAGCAGCTCCCCTAGAAGTCCAAACCCCACATCCGTCTGGAAGAGGTGGCCCAGCTTGGGACCTCCGAGCTGCAGCAGGGCCTGGTAGCGCTCGGGCCCACTCCGCAAGTATCGCCGCCAATCACGGTAGAACTCCGCTGAGGTCTCAGGCTGCAGGAGTGTTTTCTCCTGGATGGCAAAAGAAGAAAAGGGAACCCAGAGCTTCTCCAGCTGCTCTATGACAGTGAGAGTGAGGGAAGCCTATGGGTTCGCAGCTGAACTCTGCTACTGCTCTCTGAGCACTGGAAAGGCTGTGGTCCATGGCGGCCACCTTTTCTGATGAGAGAGGGTCTCCAAGAACCCAGGCCTGGTTTGAGATTCTCAATTGTCCCAGGATATTCCTACTGATGAATGTGAGAGTAAGGGTTTTTACTCTGAGCAGAGCAGAGGGGACAACTGAAAACCTCAGGAAGAGAGAAAGAACTCCGGGGGAGTGTTAAGGATCTGACAGGCTAGGTCTCCCTCCCAACACTGCCATAGGACCCTTATACTATACACCATATAACCCAGAGCAACCCCAACCTGATCTGTGAATGCAAGTTAAAGGATGGACTGAAAGGGACCTGCCTAGCTCAACTTTCCGATTTGTTCTGCCCAATTTAACTCCCCTCACTACCCGATGGTGGTTCTTCCTGGGATCAGAGGAAGAAACCTGCCTCTGTTGGCTTAACATGAGAAATAAGGAAAGGGTATGTGTTGTAAGAAGACAGGACTGGAGCTTTACGGCACAGAATCCTGCTGGGCCTCACCTACCTGGGAGATTTCAGTGGTTTCGTCCTGAGTGGTCCTTCTTGGAGTAGTGTGACAGTTCCAGGGCACAGTCCTCTTTCCTCCTGTCTTGTCTTTCCGCTCCAGTGGCTTGAGGTGTGATGCAAGGACAATACCCCTGCAGGCAAAGCACAGAGATTAAGGGACAGACCGAATGATGTCTGTGGGTGTGAGGTGGCTGGACTTTGCATGATATAGGCTGAACCTGTTGGCAGGTCAATAAACATGACAGCAGTAACAATAACAGCAGCAGCAACAACAGCTGACAGCTTTTAGGTACTTCCCATGTCCCAGACATTCTGCTCAAAAATCTTACAGGTAATAACTCATTTGATCATAGTAATGGTTATTCTCTCTTACAGATGAGGAATAGAGGCTCACAGAGGTTAAATGACTTGCACAAGATGACACAGGTAGCAGAGGACAGGACCAGGATTAAGCCCAGAATGGTCTGACTCCAAAGCACGTGCTCTTATCCACTACAGTCCACCGTAACAGGGGGACCTGAGAAAAATGACATTAGGCCAACCTGAACTCCTCATAGGAAGCCACCCTCTGTTCCACGGCCCGTAACTTGGCAGCGTTCTCCCTCCGGTACTTCTCATCAGCAGTAACTGCAGCCTGCAACTCTTTCTCCAACGCCTTGAAGTCAATGATGTCATGCCTTTCCATGGCTTGTGCCTGGGAAGGAAAAGAGAATGGACATCACTGGAAGGTCAATAACAGGGGAGGGAAAGTGGATTCTTTGCTAGCCCACAAAATGACCCCAAAGCACTCCCCGATAACTTGTCACTTATATTGGGGGGGTTTACAAACATCTAGTTCTCTACTTTATAGAGTTACACAGTGAGGACGTGCTTAAGATTTGTTGTCACTGAAAACAGAATGACTTTCAGTTTGGAGCCATATCTTAATTTCGTTTTCTGCCTCTAAGAATTGGCGCTTTCAATGAGGAAGCATATGGGTCTCAGAATTCAGTCCCTTCACTCTTCTACATAGCAAGTTGTTGTGATTGAGGAGAACCTCACAACAAAAGCAGAACTATTGTTAGCTACTCTTGAGCCCAGGGATAAAATTTCATCCATCCTTAAATGTCTTTAATGAGAAAGAATACTTTTCACCCAAACCAAATGCAATGACTGAGCAGGAAATCAAGTAGAAGTGGCAGAGGAAGGGGCTTAAATGATCCCTGTCCCAAAGTCCTCTGTCCAGCCCAGGGCTGGAGGACTAGGTACTTGGGAGCCCTCTTTAGTTCTGCCACTGTACTTCTGTAGCCTCTGCGTATGAGGCTGATTGGCCTGTTCTACAGCGAGATCACCTATATGGGTTCTATCTAGTTTTGGCTTTGCTTTTCCTTGTTGTGAGACCTCTTTGAGCCTCAGATTCCTGGTGCATTGAGCAAGACGTTATGGTTGAGTAATCATCAACAGCCCTAGGCCAGGGTAGTGGGATGTCTGCAACCAAGCCAATAGCCCTTCCTCTCCACCCCATCCAAGAAGGGGTTGAACTCAGATGTTCTGGGTCCTGTCCAGTTCTGAGCCCTACCCGGTAATTGAATAAATAGAAATAACCCTCCTGCCCGCCTGACTGTCACCCCAGCGGCCCTGGCCTTGGTTCCCTTGCTTTCTCTGAGGACTCTCAGATACTCCCGAAGAGAACAGCTCAGTGTAGACCAGACGCAGCCGCTGTGGTTGCCTAGCAACTGCTCCCACAGCCTGCCCACGTGATCGGTTCGAAGGCCCTCTTTCCGTGTGGTCCCGAGGCGCCTGATCAGATTCAGGCCTCTTCAGGCCTCACTCTGTTTGGAGTAGCCCACGCCTCAGTTTGGGGGCCTACAACTCCACCTCTCCCGTTCCTGTGTCCGCGGACGCCATCCTCCGAGCTAGTCCTCAGGCAGAGGGCTGTCCGCGGCAGAAACGCGACCGCGGCGTCTGCGGGGTCCTTCGGGACAGCAGGCGCAGGCAGCGCCGCAGCGTGGGCCGGAAACGCGGGCTCCGTTGGGCTGCTCGGTGGTTTTGGCTGAGCGGGAGGGAGGTGAGTTGACGCGCAACGGGATGGGAAAGTTTCTCCGGGTGGGAAGGAAACTAATGTCAGATCTGGAAGAGACTTTATTTGCTGTTTGCCCTTTTTACTTTACAAATGGGTAAATTGAAGTGTGGAACGGAAAAGGAATGAAAGCCCCCTCCCCCCCCCCCGCCCCCAGATTCCAGGATTCCTTCAATGCCGTCTACCGGTAAAACCCCTTCCCTAGGCAGGAGTCATTCTCTCACTGTTGAGTCCCCTCTCTCCGGTTCCATCTGTGCCATCTTCACTCCTGTGCCAAACTCTCTCCGTGCTTATTCTGTGTTCCTTTGAGAGCCTGCATTATAGCGGGAAGCTGCAGTGAGGTTTGATGCCTAAAGTTACTAGTTCTGTGCAACTGTAGGCAAGTCAGCTATCTTCTCTGTGCCTTGTTGGAGTCATTCATTCATTCAGCAAATACTTATTGAGGCCCTGTATTGTGCCAGGCACTAAGTGAAATTGAGTCCTTGCTTAAATTGTAGTTGGGGGGATGACAGTAAACACATGTATAGATAGATATATTTCAGCTAGTGGTAAATGTTAATAATAATAAAACAGAGTGTGTATGGAGGACTTTTATAGAGTGACAATTGAAGGTTTCGCAGAAAACGTGACATTTTCATAGAGACCTGAGTGAAATGAAGGAACAAGGTATAAATATCCAAAAGAAGAGCATTTCAGAGGAGAATAGCAAGTACAATGGCCCTGAAGTAGAAATTAGCTTGGTTTGTCCCATGAATATCCTTATGTAAAAATTTCTGCTGTCACTTCATGGATTTGGGAGAATGAAATGAGCACAGATGTGATAGCTCTTTGGAAGTGTAAAGAATCTCTATGCATATTTAAAGTTATCATAATAGTTTATGTTAGCTACTGGTCCTTGGGGCTCTTCTCTATTTTGTCTACAATCAGCACTCTCAACAAGTTGCATTGAGGGAGATAGAGGGATTATTGCAAGAAATAACAATTTCTCAAAATTAAACATTCCATTTATTTAATATTTAACAGTGCCTACTTATGCATTGTCAGGTAGGCACAAAGAACACAGGATTCCTGAACTTAAGAATAGCTAAAAATGCCTGGTCAGCATGGCTCAGTGGTTGAGTGTCAACCTATGAATCAGGAGGTCACGGTTCAATTTCTAATCAGGGCACATGCCCGGGTCATGGGCTCAATCCCCAGTAGGGGGTGTGCAGGAGGCAGCTGATCAATGCTTCTCTCACATCATTGATGTTTCTATCTCTCTCCCTCTCCCTTCCTTTCTGAAATCAATTTAAAAATATGTTTTTTAAAAAGCAAAAAATTGAGGGGGTCAATGGGGAGAAAGGGGGCCATCTGTAATACTTTTAACAATAAAGATAAATGATTTAAAAAGAATAGCAGCCCAGCTGGCGTGGCTTAGTGGTTGAGTGTCAACCTATGAACCAGGCGGTCTTGGTTCGATTCCCGGTCAGGGCATATGCCTGGTCCCTGGGGGGGGGGGGGGGGGGGGGGGGCGGAGGGCGTGTGCAGGAGGCAGCCAGTCAGTGATCCTCTATCATCATTGATGTTTCTATCTCTCTTTCACTCTCCCTTCCTCTCTGAAATCAATAAAAATATATTTTTTTAAATAGACAAAAAATAATGCTGGCTACCATTTATTGAGTCTGGGACTCTGATAAATTCTTTACACACACTATTTTAATTCTCTTAACCTTTTATGCAATGGAAATTATGCACTCCATTTTCCAGTTAAGGAAACAGGTTTAGAGTCAAAGTGGCTTACCTGAAGTTGCATAGTTACTAAATGACAAAGTTAGGACTCACATCCAAGTCTTCCAATTCCAGAGCCCAAACCCTTAACCCATGCTCTGATCTGTTGTTTATTACTTGTAAGCTGCAGAGTTGTTGGTGAGGGTAATCAGTACAGTTAACTGCCATTCAAAACAATTAAATGCTCGTAAAGCTGCAGAAGACAATAGCAGCATAGGGGAGTGAGATATTGAGGATCCAGAAAAGCTTGAAAGGGGTGGCATTTGAACTGTACTTTGAATAGAATTTCAGTAATTGAAGTAGAGAAAACCACAAAATACTTATTAATTAAAGAGAGAAAACAGCCCTAACCAGTTTGGCTCGGTGGATAGAGCGTCGGCCTGCAGACTCAAGGGTCCCAGGTTCGATTCCGGTCAAGGGCATGTACCTTGGTTGCGGGCACATACCCAGTAGGGGGTGTGCAGGAGGCAGCTGATCGATGTTTCTCTCTCATCGATGTTTCTAACTCTCTATCCCTCTCCCTTCCTCTCTGTAAAAAATCAATAAAATATATTTAAAACAAATAAAAAAGAAAGAAAAGAAAAAGAAAACAAGTAACTTTACAATAGAAAAGCCTGGCAGACACCACTGTAATCAAGTGATTAAGGTAAGATCACCACTAATGGGACAAATTAAAATCAGATACCACCTGATAGGAGATGCACTGAAAAGAACACAGCATCACCCTAGCCAGTTTTGCAGAGTGGATAGAGCATCAGCCTGTGGACTGAAGGGTCCCTGGTTCAAGTCCAGTCAAGGGCACATGCCTGAGTTGCAGGCTCGATCCCCAGTAGGGGGTGTGCAGGAGGCAGCCAATCATTAATTCTCTCTCATCATTGATGTTTCTATGTCTCTCCCTCTCCCTCTCTGAAATCAATAAAAATATATTTAAAAACAACACAACATTACATCTGTGATGTTCCTGCTAGAAATGCATAACCTTAATTTAATCATTAGGAAACGTCAGGTAAACCCAAGTTAAGGGACATTCTACAAACTTACTAGCCTGTAATCTTGAAAAGTGTTAAGTCATAAAAGTCAAAGAAAGATAGGAACTGTTCCAGAGTGAGACTATAAAGACATGATTGCTAAATGCAAACATGCAATTCTGGGTTGAATCCTTTGCTGTGCAGGACGTTAGAACAGTTTGTGGAAGTTTGGAGGTCTGTGAATTAGATGGTAATAATGTGTCTGATTTTCTGATTTGGATGGTTGTATTTGTTTTGTTTTGTTTTTGTTAATTCTCACTTGGGGATATTTTTCCATTGATCTTTAGAGCAGTGGAAGGAAGAGAGGAAAGGGGGAAAAGAGAGAGAGAGAGAAACATTGATGTGAGAGAGATACTTGATTGGTTGCTTCCCGCATGGGGATTGAACCTGCAACCCAGGTACATGCTCTTGACCTGGAATCGAACCTGAGACCCTTCGGTGCAAGGGCTGACACTCTAACTGCTGAGCAACACCGGCCAGGGTTTGATGGTTGTATTGTGATTATGTAGGGGAATATTCTTGGTTGTAGGAATCACACACACTAAGGCAGTAGTTGGCAAGCCTTTTCTATAGTAAATATTTTAGGCTTTCTAGGCCATATGGGCTCAGTTGCAGCTACTTAGCTCTGCTGTTACAGTGTGAAAGCGGCCATAGATAATATAAATGATTGTACGTGGCTGTGTTCCAATAAAGATGTTTTTATAAGCATTGAAGTTTGAATTTCATTAATTTTCACATATCACGAAATATTATTCTTTTGATTTTTCACCTATTTAAAAATGTAAAATTCTTAGCTTGAGGCTTTATAAAATCAGGCAACAGGCCAGATTTGGCCACAGGCCATAATGTGCCAACTCCTACAGTAAACTTTTAAGTGTTGATGAGGCATTGTGTCAGCAACTTATCCTACCCTACCCTACCCTACCCTACCCTATCTATCCTATCCTATCCTATCTGGTAGTGCGCTCCCACAGTGGAAGCACGGCTGGGCTGATTGGGATGAGCGGTACTCCCACAGCAGGCTGATCTCTGCAGGCCACGCCCCCGCCAGTGCACGAATCCCATGCACTGAGCCTCTAGTTCTCAAATAATTCAGGAAAAAGAAAGTTATTTATACTAGTTTTGAAGCCTTCTGGTATTAAGTTATTTTTTTATTTAGTATTAAAAGAAGAAGAGTATGTAAACAGAGACTGTGAGTTGGTGTAATTGGAAAGGAAATGTGTGAAGGGATATGGTCAACTATAAGCCTAGACATATAAAGTTTATAAATTTGCATGTGGGACCATGTTGTGGAGGCCTTGATTACCTTGTCTGAATCTAACTCCTCTTCTTTAATTTAGCATCATGGATACTGACTTGTATGATGAGTTTGGGAATTATATTGGACCAGAGCTAGATTCTGATGAAGATGATGATGAACTGGGCAGGGAGACCAAAGATCTTGATGAGGTAAGACAAATATATTACTTTTTTTCTTCTCTCTTTTTTAAAAAAACAAAACAATAAAGTACTGAATCCTCTGTTCTCCCTTAATATACCTTTGTACATTATAATATGACCTACTGGGGTCTCATACTGCCCTCTAAGAAAACAAAGCTACTAACGTTTCAAAAGAAAATATAAGGTAGTCACCTTTTCCAAGTGCAGCTGCACTAGGAACTCCCTCATAAGCTCAGGTTTTGAAAGACGAATAAAAGCAGTAGAAAGAGAAGGTGCAGCTTCCTATGATTCCCCTTCAGGAGAGCTATGGAGGATGAAGTCCAGAGTGGTCTGAGACTTGCAAAAGACACTGAAGATGCTTTTATGTTTTAGCAGTGTTCAAAACAAGAAGTAGGTAGGCCCACTGCTCATCGATGGAGGTGTGACATTAATAAAACAGAGAAGCAGAATAACAGTCCTGGCTACCATCTGTATTTCCATCTGGAAAAATGTCCTTCAAAGTAGGAACAATAGAAAAAACACTGGGAAAAGAAAAATGAAGCCATATGTGTGAGGTGAAAAGAGCATCTTGGAGCTTTAGATGTGTTCAAGTCTCCAAGTCCAGATGCATTAGGTCCTGGATGGGGGAGACCTTGAAGAGGTAAGCTGAGAGCCATGTGGTCATCTTTAAGAAACAGGACTGGCTTTGGTGCTAAAAAGTGAATCGGGCAACTTGTCCTGCTTTTCAGAGATGGAGGTAAGGCACTGCCTGTCAGAAACTACAGGCTAGTGTGATGTGCATGCATGGTAAAAATTATGGAAGGAGTTTTAAAACAGATGACTTTAAACACTTAGAAAGCTCGTGTGAGTTTTGTAAAAATTTCCTCTTGATACAATTACTAGATTGAGATATAGGTCAGGAATATGCTGTGGATATTATATATCTTGATTTGAGCAAGGCATCTGATATCTTATTTTTCTTATAAATCAGTTGTTTTCTTCTTAAAAATATTACTTTAGCCTGGCCAGAGTGGCTCAGTGGTTGAGCGTCGACCCATGAATGAAAAGGTTGCTGGTTTGATTCCTTGTCAGGCCACATGCCCGGGTTGCACGTTTGATCCCCAGTAGGGGGCGTGCAGGAGGCAGCCAATCAATGATTTTCTAAAGATATGTTTAAAAATATTATTTTAAAGAGATATACACGTAACTAATGAACACATTCTCATTCAAACCAATTACAAAGTATATTTTGGTTCTTATTCCATTTCACTCCCCTTCCCAAGTAACCACTGTAACTCATGACATCCTTGTGGAAAGTATATGGGCTGGGTCATAAGAGGAGGCAAGGTCACAGCCATTGAATAATAGGACGGAAAGAGTTTTGATATGAGTCACTGCCAGAGCTCTTATGACATGCCCCAGGCATCTGTGCTGGGTCCCATCCTTTTCAACCTTTTTGTCAATGACTTAGGTAAAGATAAAGAAGTTCATAAAATTTGCACATCACGTAAGCTAGTCTATTGGATAACAGAATCTAAATTCAAAATGATCCCAACAAACTTGAATTGCAGGCTAAATAAAGCCCGAGAAATCATTCATTAAGAATTTATAGAGCACTTATTATTTGCAAGGAATCGTGAGGCAGGGAGAACCAAGCATTATCTCTGCCCTCCAGGAGCATACTGCTTGCCAGGGGAGATGAAGTACATACAAAAGTGTTTTTAATATGAGACAGGGAAGGGAGGATAAGTGCCATTTAAGACATATTAACTTATATCCATGGTAATAGGATATAAGGAGAGATTATTCCTGGTGCGATGACCAAGAAAAATATCTAAGGAAATCACATTCAGAGTGAAGCCAAATAAAGGGTTGGCGTCTGTAGAGACAGGAAGTAGAATGATTGATTGTCTAGGTTGGGGCATGGAATTAGGAAGTGATGGCTGAAGGATCTAAAATTGGTTGCAGAGATGATTGTACAACTCTGAGTATACTAAAAAACCATTAAAATTGTGCGCTTAAAATTGGTGAGTTGAGAGCAATGTGAATTTTATCCCACTAAAGCTGTTAGGAGCAACAAAACCATATAATTAGGCTATGTGTGAATGTTCTGGTCAAGGTCACCAGTGACCTCTGTTCTGGATCCAGTCCTCATCTTACTAGGCCTTTCTGTAGCATCTGACTAGCCCAGTTGATCATTTCCTTTGGCTTCCAGGGAATCCCCAGGTTTTCCTTCTCTTCACTGGCTGGCCCTTCTCAGTCTTCGCTGCTGGTCTCTCCTCATCTCCCTGACATATAACCGTCAACGGGTCCCAGGGCTCCATTCCTTATGCCTTTTTTCTCTCTATACTCAGTCCCCTAATGATCTCATCCAGTCTATCAATACTTTCTATTCACTGAGGACTCTCAAATTTGTATCTCCAACCTGGACCTTTCTCTTGAACCCCAGGTTTGTATGTCCAACTTCCTTCTTAACTTCTCTACTTGATGTCTAATAGGGCAGCAGTCTGGTCCGTGAGGTCTGAAAGGTTGGCGACCACTGTAATAGGGCATCTCAAACTTAGCAGATCTAGGACCTAAATACTGAGCCTCCCCACCTCCCTAGCCCACCCCCCACCATTAGAATGCACTTTTTTTTTTAAAGCTCCTATTCCACCTCCCTGCTCCAACATTCCATGTAATATATTTATTGTCCTCAGGTAGAGGACATATCAGATATTAAACTGACAGGAACAGATACTGTGCTTGAACTTACCCAAAAGGCCAAGAAGTGATCAGAATACACTTTAGACTCTACCTTCAGAACATACCAATATTCAACCTCCTCTCACTACCTTCTAATCTCCCTCCTTCCAGTATATTCTCAGTACGGGAACCAGAGTGATTCTTTTTAAAACAAAACTCTGATCATATTATTCCTCTGCTCAGAACCACTGAGCCAGGTTTGTCAACCTCAGCAACATTGACATTTGGGGCCAGAAAATTCTTTGTTGTAGGGGCTGTCCTGTGCTTTGTAGGATATTTAGCAGTATCCCTGGTCTCTGCCCACTAGATTCCACACACCCAGTATAACAGCCAAATATATCTTAAGATGTTATTAAATTGCCCCTGGGTTGAAAACCATTGTCCTTGTATTTGGTTTCTTTAACTTAGTATAATGTTTTCAAGATTTATCAGTGTTGTGGCATGTATAAGTATTTATTTTTATTGCCTAATAGTATTCCATTGGGTGGATATACCACATTTTATTGACATTTGGGTTAGTTTCACTTTTCGACTATTATGAACATTGCTGCTCTGAGCATTTGTTTATGTTTTTGTGTGAACATAAGTTTTCATTTGTACTTAGGAATGGAATTGTTGGGTCATATGGTAATTCTGTGTTTAACATTTTAAGGAGCTGCCAAATAGTTTTTCAAAGCAGCTGCACCATTTTACATCGGTAGCACCAGTATATGAGAATTCCAGTTTCTCCGAATCCTCACCAACACCTGTTGTTTTCTGTAAGAAAAGTCTTTTTCTAAAACAGTTCAAAGTGAGCATCTTAAAGTTATGGACTTATTCCCAGTTTCTATCTCTGCTTCCTGGTTTCTGCCCTTGGAAGGAATTAGTTTTTCTCTTAAAAGGGTGTGTTGTGATAAGCCACTTGTTTTCTCCAATCTTGATCCACTTGTGACCAGTGGCTCACACTTAGGAAGGAGCTCATTTGAATGAGAAGAGCCGTCTGAAGGCTTGGCTTTATAGTCTTCTCTTTGTGAAGGATCATGCAAGAGTAGAACCAGCCCCACTGACTCCAGCACAGACCTCAAAATCAGAGGCTGTCACACATGTGAAGTCATTGCTCTTAACTCATGTAATGTCAGTTATTGAGCAGGAAAAGTGTGTGCCTCTTACAGACTCTCTTTCTTTTAGATGGATGACGATGATGATGATGATGATGTAGGCGATCACGATGAAGACCACCCTGGGATGGAGGTGGTGCTGCATGAAGACAAAAAGTACTACCCCACAGCTGAAGAGGTATATGGTCCTGAGGTGGAGACCATAGTTCAGGAGGAAGACACCCAGCCCCTCACAGGTAAGTCAGGAGGCACTGAGTTGTGAGAGGCAACAATGAAACTAGAACCCTTCATTTCATAGCCATCAGCAAACTTGAGAATTCAATGAATGAATGGATTAATTTTTCTTTACTACCTTCAGGTACTATTTCTGGATTGAGAGTCACTTAACCCTGGTTTTTTGTTTGTTTGTATTAATCCTCTCCTGAGGATGCTTTTCCATTGATCTTTAAAGGAGTGGAAGGGAGGGGGAGAGAGAGAGAGAAACATCTATGTGAGAGAGATACATCAATTGGTTGTCTCCCACATGAACCTGGACCAGGGCCAGAGATCTAGCCTGCAACCGAGGCATGTGCCCTTGCCTGGAATAAAACCTGGACCCTTCAGTCCATGGGCCAACGCTCTATCCACTGAGCCAAACTGGCTAGGGCAGTGGTCGGCAAACTCATTAGTCAACAGAGCCAAATATCAACAGTACAACGATTGAAATTTCTTTTGAGAGCCAAAACTTTTAAACTTAAACTTCTTCTAATGCCACTTCTTCAAAATAGACTCGCCCAGGACATGGTATTTTGTGGGAGAGCCACACTCAAGGGGCCAAAGAGCCACATGTGGCTCGCGAGCCACAGTTTGCCGACCACGGGGCTAGGGCAATCCTGTTTTAATATTCAATAAAACTCATAGCTTTTTTTCTAAGGAAATAAGAGTTATTTCTTCATTTATCTAATATCTATTTAGGTGCTTGAAGACTGTATTTAAGTTCTCCCACCAAATAATCCCAACTCCTTGAGCCAGTCCTCATGATGCTTATTTAAGTAGTTCCATTCGTAAGTATACAAGGAGAGGTTTTGAACTGACATTGACCTCAGCCTATATCTAGTCCCTCTCCCTGTGTCCCACAAAATGAGGTTCAAACTCACTCAGTCCACAATTCTCCTTTACTGTCTTGTGCAAAACAGCATTCCCAGAACTTCCTCAACATCTGCGTGATCCTTGAGAATAACATAAATTGATATCACGTATCATTCATTCTGAAAGCCCAGCCTAATGGAATAGAGCTCTGTATTTTTATGTTTTCTGCCTACCTGCACATCACTACTTTTTTTCCCCCCTAGAACCTATTATTAAGCCAGTGAAAACCAAGAAATTCACTCTGATGGAGCAGACGTTACCTGTCA
This sequence comes from Corynorhinus townsendii, assembly GCA_026230045.1. Classification (NCBI taxonomy): domain Eukaryota; kingdom Metazoa; phylum Chordata; class Mammalia; order Chiroptera; family Vespertilionidae; genus Corynorhinus; species Corynorhinus townsendii. The sequence goes on from JAPDVU010000009.1 coordinate 14,306,512, forward strand.
CGGTGTATGAAATGGAGTAAGTTATAAGGTCTCTCAGCCTCTCTCCATGAATAGTGTAGGTTCATTATTTCATGGGGGTATAGGAATTGGTTTGTGGTTGAAGTAGCCAGTGAATTTCAAAAGCAAAAGCTCTCCCTACAATTTGCCAAGATTTCCTTTCAGTTTATATGGCTTCTGGGATATTTAGTTGCATTCTTAACTTTTCTCTTGGCTCTCATCCATATCTCAGCTGTTTTCTCTTCTTCCAATTCTCTAGTTTGGTATTGAAAGCCAGCCTTAGTACTCAGAGAGTACTAACTATTATAATTGTCAGTGTTGGGCCACCAGAGCCTCTTTTGACTCAGCAAAATTACTTAGTGTTTTGGAAGCATAATGATTCTATTTTGAAAAGGAGGGCAAAAGTAGATAGGTATACAGGGTGGGGCAAAAGTAGGTTTATAGGTGTGAGTATTCGAAACAATTTATTCCCTCTCTTTTTTATATATATAATTCTTTATTGTTGAAAGTATTATGTATATTCCCTTTTTTCCCCATTAACCCCTCCAGCCCGCCCCTCCCCCCCATCCTTGCCCCAGACCTTCAGCACCCTATTGTCTGTGTCCATGGGTTATGCAAACATGCATACAAGGTCTTTGGTTCATTACCTCCCACTCACCCAGAAACAGTTTAATCTTGAATTATTATTTATTGATTATTATGTCATTTTCCATACAAACACTATAAACCTAATTTTGCCTAACCCTGTATATATAGAATACTTTAGACTCTTCAAACTGTTTTTGCAAATATTTAAACTGATTAATTCACTTGTATGGCCCTTGTATATTGAAGTGTTTGTAGCTCCATATTAGATAATGAAGCTTTTTTTAGCCACATTGTCATCTCGTATGTTCAAAAGAGTGGGGGTCCCTCATCAAATGTTCAGCTCACCTACCATCATTTAGACATTTTTGAAGCAACTTTTCCGTTATCTTCAGAACTTGCTTCATATTCCTTTCTGTTCTCAATGGTGATTATTTTAAATCTCCAATCTTTGAAAGCAGACTTGATCTTTTTAAAGAGCCAAAGTCATCTGAAGGCTACTTGCCATAAATAATGTGGGTGATAAGCAAGAAAGACCATGCTGCTTTTGGTAAAGATGGACGTTCTCTGCTCAGCATTGTTAGTGAGATGGCATTTGTTTTGTTAAGTAGCTCTGATGACAGTTTTAAAAAAGAAACTCCCAAAGTTACTTTAAGTCCTTCCTCTCCTTATCTCTAAATGATTAGTCTGAAGATTTTGAAAGGGATAATACTTGTGTATATGTGTTAGTTCTGGTATTGGTTTTTATTTATTTTTTTCCTTGCTTTTTAAATATTACTATTTTGCTGTTGAAATCCTCATGAGACTTCACAGATTGTGTCACTCTCATGGATAAGTCTATTCCATTCCCAAAGCCAGAACTATATAGGTATAGAAATTCACATCTGCCTCTGAGCATGGTTAGACTGAAAGTAGTTCCTGAACAACTAAAAATACCATTTTTGCACCCTTTCCCACTTAAAAACTTTTCCCCAATTTCCTTCCTCCTTTCAGTTTCTTGGCAGATCTGATGGATAACTCAGAACTCATCAGAAATGTGACCCTTTGTGGCCATCTCCATCATGGCAAGGTGAGAGAACTGTTAGCTACTTGGAACAGGATTTCTCTTCGTTCCTGTTCATTTTTTCAGCCCTCGCAGTCATAGGTTAGGGTTTGAGCCCATAAGGCTGGACCTCCTGACTCTGGGGCCCTCTGTGCTTATTGTGAAACCTCAATGTGAAATTCTAGCTTTTCCTAATCAACATGTGGAGCCTATTAGTAAGCTGCTTGCATGCCCAAGCCTTGTGTCTACAGCTGGACAGAAAAGGGAAAAATGAGCCTTACTCTGATTTTATATGTCTTTGTTTCCCTGGGGATGCTTGTCCAAGAAAGATTGCATCTTTCATTTGAAAATAATCCTGTGGTTTCAGTGTTGATCCTTTGCTGTCCTATAATCCTCCTTGTTCTCTCCCTCCTCTCCTTATCCCTAAATGATGTGTTGTATTGGGAGCTGGGGGAAGAGTAGAATATATTTTACTCTGTGGTTGGCAGGTTTTAACCTCCTTTTTCCTTTCAGACGTGTTTTGTAGATTGTTTAATAGAGCAGACTCATCCGGAAATCAGAAAGCGCTATGACCAGGATGTAAGTAGAAACTCTGTTGAGGGTTTAGGATAAGCCATTCAGAATATACAGGGTGTCTCTCTCTCCCCCTCCCCTCAGCCTTCTCACTCTCTATAAATAATGACGTCTTCAAAGTGCTGCTTTATGGTTGTAATCTCTATTAATTGCCTTTAAGAAAATAAGTACAACTTTCTTGGGAGCATAAAGAATATTAATCTGCAGTATTTTTGGATGATCTGTTCTGCACTTGGGATCCCCCATCTCTTCTGATATGTTCTGACTTTTTTTGTTGTTGTTAATCCTTACTCGAGGATATTTCTCCATTGATTTTTTTAGATAGTGGAAGGGAGGGGGAGAGACAGAGCGGGAAACATTGATGTGAGAGAGATACATCGATTGGTTGCCTCCTGCACACACCCTGACCAGGGCTGGGGATCAATCCTGCAACCTAGGTACATGCCCTTGACCGGACCTTTCAGTCCACAGGCCGACGCTCTGTCCACTGAGCGAAACCAGCTAGGGCTTTTATAGCCAATTCTTTTTCTCTTTCTTTTTTTTTTAATTTTGTAATTGATTTTTAGAGAGAGGGGAAGGCAGAGGGCTAAATAGAAACATCAATGAGAGAGAAACATCATCAATCGATTGCGACCTGCACGTCCCCCTGCCCCCAAACACTCCCCCCTCCCATCCCCTGGGGATCAAGCCCTCAACCGGTCATATGCCCTGATGGGGAATTGAACCAGCAACCTTTTGGTTCATGGGTCAATGCTCAACCACTGAGCTACACTGGCCGGCTATAGCCTCTTTTTTCCTGTCATAGTATTAAAAGCTTCCTCTATAAATATAATATAATTGGTCTGTGTTGTTTTCGTGATAAATTTACGTGCCTGTGAGTGAGGCCAAGTGTCGCTGCAAGTCTCAGTGTAATAATTGTTCAGCCTCTGCCAGATTGACTGTTTTGGCATGTGGGGGTTCCATGAAGGCTGGATGTTGTCTCCCTTTACCAAACCCAGAATTGGGTGCATTTGATATAATTTAGTTTTCCAGCTCTACCTGGTCCTCACCCCCATTCCCCAAAAACACACATTCAGGAGCATTTTCCATCTGTGAGGGCACTGGTCTCATTGTCTGGGATTTCTGTAGGGAGTCCCTCCTCTTTTCATGTGTTTTCTTCCTGAGGCAGAAACCTTGAGTTGGGAAGTGGTGGGGGAAAGTGATTGATGGTTTGTGTGGGGGAGGAGTCTGAATTCAGTTGGTAACAGCAGTTTATTTTTTTCAGCTATGCTACACTGACATCCTCTTCACAGAGCAAGAGGTGAGTTTGCTTTGGGAACTCTGACTGTTGCCCACACCAGACCCAGCAATAGTTTTGTAGGGAGAGTAGGGAGTCTTTATGGTAACACTTTGGTCCATACCGCAAACCCCTCTCTCGCTCTCACCTCTCTACCTCCTAGTTTCTACCTACCAGTCATCCCATGATTTATAACTTGAAAGAGAGCGGGCTAGGCAAGCTGTAGGATAAAAGGGAGGAACCCTCCTGTCCTTGACTGGATTTAATGTGGTCTAATAGGGCAAATACTAAGAGATGTGTACATTTGTAAGTTATGCAGAAGCCAACATGATTTTTTAAATTACATCATGCTTAAAATCTGTAAGATTACTTCATCCATATGACAAGCCTTTCTAGGAGTAGCTTCTCTCTTTTTTTTAAAACCTTACCGGGGATCAAGCCTGGAACCCAGGCATGTTCCCTAACCAGGAATCAAACCGGCAACCTTTTGGTCCACGGGTCAATGTTGAGCCACTGAGCGACACCAGCTGGACACTGCTGTTGTTTCTTAATATATTTATTTGACTGGAGTTTAATAATTATTCCCTATTATAGTTTTTTTATATGTATATTTTTATTGACTTCAGAGAGAAAGGGAGAGGGAGGAGGAGAGAGAAACATCAATGATGAGAGAGAATCATTGATTGGCTGGCTCCTGCACGCCCCCCATTGGGGATCAAGCCCACAACCTGGGCATGTGCCCTTGACCGGAATTGAACCTGGGACCCTTCAGTCCGCAGTGTAATGCTCTATCCACTGACCCAAACCGGCTAGAGTCCCTGAAATAGTTTTTTTTTTTTTTTAATCTTTTTAGCCTAAAATGTTCCCAGATTGTTTCTTTTTACTTACCTAATGCTTGGTTATTATTTTTGTTTCCAGTGTGTGAGGAGGATAAAACTTGTTTTATTTATTTTTTTTTGGTATTTGAACCAACCCCCCTCCCCAAATGCTGTTTAACATTAAGATATTTCATCTTCAAGGTCATTCTGGTTGGATGGCTAGATACAAATCATACGTACTACAAAGAGATAAATCAGTGTAATTTACTAGCAACTGGCAAACCCCAAGAGCAGAATGAACCCCTCTTGTATGGGAAGAAGACTTGAACACTCTCTTTTTGTGACTTTCAGAGAGGTGTTGGCATCAAAAGCACTCCTGTGACAGTGGTTTTGCCAGATACTAAGGGAAAATCTTACCTCTTCAATATCATGGACACTCCAGGTAGGACATTCCTTGACCCTTCTTTGCTTCTGACTAGTTAATTAGCAAGTGTTGTGCTCCAGGCTTTCCATTTGCTCCTCTCTTTCCCCTTCTCTGGAATATTTAAATTTTAGGAAATTTTGTTCATTTATTCACTTGAGCCTGCTCAGGCCCCATGCTAGACGCTTGGTAACAAAGGTGAGTCAGCCATGGTTCCCTGCCTCAGGCACTCTCAATCTTTTGAAGGAGATTATGGTAGCAACACACCAACTGCTTACTGGTGGACACACAGGTTACCATGGCAGTGTGCCTTGCCCGTGTCTAACTCCTTATCTTTTGGAGAAGACCAAGTGGGACAGAGTTTTAAACAGGAAAATTTGAGTTTTAACAGGTTGGTCTTTCTTGCCCAATGCCCTCATACCTGTCAGCCCTGCCCCCCACCAGCATCTTGTCAGGTACTATCTCCCTTGCTCCTGGCCCTCCTTTGCCTTTTCTCCTGCCTCCAAATTGTATTCTGTTCCACAGAACTCTGCTTACTGCTGAGTAGACTAATGTGAATGCGAATATGTTATGCCTTCCTAGGTAAAACACATCCTTCTTTTTGTTTGGGGACCTCCTGTATAGAAGTTCAATCTAAGGATGTGACTCTAATGGTGGAATTTTATTCACCGCAGATTGCTGTGGGGAGAAGGGACGGGAAAGTGGGAGTTTGCAGTACCCCTCAGACCACTTACCAGTTATTGTGCCTTATCCTGCCACCACCCAAGTGGCAACTTAGTGACTTAGTTGGTATTTGCTTTACAGGACATGTGAATTTTTCTGATGAGGTCACGGCTGGCTTACGCATCTCAGATGGAGTGGTGCTTTTCATCGATGCTGCTGAGGGCGTGAGTCTGGAACCCTGCTCCCTGTTTGGTTTGCCTCACCCACAATGCCCAGAGCACTGAGCAAGCTGGGAACCAGAGAACATAAGAGTCTGAGGGATTAAGGCTCATATTTGCTCTAAAACTAAGGAAATAAATAAAGTTCAAAGTTAGTTCTCAGTCCAGTGAAGTTTAAAATGAATGATAGGACCCATTGCTACTCAGAAAAAATATAAAATGACAAATGTAAATCAAAGGAAGGGAGGGATGTTCATATAAATAGATTTTAAATATTAATGAATGTTTTTAATCAAAAGAGAAATTGGAGTTAAAGGACCCAGAGTGTCTCATATATATATTTTTTAATCTTTATTGTTTAGATTATTACAGGTGTTCCTCTATTTTTTCCCCCATAGCTCCCCTCCACCTGATTCCCCACCCCACCCCATGCCCTTACCCCCCGCCACTGTCTTCATCCATAGGAGTAAGATTTTTGTCCAATCTCTTCCCGCACCCCTCACACCTGCTTCCCCTGAGAGTCATCAGTCCACTCCCTTTCTATGTCCCTGATTCTATTATATTCACCAGTCCATTCTGTTCTTCAGATTTTTTATTCACTTGATTTTTAGATTCACTTGTTGGTAGGTATGTATTTGATGTCATTTTGTTGTTCATAATTTTTATCTTTACCTTTTTCTTCTTCTTCCTCTTCCTAAAGAATACCCTTCAGCATTTCATGTAATCCTGGTTTGGTGGTCATGAACTCCTTTAGCTTTTTCTTGTCTGTGAAGCTCTTTATCTGACCTTCAACTCTGAATGATAGCTTTGCTGGGTAGATAATCTTGGTTGTAGGTTCTTGCTGTTCATCACTTTGAATATTTCTTGCCACTCCCTTCTGGCCTGCATAGTTTCTGTTGAGAAATCAGCTGACAGTCGTATGGGTACTCCCTGGTAGGTAATTAACTGTTTTTCTCTTGCTGCTTTTAATATTCTCTCTTTGTCTTTTGCCCTTGGCATTTTAATTATGGTGTGTCTTGGTGTGGTCCTCTTTGGATTCCTCTTGTATGGGGTTCTGTGCGCTTCCTGAACTTGTACATCTATTTCTTTCACCAGGTAGGGAAAGTTTTCTGTCATTATTTCTTCTAATAGGTTTTCAATATTTTGCTCTCTCCCTTCTTCTGGCACCCCAAAAATTCGGATGTTGGTTCGCTTAAAGTTGTCCCAGAGGCTCCTTACACTATCTTCATATTTTTGGATTCTTTTTTCTTTTTGTTTTTCTGGTTGGATGTTTTTTGTTTCCACATATTTCAGATCTTTGGTTTGATTCTTGGGGTACATTGATCTACAGTTGAGTTTCTGTATATTCTTTTTTTTTTTTAATTTTATTTTATTTTTATTGTTTTAAGTATTACAAATAGTAGTACATATGTCTCCTTTTTTCCCCCCTTGATCTCCCCCCGACCTCCCCTACCCCCCAGGACATGCCTTCACCTGCCCACCCTCCCTCCCCCCCCCCGCCCCAGTGTCTTATATCCATTGGTTGTGCTTATATGCATGCGTACAAGTCCTTCGGTTGGTCTCTTACAGCCCTCCTCGCCCAACCTCCCCTGTCTTCCCAATGTAGTTTGACAGTCTGTTCAATGCTTCTTTGCCTCTGTATCTTTTTCCCACCATTTCTTTCCTTTAAAAAGTTTTGCCTTTGCAGACTGGAAATAAACATATAATAACAAAACAAGACAAAACAAAAAAATGTTTGAGTCCCAATTTCAATGTCCAACAGTTCCTTATGTGTACATGTCAGCAGTGATATCTGGATGGTGGGCACATGGTGGCAATGCAGGTCCGACCCTCTCTGGTTTGGTCCTAGGCAACCTGCAGCGGTGCACAGCTGCTGACTGTGTATATTCTTTATTTCAGACAGTGTATGCTTCATTTCTGACTGATCCTTTTCCATTTTTTTGGCATTCTCATTAAGCTTGAAGGTCTCATCAAGTTTCTCAGCGGTTTTAAGAAGATTCTTGAGTAACCTTATAAATGTGGTTCTGAACTCTATGTCATCCAGTAGTTTGCTTTCCTCCGTTTCTTTCATTCGTGACATGTTTCTTTGTCTCCACATTTTGGCTGCTTCCCTGTGTTGATGGAGGGGCTTTGTGTGGTAGGTGACCTATAGGGGGCAGTAGCTCAGCCTCCCCAATCACCTGATGTGGACGCTCTTGGTACACCCCTTTGTGGGCTGAGTGCAAAGTCTTGGTGTAGTTAAGCCTTAATTGCCGTTGGTACACTGGGAGGAATTGACCTCCAGGCCAATTAGCTGTGAGCACTCGCTGTGTCTATAATGGAAGAACTGCTGCGCTGAAGACACACTTATGGGGCAGGACTTGTTTCAGTGGGGCTTTGGTGCTCACTGAGTCTGCCTCTTGAATGTGTCACTTATGGATGTGAGGAGTTGAAATCTGGTGTCTCACTCTGACCACTAGGTACACTGGCTTCTGGATCTCCAATGGGGTGCAGGTCAGCTACTGTCTGAGGCCACCCAGCAGGAGCTACAGCAAGAGCTACAGTTTTCTCCTCTTTGCTTGGGGTTTGGAGGTTTTGGAGCTGTCTGACCCGGGCTGCAAGTTTGCTAGGTTAAGCTGCGACAGGGCAGGGCTTTCTTATGCAAAAGCGGCTGCTTAGAGCTTGGGTGGGTTTGTAGGTGGTGCAGGGCGGGGTCTCAGGGTGTCACTAGGCTAGGGCGTGGCAAACAGCAATAGCTGCTAGTTAGCCGCCTCTGTGTCCCCGATGGCGATGGCGTCCCGGAGTCCCGTGCCCCAGTGCCTTAAACAATTATTCCTGCGCGCAGCTCTGCAAGCAAGCCACCCTCACTGGCAGACAGTCCAGCTTCTCCCCATAGGAGTTTGGGTCCCCCGCGTCTCCCCAGAGACTGGATTTCAGAGTAATGGGGGCTTGTCTCCCTTCGGGTTGAAAAAAGCAACGCCTGCCGCCAGCCTGGATCACACGCCTCCGTACCTCAGCTTTTCAGCGCTTGTGCACGTCTCAGTGCTCTTTTCTCTTTCCTTCTAGTTGTAGAACTTCCACTCAACCAGCTTTCCCATGGTTCTGGGTGATAGACGTTTTGTCTTTTAGTTGAATTTTTGAAATTGTTGCACGAGGCAGCAGTTTAGGTGTTTACCTACGCCGCCATCTTGGATTCTCCGAGTGTCTTATATTTTTAAATTGAAAGATTAGGTAAATTGGCTAACCCAGTGGTCGGCAAACTCATTTGTCAACAGAGCCAAATATCAACAGCACAACGATTGAAATTTCTTTTTAGAGCCGAAAACCGACTTCTGTGCATGGGCCACGAAGTTTCAGTCGCACTTTACATGCGCACCCACACGTGATATTTTGTGGAAGAGCCACACTCAAGGGGCCAAAGAGCCGCATGTGGCTTGCAAGCCGCAGTTTGCTGACCACTGGGCTAACCTCATTCATGTTGTCATTAATGAGATAGCCAGCAGAGTGCACCAGAATCGCCTTTATTAAATTGATTTTGTTTTGGAAAAATTTCAGATTTATTGAAAAGTTGCAAGTACAAAGAACTCACCTTCATTTGCTTTATAATTCTTTCTGTACATGTATACACATACACACGTGTATGTATTCTTCCCTTGAACCATTTGAAAGTAAAATATTTCAGAATGTATTTCCTAAGAACAAAGACATTCATTTACTTGACCATAGTACAGTTACCAAAATCAGGGACTTTAACCTCGATACATTATTGTTGTACAGATCCTTTTCTACAAAACTTAGTCTTACTAATTGTGTCATAATGTCTTTCATAAAATTTTTTCCCTAGTCTATGATGCTGCATAGCATTTAGTCTTCATGTCTCTTTCGTTTCTTTTAATTGGTTAGAACTACTCTGTTACCTTTCCTGGTCTCTTATGTCATTGACATGAAGAATACACACCATTTATTTTGTAGAATGTCTATTTGGGTCTGTCTAATGTTTCCTCGTGACTATGTTCAGGTTACTTTCGGCAGGAATACCACCTAAGTACAGTTGTGTTCTTACAGTCCATCCCATCAGGCGGCCCATGATGTCACCTTGTTGCATTGGTGATGTTAACTTTGATCACCTGATTAAGACAGATCTATCAGCTTTCTTCAGTGTAAAATTACAATTTTCCCCTTTCTAATACATAATTTGTGGAGGGATACTTTGAGTCTGTTATACGTTTTATTCCTACAGTTTTTATCATTTATTGATCATTCCTAGCTTGTTTTTATAATAGTTGCAAGTGGTGATTATCTAACTCTTATTATTCCTTCTGTATTTATTGGTTGAAATTCTGTTGTAAGGAAGAGCTTTCTCTTCTCCCCGATTTGCTCGTTTATTATCAGTGTGGATACATGGATTTTTATTTTACTCTGTGGTTATAATCCATTGCTATCCTATATGTTTGATACTCTAGTTATCCCAGATTTGGCCCAGCATCATCAATGTATTTACTCACGAGTCTGCCTTCGGGCAAGATGCCATCTGATTGCACCCAACAGTCTAGGTCCCCAGGCCCTCTTTTCCTCATGCTTCCTGTTTTAAACTAGTGCCTTCTTTGACTTTGCCCTGGATTTTTCTGACCTCTTTGCTCTTACCACCTTGTGTCTCCCAGGTGATGCTCAATACAGAGCGGCTGATCAAGCATGCAGTGCAGGAGAGGCTGGCAGTCACCGTGTGCATCAACAAGATCGACCGGCTGATCCTGGAGCTGAAGCTGCCACCCACGGACGCATATTATAAGCTGCGCCACATTGTGGATGAGGTCAATGGATTGATAAGGTATAGGGACCCTGGAGTGTCCTCAGGGACTCTGGTTTTTATAAATCTTAACCTTGAACTCTGGAGGCAACTTGGATTTCTTGGCATGTGTTAATGAGCTTATTGGACAGGCCAGAAGCTCATTCCATGGCTCTACTGGGACTGACTCCACAGCCTGGCTTCCTTCACTTTCTGCCTTACCCAGTTGTGCACACATCTTGAATTTAGTATTGTCAGTTCCTTGAGCTCTAGAAACAGTCTCATCTTCACCTCATACTAGCCATGTAAAGTTGGGCAAATTACTTAAGCTTTTAGAGCCTCAGTTTCTGCTTCTGTAAAAGGGGATAATAATATTTCCCTTATTATATAAGAAATTAAGTAGATATCTGATGTAACACACTTGGCACAGTGCTTAGCAGTAACTGATCAGTGAATAATGCTAGCTGCTATTATCTTATTAACACTCAGTAAGTGAGGGAACTGTTGGCTCTTGTTTCTGGATATAGCTGCTTTGTAAGATAGGTTTACAAGGGCTTACATTAATAAGTATGAGTGATGGTTGGAAGACTTAGAATACAGTATCAAGGTGGCTTTGAGAAATAGGTTAAAGGTGTCTTAAAGACAGTTATCTGTAGGCTGAAGAATGTACTGGATGACTTCTTGAGGGCCCAGGAAGAGACGGTCCTACTGAGAGAACACCTCTCCAGTTGGGGATTACGGGCACTATCTACATGGCCAGAGACAGATTACGTTCAGGTGCTTCTCTGGTTGCAGCACTGATTACTACCAGGAACATCTTCTCCCTGTCTCTGGAAGGGCTGAGAATGACTAGAGCCTAAAATAATATCAGGAATCCAAAATATGAAATGATAAACTTCTTCAAAAAGGGAGATGGGTTGAGATAGGACTAAATCCCGATCAACCAAAATAGGAAGTCACAAAGTCATGCCTCAAGAAATAGCCATATTAAACATATTATTTAGAAATATGGAGGTAAATGCTCTAAAAGCAGCTTTAAAAGAATGGAAAGCAGTTGCCTCTGGGGAGCATAACTTGGGAGTGAAGTAGGGGATGCTCTTTAAAATACAATACTTACATTCCTAAATTAAGAAACTCCATAAAACATTGTGTAGTAAGGCTAGGGTTGTGGATTTGATCCCTGTACAACTAATTTTGTTATAAATATTAGTGAACTTGTGATGCTGTTGCTTCTGCATGACTTTTAAGACACAGTTTTTAAAAATAATTTATTGTTGAAATTATTATATATATCCCCTTTTTTTCCCCATTAACCCCCTCCAGAGCCCCCTCTTCACCCCAAGCCTTCAACACTATATTGTTTGTGTCAATGGGTTATGCATATAAGACACAAAGTTTTAACACAAATTTTTTAAAACAAGCCAAACAAGCCCTAGCTGGTTTGGCTCAGTGGATAGAGCATCAGCCTGCAGACTGAAGGGTCCCGGGTTCGATTCCAGTCAAGGGCACATAGGGGGCGTGCAGGAGGCAGCCAATCAGTGATTCTCTCATCATTGATGTTTCTATCTATCCCTCTCCCTTCCCCTATGAAATCAATAAAAAATATATTTAAAAAATAAAACAAGCCAAACAAAACAGAAGAAAGATCTTTAGGGTGGTGGGAATGGGGAGCAAAGTTACTTTTTCTTTTACTCATGCATTCATTCATTTATACTAGTGTTTATGTCTATTTGTGTTTGTAAGATTGAGATTTCTCCAGAATGTATTTCTCTCCCATCACATTAGACTCATTTCCTGTGTTCTAAGACCTTTGTCTCTGTCCTCCAAGTTTTCCCTTGTCTGTCCGGTGCAGTGAACTTCTCCAAGATCGTGCAGAGTGTTCCCAGCTCTGGGAATTCCACTTGTGACTGAGTTAGGGAACAACTTCATCATGTCACTTTCTTGGATCAGGCTGTTGGCAAAGCTGACTGTATTATGTAAGCGCCATCGGAGGGCAAGGGCTGGGGAGAGGCTGTGATGCTGAGTCTCTGCCCTTGATCCTTGGTGTGTGTCAGCCTGGCTGTGCACTCATGACTGTCTCTGTTTCAGCATGTATTCCACTGATGAGAACCTGATCCTGTCCCCACTCCTGGGCAACGTCTGCTTCTCCAGCTCCCAGTACAGCATCTGCTTCACACTGGGCTCCTTTGCCAAGATCTATGCTGACACGTTCGGTAAGCCCTGGCTGGCAGTCTGTCTCGCCAGTTTCCCCAGAGTCCTGTGTGCCTTTCCTGCTGAATGGTTTAGAAATTGGCTTCATGCCAGAGTCCCCTGTTGGGGAGCATTCAATCAACTGTTATTCTCACCTTTCGGGCTCTTTTTGGCCCTAGACCCTTTCTTTAGGTTCAGTGGTTTCCAAACAATAGAACAAGCAAGGTAACTAGGAAAAATGAAGAAAGAGCTCCTTTGGGAATAAGACTCCTAGAGGAATTATCTATGCTCACAAAGCCCTTTCAGATCTCTTCCTCAAAGGTGAAGCCTCCCTCTTTCCAGCCATGTCTAGGCAGGTAGAAATTTTGAAGACCTACTTAAGAACTCATGGCTATGCATCAGTGCAGGTGATTCTCCGCTGGGATGCCCAGTTGAATGATTTTATTGCTTCCCATCTCAAGAGGCTCCTGCACTCCTCTGTGCCTCCCCAATTCCTTCAGATTCCACTAGGCACCATGTCCTATGTTGTGTACCAAATTCTGTACCTCATTAGAAGGGTCATTATCACCCTGTTTTTATTTTATTTTTAATCCACACCCGAGACTATGTATCCATTGATTTTTTTTAGAGAGAGAGGAAGGCAGAGAAACATCAGTGTGAGGGAGAAACATCAATTGGTTGCCTCCCATACACACCCCAACTGTGGGTGGAACCCACTACCTGGGTATGTATCTTGACTGGGAATCAAACCCGCGATCGTTTGGTGCACAGAACGACACTCCAAACAACTGAGCCACGCGGCCAGGCTGTCATCCTGTTTTTAGAGCTGAGGAGACAGGCTCTGTTAGAGGTCTCACAGCTGGCAGGTGCTGGAGCGCCAGGGTTGCTGTTCCCGCCAGTCAGCTGTCCTGCCTCACACTGAGTGTGCACACGCTTGCTCTTGTGAAAAAAATGGGCAAATAAAACTTGGTCTTTTTTTTTCCTTTTGAATATATGCATACATATTTACCACATTTTCATTGCAGGAAAGTGGAAAATACAGTAAAATCTAGTCAAGAAAGCAAAATTCACCCATAGCCTCATTATCATAACCATTATAAACATTTTGTTAAAAGTTCCTTTTTTCTCTATTTAGTGTCTTAGGTAAATGAGGTCATATTTTACATACACTAGCACAGAATAAATATTCACACAGCATTAGATCATAATAGTTTGCCTGTTTTGTTGAAGTTTATTTATAAAATTATTTTATGTGACTGCCCATTGGCCCACTGTATAGGTGTACTATAATTTAACAATTTTCACATCATTAGACATATATTTTTATTGTTTCCTGATGAACCTTTAAAAAAACAAAAAAGGATAAATGGACAATAAGTGAATTCATCTGAACAGGATTCCAGTTTATGTCTCTGAATGTTTTTTGTATCAGCACATAAAGTAAAATCCAAGACCTTTTCTATAATTATAATGTATTAATGATTCAATTTCTGATTGCAAATGGAGAGAGCCTCAGGAGAGCTGCTTACTCAGCCTTTGAGGCCACTATTATGAAGGAGCCATCTCTGTGCTCCAGCGTTATTACCATGAAAAGCCAGGTGTAGGCTTTCAGAAAGTCAGCACTGGCAGGAACATCAGAGATCATTGAGTTTCCCCCTTCATTTACATGTGGGAAAACTATGCCCGGAAGTTATTGATGGAGTTAGAACTAGAATCTGCTTTGGTACTTTTTCTATCTATCGCCCCATACTGCCAAAACTGATACCATGTCCTCCTCTAGGAATACAGCAAAGCATGATGAATAGCTTTGACTTCTAGGAACTTGGTCCTGTGGGCACTGGATGGCAGTGTAAGGTGGTGTGGGCTGAGTCCCAGGTAGCTGCGGTGGGGAATTCAGAAGAGAATCAGCTCCAATGACCTAGGGGTCAGGGAAGGCTTCAAGGACATGGGGCTTAAACAAGTGGACAGCAGGGAGCCAGGAATTCCAGACTTACAGGGTTGGGAAAGGAGTGCAAAGGCAGGTGGTGTTAGTCCAAGGCCTGGGCGGTGGAGTAACTGGACACTTTCACCAAGGAGAAGAGTTTGAGTAACACTGCTGGCAGGCTAGGCTGGGACCACATGGAGGAGGGTTTGGAATGTAAAGTTAAGGAATTTAGACTTTACCTGTAGGCAGTTAGGAGCTATTAAATATTAAAGATTGGGGTGGGGTAGTGTGTGCACAGTTGATGGAAGATAGACCAGACACAGGAGAGGATACAAGAAGGGACACCTGTTTAAACATTTTTTGCCAATATTCAGGCACAGGATTGTAAATACTGGGTTAATGTTATCTGTGAGATTGAGAAGGAGGAAATTAATTAGATATTGGCTCATTCTTTCAACTTTTATTCAACTTCTGTTAGGCACTAGGCTAGTTCCTGTGAGTACTCAGCAGCTCAGTCCAGATTATAATACAACATATGCTGAGTGCAGTTATGGACACGTGTAAAAGACATGGTGGTTTACAGAGGAGGGAGCGTTTCAGTCACTAATAATGTGGTCATTAACAAAGTGGTTTGAACCTGGATGAAGTGCCAGTGGTAGCCCCACTGAAAATAGGGAAGTCTGAAGGGGAATGGGACTTTCGGAAAAAGGTGATGAATTCCTTTTATGCCATCTCAAGTGAGAGAGAACAATGTCTGGGTAGAAATATCCACCAGGTAGTTGGTGATATCAGTGACCTATTTGAATGTTATAGGAGTTCTTGATTCAGAAAATCTTGAATTTTAAAGGCCACAGTTGCTTGGTTCAGTCAGACCAGGATTAGCAGTTGCAGTCAAACTAAAGGTATTGTTAAAAGATGAGACAGCCCTAACCAGTTTGGCTCAGTGGATAGTGTCAGCCTGCGGACTGAAGGGTCCCAGGTTCAAGTCCAGTCAAGGGCATGTACCTTGGTTGCAGGCACATCCCCAGTAAGGGGTGTGCAGGAGGCAGCTGAATGATGTTTCTCTCTCATCAATGTTTCTAACTCTATCCCTCTCCCTTCCTCTGTATAAAAAAAAAAATCAATAAAATATATATATATATATATATTTTTTTTTTTTTTAAAAGTTGCCCTGACTGGTTTGACTCAGTGGATAGAGCGTCGGCCTTTGGACGCAAGAGTCGCAGGTTCAATTCTGGTCAAGGGCATGTACCTTGGTTGCAGGCACATCCCCAGTAGGAGTTGTGTAGGAGGCAGCTGATTGATGTTTCTCTTTCATCAATGTTTCTAACTCTCCCTTCCTCTCTGTAAAAAATCAATAAAATATATATTTTTTTTAAAAAGAAGCTTTAAAAAAAAAAAAAGATGAGACAAAGATGTGGTTTCGTGGTTGAGCATTAACCTATGAACCAGGAAGTCACAGTTCAATTCCCAGTCAGGGCACATGCCCAGGTTGTGAGCTCGAGCAATGATTCTCATCATTGATGTTTGTATCTCTCTCTCCCTCTCCCTTCCTCTCTGAAATCAATAAAAACATATTATTAAAAAAAAAAAAGATGAGACAAAGGTTGGCTTTGTTGTTTTCTCTCCAGAAGGCTAGGTATCTGCCTTCCGGAGGCTTGGGGCTAGTCAGAGCCATAGTGTGACCCTGCAGCTGGGAGGTTGCCCACACTGGCAGCAGAATAGAGCTTCAGTGGATCGGGAAAGAATGCGGACCCATTGGGCTCCACTTCTGGAAGGGAGGGTGTTTAGGTGCAGGCAGAGGATAACATATAGGCAGTTGATCCTGTTCCATCAAAAGAAGAATAAAGACTGTACCCTTGTCTATAGCTTAGTGCTGCGCTTGCTGGAGATGGAGTGCTGCCTGGGTGCTCGTTTTGGCTCCAGCATAGCCGTGTCAACTTTGGGCCAGCCTTGTCCTTTGTGTCTCTGTGTCCTTGTCTGCCTGCCTGGGTAGAAGGAAATGTCTGGACCTTGGAAAGACAGGTGCTAGAATTCCTTAGCTACAAACCACCTGTGGCACCTGAAAGAAAATTTTGAATAATAGTTTGCTTTGCTAAGTAGATTCTAATTGTATGGTTCTCTTAATAGGTGACATTAACTACCAGGAATTTGCTAAAAGACTTTGGGGCGACATCTACTTCAACCCTAAGACGTAAGTAGGGTGTGGGAAGTGACACTAGAGGGGTTATCCATTTCCCAGTAGTGAGGACAGACAGACAGAGTTCTGAAGATTAAAACCTACTTTTTTCTTAGACGTGAGCTACCATGTTTTCTCCTCTAAGAGCTGGTTTCATGAGCTCTAACAAGGTTAGGGGTTGTTACAACTCAGTGCAGGCGCTCATGAGAGTCATATCCATAAGCCCTGTCAGGAGTCTGGAAATGTTATGCTCTCACACACACACTCCTTCCCCTTGGCCCTGCTCAGAACTTGGGAAATACACCCTGGAAGTCAGTGACACTGTCTTCTTCCTGGATCACCCATAGCTCTTTTTTTTTTTCTTTAGGCGAAAGTTCACCAAAAAGGCCCCGACCAGCAGCTCACAAAGGAGTTTTGTGGAGTTTATCTTGGAGCCCCTGTATAAGATACTCGCTCAGGTAAGTGTGTCCGGCCACCTGGTTTAGGTCTGTCTGCCCTTTAGTAAGCACAGGGTGAACTTGGACTCCTTTCTGCCCCTCGACCTGATCAGTTTTGTATTACAAAGTCTGCAGATGGTTGGTCACCAGTCTTCTGCATCTGGAACACTGTAGTCCTCTGAGTGCTGTTGAATTTAGAGTCTTTCTTCTGTATACGAAAGAAAGAAAAGGCACGACCTCAACAGATTTGTGCAAAGATTTTGACTACTTAAAAGAACGTGACACTATGAACATCATTTCAACTATGGAGATTTAACTTACAGATATAATTGTGAAAGTCCTCCAGTTTTTATATATATTTATTTGTTATGGCATTGTTTATAACAGTAAGAAAAAAATTTAAAGCCTGGAAATCAGTTAAATGTTCTTCAATTATAATCTGATTCAATGAATTATGGTACATCCCATGAAAGGAAGTATTTTGCAGCCATTAGAAGAATGGCAGCATGGGCTTGGATTTAATGCTTCTGGGCATATATGTATGTGATGTTTGTCAGATTGAACAGGAGGCACCAGACAGTTAACCATACGGGATGCTCCAGCAAAAAGAGTATAATGTTATGTGTGTATAAATTTGCTCCCTAAAAGGCAGAACTAAAAGTAATAATTGTGTACAAGAAATTTCATACAGACAGTTATAAAATATGCAAGTGTTGAATAAGTACTGTGCACAGTAAACACATGCGTATACACAAAATGTGTGTGGTCATTCCAACTTTAAAATAGTAAAACATAGCAACAAGACAAAAATAACATGATTCAAATTTATTAGTGCTAAAAAAATACTTAGTATCTTGTGTCAGGCTGGAATGGATTAATAAAAGAAATTTATGGAGTCTGTCTTGGTAGAGACCTTGAGTCTGCTGAGGATGGTTTAGCTTGGCCCTGCCCCGACAGCCGATGGAATGCTAGGTGACCTTTTTTGGTTCCTTCCAGTGCAATGATCCTCTCAATTTGAGCAGTCTCTAAATAGGGGAGGATAAGGGATTTCCTGAGTGAGATGAGATGCTGCTTTTCAGACACCAGGGGGCAGCACTGGTAACAATCCATCTGCGAGTTGAAGGTTTATTGGCTGGTGTGGGCATTTAACCAAGCCTGCTTCACCCAGGGTGGTTTGAAGGTACCAAAGGTTTTCTTGAAACCACATTGTTCTTGCCAACAGCTCCCCCTTTAGACAAGAACCTAGCGCAGTTACCCTTCAGATTGCCCATTGGCCTTCCCTTCTCCTCCATAGCATCACAGTGGGGCTATCACTACAGCTGATGTGTCTGGTATTGTCACAGGTTGTGGGGGATGTGGACACCAGTCTCCCGAGGACCCTGGATGAGCTTGGCATCCACCTGACCAAGGAGGAGCTAAAGCTGAACATCCGCCCCCTGCTCAGGCTGGTCTGCAAAAAGTTCTTTGGCGAATTCACAGGTAATAAAGAGCTCATGGCCCCCTTAACGTCACTATCATTATGCCCTGCCACATGTGTCGTGGGAACTTTTCCCTAACCCACAGTGGGTGAAAGATCTGAGGCCCTTTTAAATAAGGTCGGGATACAGAGCACCTGGGTTTTTCCTAGCTGCTTTCCTTAATGGATGGTACCAAGAATTCTGTCTTGGGAAGCAAAAGCAATTACATTTCCCTACCAAGAGGAACATGCAAGTAAAGGAAATGGGGAAGCAGGTACTGAGGTTCTGGTATTTTTGCCAGGGGACAATCAGGAGAGTGGACTCATCAGTGATGTGCAATAGTGGGGAAAGCACCTGGCGAGGACGTGGGAGGCAGTTTGTAGACTCAGATTTCTCTTTCCCCTGAGCTTGTCTCTTCTGTATTTTAGTTACACAAAAGGCAGGTGATATAGGAGAATGGGCCCTGGACTGGTTAATAAAGGACCTGAGTCTTGATCCTGCTCTTTCATAGGATGGCCCTGAGCCAGTCATTCTATAGGATGGCCCTGGGCCAGTCATTCTATAGGATGGCCCTGGGCCAGTCATTCTATAGGATGGCCCTGGGCCAGTCATTCTCTTGACTGATTTCTCATCTGTAAAATAAAGGACAGGAAAAGGTGATGGCAAAGAGGCCCCTCAGCCATTTCTTGAGTCTGAGTCTAGTGGGATATAGGTGTCTGAGTCTGCAGAGTGCATAATTTTAATAGTCATTCTGGGCTGGCCCTCAGACTAACATGGGAGACACCACTAAAAGCAGATATGCCTACCCCAAGGTGCTAATGGAGCTGCTTTTTTGCATGACTTACTGACTTTTAGAAGACCAGGATAACTTAACTGAACAGAAACATATGCAATGTTTGCCAAAGGGGAAGAGATGGGGTGCTTACTGTTTCGTGTAAGTGTGCACTAAGTGCTTATATTCAATAAAAGGTCATGGATTGTTAGAGATACTGGAAAATCTTTGTCAGCTGAGTTCTAAGGAATCACTGAGACCTGCTGCTTGTGCTTCCTGGCACCAGTGTGACTCCACCCTTTTAGCATCATACGCCCAGGAAATAGGGTATCACTTCCCCCTAAAATCATAGTGTTGTGAGTGGATGAGTACATCACCGCTCTCCCCTCCCCCCCAGTGAGGGTATAGAGTAATGGCCTTCTCTCCTCCACAGGCTTTGTGGACATGTGTGTGCAGCATATCCCTTCTCCGAAGGTGGGTGCCAAGCCCAAGATCGAGCACACTTACACCGGTGGTGTGGATTCCGACCTCGGCGAGGCCATGAGCGACTGTGACCCTGATGTAAGGGCATGTGGCTCCCCAGCTCTCTGACTCTTCCCTCCTGTGCAGGGATAGTGTTTTCTGGTTACAGGAGGAATGCCTTCTTCCCCCTTTTTTGCGTGCCCCTCCACCCGAGCCCAGACAGACCTGAATTCAAAGCCTGATGTTACTGCTGCTAATGATAGGATCTTGGCAACATTATTCAGTCTTTCTCAGCCTGAGGGTCTTGATCTGTGAAGTGAGGGTAATAATATGTGCGGTCATTATGAGAATTAAGTAAGATTAAGAAAATGTTATGGTGCCTACCAGTTACTAAAGATTCAACAAATGGTTGCGAATCTGATCAGCCCTAGCTTTTCTAAAACTCTTTCCCAGCCATTCCTTCAGCATTCTAGTTTCTCAGCATAAACATACAGACAATTGAGAATTGTGAGTTACATATTTGGAGGAAATTTGGGGAAATTCGTTTTATAATCTTGCAAGTTAACAGTGCTAATCTGCCATCCTAAACCTGCCTTTTTTCCCTGTTGCCCTCACCTCCCTGGCAGGGGGGAGGGGGGAGGGAAATGGTTTTTTTTTCTCTTATGCCTTTGACACCTATTAATAAGCAGGGAGGAAAGCATGGTTGGAATTTTCCTAGGAGGTCGCCCCATCTTCTAGGTCTGGACTACCTCATAGAGCTCATGGCATTGCTATGAGGGGAGGTGGAGACAGTGATACTTACCTAGAGAGTATGTGTGGGTGAGGCTGCACTCTGTCCCCTCCTCCAGGGTCCCTTGATGTGCCACACTACCAAGATGTACAGCACAGATGATGGAGTTCAGTTTCATGCCTTTGGCCGGGTGCTAAGTGGTACCATCCATGCTGGGCAGCCTGTGAAGGTGCTGGGGGAGAACTACACTCTGGAGGATGAGGAAGACTCCCAGATATGCACCGTGGGCCGCCTTTGGATCTCTGTGGCCAGGTACTGCTAACCAGAGCCTCTGGGGGCCTGCTTGTCTGCCATACTGGAACTGCCCCGAGCAGCTGCAAAGGGTGGGCCTCCCTGGAAACACAGTTGCTGCCTGGCTCCCTCCAGCAGGGGCTACGTTGACCCTCCCTCAGCAGATCCATTGACTTCTAGTTCTTACTACCCAGCGTTGCGGGGCCAAAAGGCAGCTATTGTTGGGATAATGCCAAGAGCCTTGCCTTTGTGTCTGGATGGCTTACATGAACTTCTGTAGCCGCGTTTCTGTTTTCACTCATTTTAATCCCCTCTTCCTCTTCTGTGTTCCTTAAGTCACAACTGTTATGTTTCTTCCCAAAAGGAATTGTTTCCCATCCTCAACTGATTATTCTTTAACCAAGAGAGAAGGCTGCTGGATTCCTTGTAGCGTCCTCATCTGCAGAATAAAATTTAGCTTGGGCTTCTGGGCAGCTTGTCGGCTCCTAAATGTAGCATCCCAGCTAGAAAGCAGAACTGGGCAGTCCTGTTCCTCATGTGGCTGCTGTGCCTCGCTGAGGCCCCTTTCCCTCCTCCAAATCCACCCCGTTCACTAGAAGGCAGAAGAAAATTGAAGGGCCAGGACAGCTACAATAGGTTCTGTGGTGCTTTTGGCGTCTCTTTACATCCTGTGCCTTTGAGAGTGGCTTGCTTACCACCAACATCCAACTGGAATTAGGTTTTCCTGTCTTGTCCTCTCTTAGTCCCTTGTACTTTCCTTTCATGGCACTTACACTTGGTAACTACATATATGTGCGGTTATGTGACCCATTGTTTATTGCTCCCCTCCCTGCTAGAAAGTATCTGTTCGGCTGACCGCTGCTCCTGGCTCAGGGCCTGGCACACAGCAGGCACTGGGTACATTTTTATGAAATGAATATTCTGCCCAAGTGTCATCGCTGCTTTATTGGATGTTGCTCCAGGTACCACATTGAGGTGAACCGAGTTCCTGCTGGCAACTGGGTTCTGATTGAAGGTGTTGATCAACCAATTGTGAAGACGGCAACCATAACTGAACCCCGAGGCAATGAGGAGGTAACGTTTCTCAAGAGACCATGCGCATGTGAGCAGTAAGCAGCAGAACTGCAGGGAACTAACCCAGTGTCACTGCCATTTCCTGGTTCCAGGCCTCAGCCCAGGCTCAGCCTTCTAGATCTGACCCTGCTGGAGTCTCCCTGTAGTCTCTGCTCAGGTGCTAGGAATTAGGAGGAATGCCTTTTATTCTTTCCCTTCTCTCTGTTCTGCCAAAATACACAGCAATAAATGGCCCTTCAGGTTGCCTGCAAGCAGCCCAGAGGCTCTTGATTGGAGAAGGACCTACTTAGGACCTACTCTTCCTAAGTAGGTCCTCAGCTTCTCTCTTACATCCACACTTTGTGTGCCTACTCAGGCTGGGTGTCCTCACTCCTCTGCATTTTGGATCTCAGGCTCAGATTTTCCGGCCCTTGAAGTTCAACACCACATCTGTTATCAAGATCGCTGTGGAGCCAGTCAACCCCTCAGAGCTGCCCAAGATGCTGGATGGTCTGCGCAAGGTCAACAAGAGCTATCCGTCCCTCACCACCAAGGTAGGCCCGAGGCCTGCAGCTGCCAAGCCCTACTTACCCCAGCTAAGTGGTCTGTGCTGCCTGTTGCTGTCATTTAAAGGCAGGATGAGACCCATGTTTGTGGGTGGGGGAGAGGGACATGTGTGTATGTGTGTGCAGCTTTCACAAGTGTGTAGATAGGAAAGAGATGTTTCTTGTAGAGTACGCTCTGAATTAATTTTCCAGAAAATAGAGAGGAAAAAGTGAGTCACTCTGACCCTTCTACACTCTTGAGCCTGCCAGCATACCTTTTCTGAGTAGTTGGCCAGGGCTAAAAAAAAAAAAAGGTCAGCTTATGTCCACAGAAATAGGAAAAGGCTTTCCCTAAATTTATAAGATGGTAGTAAAATTAGTGACCTCATCACATCCAGTAGCACTGTCCTGGGTGATCAGGGAGTATTGAGGACTTACTCATAGGTCACTGATCCTTCTTGAAGAGGCTGGAAGCGACCGTGAGCAGTGGCCGTGTATGAGAGTGGATTCAGGCACCTCCTCCTTGGCTCCAGCCTTGATTCTGTGTCTGTCTGCTCCTGCTGGCACAATGGAGTCCAGGCTGTGAGCAGCAGGGCTCTTGTGTTTCAGGTGGAAGAGTCTGGTGAGCACGTGATTCTGGGGACCGGGGAGCTCTACCTGGACTGTGTGATGCATGATTTGCGGAAGATGTACTCCGAGATAGACATCAAGGTAAAGCAGCAGCCCCTTTCTTTCTTGAGTGCCTGCCTGGCCAGGAGGCTTGGCTCACAGCTCCAGGCTAATTTTACAAGCAACTAAACCCTAGATTCCCCTGGAAGATCCAAGGGAAGAGGGGTACCCTACTAGAGGAGATCAGTTTCAGAAAAGCATGATCTGTTGCTCCCTAAATGGGAAGGTATTTGAGATCTGGTTTGCCCCCTTTTGCAGGGTTATTCTCAGTGTTTAAAGTCAATGCTCCCAAGAAAATTATTCTTGGTCATTTGTTTAAAAAAAAAAAAAGGTTGGACAATTAATTTGTCTGTGGTGATTAAGGCTCAGAGTGTATGGTTTCAAGGTGAGAGTGGGGCCTGGCTCTCCTGGATTCATTGTCGAGCCTTGACGCAGCCCCTCAGTTATACTGCCATGGCCTCAGTGTCCCAGTTGAGAGACACATTTTCTCCAAGGCCCTAGGGTGATGGGAATGAGTACCCTCAAGTACCCCTCTTATATTCTCCTACTGATGTGCCCTGGACTGGTGCCATATAAGATGCTGGGTTTCCCAGGTACAGGCCAGGGCCAGTGACAGCTTCAGGGAGAAGTCCCAGGTTGAGAACAGAAGGGGTATTCCCCAGACGGTCTCTAGTACCAGCTCTGACAGACCCTGCAGGAGTGATTTCAGTGAATGGTGGAGGGACGGCTAAATGGATGGTGAAGGATACCTTGGGGGACCATAATTCAGATCTGGATTTGATCCCATGTACTTTTGATTCCAGAACATAGATACCACACTACACTAAGTTTTTTCAGGCTTCTTAGTGATTGATGGTGACTTTTAGCCTGCTATTGTATTTGTCACTGATGCTGATAAAGAAGGAGGGTTCTCACAGAGGTAATGTCAAGAGGCCCTCGGAAATCCCTTTGGCAGGAGGTCATCCTTCCAACAAAATGAGACCTTGCCTAATAATTTATCTTGTTTCCCAACAGGTGGCTGACCCTGTTGTTACCTTTTGTGAGACTGTGGTAGAAACATCCTCTCTCAAGTGCTTTGCTGAAACACCCAATAAGAAGTAAGCTGGTGGTCATTGTGTCCTTGGACTGACATTCTCCCCTCCCCACCAACTCCCACAATCACAAACACTGTGGAAATAGAGACCCCGCAGTCTTGGGATGGGGTGCTTAGCATACTTGAGTTTTAGCCCAGGCCTCTGATCCATTCTACCTTTGGACATGATCCTGTGGAGTCCTTTTGCCATAAGACTTTCTGTGCCAGGATGGCTTGCAATTGCCACTTCTTCTTTCTGTATAAATGTTGCCCCAAACCTTACTTTCATAAAGAGTGGTAGATACACCCTGGCTGATTTGGCTCAGTGGATAGAGCGTCGGCCTGCATACTGAAGGGTCCTGGGTTTGATACCTATCAAGGGCACATGCCCGGGCTGTGGGCTCAATCCCCAGTGTGGGGCACGCAGGAGGCAGTCAATCATTGATTATCATCATTGATGTTTCTCTCTCTCACCCTCCCCCCCCCCCCGAAATAAATAAAAAAATATTTTTAAAGAGAGAGAGTAGATTCTAATGAGAAAAAAAGATAAGCTCCTTTGGCTCTACTCCTGTGGTTTTCACTGATGTCATTGCCTTATCTGTTCCTTTGTCACCCTTTTCTTAGAAATGACCCTCTGCTAGTCCTGCTCACCCACCTCGTTACTCATTTCCTCTCTAACTAGGAACAAGATCACCATGATTGCTGAGCCTCTTGAAAAGGGCCTTGCTGAAGACATCGAGAATGAGGTGGTCCAGATCACGTGGAACAGGCGAGAACACAGCTCTCATTCCAGGGCTATAGGGAGACAGAGCAGGGCACCATAACTTACCTGCTGGATCTCTAATACCCCACATTCTTCTGGGAAGTAAATTTTTTCTCCAACTTTGCTATTGTCCTGGGCGCAGTGTGGGTGGAGTGAGGTGACTGTCTCCAGAGATGCAGGATCCGTGGCCCCAGGAGCCGGCAGTCACAGAGCTGGCTGAGCCCTCCGTTGTCTCCTCCTTCCCCAGGAAGAAGCTGGGAGAGTTCTTCCAAACGAAGTACGATTGGGATCTGCTGGCTGCCCGTTCCATCTGGGCTTTTGGCCCTGATGCCACCGGCCCTAACATCCTGGTGGATGATACCCTGCCCTCTGAGGTACAGGAGAACTGATGGGAGCCTTGTGATGGTCTGTTAGCTCAAGTGGAAGAAACTACGAAGTGTTCTTTTTTTCCTGAAAGTATTTTGTGTCTTCTGGTGAAGGAAAATATCCTCTTACCAGCGTACCTGCCTTCTCCTCCCTCTAAACTCTTTGGCTATTGCCAGGATCACTACTAAAGAACCCTTATGTTCTGTGCAGGTGGACAAGGCTCTTCTTGGCTCAGTGAAGGACAGCATTGTTCAAGGTTTCCAGTGGGGAACCAGGGAGGGACCCCTCTGTGATGAGTGTAAGTCTACCAGTTTCTCCGCCTCCCCCACTTTAGTCCTCTAGGGCTCTTGCTCCTGGGTGTAGGAGGTGGGCTCAGCTTATCTTTGGGACCTGGCAGGAGATGCAGCAGGGTCATCCCATGTCCCGAACCTGTTTCCTGCCTCTCCCTCCCTATCCTTTGCTACCACTTAGTACATCCTAGAAATGAAGTCATTTCTAGGTTGACATTCGTTCCTCATTCCTGAGAAGGAATAAGTTTGAGGAGCTGTATCAAAAGGAGGATGGGATTAGAGTGGTTTATAGACCAGGATTGAACTTAATAAGAACAAATATGCAATTCCTAGAATTTACTCCATATCAAAAAATAATTAAATGTCTGCAGAAGAAGCACATAAACTTCTAGGGAAACTTTAGGTTGTCTGAAACAAACACTATAAATGTAATACTTGACCGCTGACCCCTTTGCTACAGACCTTGCGTATCCTATCAGAATACCCATCTGTAGGGCAATTTTGTACCTTTTCTTTTGTGGCTGCAAGATAGCTGTAGAGCTACAAGAGACTCCTTGCTGCTTGGCCATGAGCCACTCCTTAATCAGCTGTCCATCTCCTTTTCAGTGATTCGAAATGTCAAGTTTAAGATCCTAGATGCAGTGGTTGCCCAAGAGCCCCTGCACCGGGGCGGGGGCCAGATCATCCCCACAGCCAGGAGAGTTGTCTATTCTGCCTTCCTCATGGTAAGTGAGAGGGGCTCTGCTACTCCAGGCATTCAGTCCTCAGCCTTCCCCAAGCTGAGGAACCCCTTCTTGTTGCTCTGTTGCAGGCCACTCCTCGCCTGATGGAGCCTTACTACTTTGTAGAGGTCCAGGCCCCTGCAGATTGTGTCTCCGCTGTTTATACTGTCCTGGCCCGGCGCAGGTGAGCAGCCCCCGCATGTTAGGGAGACACAGAGGACTAGCAGAGCAGGAAGTCACTCGGCTCCCATGGAGGGACCAGCCTCTCCACACGCTCCACTCCCAAAATCTAATGAGCCGATTTTTTTCAGAAGGAAGTAAGAATAGGAATGAGGAAGTCCCCAGCTTTCTTGCAGATTAAGATTTTAGATTCCTTATTGGGCAGCCCTCCTCAGAGAGCTCCTGGGGAAAGTCTGTAAAACCTTGTGCATCAATGTTCCCACTCTGGCCCAGAGGTTGCTGCCGTTTGGCCTCCACAGGGTGTTAGGCTGAGGTCCCCAGCCCCTTCTGTCTCCTGCAGTGCATTCACAGTCATTCTTTCTTTTATGGTAACTCTGGTTTGGGGTGTATTTGAGGGCAGATTGCTTCTCTGCTTTTGACTCCGCCTTTGTTGTTCTGTCTCAGGGGGCACGTGACTCAGGATGCACCCATTCCAGGCTCCCCTCTCTACACCATCAAAGCTTTCATCCCGGCCATCGACTCTTTTGGCTTTGAGACTGATCTGCGGACTCACACCCAGGGGCAGGCCTTTTCCTTGTCTGTCTTTCACCATTGGCAGGTGAGAAAATGGTGCAGGCTGGCCGACTTGGCCTCCCACCTGTACAAGGCCAATCCCTTATGACCTGTTTCCCTTCCAAGTCCTAACTGACATTTTCCAACCTCCTCAAAGAGAGTCCTGCTTCCAGACCCAAATAGAGGTCTGCCTGGACCCTCTGAAACCCCTTTGTCTTTCAGATTGTTCCTGGGGATCCCCTGGATAAGAGCATTGTCATCCGCCCCTTGGAACCACAGCCAGCTCCTCACCTGGCCCGGGAATTCATGATCAAAACCCGTCGTAGAAAGGTGTGTGTGCCCTCAGACCTGTCACCACCCCTCGACCCCCAGGGGTTTCAGCAGGAGTTTTATTTCTCTTCATTTCGTACTCTTGGGCCTTTCTCCCAAAGACTAAGCAGTTTACTGTACAACATAGAGATGCAGTCTGTACAGGCCTCGGGCAGCCAGACCTGCTCCCCAGTGACAAAGCCCTAAAGGCGGGGCTCCCGAAACAGCATGGCTAACAGTCCATCCCCCAGCACCAGCTTCCTACTCAACCACAGGTCTCAGGCGGCCCCACCTCATTCAGACACCACACAGGACGCGTTCTTTCATTTGCCCCCACCCTCTGCAGGGCCTGAGTGAAGACGTGAGCATCAGCAAGTTCTTCGATGATCCTATGTTGCTGGAGCTCGCCAAGCAAGATGTTGTACTCAATTACCCCATGTGAATGCCAGGACTCCTAGCAGCTCCTGCACCCTGCAGTGGGCTGCACCCTGGACTGGAAGCCGGGACCTCATGTGACTTGGACTCCATGTTGTCAGTGTGTGGGAGCTGCTGTGGCTGCCTTGAACAACCCAAGAGCCTCCAACCCAGAGCCCAGTGCAAGAGGCCCATTCGGCCTCCTAGTTCCTTCTGTGGCCCGTGCCTGGCTCCATTCCCAGGGAACAGAGAGGAGTTTGGCTCAGGGAAGGAGGAGGGGATGAAAGTGTTTAACCCCAAGAGGCCCTGTCCTCAGAATTTACATGGAATTTTTTTTACAAGTCTGACCTTAGACATGGTTTATACGTGAACAGAACATTCTAACCTCTGCCTTTCTCTATTGCTTTCATCCCCACCCCTTCACCCCCTCTCCTCCACACAGTCCAGTCCTGGCCCTTGGGTTCTAAATCTGTGTTGTCTCCCATGAGGCTTCGCTGCCTCTGCTTCCAGCTGCAGCCTACTTCCTGCCTGGGTCTCCAGGGAAGCAGCCTTTTATTTATTTTTTATTTTTTAAAAATATTTTTTTATTGACTTTTTTTTTTACAGAGAGGAAGGGAGAGGGATAGAGAGTTAGTTAGAAACATCGATGAGAGAGAAACATTGATCAGCTGCCTCCTGCACGCCCCTACTGGGGATCGAGCCTACAACCAAGGTACATGCCCTCCACTGGAATCGAACCTGGGACTTTTCAGTCCATGGCCCGACGCTCTATCCACTGAGCCAGGGCAGGGAAGCAGCCTTTTAATCCACTGTTCCCGTGAGCGTGGAGGCTGTTAATGCCCCCACTCCATTCCTGGCATCTTGTCTACCATGCTTGTCTAGGTGGGCCTGAGCTGGCTCGGGAATTGTTGGGTTTCTGGGATCGGAGGTCTACTGCACCCCCTGCGAGTTTCTGTTGCCCTGAAGTTCATGGCCACAACTCTGATCTCCAACCCTTTGCTCTAAGCTCCCCCACCAGCCACTGCCAATCCCTTCATCTTCTCTCGCAGGTGAAGAAGAGACTGTCAGTTTTCTGCAAAATTCCTTTATTAGGAACATACCAGGGACTGACGTGAGAGGGTCTGACTGCTCTTGGCTGTAGAAACCTACTTCTCCCCCGCATCCTGTGTTGCTCTCTTGATATAGTCTCTGTACATTGTGTACACAGCACCTGTGTGAGGGAGAAAGAAAAATACCCCTTAGCATCGAAAGCTTTCACCCTTCCTCTGAGTCCCAGGTGTCCCAGAGAGGAGTAACAACTGCAGAGCCCCCGAGGTCTGGCTCCAGCCCATCCCTTGAGAGTCCAGCTTTCGGCCCTAGGGCTTAGCAGCTGCTACAAGCACCTGACCACACAACCTGAGAAACAACCCTTTTGACAATTTGCAAAGCATTGCAAGTGCATTTCTGTCTAAGAAACCTCACAGCAACCTGTGATGCAGGCAAGCCAGAGGTGGTTACTACGTTACACATGGGGAAACCAAGGATCAGAGAAGGATTTGTCCACTGTCATATAGCTAGTAAGTAGCTGTCTGCCTTTTGATCCAAAGAGGAAGAGAAATTCAGCCTCTGTTTTGTTGCATGGTTTTTCTCACCTCTAGGACAGACTGTCATGAAACAGGCCTGGGACAGGAGATTAAACGGAACCCTGAAAATGTCTTGGTAGGAGAGTTTCACCAAGGACTTGATATGGAGCCTTGTATAGGGAATAGGGCCTGAATCATGGTCCCTTAACTGCCAGAACTCAGCTCTCATTCTGTGATGCCACTCACCTAGCATGATTGCACCCACAGCACAGGCCTGCGCTGCCACTCGGGTATGAATCAGGTGTATGGACATCTTGGTGGAACCACGAGCCTTCAGCCGGTAAATCCTGTATGCTGCCACCACTAGGCAGCCTCCTAGGCCTGTAGTCAGAGAACATGACCCCTGGACCTCATCTACCAAGCTCATCACTCGAGAGAGAGAAGAAGACTGGGCATCTGGATGAACAGCTGCTTTGCTAGGGGCAGGAGGGTTACTAGACGACTGAGTTTTCCTCTGGGTGGCGTTTTTCAAGTAGCTGCCTCCCTCCAATGACTCCCTTCCCCCACACACAAAGAGCCCATCAGGACTCCCCTACCCCCATTAGGTCTGCTCTGGGCCCTTCTCTAACCACCGTTGGCTCCCACATCTGATACAGCTGTTTTCCTACTTTCCCAGGGCCTAGAGGAAGGAAGCCCTAGGGGACCCCAAACTGCTCCTTCCACTCCTGACATGTTTCCCTATGTCCCGTGCACTCAGTTGGCCCCCACCTCCACCCATCCAGACGCCCTCATTTCATTGTAAGGCGGTGTCCCTTTGTCTTTTGGCCCCTCTGCTACTGGTAACTCTTCTAGCTGTTGGTTGTTCAGTGGATAGGACCACTTGAGTTCTCTGCTTCATTCTTTGAAAGGACTAGAAGAGATGTTCTCTAAGAGAAGGCCCCTTCTTGCCCCATCCCTTCCTTTCCCCACTCACCTATAGGCACCAGTGGAGACTCCCTGGTCTTCCTCAGGAACTTGTCAGATACGCTGTCTTCACCTTTGGGTGGCACCCACCAGCCTTTGTTAGCAGACATGATCCTGCCCCCCAGATGTTGGCAGCAGGGTTCCTAGGCTTCAGCCCAGTCCTAGAAGGAGGCACCCCACACTCAGGACTCCAGTGCTCCTCAGTTTGGGGTGGAAAGGAGAAAGTTGCCTGCTGAGACCTTCTCACCATTCCCTACACAGTCACTACTTTTAAAAAAAGGCCTGTTTCAGATGGCTGGACTACTAGCACCATTTCTCCATCTTAATATCTCTCTTCCCTAGCTCGTTCTGACTTCACTGTTTTCTCTGCTTCCCCTTCCCCCATCTACATCCCTGTGGGTATCATCCTTGGGCCAAGAAAAGCAGCTGGAAAAATCCACAGATGATGGGGACGAAAAGGCCTTGAGCCTTGGGCCCCCCCTGCCCTCCCCTGGTCTTGAGTTTGTGACAGTTACTCCTGAGGGATCTACAGAGCAGGATCTGGCCCCAGGGAACCAGAGCCATCCCAGGCAGTGTTACACCATGGTTACCCAATCACCAGAGCCAGAGATTAAAATAATTGGACCTGGGTTTGTGTATACTTGAGCATACGTTTCAGACAATACTAACGGAACAAATGCTCGTCCCTGAGCTGCTCCTGTTTCCAGGTCCAACTCTTACCATGTTCTTTGCAAATGCCAACCCCCTGTCTCCATCCCTGGTCTGGGGTGACCCTATTGTTCTACTTGCTAACCCCTGTAAATGTCTGATCACAACTTAGATGGAGTCCCAGAGTCCTGGTCCTTAAACCAGGGGTTCTGCCTGTAGGCTGTTTCCTAAGTCTAATCATGAAACGAACTCCCTGCTGGAGGCAACTTCTATACCTAGTTGTCCCTCCTCTCCCCGAGGAGCAGCAGCCTTTGGCCCTATAGATCCTCGGCATGCTGGTGCTTACCGCAGCAGATGGCCTGAAAGTGGACTGTGAGCAGCCGGGCCAGGGCTCAGTGTCTGTTTTGAACTGGCCAAGAGCCGATGATGAAGCTACCACTACGGGGTCAGGGAAGCAAGAGCGGGCTTTGTGGAGACTTTGAAGTCAGGAATGGAGAGGGGAGGAGACAGGACAGGGCATCAGTCTTAACCCCCCATCTGCTGAGTTTCAGGATGGACTCCAGGCACTGGAGAGGAATGAAAGCAAATGGAAAAGGGCCCTTAGCTGGGTTTAATATTTTAATTCTCATGGACATAAGTGGCTGGATCAGAGATGGAAATAGAGAGGCAAGGAAGGGTAGAAATCCTGGGTTCTTCCTTGAATTATACGGCCTCAGGTATCCTTATGAACAATGTGAGATGTAAATATAATGCTCCAATTATGGAAGGCAGGCTCTCAGGTCTTGGTTTCGATACCTTTAAAGATGCTTTCTGGACCAGGGAGTTTTGTTCAGGAGTTTGAAGAACTGGGACTTCCCTGTCATCTCCAGAGCTCTTTATACTGCCTGGAGGGTTACAGAAATGACAATTACTAGCATTAGTGCCTACTCTGTTCTAGGTATTTACATTTTAAACCTCTACTATTCTATATGGTAAGTAGCAGTTTGTTTACAGACCAGGGAACTGAGCTTCCCCGCGGCTAGATGATTTGTCCAAGGGTACACAACTAGTAAATGGCAGTGTTGAGATCTGAACCCAGGTCTGGCTGGCTCCAAAATCTGTACTCCTGTTGTTTTCCAGTGGGTATCCCTGGACAGTTACTCTGCTTTCCAGTAGGCTGGCCAAGCTGAAAACCTCACCAGATTGGTCCTGAAGCTTAGGAATGCTCATTGATCATCCACCCTTGATTAGGAAAAGAAAAGTACCTGATGGCTACGTAGATGGAGAAAAATTGGGATGCACTCTGGAGGGTCCCACTTCATCCCAAGCCTTTGTTCCTTCCCTAGATTACTCTCAGCCCCAGTGTGTCTGTCCTGATGGGGCTTTTCTGCCCTGGACATTTGTGCAGCAGCTGATGTCTCTTTTTCTCTCCCCAGCACTCCCTGCTCTAGGAAGAGACCCAGGGTCACAGCAACTCCCCTGGGCCTTCACATATCCCCAGCGTCCATGGGAACTCTCCTCCCAGGCATTCACACACTCTTCCATGCTCCCAACCGTGGCCTGAATTCTCAAGAGGAGGATGATCCTGTCCAGAGGTGGGGAGGGTGGGTGGAAATGTCTGGATGAGACGGCAAGAGTCAAGATCAACTCCAAGCCCTTTAGAGAACAGGGACTAAGCTCTAGAGAGTGAAGTTCAACTTCTACCTGTTGAGATCATGTGTGATGCTCCACAAGCATCCCAGCCCAGAACTGAGAAAATGGTAATAGTTGCACCTACGAGCCAAAAGGTGTGCTAATAGCATTAAGTAGATTATTTTACTTAATCCTTACAATAACTATGAAGTAAGTACTGTTACTATTATTCTCCCCATTTCACAGAAGAACAAACTGAGGCTTGGGTTAAATGTCTTGCCCAAGGTCACCTTAAGTGAGAAAAAGACCCAGACTTCTCATCATTCCTAAAATCCAATCTCACTACTCTGGACTAACAGGAGAATGAGTGTAAAGTGGAGGGGAAGTCCTGAAATAGAAGAAAAAATTGCTTTTTCTTTTATATATATATATATATACATATTTATTTTTTTACAGAGAGGAAGGGAAGGGATAGAGAGTGAGAAACATTGATGAGAGAGAAACATCGGTCAGCTGCAACCAAGGTACATGCCCCTGACTGGAATCAAACCTGGAACCCTTCAGTCCACAGGCCGACACTCTATCCACTGAGCCAAACCAGTTAGGGGTGCTTTTTATTTTCAAAAGTTTCTGAGAACACACAGAAATCTTTAAGGAACGAATTTCTGGAGCATCCTGCTTTAGTACACAGATAAGATAAAATTATAACATTTTTGTTAATATGCCAAGTCTTTAATAATTATTTTGGTTTCAACATTTCTACCTTAGTAATTTGCTTAGTAAACTTCTTCCTTCCAGATCAGGTCACACCGATAGAAATTCTACTTTACAAGGCTTTAAATGAATGATGCTGATGGACAGGGGATCCAGAGTGTAGGCCAGAGTTAGATGTGGGGTCAGTTAGCTACTTGCCCAACCACCCTCTAAATACTTGGTCTTCTGCCACTCAATTTCCGTGAGTTTGTATCTTCTGTGAAACGGAGATAGTAGGTACCCATAGGATCATCGTAAGGGTTAAATAAGATGATTGTTAGAATTCCCCAGCACACTGCCTGCTCCTCCTTCTCTAGAGGAGAAAGTGGCAGGGAATGGTTAGCAGGCTGGGAGAGAAGTGGCAAATCCCTGATAACAGATGGGAAGGTTACATGTTCTGGATGGTCCATAATGCAGCACACCTTTTCTTGTCCCTCTCCAACTACTCCCTGCCTCCTCTTGCTGGGCTTCCCTACTGCCTGTAAGCTTCAGGCTCCCTATTGTGTTGGGGGAGGAAAAGGGGAGACTAGGACTTGAAGCTCTACACAATCTAAGGCACAGCTGTGCTATATATAGACCAAGGGAGTTGAGTGACTAGACAGGGAAGGGAGGACGTGCAGCTTTTGCCTTGAGCTCTTGAGCTCCAGAGAGCTGTGAGTGGGGGTAGACAAAGAGTGAATTGGACAAGGAACAGAGGATGCTCCAAGTTGGGGCTGGAATGGAAAGAACCCAGGCCAAAGGGGGGATTGCAGGGGAGAAAACATTAGGCTATATACTAGTGTCTCAAGGACTAGAGGCAGAGTGGGAACCGGCAGGGGCAGGGGAAGTTGCCAGGTATGTGGCTAGGCTGAGGCAGCCTCTAAAAGTGCCTGAGGTGGGGAGGGTAGCACCTCCTTCTAAACATGGGCACTGAGTTCCAAGGACCTTGCAGCAATTGTCCAAGGACAGTCCCAAGAGCCACAGGCCTGGGGCCAGGAAAATATTTTTGGTCCCCACTATCGGCAGGGCAGGCTGGGCTAACCGGTGGCCAACAGGGAGCTTTCTCAAATCCTACCTCTCTGGGGAGACTGCTCACATATTTGAAGAAATTCTAAGAGGGTGTGGATAATGGTAATTAGAAGGTTGAATCAGGCTGAGGTGATGCTGATGTTATAGAATCATGTCTTGTGAAGGAACAGTTCTGAGCTGCAAAAGACTCCAGTAGAGACCTCTCTCGGATGACAAATGGAGGATGCAGAGATTAGAAATGCTTTGCTAAGGTCCTTGTGTTGGATGCTTTTGAACACCCAAATACCCAGCTCCCTCTAAAGCACACGATGGGAAGAGACTACTTGTTAGGTCTGATCAAGTAATTGAATCGATACCCCCTCCCCTGGGAAACGGACCTTTAGATCATTTCGCAGCTGACATGCCCTTTCACTTAAGACCACATTCCATTTGCTAAAACCAGTAACTTTCTTTTTTAAAAAGTTTTATTTAATTAATTTATTTTTAAATCCTCACCCAAGGATATCTTTTCCCTTGATTTTTTTAGAGAGCGTGGAAGGGGTGAGGTGGGGAAAGAGAGAGAGAAAGAGAAATCAATGTGAGAGAGACATTGATTGGTTGCCTCCTGCTCACACCTGGACCAGGGTGGGGATAGAACCTGCAACCGAAGTTATGTGCCCAACAGTCCCAACAGGTTGATCTCATTATCCCCACGGGAATCAAACCCATGGCCCTTTGGTCCGCAGGTCGGCACTTTAACCACTGAGCCAAACCCTCCAGGGCAGGACCGGTAACTTTCCCTTTGGGACTTGCCCAGGATCCGGACCACCCAGAGAATTCCCCGTCTAAAAGGCCCGCCTAGAGACCTTTATTATTTTTATTATTACTATTTTTAATCCTCACCCACGGATATTTTTCCATTGATTTAGAGAGTGTGGAAGAGAGAGGGAAAGACAGAGAGAAACATTGATGTGAGAGAAACACATTGATTGACTGCTTCCTGCAGGAGCTCTGACAAGGGCCCAGGCCCAGGAAGGAGCCTCCAACTGAGGTACATACCCTTAGCCAAAGTTGTTGGCTGCCTCCTGCAAGCCCCCCGCTGGGGACCGAGCCCACAACCCGGCACGTGCCCTTGACCAGAATCCAACCTGGGACCTTTCAGTTCGCAGGCCGACGCTCTATCCACTAGGCCAAACTGGCCAGGGCTTGCCTAGAGTACTTTAAAATCTCTGACTCCTGTCTGTGGGTGCTGGCACCATTTTGGGGTTCAGCCCATCTGGTTTTCCAGATGACCTAATAAATGTATAATTCTTTACCCCTTTTGGCCTCGTGAGTACCTCTTTCCCCGACCCTAACACTCCTGTCTTAACAGCCTGCAAGGTTTAGATACGGTACACACTCATTCAGTCCGTACAACAGCCCCAACAGGTCGATCTCATTATCCCCATTTTCAATCGAGGAACGCAAAGCTCAGAGGTTAAGTAGCTTAGCCAGATCACACAAGTAAATGCTGAGCTATTTAACCAATAATGATAATTCCTGTAAACCACCTGACAATAGAAAATAAACAATAACAACTAATAACCTAATTTCATGTACATCTCATCATCTCATTCTCACGCCATCTTAGAAATATGATGTACAATCAGCTGGACAGAGGGGACTTCTGAACCTAGGGCCTCCCATACCCTTCTTCCCACCCCAACTCCGGCACAGACTTCCCCTACTCATTTGCAAGTACATTGATCTTAATTTAAAAGTCAGCATTAATACACAAGAAACTGCTAACCAGGCTCTGGGAAACACTGGTAGGGGCTCATTTGATTGTTCATTCTATGCTACTTATTAAAAAAGAAAATTGAGCCCTGGCCGGTTTGGCTCAATGGATAGAGCATCGGCCTGCGAACTGAAAGGTCCCAGGTTCGATTCTGATCAAGGGCACATGCCGGGGTTGTAGGCTCGGTCCCCAGCGGGGGTTTGCAGGAGGCAGCCAATCAATGATTCTCTCTCATCATTCATGTTTCTCTCTCTCTCTCCCTTCCTCTCTGAAATCAATAAAAATGTTTTAAAAAATTAACAAAAAAATCTGCTTCAGCCAACACCCCCTTGGACAGGGAGAAGCAGTATGTGTCTCACAGGTTAACTGGAACTGCTGGGGATTATGGGGGAGGAGTTGCGTTACTAATACTCCGCCCCCGTTCCCCCCATTAGTAGAGTCATCCAGAACTTCTTTAACAAGTCTTTTTATGGGCGGGGCGGGCGGGGCTTCCGGTGGCCAATAGGGAACTTTCTCAAATCCTACCTCTTCGGGCCTCTGCTCCCATCGCCCAGCACAGAAGAATCTGCTCTGAGTTTACCAGCCAAGTGGAGACCCTGGAAAATGTGCAATGGAAATAGTGACACACTGCCGTCTTCAAGTTGACCCTACAGTTCCCAAACCACAAAGCCCCAGGGTGAGTCTCAGAGTTCTCAGATGGGTTTTGATCTTTTCCTGCCTGGGCCCCATGTGAATAAAAAGCGATGTTCTCACAGCACTGGGCTCCGCTAATCCCTGCCAGAGGCTGGAAACTAGACCCCTTTCCCGGTATGAAACCGGTTTTTCTCTTTCTTCCCTCTAGTAGCCTTTCTGTGCTAGGAATGGCGGGCCTTCCTTCACTCACTCACTCTGCGTATACTTTCTAAGCACCTACTCGAAGTGGGCATGGATGTTGTGGCCCTGCCTTCCAGGAGCTCACATTCTGGCAGACACCTTGGTTTTTTCCGGACCCTGGTGAATGCCTGGTCTGAAATCCTCTGGCTTAGGTTTCTGGCCTCGATTTCCCACCTGTAACTGGATTAAGGGTGCCACTAGCTGGCAGGGTGACAGGAGCAAAAGAAGAGTCCTGAGTCGGAGCCAAGAGCCTTTAGTTATACTTCTGGTTAACTATCTGCAGGTAAAACCACTTAGATGCCTTGGGTCTCATTATTTCCATCTTTAAAAAGGTTGCTTTACCAGAAGAGAGACAGGACTGCAAGCTTGGTAGTGTGGGGAGGGAAGAAACTTTCCTTGACCCTTTTAGATTCTTTCAGCCGGTCTAATAATCAGATAGACATGAGACAGGTTAACAAAGCAGCCAAATTTAATTACGTACGTACATATGAGAATCCCACAAACAGGAGAGGTTCAGAGAGCTAGAAAGGGAAAATTAGGTCTATATGGCATTCTGAGCTAAAGATGGAGTAACGCAGGGGGAGGGTCATTCGCAGGACAATAAGAAAAGCAGATATTCAGTAATTAAAAGTTTGCCCTGCCCTATGTTTGGGTCATAAAAATGTATTTCTGGTGATTATTATTACGGGTAATGCCCCTAATTTAAATTTAAGGGAGAGGTAAAAGCTTCTTGAACCCCAGGATTTTGACTGCCTTCAGCTCAAAATAATTCACATGTCAAAATAATTCACATGGCACATCTTGGGGAGGCTAGTTCTGAGTCCCTTCAGTAGTAAGGCTGAGACAGGCTAATAAGCCAGGACAAGTGGAATAGAGAAACTGACAAGACAGTTATACGGCAGTTTGCAGTCATCTAGAAAATCCTATCTTCCCTAAACAGGACACTTAAGAATAAATGGTTTGCACTTCTCCTCAACCAGAGGGCAAATAGCTTAAATCATCCTACTTAGGGAGACAGACACAGAAATCCAATTAATGCCACGTGCCAACCACACCTGAGGACAGATGCATTAAGAGAATAAACCTGGCCCGGCTGGTGTGGTTCAGTGGTTGAGCATCAACCTATGAACCAGAGGTCACATTTCAATTCCCAGTCAGGGCACACGCCTGGGTTGCTGGCTTGATCCCCAGTGCGGGGCGTGCAGGAGGCAGCCGATCAATGACTCTCTCATTGTTGATGTTTCTCTCTCCCTCTCCCTCTCTGAAATCCATAAAAATATATATCCTTTTAAAAAGAGAGAAAAAAACCCTCATTTTGGCACCTCAGCATAAAACTGATGAATGTTCTATTAAGATCCTCCCCTAAATGTCTAGCCTTTATTATTTTACTTTGTTTTTTTAAACGCCCAGCCTTTAAAACCCCTTAAAACTAAGGTCCAGTGCGTGCTCTCCCTTTGGGGAGTAGCCCTTGCCATTCCCTTTCCCTCCTCCTTCCCCCACAGGCATGCAGCTCCTAAACTCTAAGGACCCCAAGAGACTTGCAGCCAGGGGAGAAATGGGCAGCAGCAGCTCATCCCTGGCTAATCCCTTGAACCTGTCCCCAGTGTCCCCCTTTCCCTGACTTCCCAGAGAGCCTAGGCTCTCCTGTTGCTTCTTCTATGCTAAATCCTTTCTTGTTTTACTGTCCCCAGCTTTACTAAAAGTTCCCTCATAGTCAGTCACCTGGATTCATGTTGCAAAATTTTTCCTGCACAAAGGAAGTCAAGAACCCACACA
Organism: Corynorhinus townsendii; assembly: GCA_026230045.1. NCBI lineage: Eukaryota > Metazoa > Chordata > Mammalia > Chiroptera > Vespertilionidae > Corynorhinus > Corynorhinus townsendii. The sequence goes on from JAPDVU010000009.1 coordinate 14,345,197, forward strand.
CTGCTGGCCAGCCCGAGGCAGACTGCCCCTTTCCCGTAACAAGGTAACAGATAGAGAAAGTGTATCCTTCCTCATCTCCGTGGAGAAGGGGCAAAGCTATGATATGGGTAGCCTTCTCCAGCAGATTCATCAATGAATTGATAAGAAAAGTATTTCATAAATATTTGATAATAGATTATTTATACATATAATACATAATACCCAGTGGGGCAAGAGTAGATTTACAGTCATTAATATGGAAAATAATACAATAATTAAAAAACAATAATACAAGAATAAATACTGGTCCTGGCCCAGTAGTCATTTGGTTAGAGTGTCCTCATGATATACCAAGGTTGTAGGTTTGATCCCTGGTCAGGAGGGCACATACAAGAATCAACCAATGAAAGCATAGATAAGTGGAACAATGGAGCAATATTTCTCTCTCCCTTGCTCTCAAATCAATAAATTTAAAAAAAAAGAATAAACTGTATTCCACATACAACTGTAAACCTACTTTTTGCTCCACCCTGTACATATTTGTTTATATAGATTCTTTATATATGGAGTGGGCAAAAATAGGTTTACAGTAGTGAGTACATGAAACACAAGAGTTTATTCTTTTTAAAAAAATAACCTAATCCGATGTAACATTTCATTACTTTTCTTTTTTTAATGGGGTGACACTGGGCAGAGTATATTCTTGCATATTTTTCCATATGAACAACTGTAAACCTACTTTTGCTGCCACTGTATATGCTATATATACATATATAATCAAATGTTTTAACACTTAGGTTAAAGGTTTTTATTGAACTCCTAATATGCCACACAAGTGTATAGCTCAGATGTGGCAGCTGAACACATCTGTGTCTTCAAGCATCCAGATTAAGAACAGAATAGGACTAGCCCCCAAGAAGCCCCCTCATGTTCCCTTCCGGGAACTATTCTTCCCTCAAGTTAACTGCTACCCTTACTTCTAATAGCACAGGCTGATTTTTGCCTGTATTTGAACTTGATAGAAATAGTTTTGTGAGATTTACCTGTCTTATTGTGTATAATTGTAGATTGTTCATTCTCATCGCTGCATAATGTACCCTTGCGTGAATATAATACAATTTATCTACCCTATCTACCATTGATGGGCATTTTGGGTAGTTTCCAGTTTTCTGGCTCTTACAAATAGTGATGCTAGTCGTACTCTAGTCCAGTATTTTGGTGAACATGTACACACATTTCTGTGGCATTCCCTTGGAACTGCAGTCAGAGTAGAGCCACAGGTTCAGCTTTAATAGACAGTGCCAGTTTTCCAAAGCGATTTGTACCAATGTATACTTGGTTGAGCAATATGTGAGAAGTCTAATATTTCAATCCGCATGTACAATGATGTGTTACCGGTGTTACTTCCGCTAACAGGTTCTTTACTCAAGCTTTCATAAATGTACAGTCTTCACACTTGTCATTTTAAATACGTGTGTAGAGGTAATGTGACCACGAGGGGTTGAGGGAAACTGGGGCATGGCAAGAACAAAGGGAAGAGACGTTACAGAGTTCAATGGGCTGAGTGGGGACAGTGCCTACTCTGGATAAACACATGTTACTCAGAAGTAGCTGCCCCTTGAAAATAGAGGCTCAAAGTGAGCAAATTTTTTTGACATTTTATAGAGAAGCCAGAAATACAGGTTTTTAAAATTTGGCGATTCATTCATATTTTGGGAAAACATGGTACTGGCCAAATAAAACTTTGTCAGTAGGCCAGATGCCTAGCCCTTAAGTTTTCAACCTCCGGACTAGATGTTAGGGCTCCACACGGCTTTCAGGGTGGAGGTGGGGAGTTGACTTGTAGCAAGTTACCTCACTTGTTAGAGCTTAATTTCCTCTCTGGTCAAAAGGGAAAAATAAACACCTATCTTTTTGCATAGTGATGGTCAAAAGAGAAGATTTAGGAGTGTGGGTGTTGGGAGCTGTCAAACACTATACAAAGACTTTCTATCTCCTTAGTACATCTTCTGTTTCACACTAACTCACCCTACTTAAAAGTATTTGAGAAATTTTCAGATTCCTGAAAGTTTAAGACTGGAGATTCCTGTCCTAGCTTGTTTGGCTCAGTGGATAGAGCGTTGGCCTGTGGACTGAAGGGTCTGGGATTCCATCCCAGTCAAGGGCACATGCCTGGGGTTGTGGATTCCCCAGTAAGTGTCGTGCAGAAGGCAGCCAATCAATGATTCTCTCTCATTGATGTTTCTATCTCCCTCTCTCTCCCCCTTTCTCCCTGATATCTATTTATCTATCTATAAAAGAATGGAGATTCCTAGACTTTTAGGAAGTATAGGCTGCTGGGATGAAAAGGGTTAAGAGGAAATGGCCTTTTAGGGTTTAGCTAACCCGAGAAGTCAGGACTTCAATGACTCAAAGGAGCTAGGGTGGTTAGCTCACCAAGGGCTCCCAGTTAGCAGAACGTGGCATCAGCATCCTACGTTACACAGGACCAAGGCCTTGGCCGAGCGCTCTGACAACTCCGGGACTGGTTAGACCCATTCAGAATATCCAGGTAAGGGCGCGTCCTCACCGCGCCATTAGTCGCCCGCTCCAGGGGAGACCCTGCCGGCCGGGTACTCCCGTCTGGGAATCAAGCCGGAGGGATGTATTGGCCCTGAGGGGTCTGCTCCATCCCAGGTGCAGACTCCGCGCGGGTGAGTGCTACACGCGCCTGCAACGCGTCCCGGGCCGCCCGGGAGCGAGCACGGCCCCGACCGCAGAAAGTTAGGCGCTCGCGCCACGCCCGCGCGTTCTGGGACGCCCCCTCTCACCCGAGCGCCACGTGCCGCGCGCCCCCTCTCCCAGGCCGCGGCGGGACGCCCCCGCCCCCATCGCGGTGCGTAGTGCGCAGGCGCCTCCCCGCGGGTCCGGGCGGCGGCGGGAGCGGCTTTGGCCTCGGCTGGAGACTGAGGTGGAGGCGGCGGCCAAAGAGAAGGAGGAGAAGCGAGGGTGGCGGCGAAGGCGATGGCGACGCGGGGCACATGAGGCGGCGGCTGGCGGGACGGGCCGAGGCCCGGCGGAGGAGGCGGCTCCGGGGGACCCCGCCGCCCGGTGAGGGGCGACCGCTGGGCCGGCTAAGAAGGGGCGGGCCCGGGGTGGGATGGGGACGGGAGAACTTGTGCTGGGAGGACGGGGCACCGGGAAAGAGGAGGGGCTGGGGGGAGGGACTGGGGCTCCACCGAGGGGTTCCCGCCAAGCCCGAGGGGCGTCGGCACCCGCGGCCCTCCGCCGTCGCAGACGCGCCCTCCCGCTTTGTCCCCAGGCGCGCGGTTTCCAAATTGGGAGGGAAACGACTCAGGGGTGGGTCCCGGCCGCGGCCGCGGGAGGGGAGCCCGGGGGACCCTGGACGCGCACTTGGGCGGCGCTCCGGCCGTGCTCCCAACTCGGCGGGGCGGTTAGGGGCGCTCCGCGGGCTGGTCTTTGTCTCCGGCCGCCGGCCCCTGACGTTTCTCCGGCGGCTCGGGTTCGTTGGACTCTTCCCTCCAACACCGCGGCGCCGGGACCCCAGCCTCCCGCAGATGTTCCGGAGGAGACGGTGCAGAGGCTGGGAGGGGCGGGAGCGGGGGCGGGGAAATGGGATAGTTGCCTCTTGATGAACACGTTTTTTTTTCCAACTTCAAATGGTTTCTTCCCACTTCTGGAAACTTTGGACGACTGTGTTGGCTTTGTGTTTTCCCCCCACTTCCATCTCCAGATTCACAATTTAAGAGAAGGCACTCCCGCTGTGGTTGTGGGCAGTTGTGTGGTTGGCCGCAGCGTTTGGAGCTTTCAATTGAGAAGATTTGCGTAAATGTGTGGTTTAGAGTTTTGGTTCTTTTTCCTTTCTTGGGCGATTCTTCCTAAAATTGGTATTACTTTTTCTTTGGGAAATGGGTGAGTTTGGTTTCATCGTGTGTAAGAGTTTTTGCTCGTGGAGAAGTGGCATTGTTACAGATTTCTTTGTGCTCATGCTTTATTTTGTTAGCATCAAGATAACACTTTGGAATCGGATAAGTTAGAATAAGTTCTTGTAAGCGTTATCTTGTATGCCTGGGAATTAAAATTGTGCGTTGTGTATACATTAAAGTGAGTACATGGGAAAGCGCTATAAAAATCAAGCGACAAATGAAAGGGATTTTAATTCCCTGATAAAGGGAGAGTAACCTATCTGGAGTACATTAATATCTGTAAAAAAGGGAGTTAATAATGTAATTTTGGGGTCAAATCTTTTGTCCCCCAAGAGGGTTTAGGTATTAATATTCATAAGAATAAGAATGTAGAAGAAAAAAACGTAATTTCAGGGCTCCTGACTAAAAATATTTTGAATTGTGGTTACATTTGCTGGGGTTTTCTGGTTTTATTTTTTTGGAATTTAGCAGAGAGTTGTGTATTGTAGTTGCTTTGGATTTCTTAAGTGCAATGTGTTGGCAGAATTTAAAAAACATGAAATAACTTTTCTGGGTAAAAGATAAAAAGCTCTGACTGGTAAGCACATCTGTGCCTTAGCGTTGGCCAGATCTTTGTGAACAGCATTGTAGGTGAAGGACGTTTTGAAGAGAATACATGCAGATTCTATGGAAGTTCTTTTATTATTTGTCCTGATTTGTAATGGTTTACTATTTACTACTTTTCTTAAACTGTTGTGCATTTTCCCAAAGCATTTCAAATATCCTTTCTAAAAGTCAGTGCTTTTAACTTCTTTTTAGGTTGTGTGACTTTAGAATTGGCTTTCTACTTATGCTAGGTAGTTACTACAGTTTTCTAAAAAGAAGCAAAGTAACTTTCTATTCAGTTCATGAAGGTAGACTTTAGTTTTATTCTAATCCAAAGGATTTAACAAGTTAACATTTCTTGAACATAACAATCTTACTTACAAATTCTGTTACCCCTTAATAATTATTTTTTCTTATTTCACATTTATATAAATTCGCCAAAGGAAGGGACACAAGATCTGTCTCTGATCAGCACTCCCCCCCCCCCCCAGGCTTATCAATTCAGTAATTGGGATCCTAGAATACAAAATAAATAATTAATACAGAGCCTCATTCTCTTAATATCTAGTTTGTTCCATGCCTAAATAAGTGTAAAGTGGTAAGTTCCAACATGTGTATTTTTTTTACTTGAAGTTTGTTCACATTTTAAAATAAATTAGATATGTTCTTTTTATTATTATTAATATTAATCTGGATAGTTAGATGCAACGGGGGTCTAATTCTTGTTTCTAACTCATGCTTTCTTTCCCCCCCTTTTCAAGCCACACCCGAGGATATTTTCCTCATTGACCCTCAGAGTGGCAGGAGAGAGAAATATCAGTGTAACACCAATGAGAGACACAAAGTTAGGTTGCTTCCCGCATGTGCCCCAGCCTACTTGGGTCTGGGATCAAACCTGCAATCCAGGCACTGCCTCTGACTGGGAATGGAACCACAGCCCCTCGTGCACCAGCCAAGGCATTAACCCCGGAGCACACCAGCGAGGGCGACTCATGCTTTTCTTGTAGCGTAGAAACATCATATGGCTCCTATCCAAAATATCTGATAAAAAGTCAAAGAAAGGATGGGATTACTTGTTTTGCTTTTGTAGACCATTCTTTTGAGAACGCATATGAAAAGATAGATTTTAGCTGATATCATTAACCTGAAACTTAGACGCAGAAACCATTTTGAATTGTTAATGTCCGCTAAGTGCCAACAGTTGTTTTTCAGAGTTTAGTTTGTGTGGAAGTAAAGGCCAATTCTGTTAGGTCTGAAGGTCTGAGCATTGCTATTTTCTACAACTCTCAAGATGAATGACCAGACAGCACTGACATACATCCTTGAGTTTTGCAGATATTGCACTGACGGACGGCACTTGGGTTTATCGTTCAGACCTGTGGAATGTGTTGCCCAAAGATGTGTGTGTGTGTGTGTGTTTCCCCCAAGTCAAGGATGAGATCTCTTTGCACATACACTCTGTTTCTAAAGAAATGAAGTGATCTGTGGAGTGGGTAGAGCCCTCAATTAAAAGCTTGTTCTTTGAGACTAGATCGCTGTAGCACCAGCACAATTGTGACAAAAGTGTTCTGGTGCCCACACATTCATTCAGTGAACCTTTATTTTTCTTCACCGTCAAGTACTTATGTTAGGTACTAAATTAGATGCTGAAGGTTCAAAGATAAGTACTATGTGATTTTTGTTCTGAAAATGCTTATCGCTTAACATGCTAAAAAGGGTTAGCAGTCTGGAAATTATGTAAAAGCTTTGAAATAAAAGAACTGTATAAAAGAGTAAGTTTTGATGCTTTATCTCTATAAAATGGAATCAAATTCTCACACCTCTGTTCTACCCTTCAATCTCTAATACTGTATTCAAGTCTCAGATAGTTAAAAAGATTATTGTTTTTATCTACATCTTTGTAGGAGTTACCAGTTTTAACTGAATTTGTTGTAACTTTGATTTAACATTTCCTTTGGGAATGCTCAGAGTAAAGTAGATCTGGACTCTGTTTTCAGGGAATTCTCTTTGACTCATTCTTGGGCATTAGTTTCCTAATTGCCCATCCAGAATGGGTGTTTTTTTAGATTCAAAAAATTCCCTCCTGAAATAACTGTTCTCTTGGGTTCTAATTTTCCCTCCTTGCTCTCTGGGTGTTCCTTCAGGCTCCCTCCGCCCCTCTTTTATCAGATGTTTATTTAATTGTTCTTTCTCAAGTCTTGGTTCTTTGTCTTCCTCTCTCCCCACTCTAGTCTATGTGGCTTCAGTTACTGTATATATTTTGAATATGCCCCAGTTTTTATCTGTAGTTCAGATCCCATTTTTTATTCCAACTGTCTGTTCAACATGTCCACTTAGATATTCAGTACTTTGAATTGAGTTGCCCCAGACTGAGCTCTTGATCTTGGCTGCAAACCTAGACCTTCACTGTACTCTGTTTTGTTAAGTGGCTCTGTCAACAGCTTACTGAGCCCAGACTCTGGCCATTTCTCTCCACCACTGTCTCTCCATCTTGGTCTAGGCCACCTTTTCCTAAGTCTATTATAGGCAATTCTAAATGTTTTCCTTGTTCACATTTGTAAAAAGTGAAAAAGTAATATGAAATATTTAAGACAAAAAAAGTAATAATACTACAGTAAATACTTGCGTACCTACCTTGCAGCTTAAGAAATAAAGTATTACCAGTACACTTGAAGTCTTCTGTGTTTTCCACCTGATTGCATGCTCCCCGCCACCTCCATTGTAGGCTTTTTAAAATCAGAGGTCATTGCCAACTTGAACTTACTATTCCCTTGCATTTCTTTATCTTTTCCTATCATGTATCTACCTCAAGCCATATACAAGTCCTCACTTAATAGCAATAGGTTCTTGGAAACTGCAACTTTAGGCAAAACAGTGTACTACTATAATGAAACCAATTTTACCATAGGCTAATTTTTAAAAAATATTTTATTGATTTTTTTACAGAGAGGAAGGAAGAGGGATAGAGAGCTAGAAACATCGATGAGAGAGAAACATCGATCAGCTGCCTCCTGCACACCCCCTACTGGGGATGTGCCCGCAACCCAGGTACATGCCTTGACCAGAATCGAACCCGGGACCCTTCAGTCCACAGGCCGACACTCTATCCACTGAGCCAAACCAGTTTCAGCTACCATAGGCTAATTGATATAAACAAGAGTTAAGTTCCTGCCCTAGCTGGTGTGGCTCAGTGGATAGAACATTGACCTGTGGACTGAAGGGTCCCGGGTTCGATTCCCAGTCAAGGGCACATGCCCGGGTTGCGGGCTCAATCCCTAGTAGGGGGCGTGCGGGAGGCAGCCAATCCATGATTCTCTCTCCTCATGGATGTTTCTATCTCTCCCTTTCTATATGAAATCAATAAAAATATATTAAAAAAAAACCAAAACACTCTCAACCTACCCAAAGCTCTTAAGGGTCCCTCATTTAAAAAAAAAAAAAAAAAAGAATTAATTTCCTACATATTTCTGGTCACAGAAACATCACCAAATTTCTAAATACTCAAAGCACTTCTAATATTAAACATTAAACTGTGAGCTATACATACATTTAAGAAAGATGAATAAAAACAAATAAGATAATTGTTTTCATCTTTCAGCCTGCTTATTCCAGTTCAGTGTCGAGGGTGGCCTGAGCCTATACCCTCAGCTCAGGGCAAGCTTCAACCTGGACCAGGATGACCTTCCCACACACCCACACTCACTCAGACTGGGACAGTTTAGACATACACATTTGCCTTATGTGCACATCTTTGGAATGTGAGAAGAAACCAGAGTACCTGGAGGAAAATCCAGGCAGACGTGGGGAGAAGGTCAAATGCCACAGACAGTGGCCCTGACAAAACCATGTTATTCAAGGACCTACTGTACCCTCATCTACTCTTTTCACAGCCCAGAGAATTGTCTTTATAAAACAAATTTAATCAAGTCACTTATCTGGAAACTTCTGTTTCTTTTATCTTCATTTAACAAGGTATGATCTGGCCTTGCCTACTTCTCCAGCATCATTTCTTTCTTTCTTTAAAAAATTTTAGCCCTACCGGTTTGGCTCAGTGGATAGAGCATCGGCCTTCGGACTGAAGGGTCCCAGGTTCGATTCCGGTCAAGGGCATTTACCTTGGTTGCGGGCACATACCCAGTGGGGAGTGTGCAGGAGGCGGCGGATCGATGTTTCTCTCTCATCGATGTTTCTAACTCTATCCCTCTCCCTCTCTGTAAAAAATCAGTAAAATATATTAACATTTTTAAAATTGGTTTTAGAGAGAGGGAGAGGGATAGAGAGATAGAAACATCGATGTATCAGCTGTCTCTTGCATGCCCCCTAATGGGGATTGAGCTGGAAACCCCGGCATGTGCCCTGACCAGGAATTGAACTGTGACCTGGTTCGTGGGCCTACGCTCAAACCAGTGACCCACCCTGGCCAGGCTCCCGCATCATTTCTTTGTACTTTCTTGTTAGGTATGGTCTAGCTGTACCGAAGTATTTCCTCTTCCTTGAAGGTTCAGAGCTCACCCAAGGGCCTTTGTACATGCTGTAGCTAATTCCTGTCTGGAAGGCAGCTCCTCATTCATCAGAACGTGCTTAAGTAAGCACATCTGCAGAGAAACCTCTGATTTTCCTCAGGTTAGGTTAGGGGACCCTATAAATACACTCTCATAGCACCGAGCACTTCTGTTTTGTAGGACTTACCACAATCTTAATATAATTATTTGTATGTGCCTATTTCACCATTAGGCTGTACTGTATATTCTGTAAAGTCAGTATTAATGTCTGTCTTGGGTAGGCCAGTATCCCCAGCACTTAACTCATAGTTCATTATATATTCAACAATTATGTAAGTGCTTACTAAAATTTCTTTATTTGTAGTTGCTGATTGTACTATAGTAATTTCTGACAAAGCTTTTGTTCTAACTAGGAGCCTCATTATTGTGTGTGTATGTGTGCTTTTTTTTTCATTATTGCTTTTAGAGAGAAGGGGAGGTGGGGGAGAGACATCAGTAAGAGAGACGCATGGATTGGTTGCCTCCAGCATGCGCCCCAGGGAAGGAACCTGCAACCCAGGTACATTTCCTTGATGGGATTTGAACCCAAGAACCTTCATTCCCTAGGCCGACACTCTAACTACTGGGTCATACCTGTCAGGGCAGTTTTTAGCAGTTTTAACAGACCGAAAAATACAGTGATGACCCATGGTATGGTGTACACAGTGGGGATTCTTGCCTCACAGGAAGATAATCACAGCTAGGCTTAAGCAGGCTATCAGATGACATAAAGAAATGGAAGATTAGGTGTTTGTTTGTTTTTCTTGACAGACTGCACCTAGTTCTAATTTTGTTTTCTTCCCATTTGCTGGGCCAACAGTTAGTATAATATGTCCCAAAAAACCAGACATGTTATAGTTATACATTAAAGCTGACATTGACAGTTTTGTATTTGACCATTTAATTGACTTTTTTTTTTTTTTAAAAAGTGTTTTAAAAAAAAAAAGTGTTTTGGAATAGGTAATGTATTATGTAGTATACAATCCTAAAGGTATAAATGGATATACAGTGAAAAGTAAGTCTTCCATTGTTCTCTTTTCGTTCAGTCACACATTTTTTTTTCTGCTGAAGCAATTACTGTTTAACTTTTTTGTGAATTCTAGAGATAACCAACCATATATTTATTATTCCCACACACATATAAGTGGTAGCACACTATACACACAGTTCTACAGCCTGCATTTTTCACTAATACACCTTAGTTTCATATCATTACAGATAGAGCTATCTCATTCTTTTTCTTTTTTAATATATTTTTATTGGCCCTAACCGGTTTGGCTCAGTGGATAGAGCGTCGGCCTGCGGACTGAAGGGTCCCATGTTCGATTCCAGTCAAGGGCATGTACCTTGGTTGCAGGCACATCCCCAGTAGGGGGTGTGCAGGAGGCAGCTGATGGATGTTTCTAACTCTATCCCTCTCCCTTCCTCTTTGTAAAAAAATCAATTAAAAAAAAAAGTATATATATATTTTTTATTTATTTCAGAGAAGAAGGAAGAGGAAGAGAGAGAGAGAAACATCAGTGATGAGAGAATCATTGATCGGCTGACTCCTGCATGCCCCCTACTGGGGATCGAGCCTGCAACCTGGGCATGTGCCCTTGATCAGAATCGAACCGGGGCCCTTCAGTCTGCAGGCCGATGCTCTATCCACTGAGCCAAACCAGCTAGGGCAAGCTGTCTCATTCTTTTTGACAATAGATGGGCTGTAATTTGTTTACCCAGTTCCTTACTGATAGTCTTTTATATTGTTTCCAGCCCATTATAAACAGTGCTGCAGGTAATATTCCTGTACATTATTTTATATATCTGTTAGATAAAATTGAGAACTGAAGTTCTCAGAGACCGAACTTGAAACCTTGGCATTTTGGGACAACATTCTAACCAACTGAACTACCCTGACAGGGCCTATGTAGTCTTAAAATACAACACTAAACTCACATAGTATAGCAAAAAGATCATTAGGTCCTGAGTTGTATTCTAGACCTTACAGCTAATTTGTATGCAGGTCATCACGATCTTTGATATCCTCTTCAATATAATAAGGATGTTAGTCTCATATTGTGGTGTCAAACAATGAGCCACTGCAGGCAGAGTAGTTGAAAAATAACCTAGTTTTATCTGTGAACTGTAACTTACACTAATGGTATGTGTGACCTTTTCAAATGTATATGCAGTTTATTTATAGTAAATAAACTCAGCCCTAGCCGGTTTGGCTCAGTGAATTGAGCATCTGCCTGAGGACTGAAGTGTCCCGGGTTCGATTCCAGTCAAGGGCATGTACTTGTAGGCTCGATTCCTGCCTGGTCAGGCATGTGCAGGAGGCAACCAATTGGTGTGTCTCTTTCACATCGATGTTTCTCTCTTTCTCTCTCTCTCTGCCCCCTCCCTCTCCCCTCCCTCCCTTTTCCACTCTCTCTCTAAAAAAAAAAAAAAATCAATAAAAATATATCCTCAGGTGAGGATTAACAAAGAAAAATTTAAAAAAACCAAACCCTGCAGATGTATTTTAAAACATTACCAGTTTATGATCGAGTTTTATCTTTATGTGTTTTCTCTTAAGTACAGATAGTAAACATATAACTACTATTATTTAGGGCTCTTGAGAAATCTTACCTCAGACTCTAAAAGTTGGGGACTATTAGCCTAGGCAATTGCTTTTACAACTAATAGTGTGTGAATTTTTGAAACTGTAAGTGTGCTTGTGGAAGATTTGGATGATAAAGATGTTGGAGGTTTTCTTAAGATAGTGACCTTTTTAAGCTTATAATGTCAGAAATGTTAGTTCTTGAGACCTATTTTTAAAAGATCTGATTGACTATTTAGACTTAGATAGAAAATGTTTTAGTGAGAGGGGCAATGTAGTACTTTCTGAAAGGGAATTTATTGTTTGTGTGTCTAAATCAAATAGCTTGCTTTGACCTCATATTCCAGTTCAGTAGTACAAGTTCATGTTATTCATTGTAAAAGCTTTGTGTTATAGGTGGAACGGTTCAAGCAGATGTGCTCTTCTCAGATTCGCTTGGGAAGGAAAGCTTTCTTTTGAGTTTGGAGAAATGATTAGGAATTGGGAGTGCCTTTTTATTTTTTCAAAAAAAATATAAAAGACGTTTTTGTTGGTTTTTAGAGAGAGAGAGGAAAGGAGAGAGAGAGAGAGAAACATCGATTGGCTGCCTTCTGTACTACTGGGGATCCAGCCTGTAACTGGGGCACGTGTTGTGAACCAGAAATCAAACCAGCAGCCTCTTGGTGCATGGGACAACACTCAACCAACTGAGCCAGACCGCCTGGGCCGTCTCAGTTCTCTTATTGAATTGTGCACTCCATTATACTTGAACTTGGGAAAGAAAAGAGAATAGAAAAATATGTTTATGATTTGAATATGGGAGGAAAATTTATATACATAGCTTACAAAGCATTCTACTGAACAGATTTATTTTGATTACCAGTTAATTATAGTTATTAGTTCAATGAGAAATTTTAAGCAGCCACATACTCTTATCCCAATAGAAGAACCCTTGATATGAAGGAGAGAAAATGAAGTGGAGTGATTAGGACAGGAAGTATGAATTTTGTAACAGTCTCATATGTCAAGTAAACATTTATTTTATTATTTTTTAAAAAATATGTTTTTATTGCCCTAACTGGTTTGGCTCAGTGGATACAGCATCAGGCCGAGGACTGAAGCGTCCCAGGTTCAATTCCAGTCAAGGGCATATACCTTGGTTATTGATATTTTTCTCTATATATTTTTTTAAATTTATTTTCTTTATTGATTAAGGTATTACCTATGTGTCCTTATCCCCCCATTGCAGCCCCCTCTCCCGTTATTGATTTTTTACAGAGAGAGGAAGGGAGAAGGATAGAGAGACAGAAACATCAATGATGAGAGAGAAGCATCGAACAGCTGTCTCCTGCATGCCCCTAACTGGGTAGTGAGCCTGCAACCCTGGCATGTGCCCTGACTGGGAATCGAACTGTGACCTCCTGATTCATGGGTTGACGATCAACCAATAAGCCACACCGGCTGGGTGCAAGTAATCATTTAATAGAACTCACTTGTAATAGAGAATGGTAGGTTTTTGGTGGCTGTTTTAATAATTTCTCAAATAAAGGTAACTCCTTCCAAAATATTGAATATCAGACACTCAATAACTAGCAGGTAGCAGAGGCAACGATGATATATTTCAAATAAATATTGGTTATATTAATTTTCTATGTTGCTTTTGGACCATTTGAGAGTGAGTCTCTAAAGAAATTAGAAGAGCAGCATTATGATAGTAAGCTGCTATATAAGACATCATATCAGAGTACTACTATCTTTTGATATATCCTTACAGATTAAGAATTACCCTCTAGGGTCACCCTTTACATTTTAATCTGGAATAGAATTTTAAGTTCTGTCTTGGATCCCTTTATGCAAGCGGGTGTAATTGTACCAAAGGTTCTGTGAGATAGTTTACACTTTTCTGTGTTGTATCCATTACTTAACTAGGTCTTTATGAATATATGCAAATATTATGAAATTTGTACCCTGGCCTACTTTTAAATTTCTCTCGGGGCTTTTCCTGCATAGTAAAGCTTTGCCAACTCCATTATTACAGGTTTTTTTGTATAATATACTAAAAAGCAAATAAAAGAAAAATTGTCCATAAGCCATTGTTAATGTTGGTGTATTTCTGCTTAGGCATATTATTTTATTGGGGTTTTTTTGTTTGTTTTTGTCTTTTTATTATATAAAAGCATTTTCCCACAATAATGAACTATTCTTTTTAAAATAGGTCACAAGTTGGCAGACTTTATTCAGCTGGTAAGATCTCTAGCTCAACATTATTATTATTATTACTAGTGGCCCAGTGCACGAATTCATGCACATTGAAAGGAAATTAATTAGAAGAAATATTTTAAAATTGCCATTTGCCCTTTATTATTTTTTAAAATATATTTTATTGGTTTTTTTACAGAGAGGAAGGAAAAGAGAGAGAGTTAGAAACATCCATCAGCTGCCTCCTGCACACCTCCCACTGGGGATGTGCCCGCAACCCAGGTATATGCCCTTGACCGGAATCGAACCTGGCACCTTTCAGTCCGCAGGCCTATGCTCTATCCACTGAGCCAAACCTGTCAGGGTGCCATTCGTCCTTTATAATAGAAGTGTCAACCACATTCACAATTGACAATGACAGATCAAACACACGCATGCGAATGGCAACCACGAGAGCTTTATATGTATCGCGCATGTGCGAGTCAATTTTGCCTTTTATAGATATGGAATAAACTTGCTTAATCAGGCCTGCTTTCTGATTTAGCTAAACTTTTTCCAGCCCAGTGAAGCACCCCAACTTCTCTTTCAGGTGATTGTCAGCAACACAGCAGTAAATATCAACACGAACCAGATTATTATTGTAGACCACATAGGGAGAGCAAAGGGTAAAATATTTCATTGCAGCAGTGTTTTGACTATATTCTACACAGTGAGAAAACCTGAAGTCATTTTCAAGGTCCACCATTTCTTACTTCTTTTCAGTCGGGTCAAGTTTCTAAGCTTTCTAAATCTCCATTTTCCAGCTAATGAAAAGAAAATAGGATTCCATCAAGTCTCCTATCTACCTACTCCAGGACTTTTGTGAGGATCAAATTAGATGAGGCACGGGAAAATGCTTCACAGACATTTGGTTAAAGTGTAAAATGTTTCCACCTGGCTGTAAAGCAAGTCCTGTTCCTAAGCTGAAGAAACTCCAAGGATGCTAGTTGCTAGGGAGAGGAAGCTGGGTGTTGCTATGTGATGTCATTACTTGGAGCCCACAGCCCACAGCCACCATTTCTGGGCTGGGCTGTGGGCCGCATTTTGTGCCATGGGGTCTTGGCAGCATTGGCTGCGATTTGGTGGGTTGTTGCTCCACGGTGGTGGCAGGGCTTGTGTCCCACTTGGGGGAAACAGTGTTGCTTTGTCGTCGCCAGGTCCATAATGCTATTTCTCTGTAAATGGCCAGTGTGCGTCACGGCAGCTCCTGCGTTGAGCGTCTGCCCCCTGATGGTCAGTATGTGTCATAGCGACCGGTTGGACACAGCATATTAGCCTCATATATATAGATTATTTTAAAATACATTTTTATTGATTTCAGAGAGGAAAGGAAAGGGAGAGAGAGAGAGAGAGAGTAACACCAATGATGAGAGAAAATCATTGGTCAGCTGCCTCCTACATGCCCCATACTGGGGATTGAGCCCGCAACCTGGGCATGTGCCCTAACCAGGAATCGAACCATGACTTCCTGGTTCATAGGTCAATCAATGCTCAACCACTTAGCCACTCCAGCTGGGTAGTCTCAATATTATTTAATTTTTTTTTTTTTTTATTGTCAACTTAAAAAATAAAGGAGACTGCAGGTAGGACTGTAAGTTGATATAACCCTCTTTGGAAGAGGACTGATTTACTAAAGCTGACATATACATACCCTGTGGCTAGCTATTTTTCTTTTAGGTATGCTACAGAAATGCATACATAAGTTCACCAGAAGACATAGGTGGAATGTTCATAGTAGCATTATTCATATTTGCCCCCAACTGGAAACTGCTCAAAATCTATCAACCAGCAGTGACTAGATAAATTGTTATGTATTCACAGAAAGGCAATACAGTAAAGCAAATAAATAGACTAGAAACCAGGGCCCAGCCGGGAGGAGCCAGCAACCAAGGTACATGCCCTTGACTGGAATCGAACCCAGGACTCTTCGGTCCGCAGGCCGACGCTCTGTCCACTGAGCCAAACCGGCTAGGACAAAAGAGTGTATTTTTTATGATTCCAGTATAAGAGTCTATTCTGTATGATTCCATTTATATAAAGTTCAAGAGCAGGTTACACCAGTGGGTCTGAGTGTGGTGTGATACTGTTCCCCAAAGAACACTTGGCAATGTCTACAAATACCTTTGGTTGTTACAACTGGAAGAGGCCAGGGATACTCCAAAACATCCTACAGTATATAGGACAGTCTCCCACAAGGAAGAATTATACAAAATGCCAACAGTACCAAAGTTGGCCCTGGGACAAACTGTGCTGTTAGAGGTGAGGATGGCGGTTTCTCTTGGGTATGAAGGGGCATGATTATGGCTCTGAGTGGTTAGTAATATTTTGTTCTTGATTTCAGTGCTGGTTACTGGGGTGTGTTCTGATTGAGAAAATTCATTGAGCTGCACACTTTTATTTGTGTGCATTTCCTTAGGTATTTTAGACTTTGATTAAAATTTTACCAAAAAATCAGACTTCATATAAAAATCCAGGTTGAAGACTTCTTTGAAAAGATAGGACAGTTTGTTAACTCCCACAGCTCTAGCCAATAACCCCCTTTAGTTGGTGCTTGTGTTCTCCAGGCCCCCTTTTCCTGTTCAGTTACATTGTATCACCTCACTGGTATCTAGGCATTTAAAAAAATGTCTTAAACAGCTTTATTGAGATTTAATTCATACCATACAGTTCGCCTATTTAAAATTTATAATTCAGTATTCCACAAGTTGTGTAGCCCTCACCACAATCTAATTTTATATTTTTGTTCCCCCCAAAAGAGATTTAATACCTATTAGCAGCCATTCCCTATTACTCCCCATCCCTAGTAACCACTAATCTACCTTTGATCTCTTATCTAGTTATAGACATTTGAATTTTGTGATCTTCCTTCTAAAACACGATGCTAATGGTTATGTAATGTTTCACCATACAGGTTATATCATAAATTATGTAAAATTCTTTTATTGGGCATTTATTTAGGATAAGTGACTAGATATGGAATTACTGATCAAAGGACATGAACATTCTAAAGTTCCTGGTAACTATCACCACAATCTTCCAGAAAGATTCTACCAGACCACCCTGGCCATCATTGTATGCCAGTGCTTTATTTTTGTTGCAGATTTGTTGTGAGCCTAGTCATATGGAATTATCATACATTTATTTATTTATTTATTTATTAAAATGTATTGATTTTTTTACAGAGAGGAAGGGAGAGGGGGGAAGAGTTAGAAACATCGATGAGAGAGAAACATCGATCAGCTGCCTCCTGCACACTCCCTACAGGGGATGTGCCCGCAACCAAGGTACGTGCCCTTGGCTGGAATCGAACCTGGGACCCTTGAATCCGCAGGCCGACGCTCTATCCACTGAACCAAACCGGTTAGGGCTATACATTTATTTTTATTTTGTCTTAGATATATTTGTTTTCCTAGACTGGTCATTGTTCAGACAGTTGGTTTGACCTAAGCTTAGTTTGGGACAAGTGTGCCAGTATTGTTTGTGTGTGTGTGTGTGTGGTGTTTTTTTTTGTTTGGTTTTTTTTTACACGAAGACAGTACCACTCATAATGCATTGTGAATGAATGCATTATCCCATGTTCCCCATATTTCTCCAACTGGTTCCTGATGGTTCTTAAGTTCAGAGAGAGTAACTTTTTGCCAGCACAAATTGACACTTCAACCCACAAGAGTGTATTCTGTTTCCTTATTGGTTCATAGAGCCAAGATTTTAAGCTACTTTTTTCCATTAGGTTTTATAATTTTACTCACAATAAAGTATATTTTATGTTTCTCAAATATTGTCCATAGCTAAGAGCTCTTTTGAAAAACAAGTTGTTTTCATGTTTGTAATATATAAATTACTGTTTGCTAGTTAGCTGCCATAATGCTTTTGCTTAGAAATTGTCACTAGCTAGTTATTAAACATCTATTATCGCTCATGCAGAATTAACTTCCACTTAAAATGTTCCACTGAAACAAAACTTCATTGTAAACCCTTTAATTGATTCCTTGTCTCTGCATACAAAGCAGCCTCATTCAGAAGTGTGAGTCACTAGCACCATTCTTAGAGGATTGCTCAGCTCATGATCTGGGAGACCCAGATAGTTAATACTTCAGAATCATGGTGAGTCAATATTGAGACTCTGTAGTCCAACCATAGATTTTCTAGGATGACGTTTGGGAAATGCCTTCTTGAAAATTTGACATTTTACTGTTGTTTGATTTCACTGCCATTACTTTGCTTATTTCCATATACATAATTTGTTGATTGTTTTATGAATTTTTTCCTGTGTGGAGGGACCATAGAAATCAACTAATCTGATATTCATTAATAGAAGGGACCTTAGAAATCATCTAATCTGATATTCCCCACTTATTTCACCAATAAAAAAATGGAAATATTTACTCCTAAAGTACATGTGTAGAATCTTTTGTCTCCTAGTTCAGTGCTTGCTCTGTTTATTTCACAAAATTCAAGGTTAGAAATCCCTTTTTAAAATATTGATTTTAGTTCATCCTTGATTTTGTTATTTAGAAAAGAAATTAAGATTTTAAAATATGGTCTACCTATTGTAGGTTTTAGGTTTTGTGTGTGTTTTTAATTAGAAGAAAATTAAAATTTGGCTCTCACCCATTTGGACTTGGTTGTTGCATTTGCAAAATATTCAGAATAACGCTAATTTTGAAATTTTTAATTTCCTGATTATAATTTAGTGAGCTTTAAAAATTGACGGGACAAGTTACGGGAATTTTTTAGTTGTTGGTCTGAAACTCTTTTGAGAGTTTTTTTTTTTACATGAGTCTGTTAGACTTTTCCAAACATATATATGAAAGTGATATTTTTGGATTGGAAAAAATGAATCAGATAAACTGGAAAGCAAAACATTTCCCTGTAGAGTTGCTATGCTATAAAAATGTTTCAACTTCAACAGATGATTTCAGTTACCTTCTTCTAGTCTTCTGTTGCGTAGCATATATAATTGTACATTAAATACCGCTTGAACACAACTGTTGTTTTTAGAAAGTATAAATTTCCTATAAACTACCAGATTGCTTTTTAAAAAATACATATTTTTTATTGCTTTTTTTTTTTAAGAGAGGAAAAGAGATAGAAACTTTGATGAGAGATTACATACAATGGATTATTATCCAGCCTTATAAGGAAGCAAATTCTGACACAGGCTGCTACAGCATGGATGAATCTTGAAGACATTATGCTAAGTTGGCTGGAAGACTGAAAGGTCTCTGGTTCAATTCAGGTCAAAAGCACCTACTTTTTAAAAAAAAATATATTTTATTGATTTTTTACAGAGCGGAAGGGAGAAGGATAGAGAGTTAGAAACATCGATGAGAGAGAAACATTGATTAGCTGCCTCCTGCACATCTCCTTCTGGGGATGTGCCCGCAACCAAGGTACATGCCCTTGATCAGAATCGAACCTGGGACCCTTCAGTCCGCAGGCCGACACTCTATCCACTGAGTCAAACCGGTTAGGGCAAGCGCCAACCTTTTTGCAGGCTCAATCCCCGGCCCTGATCTAGGTCAGTGCAGGAGACAACCGGTCAATGTGTCTCTCACATCACTGTTTCTCTCACTCTCTCCGTTCTCTCTAAAAATCAGTGGAAAAAACATTGAGGATTAACAAAAAACAGGCAAAATTGGATGGTCTTAGGCAAATTTTATAAACATTCTGGACCTCATGTATTCATTTTTATAATGGATCTAATTTGCAGTCACCCAGTAACTCAGTTGGTTAGAACATCATCCTGATATGCCAGGGTGTTATGGGTTTGATCCCCAATCAGGGCACACACACGAGTCAACGAATGAGTGCATGAATAAGTGGAACAACACACTGAGGTTTTCTCTCTCCCTCTGCCTCCCTCTTTCCCTTCCTCTCCCCTTCCTCCCCTCCCCCCTTCCTCCTTTCCTCTAGAAAAACAAAAATAAGAATAGATAAAATGGGTCTAATTATATAATTGATCTCATTAGGTAATCCAAATAATGTGCTTTACATTTAATCTTCAAAAGTCCAAAGAGTTCTATTTTACAGAAAAATGCAGTAACTTTGACTTGGTTTTGTTAGGATGTAACTGATAGAAAAAGTCTTCAAATATAAAGAATTTTGGAGGGAATTAAGTAATTTATTACCATGTTGATGCCAATTAATTTTTAAATTCTATTTTCTAGTGCAAGACAAGGCAGATAGTAATTTTAGTTATTTGGAAAATAGACTAAAAATAGCACAGTTGGTTTCTGTCCAATAAATGTTATATAAGCAAACATGATTTTCTTCAGTATGTGTTTTGTGTGAATCCTTTTGAATGATGCGCTACAGTGAATTGCAGTGTTCTTTATTTTAAAAACCATCCTACTGCCCTGCCCACTCGGTGTGTCTCAGCTGGTTGAGCCTTGCCAGGGCACATATCCCAGTTGCCAGTTTGGTCCCCAGTAGGGGGCGTGCAGGAGGCAGCTGATAGATGTTTCTCTCTCCCTCCCCCTTTCTCCTTTCTCTCTTTAAAATCAATAAAAAAATTTTAGCCCTAGCTGGTTTTGCTCAGTGGATAGCTCATTGGCCTGCAGACTGTAGGGTCCCGGGTTCAATCCTGATCAAGGGCACAAGCCCGGGTTGCAAGCTCAATCCCCAGTAGGGGGTGTGCAGGAGGCAGCCGATCAATGATTCTCTGTCATCACTGATGTTTTTTTCTCTCTCTCTCCCCCCCTCCCTTCATCTCTGAAATCAATAAAAAAAATATTTTTTAAAGCCTTCTTTGAAAGAATAACTTTTCCATCTTTTAATTTATTTAAGCCCGGTCATACAGCTCAGCAGTTGAGCATTGACTCATGAACCAAGAAGTCACCAGTTTGATTCCCAGTCAGGTCATATGCCCAGGTTGCAGGCTCGAACCCGAGTTAGGGATGTTTCTATCTCTCTATCCTTCTCCCTTCCTCTCTCTAAAAAATCAATAAAAACATTAAAAAATTTTTTTCTTATTAAAGAAATTGACTGATGTGACTATATAAAAATAATAAAATTTGAAGGAAGACAGTAAAATGAGGTGTTTATGTTAAATGTCAAATGGTTTATGTCTGTACTATATTAAGACTACATTCTGCAGATAAATAGGCAAAAGGATACTAGTTGAACTAATCCTCAAAGGGGGCAATATGGAGGATGTGTATCCTGTTGTATTAAAAACATAAAAATTTCTATAATTTTGCACCCAGTACAGTAGCATAGCAGACTGCTGATGAGGTTGAGGTGAAAGTGTCATTCGTTGCCAGGCTAGGACGTCGTCAAGTAACAGTACAAAGCAAGAACCACGCGGGTTTACATTTCTTGGGCCTAATAATACCACTTCCTAGAATTTGTAGATAAATCCAACCAAAGCTTAAAGGATACATTCGAGAAGATATTAAGCATAAAAGTACATATAAATCACTTGGGGCTTTCCTAAACATTTGAGTGTTTGGCACTCATTCCCCCATTTCTTCACCACCTGTCACGTGTTCCCACATCGCTTTCCATTCATAGATGGAGTATGGAAGTGGTTTTTATTTTTTCCCGAGAGCAGTTTACAGGTTAATTGCTTGCTCTCCTCTCCCTGCTCTATAACAAGTCTGTTTGGAAGCCAGAGAAGACTATGTCCTGAATCTTAGGCTTCTGATAGCAGAGCAAAAAAGAAAAGGTTCGGTATGTAAGTGGAGCAAGAACACTAGGAGACCACACAGTTCGGCTTAGAAATGTTAATTCCATAACTCACCAGTCTCATTCAGTTTTTACCCCCCCTCTCTCCCACCCTCCTCCTCTCACCTCCACCATCCTATTGGAATAATATACTCTGTGATATTTAAACCATTTTCTTCCTGCTTGCAAGGAGAGGAAAGGGAAGAGTATCAAAGAAAAACCCACTAACTCCGCAGCAGATAGAAACAGTGGTGATGCTGCCGTTGAGTTTAGGAAACCCATGGTTATTTTAGGAAGGAAGTTGTCCACCTCCCATTTTATGCTGGAGCTAAGTTACTAAACACATCATTTATGCTCAAGATCTGGATAATAGGGAGCTATGGCACTTACGAATGCCATGGAAAATCAGGGTCTGAGGTTTCAGCATTTTCTGGGCCTACAGCATAACTGGTATTCAGCGTGTACTTCTGGGTGTGTTTAAATAGCTGCTTTATAACTTATATAAACCTTGAAGAGCTTATCACCAATTTCTTCTCTTCCCCCCCCCCCATGTTAGATTATTGTATGAGATGCCGGACTCTTTTTTTTTTTTAATCCTCACCTAAGGATATGTTTCCATTGATTTTTAGAGAAAGTGGAAGACAGAGGTAAAGACAGAAATATTGATATGAGAGAAACATCAATTGGTTGCCTCCTGCATGCGCCCCAACCAGGGCCAGGGCCAGGGCAGAGCCTGCAACCAAGGTGCATGCCCTTGACCAGAATTGAACTTGGGACCCTTTGGTCCACAGGCCAGTGCTCTATCCACTGAGCCAAACTGGCTAAGGCCAATGCTGAACCCTTGAAATTCTTTCATAGCAATCATTATTTTAAAAGATATCTTTGTATGGATGCAAGTGTAGAGAACGAGTTTTCTAAGCAAGTAACAATTGCTCTTTCATGATCTTGGCATATTGGAACAAATAGAATTTGTTGATTATTGATTTTTTAGGCTCAGGGGAAATGCTTTAGATGTGGTGTTTGGGGGAAATCTGAGTCTGAACTTGTGAGTGTGAATAATTATGGAGAAACCTAATTTGCGTCACCATTTGACGATTGCATATTACTTCCTGTTTTGTGGTTTTATAGTTTATGTATTCAGTAAGAGGAGAAGTGGTGAACTCAGTCAGATATCAGGGCTGAAAATGGGAGTTGTACTTGAAATCCTTGTTAGGGTCGCCAAAGGAAGTATGCACAAGGCCGAGAGTGGTAACGATTTATTAGGTCGTGTTGGGAGACCAAATGGGCTGAGCCCCCATGGCGCCAGCACCCAGGGATGGGGAGTCAGAGGTTTTAAAGGACTGTAGGCAGGCTTTTTTCGGGGAACTCTGTGGGTTCCAAATCCTGGGAAAGTCCAGAGGAGGAAGATCATGGTCTTAGCAAGTGGAATGTGGTCTAAGCAAAAGGGAATGTTGGCTGTGAAGTGGTCTGAAGGTCAGTTCCCAGGGGGGGAGGGTATCGATTCAGTTATTTGATCAGACCTCACAGTCCTGTGATGAGATCTTTGTGTGGTCAGATTTTGTACTAAATCTTGATACTTACATGTGAGGTGCCTACACTTCTTTTTCTCTTTTTCACTGGCCTTTTGAAATTGTTCTGAGGGATTTTTTTTTCTGTATTTAACCGCCCCCCCAAAAAATATTTTTAATCTATTATGAACATATAACACCCAGGAGTTGTTTAAATTTCATTTATTAAATTAATAAATGAACAAAGTTGGCACCTAATGGGTGAATCTTGGCCATAGCTATTCAAACTTGGCAGAACTTGATAATTAGCAAAAATTTGTTTTGGATTTTTGTTGGTTTGTTTCGTTTTTTGTTAATCTTCACCAGAGGATGTTTTTTCTGTTGATTTTTAGAGAGGAAGGGAGAAAGGAGGGGACACACAGAGAAAAACATGGATGTGATGTGGGAGAGAGACATCGACTGGTTGCCAATCGGGGCCAAGGAGCAAACCCAAGACCATTCTGCGTGTGATGCTCTAACCACTGAGCCACGCGGGTCAAGGCTTGGGGTTTTGTTGTTGTTTTTTACCACAGTACAGATGCAGCTGTTTTCTAGTGGTTGAATCTGTGAATCACCTTCTGTGGAACAAGAGTGTCCCACTGACTGACAGCCAGCTGTTGGGTGTTTTAACTAAACAGCTTCTCCTAGTGGGCAGCTCAGATCCCAGTGAGAAAGAAGTATTGACTGCTCCAGGGTAGAGCAGGAATAGAGCATGCTGACGGACTTTCGCAAGGCCTTCAGTGACCAGTTTAAAGTTGAGATTTTTCTGCCTTGGTTTTTTCCTATAGGTGCCCAAGTTCTACTTCAGATTTTCATGAATGACTCATCTTCCTGTCATATTTCCTTAGGCTGCGATGACTTAAGACTCTGTGGGTCACTGCTATGAAGTCTGTCCTGCTACATCTATTGGGAGGAGAAAACAGTAATATTCAAACTTAAGCTTGCTTCCATCTCGTGATTGATTCCTGATGATTTCTTCCTGAAAAGCACATTTTAGTGATTCGTTGTTTTCTGTGGGAGGAAGCTTATGACCTCTTTTTTCCCCCCCTTTCCAGAGGGAGTCTGGAAAAGTTGTAAGCAAGACATCATTTCTGTAAGAAAATTTTGGATAGCAGGAGTTCTGGATAAAAGGTAAAGTGTATCTTTGATGATGCTGATAATCACCTATAATCTGCAGAAGTAAACTGGGAGAGGGAAGAAGAGAAGGAGAAAAGCTAGGTGTGCTTAGTGTCTGGGGTAGCATTAGGAATTTTATATGCATTGCCCTTTTTAGATGGTTTTTACCGGGATTCTGGACATAGTTCTAAGAATCTCAAAATAAAACTATCCTTCAAAATGCTGTTTTAAATGGATTTGCCTATTGATTGGATGTAATGTCCTCACGATTCAATCTGCAGACATTTTCACCGTAAACGTGATACAGACACACAATGCAGAATCCTAGCTAGGGAGCTTTCCTAGTGCCTTTCTGTCTGGTATTAGTTCTTGATCATTGCCCGTTATTTGCAGCCATACCATCTTTTAAATTATTTTTAATACTTTGTCACCAGGTCTTATCATGCCTGGACCAAATAGTTTATTTCTTATATATATTTCATAAACTTCTGAAGGCCTTATGAAATAATAGTATATGTAAAGAATCAGTATACTCTGTCTGAGAAATACATCTGAAATTATAGCTATAATTTTACCTTTGAAACTAGGGAAGATGAAAGCAAGCCAGACTTAGATTGGGGCCACAAACAAGTGCTCATAGTCTGAGGTGAATGTCCGACCTGAGGGAAGTAGATGAGATGCTATTTGACAGTCATTCTGGTGTGAGCTTTGGAGTTAGATTTCAAGTAGGTAGAAAAGTAGTTCCTAGAGATATCAGTAAAAAGTTAAATTAAGATTTTAATACTTGCTGATTATTTTTCCTTTGGTATTTTTATCAGGGCAAACCAGTTCAATCACCATGAGTTGGAGCTTCCTGACTCGCCTGCTAGAGGAGATCCACAACCATTCCACGTTTGTGGGGAAGATCTGGCTCACGGTCTTGATTGTCTTCCGGATTGTCCTTACAGCTGTAGGAGGAGAGTCCATCTATTACGACGAGCAGAGCAAATTTGTGTGCAACACAGAGCAGCCAGGCTGCGAAAATGTCTGCTATGATGCCTTTGCACCCCTCTCCCATGTGCGCTTCTGGGTATTCCAGATCATCTTGGTGGCGACTCCCTCAGTGATGTACCTGGGCTACGCCATTCATAAGATCGCCAAAATGGAGCACGGCGAAGCAGACAAGAAGGCTGCTCGCAGCAAGCCCTACGCCATGCGTTGGAAACAGCATCGGGCTCTGGAAGAAACAGAAGAGGACCATGAAGAGGATCCCATGATGTATCCAGAAGTGGAATTAGAAAGTGAAAAAGAAAATAAAGAGCAAAACCAACCTAAACCCAAGCATGATGGCCGACGGCGGATTCGGGAGGATGGTCTCATGAAAATCTATGTGCTGCAGTTGCTGGCCAGGACCGTGTTTGAGGTGGGTTTTCTGATAGGGCAATATTTTCTGTATGGCTTCCAAGTCCACCCATCTTACGTGTGTAGTAGAATTCCTTGCCCTCATAAGATAGACTGCTTTATTTCCAGACCCACTGAAAAGACCATCTTCCTTCTGATAATGTATGGTGTTACAGGCCTTTGCCTGCTGCTTAACATTTGGGAGATGCTTCATTTAGGCTTTGGGACAATTCGAGACTCACTAAACAGTAAAAGGAGAGAACTGGAAGACCCGGGTGTTTATAATTATCCTTTCACTTGGAATACACCATCTGCTCCCCCTGGCTATAACATTGCCGTCAAACCAGATCAAATCCAGTACACCGAACTGTCTAATGCTAAGATCGCCTACAAGCAAAACAAGGCCAACATTGCCCAGGAACAACAGTACGGCAGCCACGAGGAGCACCTCCCAGCTGACCTGGAGACCCTGCAGCGGGAGATCAGGATGACTCAGGAACGCTTGGATCTAGCCATCCAGGCCTACAACCACCAGAACCACCCCCCTGCTCCCCGGGAGAAAAAAGCCAAGGCGGGGTCTAAAGCTGGGTCCAACAAAAGCAGTACGAGTAGCAAATCAGGGAATGGGAAGACCTCCGTCTGGATTTAATCTTGGCTGGGCTTAAAACTTGAGCTCTTCGTAGTTTATGGTAAGCAACGGCTCACTGAATAATGACTTCCATTGAGTAAACATTTGGCTCTGGTTATCTTCAGGGATGCTGCTGGCTTGTGATCCAAGCTCAGGGGACTCTGAAGGCGGGGCTGGGACAGAGGAGAAAGAAGGGAAACAGTGATCCTGGGCACATGTTCCAGCAGTAATACAGCTGTAGACTTTACATTTGTGTCTTCCAGATCTGGAAAAGAACAGATATATTTAAATCATTCTTGTTGAACAATTTTTGTATGTACAGTATTATGGAACTTTTTCTTTTTTTTTTTAGTATGAGAACTTTTTTTTTGTACTTGTACATTGGACCACTGTAGTTATACTTTTATATTAAAGGGGGAAAATCCTAAGGCAATGCCTATTAGGCTATGTTATTACTTTCTTCAGCATATTCTACCCTGGGTTTAATGTTTTAATAGATGCTACACCTAATAAAAGTGCCTCTCGTGATGCAGGGATAATTTCAAATATATGAGCGGGAGGAGGAATCAGTTTTCAGTCTTAGAAAGTCCACAGTAGAAGCAGGTTGAGATCTCTTCTTAACTTGAGAAATCTTTGAATCTCATTCAAGTGTCCAGAGTTGAATCTAGTCTTTGAAAACCTATTGGGATTTTCAAAGGAGAGACATGATTCCCTGCAGGATTCCTTTAAATATCAAGCATTGCCAGTGTATGCTTTGATGGATATATCATTTAAGTTCTTTCAAAAGGCTGATCCTCCCAGTTCTGTAGCAGCGTGGTGACTGTCAAGAGTTACCGAGATTCCTCTACCACAAAGCAAAGCCACGCCTGGAAAATGAGCCCTAATAGGATGTTTCGTTGTGGACCTGTTTGATTTGCCTTAAGTCTCTATCCAGAAACCTGCCTCTCTCTAGTTTCTTAAGAAACCAGTGATGGATAGTTTCTTTATATGTTAACATTAGAAATACAAAAATTCCCTTGTAAGCTAAGAATACTCAAAGCTCCTTGTGCTGCATATGGTGGAAAGCCTAAACCCAAATTCCTTATTTTTTATAATTTACCATGGAACTTTGTAATTTGCATACTTCTGCCAATGTTGTTTTCTGCCTGGAAGACCAGTCAGACCAGGGATTTTATCTATAAATAGATCTAAAGAGCATTTCAGTTTTTATTCCCTACAAATGTATTTGTAGGCATTATCAATTTGTCAGTGACAAACATTAATGTTCATGTAACAATCATACTTTGCAGTATTTTATTGCCATTTTCAACCCTGTATTATATTGGAGAGCAGGTTCACATCATTTGTCTCATAGTTGGTGAGCTTCTGAGTAAGGGCTTGGTAAAGATTTAAAGGGAGGGACTTTTGCTTCACTGTGGAATATTTCGTTTTGGGTATCTCACTCTTTTCCAACAGGAAGCTGTCACAAGCCACCTCTGACTTTGAAATTCTAAAAGCATTATTTCTTTTATGTCTTAATTTTAAAACGAGATTCCTAGAACAGCGTCTTTGTGCTGTTCTTTCTTTTCTTTTTTCTTTGTTGGTCTCCATTGCATTTCTCCCACTGCTGCCCCCAAACAAAAGAAACTCAGTAGAAAATTTAAGCTTATTTTCTAGCCATGCATTTACCTTTATTTTGCTGCTTTTATGTATATAATTTTGACCTAGAGAAGTTCCTCAGGATCTCTAAACATCTAAGCACAAAGTAAGTTCAGGTGAGACTAAAGGGGAAATTTCGGAAAATTATACATGCATGTATCCTGGATAATTAATAGACATGCAATTTCCTTCAAATCAAATGTATAATAAGGAAATGAAAATACTCTACAAAAGTAGGCAAAATGTTAAATACCCAAGCCTCGCTAAGATAAGGAACTGTCAATTAATTCTTGCGTTACTAGAGCTTCATAATTGAAGGACGGAAGATGCCCACACTCTCATCTGTGTCTTCAGAGCCTGCAGAACAGCATAGCTTTGCCAGCAGAAAGGTGGGGGGTTTGAAAGTGATGGAGAGGGAGGGAGTCAGGTGGAAATGCCAGGCCGACATTTGGCTATTGTTCCTACAAATGGTGCCCCTGGTGTTTCATCTTGGTTGTTCTGATGAGAATGTTACCTTTTGTGTCTGGATAATTCTTCACCTTCTTGAAGTAGGTAGAGAAATATTCACATGTGCACACACATTTAAAAATATTTTTATTCTGTCACTAAAGTTTTAATTGGGACATGGGTTTCTCAACTCCCACTGCTTTCTTAGTATATTGCTTTCAGCCTTTGCACATAAGAGTTTGCCAAAGCCATTTCCCCTAATGACATCTGTGAACCTACATTAAGAAGATGGCCCTGTCAGAGTCTAGGTTAATCCATTGATTTGGTCTGCATTGAATCTATAAAAATATCATTCCAGCTATTGTTCTAGAACTTGCAGGAATTTGTATGAAAAGTGTGTCCGCATTTTTTCTTGTCAGAATCCTATTCCTTTGAATTGCCGTGTAAGACATGCTCTGTCATAGCTATTTGCTACTCTAGATGGAAGTTGAGTGTCTAGTTCTTCACATCTGAGAATCAGGATACAATCATGTTTATATACCTCAGCATCCTGTTGGATTTATTTAGATGTGGCGTGTCCTTGGCTGTCTTCCTTAAAATCTGTTATTCAGAGAGATTTGTAAAAGGAACAAGCTTTTTTCTTCGTTCAAATTTGAGGGGATAATTTCATAACATTTTCTTCTAAAGAAACGTTAATGTTCATTTTGTGGTTTCAAGTTTGTTTGATGACTTAGTTTTGCCTGCTTCGATATTTCACTTAAAACCACAAGTGTGTTCTCATTCAAAGTCAGTTTCTCTGGGGATTTTCCTTGACGAATGTCTAATGTCTATAGAATTACTTTGATAAAAATGAACTTTGTCATCTAAAATGTTTCTGGAGGTCAGGACTACTAATAGTCTTTTAAAAGGACAGCTATATCTTGAAAGAGAAAAACATCATCCTTAGGTACCTTAATTATGCCATTTCTTCTGGTATGTTACTAGGCAGTTCGTTTTACTTTTCCAAGTTTCAGGAACCACTTACCTCTCAGAAGTGTGGTGAAGTAGTTGGACCGCGCCTGTGGTAAAGGTATCAGAAGACCAGCTCTGGTTACTGGCTGTTTATCTGAACTTAGAGCTTAAAAAAAAAAAGTTGAAAAGAATTGTGATGATAGTCAGATGTCCTTCAGTGCTCTTTATCACAGAATCAGTGATGGCTTAAAATATTTGCTCTAAGCAGATTACACCAAGAATGGAAGAGAATGTTATTCCCATTCGTTATACCTATGCTCTACCCTTAAGCTTATGAATATCCATCTTTATGCTTCCTGTCTCACTTAGGAGATAGTACACTTCTAAAAATAATACCTATAGTTTATGATAAATTTTTAGCCAGCCAGCTTTCAGTAGAAGGCGAATATGTTTTACTTGAACCTACTTTAAGAAACGCCTTTCTGGCCCTAACTGGTTTGGCTCAGTGGATAGAGCTTGGCCTGCAGACTCAAGGGTCCCAGATTCGATTCCAGTCAAGGGCATGTACCTTGGTTGCGGGCACATCCCCAGTAAGGAGGTGTGCAGGAGGCAGCTGATCGATGTTTCTCTCTCATCGATGTTTCTAACTCTATCCCTCTCTCTTCCTCTGTAAAAAATCAATAAAATATATTTAAAAAAAAAGAAAAAGAAACTCCTTTCTGTAAAGGAGAGGTCTTTTCTGACTGAAGAAAAGTACCTGAAGTTACCCAGTTGCTGGTCATTTTAATAGGAAGGCTCCTGGTATGAGATGATCCTTATTAAATCATGTAATCTCATGAAGAGTCTTTCCACCTGAAAATAATAAAGCCCCTCGCCTATCCAGTACAGAGTTTGGAAACAAAATTGCAACTCACCGATATATCATAGGTCTGTAATAATTCACAGTCACCATCAAGTAGTAGAATCATTAGGTTGAATTGCATACTTTTCACTCATTATGGCCACACATCATGGAGCGTTTACAAGATTTCCCATGTCGTTAATGCAGTTGTGTTTTGAATAATGTTCAGTCAGTTTGCGTTGCACACATTTCATGTTAATAACCATACTTTTTAAAGAAGCAATCCATCAGATTCCAAAATCCAGGAGTTCCAACAAAAGAAAGGCCCATCCCCAAGCAAAATCTCTACAGAAAGAAAGGAAGAGTTGTGCATTTCGGGGCTGGCTTGTTGAATCAGCAAAAACATTTGGCTGTATATGCTTCCAAGATTGGAAATCTTTTTCTTTATTGTATTCTCAATTGTGTTCTCTTTAATAAATCTCTTACAGAAGTCTCTACCTCAGGCACTAAGTGTTAGCTATGGTTAGGGTATCGATACTGAAAAACTTAGCTAGGACTTCCAATTTTTTAAGATAACTTAACTGTAAACAACTGTTAACCAAACCAGCAATCTCCTGTCATGTGGTACGCAGTTTGGATATTGTATGAACAGCTAAGGATTACCCATTCTAGTGCCAAAGATCACTTGTTGCTAATTTTGTTTTGTACAGTTGATGTAAAACTTCATGATTGGGGACAGACTCTGTGCTCGGGGCCTTGTCTCTAGAAAGATTTCTGTCAGTTCCAAATACAGTTCAGAAGACTCATTTGTGGTCTGTGCATCTTTTCCCAAACTTGAACACTCAGCTGCCAGGAAATGTCATACGAAGGATCTTACCCAATTCTTTGTGTAAAATAGTACTTGAGCGCTTAAAGGTTTACACAGAAAACATGATACAAAAACCTGTTCTCCTACGTCCACCTGTAAGTCGAGCTCAGTGGGAATGCGTGAGCAG
This sequence comes from Corynorhinus townsendii, assembly GCA_026230045.1. NCBI lineage: Eukaryota > Metazoa > Chordata > Mammalia > Chiroptera > Vespertilionidae > Corynorhinus > Corynorhinus townsendii. The sequence goes on from JAPDVU010000009.1 coordinate 14,376,240, forward strand.
GAAGCTTTCCCAGTAGAGGTTTGAGCTTGAGATTTGCCTTTCTTCGCAGCTGGTTAGAACTCCGCTGGGATTGCTGTGGCTGAATGGGTCTGTGTGTGTGGCATCATGATGAGGGTAGGTGGCCTTGTGTGCCAGGAGGTCCAGGCACAGAAACACACCCTGTCTCTGGCTCCCTTTGTTTCTCAAGGCCTTTTCTCCCAGAGGAGTGCCTTCTGGGAGGGATGCTCCCCCCAGACATAGACCAGTCTTGGTAAATCTAATGTACCTCCTGAGAAGAGGAGAATGTGGGAGAGGTCGAATTTATTGCAGCAATGCCCTCTGTTCCTCCAGATACAGAATGGCTGACTGGTAGTTTACGCATGGAGCCCACCCTCAGTACAGATTGGAAACTGGTTAGCCAACCATATTTGGTAATACACTCCTGAGCTGCTTGGAAACTGTTGGAGCAGTTAGTCACTGCTAGTTTTGAAAGTGCACTTTTGGGTTAGATTTACCACCAGAACAGAGACTGATACCTGGAAAAGGTGTTGGCATCAAAGGTAAAATGTGTTTGCTACATAGGATTTAAAACACTATTTCTAAGTTTTAAGGGCTTATGTTAATACACAATACTTGTAGGGCTTGTCCCCTTTAGTTATCTCAGATTAGAAGCATGTTTCATAGGGGCATGAGGAATAGGGACGTGGAGGCGGAGCTGAGCAGAATCCAGGTGTGCACAGTGATTGCCAGTGCTCAGTCCGATGCTTTGCTCTTTTCCTAGTGAGTGTGCAGAGGCAGCTGTCTGGGGCTTTCTCACGGAGGGGGGTGGGTCTTTGCTGGTGGACCTTGCTGTGCTACAGCCTTTTTTCCGAATGTAGCTGTTGGACCACCTGTGTAAGAAGTAACAGGAATGCTGATTAAAATGTTCCTTGGACCCATCTCAGACCTACATAATCAAAATTAGTACTCTCTAGATGATTAAAAACCCTTTTTAGTGTATAGTTGAGTAACCATCACCGGAAGATAGAGAGTAATTGCATTACCCAAAAAATGATCTCTCGGTAATTCTTCCATTAAGGTTTGCAGATAAAAGGGGGAGAGGGCCCAACCGGCGTGGCTCAGTGCTTGAGCCTATGAACCAGGAGGTCATGGGTTGGATTCCCAGTCAGGGCACATGCCCTAGTTTCGGACTCAATCCCCAGTATGGGTGTGCAGGAGGCAGCCGATCAATGATTCTCTCTCATCATTGATGTTTCTATCTCTCTCTCCCTCTCCCTTTCTCTCTGAAATCAATAAAAATATATTTTTCTAAAAAGGGGGAGAGGTATTGTTTTAAATGTTTTCCTCTGTTTCAAGGAGGTTTAGAACTGATGCAACAAATGGGTGTCATCTGCCTGCTCAGAATGACTGACGATTCAGACTCGTCAATATAGATTCAGGACTTCCGGTTTACACTGTCGCACCAGGTGAAAAGAACCTTCGCACCTTATACGTAAAGGAGTTGGTGTCATTACGTAGGCATTTCTCCACCGTACCTTTAATGACATCTTTGAGGAATAAGGAAGTGACTCAGAATTGGGAAAAGGGATGATGCCCTGGCAACAAGCATTTGACACCAATTGGCTTTCTCTCCTGGCCCTCTCGATCCTGAGGAAACGGTGCATTTCCTTGCCCTGTCCTTGACCTGTGCCTCCTTTAAACTCGATTCGGGCGGGGATTGTGAGAGAACCTAAGGAAGCCCACTGCTGGTGCCTCCAGGAAAAGCTGACCGGATTCCCTCTTTCCTCTCGGCTGAACCTCCCACAAGTATCCTTGTCTGCTCTGCTCTCGGGGCCATCACACAGGGCACGGCTGGCTGACAGCCTTAAACTCCAGGCAGAGCAGAGCCAAGCAACTGTTCATAACCGGTTTCTGTGCACACATAACCAGTGACCTGAATGGGACCTGACCGTGGGGGAAATGGTACAGAACTAAATAGCTTTCTAAAGTTTCATTTTTAGTTTATGTAGTCCTGTGGAAGCGACGTGTTGCCTTACTCTGGGAACATTGGAAAAGACGGAAAGAGAGATCCTTTGGCCTGGCTCTCTTAAACCCTCACTCAAGGACTTTTTTTTTTCCCCATTGATTTTTAGAGAGAGTGGAAGGGAGAGGGAGAGAGAAAGGGATTGATGTGCGTGAAACACATCAATTGGTTGCCTCCATGAGCCTGGACCAGGGCAGGGATTGGACCCGTTAACCCAGGAACATGCCCTTGGCCAGGAATCAAACCGGAGGACCTTGGGTGTGCAGGCTGATGCTCTCGCCACAGAAACGGCAGCCAGGGCGTGGCCCTTTTGTCTTGGAAAGCATGTTGCAGCTGTGGCTCCTGCCCAGCAGGCAGAGACAGCGAGATGCTGTACCCAGGTGCGGCTGAGAGCGGTGGCGGGCCTCCTTAAGACAACGTGAACGGCAAAGCCCTGGGAGCCAGGTAAGTGCGAATTGTCGACGGAGCGTTTGCTTCACATTCAGGGGGGACGTGGTCATGGATGAGGGTCTGCAGCGTTGGGACAGTCCTGATTACAGACCTGCTGGTGACATGGCTGTTTAGTTCCAGTGGTTTGCTTCTGGGGGCTTGTGGACTTAAAAGAGACAATGTGGGGTGTGGCCATTCAAGCCAGCTCTTCTGAGTAGTGGGCTAAGATTCTGGGAAGTTGCTAGAAGGAAGGATAGGTACAAGGTAAGGGTGTGTGTGTGTGTGTGTGTGTGTGTGTGGTGGTGGTGGTGGTGGTGGTGGTGGTGATGATGAGTGGGAATGTGGAATGCCATAGCACAGCGAGGCACTGCTGGAGAAGGTTGTGAATAGGTCAGCAGAGGTTGGCCTGGAGCACACGTCCTGGGCAGGAGCCCATTACCCTGGACTTGGGGTTGCCAGATCAAATACAGGATGCCTGGTTACATTTGAATCTCAGATCAACAGTGAATAATTTTTATATATCATGTGGAACATACTAATATATATTTTTTAATTGTTGTTTATCCAAAATTCAAATTTAACTGAGTGCCCTGTATTTTTATTTGCTATCACTGGCAACCCTGGCCTAGAATGTGTGGCTCAGTTGGTTGAGTGTCGTCCCAGGCACCAAGAGGTCACAGATTTGATTTCTGGTCAGGGCACATGCCTGTGTTTCGGGCTCGATCCCCGGTGGGGGTGTGCAGTCACAGATTTGATTCCTGGTCAGGGCCCACACCTGTGTTTTGGGCTCGATCCCCGGTGGGGGTGTGTGCAGTCACAGATTTGATTCCTGATCAGGGCACATGCCTGTGTTTCGGGCTAGATCCCCAGTGGGGGTGTGCAGGAGGCAGGTAGGTGATCAGTGTTTCTCATCATCGATGTTTTTCTCTCTCCCACTCTGGGTCAATTTTGTGACTTTTTAAGGGAAGGTTTTTGTTTTCTTTTTAAACTTTTTAATTTAATGATTTTAGAACAAGAGGAAGAGAAGCATTGCGCCCTGACGGGTTTGGCTCAGTGGATAGAGCGTCAGCCTGCGGACTGAAGGGTCCCAGGTTCAATTCCGGTCAAGGGCATGTACCTTGGTTGCAGGCACATCCCCAGTGGGGGGTTGGGGGGTGCAGGAGGCAGCTGATCGGTGTTTCTCTCTCATCGATGTTTCTAACTCTCTATCCCTCTCCCTTCCTCTCTGTAAAAAAAGTCAATAAAATGTATTTTAAAAAAGAGAGGCATTGGCCTGTTCTCTGCCTATTCATGTGCCCATCGGTGACTCCTGCAGGTGCCCTGACCAGGGATTGAATCTGCAACCTCGACATGTTGGGATGATGCTCCAACCAACCGAGCTACCTGGCCACGGCTGTACTTTTTATTTTTAACCACAATTAAAAAATAATAAACTTAGTAAAATAAAACGATAAAAGAATTTTGATCAATGCAAAAGGATATAAAGAAGTGAAAGTCCTCCTCATATTCCTTTCTATTCCCGCTCCTCAGAGGTAATCACTGTTTAACATTTCTTTCCAGAAGCATTTATACACATACAAGGATATACATACACATGTCTGTTCTTTGCTTAGCAAATATTTATTCAACAATTAAATTACCTTTAGTAACAGCAGGCTACAGGACCCCAAAGCCAAAATTGGAGGCACCAAAGGTAGATAACTTAGATTTAACTTTCTTGACTGGGAACACAGAAATTGGACAGGAACGTCTACTGCTAGTATTCATGAAATAATTTCCATGAACAGTGCTTATGCACTATAACACAGACCACGTAAACTGAAATGTAAGAGCTCTACAGCTTTTCCTACGTTCTTAAAATGACGGGGAATAATTAGCAGACAATGTGCCCTTTTTCAGGGTGTAATTCAATAACTTTGGTGTCGTTTTTAAACACAATTATCATTGCCTGCTGTTTTTCTGACTTTATTTCTGGTTATGAAGGTATTATTACATGCTCCTTATGAAAGAAAACAACTTGGATAATTCAGAAAATAAAGAGAAAGCAAAATACATCAGTCATTGCCCAGTCCCTAGAAAGCCATTTTTACCATTGTCCCTTTTTAAAAGGACACATGCATGTATTCATCTAACAGCACAAAAGTACGTAGAAATAAAAGTGGCCCACAATTTCCATGCTCATCTAGGTAATCCTTGTTGGATTTTACAAGTAGCCCTGGCCAGTGTGGCTCAGTTGGTTGAGCATCGTCCTGTGTGCCTAGAGGTCACCATTTAGATTCCCCCTGCTAGGGCACATGCCTGGATCAGGCCCAGTCCCTGGTAGGGGTCATGCAGGAGGCAGCCGATCGATGTTTCTCTTGCAAAGAGAGTGGAAGGGAGAGAGGGAGGGAAGGAGAGGGAGGTGCGTTGACACATTGGTTGCTTCCTGCATGTGCCCTTGACCAGGAATCGAACCTGAGACCCTTCGGGGTGAAGGTGGGGGCCGGGCGCGGGCGGGCGGCACTCTAACCATTGATCTACACCAGCCAGGACCAATTTTAAATTTTCTGGTAAAGAATGTTGCTTTTCTGAGGTGTGTTTCCCATCGCTGTAGGAATTCACACAAAGGTCAAGGAGGGGGCGGTTCGCAGGAGGAATCAAGTGAGATGTTGATACTTTCTTAGGACCTGCTCTTCAGATTCCGCACTTCTGTCTGCGTGAACAGGGTCCTGGGCTCCGTCCCCTTTTCAACAACACTGATTATTAGGCCTTTTTCTTTATCTCTTCTTCTTTCCTCCTAGGGCTCTGGAGAGTCTGGGTAAGTATTTTAGTAAGTAAACACTGTAAGTCTGACATTTATTAAATACTCAGAACAGGAAGAACCCATAAACGTCCTTCCCAAAGAGGTGGTTGGCTCTTGTGGTGGAGCAGCTGGCCTGTTCCAGCTCAGAGCGCCGCTGTCTCCGTTCTGGGCCGCGGATCGGCCTGCATCAGCTCCTCACCAATGAGGAGGTGTGAGGAGGTCCCGCCTGCAGGTTCTGTGTGAAGGCTGCGAGGATGCAGCTCTGGGCGGTTTTGTGTAGCTGCAGAAAACAAGGCCTTTGCATACGGTCAGGTGAGTGTTCCAGGCAAACCGTTCAGGGGGCACGTGTAAGACGGCGTTTCCTCACCTGGGAAGTGGGGCGAGTCACAGCCCTGGCACACCTGGCGAGTGTGAGGGTCCCCTGTGACGCTGTGTCAGTGCCCAGCCCCCAGGAAGCCCCATAACTAGGGGGTGAGTTCTAAGGCATCATAGATGGGGTGGCTGGTGCTGGAAGAGTGATGCTTTTCCACTGATACATCGAGAAAGGCTAAGAAGGGATCTAGTTGGATTGGGAATATAACCCAAACTCTTGGGATTATTCTTCCCGTTGTGCAGCTGGAAAGAAATTTCCACAGGGACCACATGCCATGGGGCGTGTCTCAACTGAAACTGGTTTCCACGCCCCCCTCCCCACAAATCAGTCAAATTCCAGATTCAACTCGTTACACAGAACAGTTGTGGGCCAGCCCAATGTTATGTTTACTTTTTCCCCTCTCCTAGCTCAACATGCAACCATCCAGCCTGCTTTAGTCTTAGGGTGGCACTGCTATTTCTCATTCAACAAACATTTCTTAAACACCACGAATGCTGCAGGCACCAGATTACTCCCTGGGAATGTGACACTGTCAAAGGCAGCCCTAGGCCCCCCCCTTCATGGCCCTGACGATGCCTGTGGGGGGCAGAGAGGCTCTCACCAGGCAGAGTGCTGAGTGCTCTGTGGGGGAGACGCCCCAACCCAGGCTGGCTTCCTGGAGCGAGTGACATAAACAGAACTAGAGGATGTTAGCAGGTACAGTGGGGGTGAAGTCGTAAATGAGGACAAGGGCCAAGGGCGAGAACCATCAAGGAACTAAAAGACATCCCTAAGGTTGGAACCGAAAGGGGAAGATGGGCCCAAAATGAGCTGGAGAGGCAAGTAGGGGACAGTTGAGCCCGAGCTCCTGGGGTGAGGAGGGCCTGGAGAGGAACGGCCAGAGGAGTGGCGTGACGTTGCTAGGATCCCGATGATGGGATGGACAAGGAGATGTCTTTGGAGGTGGCAACCTTGAGAGTTTGCCCCAAGGACTGGGTGAGTGTGGAGAGCGGCTACAGCGTTTGGACGGGGTGAAGCCTGGGACGAATGAGAGGGCACGATCCTCTGGCAGCAAAGCCACGTGCAAGTCCCAGCACAATTACAGCCAAAGGCTATGGTTGTAATCTAGACCTTATGGTCCGAACCTGTGGCCCCACGGGGCTGAGTGATAGGGGCTGTGGGAGGTGCAGCAAGTAAACAAAGCTTGATCAGGTGCATGTAATTGAGTAGATTCGAAACCAGTGAGAATGTTGTAAACAGCTTGACCACGCCCTTCCTTTGCCTGAGGGAATCTGGCTATAAAATAAAGACTCAGCTCGAAGGCCGTGGTGCTGTCTTTCTATCAGAGGGGGCAGCGTTCCACCCAGACCCAGCTTTCTTCTTCTGCCTGTCTTTTCTTAATCCTTCACCGCCCCCTCCTCTCAGGCTCACCAAACCCTCTCAGGCTCACCGAACCTGGCTGTGCTGTGCCGTACATATAGCGCCTAACGTAGGGCTGAGTATGGGAACAGGGGCCTGAGCTCAGGTTCACCCATGGCCTTGCCGGCTCGGCACAAATGAGTGCGGAGGAAATGGGATGGCCACAGGCATTTCTATCAGAAATGTGGCTGTGCCCTGGCCGGTTTGGCTCAGTGGATAGAAAGCATCAGCCTGCGGACTGCAGGGTCCCAGGTTCAGTTCCGGTCAGGGGCACATACTTCAGTCGCAGGTTCCTCCCCGGCCCTGGTCAGGCACCTGCAGGAGGCAACCAATCGATGTGTTTCTTTCACACTTATATTTCTGTCTTTCCCCCTCTCTTCCACTCTCTCTAAAAATCAATGGAAAAATATCCTGGGGTGAGGATTTAAAAAAAGAAAAAAATAAGAAATGTGGCTGTGAAGATGTGGGGCTGGTGGCCAGCGGTGGGTTTGGTTTTTATTTTTAAGGCCGGAAAGGCTGTGGGAAGAAGGAGGTAGCAGGGGAGAGGGTTGGTAAGTGGCAGGATGATGTCCTCAGAAGGTAGGAGGCCCTGGGGTTCAGTGTAAAGGGGAGGGGTTGACCTTTGCAGGGAGGACCCAAGGGCACTGGTAAGAATGCATGTGGGGCTCCGCGTGGCCTTAAGAGTGGGTTTTCAGACTGAGAGGGGAGTGGGAGGGGAGAGTTATCTGGGTGAGCAGAGGTGGGGTGGAGTGAGGAGGGTGGATTTAAATGGCCGGAGAGGGAGGCACACCCACCAGGAAAAGCAGGTGCCCCTGCGTCCTTGCTGTGAGCGCCCAGTAAAGGCTGGAGATTACAGTTCTGTAATGACGTCCATCTGGGCAACCCCGAGAGTCTCACCCCCTAACGGCAGCCCTGCCTCCCACCACCCCGCTCCTGTGCTGAAATCCGCACCCAGAAATGACCCTCGGACAGCAGAAGGGATGGACTTCATACAGTCTGCCCTCGGGGGAGACGCTGGGACAGGTTCCTTGCCGTGGCCTCTGGAGTGATGGTGGCTCCTTATTTCAGAGGCGGCCAGGCTCAGGCTCAACCTGGAGGACGTTCCTGGGGTCAGGCTGGAGAGAGGCAGACAGGGAGTTTATTTTTAAACCCAAGTGGGCACTACAGCTGCCAGGGAGAAGCAGACGGTTCTCGAGGAGAATAGAGATTGGCAGCTGGTCAGACACTTGTCAGGAAGCCTGTAGGCTGCCAAGTGGGCAGGGGTTCAGGTGGCAGAAGGCCAGGACTGTGCACGAGGGGTCCGAGTGGGGGGTGGGGCAGTGGAGACACAGAGCCCAACCGAAGCATTGCCTAAGAAGGCAGCGGGGGCCGGACGGAGCCCAGCGGCCAGGGTTGCCTGAGACAGCACAGAGCCAGTGAGTGCGCTGGGCACTCCCCCTTCCCCCTCCCCCCTCCCCCCTTCCCCCAGGGGGTGGGTCAGGCTTGGTCTCCATTCATGGTCAGGTGGGCCATGTGAAGAGCTTTGCAGAAGAGCCAGCAAGGGGCAGTGAGCGTGAAGGGTGTTATGTCAGCATTCTAAGGGGGGGCTGATGGCACCTTGTCCCCTTATAAATAGCCGAGCTGGAATGCAGCGTGTGACAGGGTGGAAGGCTCTCACCAGCGCTCTGCGCGGAGGATATTCTCCATGGCCTCCTGGGCTCGCCCACCTCCTGAAGCAGCGAGACCTGTCTCTGCCAAAGGTCTGGGACCGGGGGCCCTCCTGAGCACCTTTGCCCTTTGCAGGGGCTGCCAGGGCACCTTTCTGGCGTTGTCACCAAGGATGACCTCCGGGTTGTCATGTCTTAGGACTCCTAAAGGACGCGATAGCAACAGCTTGAGTCACGACACAACCAACTTTCTGTCCTGCCTTCACTTTCAACCCCAGGAAAGCCTAACAGTCCCCCCTCCCCCACCCCCATCCCCCACGCCCGCCCCGTGAACACTAGAGCCGAGGTGCGGGCTCCGAGGGGTTCTGGGTTTGGTGGGAGGTCCTCAGGGACCTGTGTGAGGTGGTCTGCAGGGCTCGTAAATGGACCTGTGGTTTCTCAAGAAGTGAGACTGAATCTCCACCTTCAAAGACCAAACGTTGACGCTGAAGCCGTTACTGACTCGCCCACCAAGTCCTTTAGGCAGGAGGAGGCTTCCTCAGCACCGAGCTGTGGGGCCAGGGCTTCCTCTCCTGCTTTCCTTCGGAAAAGGTTAACAGAAACCTCCTTTTATCCACAGCAAGTTCCTGGGGGGGCGGGGGTGGGGGACAGAGCCTCATTCCAGGCCGGGCACATCTAAGTCTCTTTCTAAGTCAAGTTACGATTCCCCGATCCTGCCCAGTCGTCCTGGCTCCTCGCTTGCCTTCTAGAAAGTACGCACAGGTCCCTCTGCCTTTAATAAGGTCTTGTCCGTGGCAGCTGATCCAAATCCTTCTTGCTACAGTCTGTGCCCTCTCGTCTGTCCCGCCTCATTTCAGTTTAGCTATTGCTACTCCATAGCATCAGCTATTGTCTAGTCTCTAGACTTATACTATCGCCATCCAGCCTGGCAGCCACCGGCTGCACGTGGCTATTGAGCACTTGCCATGTGGTCCTGGCCACGGGGAGTGGGGCTAGGATCCCGGAGCTTCCAGCTGCTCATTCACCCCAGCCCTTGCCTGTGGCCGCTATTTCTTGCTCCCAGTATCTCCTCTCTATCCTTCCAGTCCTATTCCCTGTCCCCACCTCTCTCTTATCTTTCCCCTGAACTAGCAGGACTCCCAGAGCCCCCGTCCCCCAGACCCAACGTGGTCTGGAGGGAAAGATAAGAAAAATACCCTTCTGGCTCACACTGGTCCCCAGTGGGGGAGGAGCGCTCAGACTTGCCCAGCTCCTTCCTGCCCCAGGGGCAGCAGGAGGCAGCAGAGGTGGGAGAAGAACAAATTCCCTGTGGACCCAAGAGCGCTGTGCCCTTAGATCGGCGGTCTTCGCCCCTTTCTGGAATCTTCCAGAGGTGAGGACTGGCCTCTCTGGTCTCCTACCTTTTAGCAAGATGCTTTCCAATTCACTTCCCCGCTGCTCTGCTTTGAAACCAGAGAGCAGTTATCTTAGGAGAGCAGAGGAAGCGGAAGGGCCAGACGCTCCACCTAGTCTGTGTCTGTTTCCTGGCTGTGGATGGAAAACTATGCCCTGCCTCCTGGCCTCCCAGCGCCCAGTCCTAGGTGCTAACTTCCTGCCTTCAGTGTCCATCCCCCACCCCCTCCATCATCGCACATCATCACCCTCCCTCCAGGGCCAGGAAGGACAGGGAAGGGTCCCCCGGTCACCATGCGGTCATTGACGCAAAGGAGAGAGAGACACAGGTTGGTGTGAGCCCCCAGACAGGATCTTTAATTGATGTTTCTGTCCCTGCCTCCCCACCCCAAACCCCAGATGACATATTTACAAGATGCTATATGGAGCCAGTTCCAGGCCCAGGCCAATGCAGCCTCCAATCGTCCCTGGGCGCTGCCAGGGTCCGGGCAGGAGGATGCAGACAGCTGGGAGCCACAAGGACTGGTCACAGGAAGTCTTAAGTTCTCCACGCCCTCACCCACCCCACCCCCACCCCCACCCCCACCCCCACGTACGCACACAGTCACGTCCGTGTGTGCAGAGGTATTCACACTTGTGCGGACATGCGGCTCCAAATGCTTGTGCCGGATGCATCGGCCACCTGTGCGCACGTGTGCACCACCAGAGGGCGCCTTAAGGTATCACAGCAATAGTGCAAAACCCAACCCTCGCCCTCCTGCCCCAGCTTGGGGGTGCTGGTGTAGCAGGACTGGCTAGAGGGGTACTCCACACATCCTCCTTCGCTTGGGCAGTGCCAGCTGAAGCTCAGTATCGAGGACCCAGCCACCCGAAGGGGGACCGTGGGTCTCAGTCCCCGTTTGCCCTGAGGGGGGCGGTGCAGATAAACAGGGAGCCGTCTCCTCCATGATTCCTCTTCAAAGATGCCCCAGAAGCAGAGGAACTGAAACAGGCAGCTCAAAGGCCCGGGGGGGTCTGAGGGGTGTGTGTTAGGAAATCCCTGCTGAGTGTGGGTGGGTATCCCTGGGGAGAGGGGCTCCATTCATTTGTGGCTTTCATCCATAGGTAGTTTGACCCTCATCTTGCCCCTGCCAGCTGGTCTTCAACAGTCAAGGAGCCAGAGCTCCTCTGTCCCAAGCGAGGGTCATGAGGAAGGCCATGGGCACGACTTGGTTTGGAGGACTGAGGAACTCTGCCTGGCCTCCACCTGTCTGTCACTGCAGTGGGCGGGGCGTCAGAGGACATCAGGGGGAAAACTGTAAACTTACTACTCGGCCTTGGAATTGGGTAAGCAGTGGGATGGGTTTGACAGGGCCTTGAGGCATTTTCTAGAAACTGAGGATCATACATGAGACCTGCCTTTTCCTACCTCCTTACGCACATCACAGGCAGAGCCCCTAACCCTCCAGGCACTGGGCCACCTCTGGCCTTCCTACTTGGGAGAGTCCTCCCAGGAAAAGGTGGCCCAGCCTGGGGCCTCCGGGCCACACCAGGGGGCACCTAAACCCTGAGTCAGCCCCAGAATCACCCTTCTTGAAAGGGGGAAGATGCCATTTTACTTCAGGGACCATTTTGTAGACCCTCAGATACCTGCATCCTGGCGAGGACAGCAGGGTGGTCATTTTAGAATTAAAGACAACCTGGGAGGTGTGGTCGCTGTGCCCGTAATCCAGGCTTGGGCACGGAACAGGCAGCTTTGGTTTGAGTCGGCACCCGAACTTCTCTCCAAGCTCAGCAGGGCTGAGAGGAGGGAGCAAGCAAGGATGCCGGCCCCGCCCTGCCTGGGGACGTCCGTGTTCAGTGAGAAGAATCCAGGTGTGGTCACCCCAGGGGATGGCCACGCCTCAGTTCCTCCAGTCCCTCCCACCGATTTCAAAACATCCCCACAACTGCCCTGGCCCCAGCACCCCCAGAGTTACATTCATCAGTTAAGATTCAGGTTTGTTTTGTTTTTTAAAGTAGATTTCAGCCCCCTCTCCCTAAGTCCCAGAAAGCTAAAACCCTGTCCCAGCTGCCTGGCTTTGAGGAAGGGCCATCCCAGGCCATGCCCCTTGGGGCATCCCTCTGGTCCCCCCTCGCCGCCTGAGCTGTGGCATTCTGATGATGGAAGCTACATTCACACAGGGGGAGTTGGTGTGCAAGGCCAAAGCCACAGGAGGTGGGGTGGGGGACCAGGAGGGAAATGGCCCTGGCATGGTCCACCCTGATGGTGGGAAGGGCAGGGCCACAGCCCCCGACCCACACCCCATGGGGCCAGGAGTTGAAAGCCTTGGGCCCGGAAGACATTGCATGGTGCCTCCCTCCATGGCTGGGTGGAGGCAGCCTCCTAGTTCATGGCTGAGAGGTGGGCGCCAGGCTCGGAGGGAGGGGGTGGCACTTAGGCACCTCCGGACCTGGAAGGGAGAGGGGGCATGAGGGAATCCGGTGAAGGAGGGCCCAGAGAGAGACGTCTCAGGCCCCAAGCCGGGCCCTGGGGGCAGCAAGTTCAAGGCTGGCCAGGGAGGGAAGCTGGCAGGAGGTCAGGCAGCGGTGACATGAAAGACAAAACAGATGGGATGCAGAGGTAGGCTCCCTTCCAGGGGATGGGGGCTGCGGAGAGTGGGGGTGGTGGTGGGGGGGGGGGTGTGCACAGCTCCAGCGTCTCCCTGGCCAAGAGTGGTGTGGTCACAGGAAAAGCAGGAGCAAATGGACCAGGGCCTGAGGGGGTGGTTGGGCAAGAGGAAGTGGCAAGGGCAGGCTAAGGACTTTCCTCCCGAGCTGAGCGGGGCCTCTCCCACCCCCGCGGTGACAGCAGTGACAGTGGGGGTGGGGGAATCAGCCCTTAGCTCCCATCAACAGAATGCGAGGTGACAAATGAGATGGAGACAGGGACAGCAGAGGGATGACGTGGCCAGCATCACACTGCCCCCTGCTGGGTCGGGTCATACCTTCCTCGTCGGATGTTTCTTCAGGAGACCAGGAAAGGACAGGCAGAGAGAGAAGGAAAAAGAGGCCATTTGCGACCTCCTCCTCCTCTCAGGGAGGGGCCCTGGGGCTGGACACTAGTGACAGGCTCAGAGAGAGAGAGACCGGGTTTGAGTCTTGACTCGGCAGCTCACTCACTGCGTGGCCCTGGGCCTCAGGTCCCTCCTTAGCACCCTGAGGGTGTGAGACCAGCTCCAGAGCCCCTGACTCAGGAGCCCACAGAACCCCGTAGGCTGGCTGGGGTCCAGAGAGGAGGGCACGGGCCCTGTCTTGGGCAGCGCGGCTCAGCAACTCTGTGGCTGGAACACACTGGGGCCCCATTGTCTCATTTTCAAGAGAAGCTGGAAATCAGCATTGTGAATGTAAAATCTGTGGGTTTTTAAAATGTGAGCAACTAATTTTTTGAAATGTGAAAGCAAGACCCTGTGGCTGGCCTGGACCATGATGAATGAGCTCTGACTTAGCGAATCTCTCAGAGAGGTCCCCTCTGCTTCAACAGCCTGGGGTTCTGGTAATCCCAGGACACGAGGGGAGGTAGGGGGCAGGTGTCTCTTACTTAAATCCCCAGCCTGTGCCGCCCAGGACGATGGCTGCAACCAGGACAGCCCCGGCAATGGAGCCAATGATGATGTTGGTGCCGCTGGGACCTGAGGAGGAAGGCAGGGCTCGGTTGGCAGGGACAGGCATGGCACACAGAAAAGACAGAGCCCCACCTCGGCCAGTGCCAGCCTCACCCTTGTATTTCTCCGTCTCCCCCGTGGGCGGCGATGTAGGCAGGGGGTTGTGAATACTGCAGTCTTTGCCTGTCCAGTCTGGCTGGCAGATGCACTTGCCTTCGTTGCTGCAGACCTAGAGGTGGGGTAGGGCCAGTCACGGTAAGCAGGGCCCTGTGCCCTCTGGGAAGGCTCTCCTGCCATCCCAGGCCTCCCGGCACCCACCCCGTGGTGGGAGCAGATGCGGCGCTCCCCACTGCCCGGGCAGGTGCTGAAGTTGAAAGCAGAGGCTGGCAGGCAGCGATGATCCAGGCACAGCATGTTGGGCCCACAGGCTGTGCCATCCTCCACGTAGCTCAGGTCTGAGCCATCGGCCAGCTGCACATGGCCACCCCTGGGGAAACAGCACAGCCAGCCTCCGCACATGCTCCCTACCCCATCACAGCTGCAACCTCCCTTTCCCCAGCCGGGGTCCCAGCCAACACCTGCAGTCTAGCTCCTTGCCCTGGTGGTAGAAGGTGACACTGCTGATGTCTCCTCCTAGGTCCCCCAGCCGAGGAGCTCCAGAGATATTGACGCAGAGGAGGAAGCCACAGAGCACGTCCCTGTTGGGGTGGGGTGGAGACCGTGAGTCCCAAGTCTGACCTCTGATCCAACTTGATCTGCCTTCTCCCCACACCCTGACTTTTTACATAGTCTCCCATCGGGACTCACAGGCATATCCTAGGACCTACTGTTCCATCTCTGAAAACAAACAGACAAACAAACATAACCCCAGGCCCCAGAGCTGGGGAGACTCAACCAGGAGCCTTGGCCAACTCACTGTTTATTGCACTGGACCCAGCCTGACCCCTTGCGCCCACAGTTGCCACGCTCTGTCCCCTCCACATTCAGCTTCTCATAGCAGAAGCGATCAGCAGCCACTGTAAAAAGATGATGCAAGATGTCACCCCAGTCACAGAACCCACCCCAGCACCTCAGGTCTTCACCTCCAACACTATGGCTGACCCCCAGTCCGACTGGGACCCTGAGAGCCTGGGGAGCCACACATTTGGTGGAGGGCATATTTAGCCAGAACCTGCCCCCTCTTCAGACTCTGGATTCTGGGTTCTCCAGAGTCCCCTCTCCTACTCCGAGCCAGACCCACCGTGGCCCCACAGGGCTTGGCACTGCCGGTCCCGGGTTTTGCAGCGACCTCCGTAGCAGCGGCCCTAAGGGATTACAAGAGAAAAGGGACTGACACACTGAGAATGGTCGGAGTGGAGGCCACAAGCTCCACTGTACTGAGCCCGAAGCTCCAAGGCGGAGGAGCCCCACACCGTCATACCTGCTCATGATCGCAGTAGTAACCATCCAGTTTGTGTAGGTTGGGGGGACACTGCAGAGAGAGGGGCTGGGCTGAGCAGAGCAGCCCCAGGACTGAGAGGTGAGGCTGGCCCCAGGGAGGAGGGCAGGGGTGGCCTAATGCCCCCCAAGTGGGGCTCATGGTCAGGGTTCTTCCATGTCAAGAACAAAGAAAGGTCTGGGTTGGAACTCAGATGGCAATCCCCATGGCTCTCCAGGCTCCCTGTGTCCTGCACCTCCTACCCAGGGCTGCGAGAACTAAATGCCTGGCGCATAAGAAGGACTTAAGAGATGTTCGCTAACATCATCATCCACTCCAACCCCTAGCACACACCAGGACCGCTGCAGGCGCTGGGACCACCAGTCAGACCACAAATACCGGTTTATAATGGAAAGAGGAAAGCCAGGAGGCACAAGCAACCCTTTTCTCAGATGAGGACACTGAGGCTTATCAGCGGCGGCGACGCCAGCAATGGAACAGAGGCGGGCGGAGAACAGTCCTCGCCCCGACACGGCCAAAACGATAGGATTAGGGGTTGCCTCGCCCCGGGGTTCTGCAGGGCGGCCGGCCGGGGCAGGCAGACCTGACTAGAGTCGCCAGTGCAGGTCTCCGCGATGTCGCACTCATTCACAGCCTCTCGACAGGACACACCCCGCGGTTCGTACTAAGGAAAGAAAGGATGTGTTTCAGGGCTCAGGCAGGGATGGCCCCCCTCCCCATGATCCTGCCCCGAGATCTGTACTCGCACCCTTCACGGCTCTTCTCGCCCGGCCCCCACTCAGAGGCGCTCCCAGGCCGGATCACGGTTCCGCCCCTCCCGCTCCTGCTCAGCAGGTGCCCCGCCCGCAACAGACCCGCACGCCCCGCCCTTCTCCTTCCCCATTGGCGCTTTCTTCGCGCCGAGCCCCGCCCATTCATTTTGCCCGCCTCCAGCTGCTCCTCGGCTCTAATCCCACCCCGTATCCGATCGTCCGCAGCGGGGTCCCTCCTGGTCCCGCCCCCTTTCCCCTCACCTTGCAGCGGCGACAGCAGAGCCCGTCGCTGCACATGGCGTCGTGAGTCAGGGTGCACTTCTTGCAACAGTTCCCGCCCGCTCGGCTGCACTCCTGAGGGACGCGGGGAGGAGGGAGGCCGGCGAGCCCGGAACCTCCCCACCTAGATCCTCCCTCGCGCCCACCCCCAGCGAATTCCCTGGCTGCCACCAGGCACAGGTCGCTCACCTGCACAGAACCGCAATCACACTCCTCCCCTGCCTCCACGAAGCCGTTTCCGCACTCAGGGGGGTCCAGTAGCTGGACGGGGACGGTGTGTCAGGGGTCGGACTGGGACCCGACCCAAGCCTCGCTCCCACGTTCCCCGCCCTTGGGCCGGTACCTTGAGGGGCTTGTTGAAGAGGCAGCTCCCGCCGCCCTCCTGCAGAAACTGGTTGTACTCATCGATGCTGCAGCGCGAGAACTTGCGGGGCAGGTAGAACCTGGGCAGGCATGAGGAGCCGGTGCCGTTGGGTCCCGGCCCGCGCCTTCCCTTCCAGCCCACTCTTCAGCCCCTCTCAAGATTGGGGATGGGCTGCACCGGGGACTCCGTCACCCTGTCGCGGAGGCTGAGGATCTGTGTGCACGGAGACTGCACAGAAATCCTCCTGCCTGCCCGTCAAGCGGGAGCGGCTGGGCGACGTCGCTCTAGTCCCCTTCCTGCAAGGACTCCGAGAGTCAGAAGTTGGAGCGCCAGGAGGGAACAAGGCTTTGGCGGCGCCTAGTGGCGACAGTGGGCACTACAGCCTGGTTAGTTTGGGTGTCTCGCAGGGGAATCTGGGTCTCCCTGTGCAGTGTCCCACAGAAAACTGGGTTTCTTGGAATCCTGAGTGGTCCTGACAGCTGGACCTGACACACTGTCACCCAGTGCTCTTCTGGGACTCTCCTCATCTAAAGCCTTCCCCTCATTTGTTTCCCCAAACTCACCCAGTGTCCTCCATGATGCAGCCCAGCCAGTTGTCCGGACACTTGCAGTCCCCTAAGAGGTGAGCCGGGTGTATATAAAGGAGGGTGGATAACACACACACACATCCCCCCCCCCCCCGGCACCCTTTTCACTTCTGGAACTGCTGGGTGTGGGTCTGGGCTGGTTACGGGGCCATATGGGGTCTTCATTGATACCTGCTGAGCTCCGGTGTTTATTCCACATCATGCCCAGGTTTTGCCCCAGCGTCTGGGCCAGGGTCACTGCCATGGCCCCCATATTGTCGTACTTGTGGTGAGAAACAGGGAGCACAAAGATGTTTACATCCCTCCAAAAGGCACAGCGCTCATGCCCTCAGCCCTCCCACCTCTACCCCAGCTGTGCCCCCACCCTGCTCACCTCATTCACTCCCCCGCCCCTGGACAGAGAGCAGATGCCTCCCACGTAGGCAGCCCCGCTACTGGTGCTCTGGAAAGTCCTGCCCCTGGAAGGGAGAGGGTTGTTAGCAAAACCTCCTGCCCTTCCCATAGTGGCTCCCGTGGGCGGCGAGGGCCAGACAGGGAGCCTCCCCAACTGCAGCCCTTCCTTGGGGAGGTCAGTGCTGCCCTTCACGCCCGCCCGTGTGACCTCAGGCAAACCCTTTCCCCTCTTTGCATCTGCGTGCCCATAAGCTAAATGAGAAGTTCTCATTAGATCGCCCGTAATTGCAAGGACCTTGTGTCAGACCCTCCCGCCCCCCAGGAGGGATGCTGGGACAGTTTGAAAAGGGAAGAGCAAACGAAGGGGAGGAGATGGGCAGAAGTGGCCAGGGATAGGGAAAAGGGGCATCAACTTAAGATGCAGGGGAGGGTGCCCGGCCTGTTGCAAGTGGCTGGGGGCAGGTACAAGATAAGACCGACTAGTCCCAGACCCTGCACGATCTCCTGGCACAGAGCCGGGGTCCAGTAACCCTGAGCACCGCAGCCACCAGCAGAG
The DNA here is from genome assembly GCA_026230045.1 of Corynorhinus townsendii. Taxonomy (NCBI): domain Eukaryota; kingdom Metazoa; phylum Chordata; class Mammalia; order Chiroptera; family Vespertilionidae; genus Corynorhinus; species Corynorhinus townsendii. Next base: position 14,394,254 of record JAPDVU010000009.1, read on the forward strand.
GCTGGCAGGACGCATGGGGTGGGGGACTCACGAGAAGAGGTGGGTGGCATCACTGGGCTCAGGCAGGCCCTCCCGCCGATAGACCATGAGACGGGCCAGGGTCTCCAGGAGGTCATCCTGCACCTGGATCTTGTCCCCATCTGCCCATGTTTCCATGGCAACCAGCACTATCCGGGTATTGAGCTGTTCCTTGTACATCTGGGCCCAGACGGGAGAAGATGGGGAGAAAGCTGGAGGGTGGGAGTGGGTGTGGGGGGAGTAAGGCTGGAGGAGGGCTCCAGTCTGTGCTTCCAAGGAAGTGGGGTTCAGTGGCTGACAGTGCCCTCGATTGCTCACCCCAAGGATATATGTGGCTGGTGGGGGGCTTGGGGTGAGAGGGAGGGGAAAGGCGAGTTGCTCACCACATCCGCCAGGTTCACCACGGACTTGGCAAAGTTGCTGGTGAGGACCACGGACTGTCGCATCTGCTCAAACTGGAGGAGGAGGGGTGGAGGGCCAGGCTGCTTCTGGCCTCTCCTCCCAGCGTCGCCCCAGCCTGGGAACTTACCAGCTGGTGGTCGTTGATCACGATCAGCTCCACATACTTGGTCTCACTGTGCACTGTAGGGTGGCCCCGGCGGACCTGGGGGGTGGGTGGGCACTTGGAATCAGTCCCCTCCATGCCTGGCGTCATGGCCAAGCCATGGACAGACTTAGGGAGCTGGACTCCATCCAGGGACAGTGCCAGCCCCCACGGGCAGGGGTACCATTCCTCCCCAGCCTTGACATGAGGGTAGGCAACCCTTGTTAGCCCACCATGGGGACACACGAATGAGGCGGGGGGCTCCCTCCCAGAGATAGATCCTTGGCCCCCGCCACATCAGTCTGAGCTCTTTGCCCCAGCCATGGTTGGGGGTGTCCTCCTGCTCTGGACCACAGCCTGAGGTCTCTGCAGCCCGAGGTCTGTGCGGGCCCCGTACCTGCCTTTTCCTTCTCAGCCTCGGCCGGTCCGGAGGAGCAGAATGGGCAGGGGCAGCAAACAGGCAGTCTGGGGGAAGGGAGCGGTGAGGGGGGGCACAGCCAGTCCCCTCTCCAGCCCCACTTTTCCTCCTTTACCTGGTTCCCTGCATCCAATGGGGGCTGGGAGGAGAGGGGTCCGGTAAATGAGGTGGGGATGTGGTCCCTGTAATGAGGGGAGGTTAGTTTTTAGAAGGCTGACCAGGTCGGCTCTGAGCCCAGCTAGGAGGGGGGACAGCTCCAGCCCTTCCTCCCACCCCCCCACCCCCTCCCACCCCACCCCAGAGTGACCCAGAACTGGCCACAGCTCCCATGTCAGATCTGATCTCCCAGATGCTCAGATTCCTGGGTCAAGACCTGGGGGCGCCCTGAGAGATAGGGGCAAAGGACACTGGATCCCAATGGCAGGTTACTTGGAGGACAGGGGGGACACTGGAGCTGGGGGCAGGGGAAGGGAATCAGAGCTGGGGTCACCGAGGGCAGTGAGGCTGAAGTTACCAAGGGAGGAGGAGGGGATAGGGACAGCCATCAGGATAAGCATGGCAGGGCCATCAGAGGGAACAGTGAAGGCTCACCTGGGGGGCTTCCTGAGGCCTGGCCATCTCTCTGGGCTCCATGATGTAGGTGAAGTTCCCATCCGAGAAGACCCCACTGCAGAGAGAGAGGCGCAGCTCCCCACTGTCCCCAGGCGGGGGCTGGAGGCTTTCCCAGGCCGCCCAGCCCCTCCCCATACTCACTGCAGCCCTTGGCAGGTGGAGAGAGCAGCAAAGGAGTGGGGGTTCCCTCGGAGCCTTCCCTGGTAATAGCAGTGGTCTCCAGCCCCCTGGAGGAGCAGCAGAACATAAGCGGACATGCCCCCTGCCCTGGCATGAAGGCGGGAGGACAGGTGAGGGCCACTGGAGGTGCCCCGTGTGCAGGTGGCTGCGGCCTGGGTACACCTGGGTTTCACAGCCTGGCTCTACTCCTAATTGGCTGTTTCACCCTGGGCAATTTCCTAGCCCTCCTTGCACCTCCTTCACCTCACCTACAGAATGAGGAAGTTGGACTACATCTGTGGTTCTTAACCATTTGTTAGGGCTGATGCAGGGACCCCAGACTCCTTTGAGAAGAATAGCATTCATAAAGCATCTACTATGTGCCACACAATTTCACACATAGTGTGTTCACAGATGCCATTGCCTCCGTGGACCACCCCTGGACACCTGGTCTGTGTCTGAGGAGCTATGAGCAGCATGTGTCCTCCTGGCCCAGCTCATGGGTCAGAGGGGACCAGCAGCCCCTCCCCCTGCTTCCTGCAGAATTACTTGTGCTCCAGTTACTGAACAGGCTGGGGGCGGGGGGGGGGAGGGGGGAAGGAGGCTATTTATAGCTACTCATTCATCTTGGCTGGGTCCCGAGGCCTCCAGGGCTGGCACCCTAGTATCCCAAGCAGCCAGGGATTCCCAGGGCCTTGGTGCTGAACAAAGGGACATTTCCCCAACAGCCCCCTCCCAGAATGTCTGGGCGTGGAGCAGTGAGGGTGCTTGAATGCCTCCATGCTGGCCAGAGAGCTGGCTGGGCTCAGGCCTCTGGAGCTGAGCAAGAGGAGCTCAGGGCTCCACGTACCCTTTGACATGCAACCCTCAAAACCTCAAGGTGGGGAGAAATGGAGGGTCCTGAGGGGCCAGGCCCATCCCAAGCGTAAAGGATACTCCAGACCCCATCTCAGTGGCCTTCTGTCCTTTCATTCCACCTGCCCTGTCCCCTTCCAGAGTCACGCACCGTGCTATGCTGGGTTGTCCCCTCGCGGCTGAAATGGCGCTCCACGTATTTGGAGGAGAGAAGGTGACTGGAGCAGAATGGGCAGGAGGAAGGAATGGGTCACTGGTGGGTCTGGGTCAGGCGTGGGTCCCGCCGCAGCTCAGACCCAGATCCCCTGCCCCGGCTCAGTCTCCACACCCCACCCATCCAGCCAGCCAAGGCCAGGCCATGCCTTGCTCACCCGCCTGTAGCCCCTCCTCCCAGGCTCAAGGCCACACTCACTGGTTCAGCTCCAGGTCCAGAGTGAAGTTGGAGTTGAAGGCTGGGATGACGAAACTCACCTGGGCCAGGTGGACAGGCTGGGGGTGGGGAGAGGGCAGAGGGAGGGTCAAGCTGGGGAGGCCTGGGTTATCAGGGGAACCCCAGAACAGGGAGTAGCCCTGGGGAAAGGAGGGCCCAGTCCAGCAGCTGTGGGGACCACTGATTTTGGGGAAAGATGCTTTGCACAAGACCCTGTTCCTTACCTGGAGAGTGTGCACACCTGGGCACAGCCCACTCTGCCCTCTGGGTCAGGGCACAGTGTGCAACGTAGGGGGCAGGTGCCAGCCCACCCTCTCTGGAGTCCGTCTCGGGAGCAGCCAGGATGGAGAGGGCAGCTTGGCCTGCTCACTGCCTCAGGCCAGGCCCTCCGAGATGTTGGCAGGGCCGCCCCACCCTCAGGTGGACTAAAGGGAGGCCCTCGGAAGTATTACAGGTAAGGGGCAAACAGGAGATGGGGTGCAGTGTGACCCTGGGAACCTGCTGAAGCGGTGCCTTCCTTCCTGCCTCCCTACTCTGGCCCAGCCTCAATTTAAGGAGGAGAACCTTGGACTCTGCAGACAGGGGTGGAGTGGGCTGGAGTTGGTCACGGGGCCCCGGAAGCTGGGGTGATGGGCTGATGCCATCCTGTCAGGACAAAAGAACTTGGCTCCTGTACCCCAATTCCACTGCCCAAAGCAGCTCATCTTTAATATTTCAATCCCATGGTTAATTTTTAAACACGGAAGTTTTCCTGATAAATTTTTCAGAGGGGCCTTTGCAGTGGGGCTGGGAGGCTCCAGGTTGTCATGACAACGCACCAGGCCTGAACAAGCTGCGGTGGGGGTTGGAGACTCCAGACTTGAAGCTAGTGCGCCTAGAGGGAAGCCACCCCAAGAAAAGAAGGGACAGGAGAGTTTGCGTTGAGGAGGAGTTGGCCTCCTCAGCTCCTAGATCCCCACCCCAAGCCTCAGGTCTTACAAAGATCAGGGAGAGGCTGGAGCCTTCTTCCTACCCGGCCCATTTAAGAAGACTGGAATCCAGGCCCCCCGATGAGGGTCCCACCCCTGGGCCATGAAGAGGTGAGGAATTTGTGCCTTTCTTTTGGGAGAAGCAGGTTGCAGGACAGAAGGACGCCCTGAGTCATGAAATCCCATAGTCCCATGCTAGCTGGCTTCCTCATCAACCACTAGATTTCTACTGAGCAGTTATTATGTGCCCGGCACTGTTCCAAATGCTTTACAAGTCTTATCAGATTTGATCTTCCCAACAACCCAGTGGGGTAGATACTACCACTTTCCTTATCTGACAGATGGGAAACGGAGCCACAGAGGTGATGCTAGTTAACTTGCCCAAGGTCATACATCTAAGAAGTGGTGGAGCCCGGCCAGCATGGCTCAGGGGTTGAGCATCGACCTATGAACCAGGAGGTCATGGGTTGATTCCTGGTCAGAGCACATGCCCGGGTTGCAGGCTCGATCCCCAGTGTGGGGCGTGCAGGAACAGCCGATCAATGATTCCCTCTCATCACTGGTGTTTCTAACTCTCTCTCCCCGTCCCTTCCTCTCTGAAATCAATAAAACTATATTTAAAAACAAACAACAACAACAAAACAAAGAAGTGGTGGAGCTGGGATTCAAGCCTAGCAAATCAACTTCCAGGGCCTTCTGACCCCAAAGGTGAGGTAAGATGGAAATGGCCCGGGTCCATGAGAGACCCTGGGAGAGGGGGTGCGGTGGGGGTGGGGGGGGAAAAGGGCCAGAGCTTGGGTAGACAGCCCTCTGAGCCTCCAGGACACTGACTCACCCCACCCCAGGCTGACTGAGGCTCCAAGCTCCACCCTGAACCCCTAGAGCAGTGGTCGGCAAACTGCGGCTCGCGAACCACATGCGGCTCTTTGGCCCCTTGAGTGTGGCTCTTCCACAAAATACCACGGCCTGGGCGAGTCTATTTTGAAGAAGTGGCCTTAGAAGAAGTTTAAGTTTAAAAAATTTGGCTCTCAAAAGAAATTTCAATCGTTGTCCTGTTGATATTTGGCTCTGTTGACTAATGAGTTTGCCGACCACTGCCCTAGTCACACTTAAAATAGAAATATTTCAGTCACACTTGAAATAGAAAGTCAAGGACAAGTAGTCACTGCTTCCCTCTCCTCCCCACTGGCCTGGACAATCTCTGCTCTGCCCCAGCCCCCCACCCCACCCCCCAGGGGAGACCAAATAACTGGGCAGGTTTGTCTGTTCCCACCCAAACAGGGGGTGGGGAGACACAGGGGGTGATCCCTCTCAGAAGGATGAGAAAGACCAGGCAAACCCACCTCGGTCCCCAAGATCTCTGTACCCCAGGCACCTAGGAAGGGGGCTCCTGCTGGCACCAGAGTCCTAAGACTCCCCAGGCAAGCTTTAGGCCCATGCTCCATCAACGCAAAACTGCTCCTGGCCTGGCCTGCCTCCTGCCCCTGACCTGCCCCTGACTCCTCACGTCATTCCTCGGGAGCCTCCCCTGTCCCCTGTCACCCTCCCTCCTCTGGGCCCAGCTCAGCACAGCTGGTGACCGGCCGGCTGGGCCTCGACCCTATGCCCTGCTCTTGCTTCTCACTCCCTTGCTCCCCGGCCATCCGACTCTCACGTGCTGCGGCTCATTTGATCTCAACCTGCCCAGGATGTCTGGTGCTCATCTTACAAATGCCAGGCCGAGGCTCAGGGAAAGACACTTGGAGGTGACTGGCCCAGGGCCACGCTGGGGAGATACAGGGTCAGATCTCACTCTTAGGCTGGAGTTGGTGCCACGGCAGCTGTGGCCACCTGGCTGAGTGACATGCCCTCCCCAAGGCTTCCCTGTCACCAGCTTATCTGGCCATCTGACACTTGCTTGCACCTGGTGTCGGACCTGACCAGATATAGAGTGAAGAGGGAAGGAGGCAAAGATCCCGCTGAAATCCAAAATACAAAGACGAAGGCCAGGCCTCCACCCCAGACCTACAGAATCAGTCTCGGGAAGGGGGAGACAAAAGCTCTGTAGGGTTCCCTAACGCCCTAGAAAATTTGAACTGTCCCCCAGAGAGTCACCCTGAATCCTCCTCCAGAACCTCCACCTCCTCCTCATCACCCTTTTCTGCAAAGCTGCACCCGCCAACCCACAGGGGCACCCAAAGCTGGCCCCTCTGCTGCTGGCCTAGGCAGTTTCCACATCTCCATTCAGCTTTTCACCTGGGTGACCATTCGGCTACACCTGGCTTCTTCCCTGCCGGGCTCAACACCCACGTTGACTAGAAAGGCATCCGAAGGCCTGAGTGAGCTGCTTAACCTCTCTGAGCCTCAGTTTCCCCATCAGTGAAATAGGGTTGTTGTGAAGATTAAATGAAAGGCCCTTTTTAAAAATATTTTTTTATTGATTTCAGAGAGGAAGGGAGAAATCAAAACATCAATGATGAGAGAGAGTCACTGATCGGCTGGCTCCTGCACACCCCCCACTGAGGATGGAGCCCGCAACCCAGGTGTGTGACCTTGACTGAAATCGAACCCGAACCCTTCAGTCCACAGGCCGGGGCTCTATCCACTGAGCCAAAGCGGCTAGGGCACGAAAGCCCTTTTTAATGTGTTATTATCACAAGGATTTGTAATAATACTAAGTGAAAAGAAGGAAGTGTTCATGGTCCAGCTGAACAGGGCTTTGAGGAACTGGCTAAACTGCATGAGCTGGTGGCAGATGGGGAGGAGCCAGAGAAGCAGGGGCCCACCTGGGAGAAATCCCCTCCCCCAGCTTCAACTCCCCCCAAGTTCCCCAAGATGCAATGAGGCTCCACTCATGATCAGGGCAGCGGGAGTCCCAGGTAGAAGAATCAGATGAATTTCTGATAACCAGATTTGGCCTACATCTTTGAGGACAGTCACTTCCTTAAAGGTCATTAGTCCCTCTGAAGACAGACTTTGGACAGCTGGGTCCCTCTAGGCAGCCAGCAGGGAGGTCAAGCCCACAGGCCTGAGTCTGGCCGGAGAGGCAAGACTCTTGTTCACGCTGCTCCCCGGAACCCCACCCAGAGCCTGACAGGTAACCCCCAAATGCCCTGGCTCCTGTTTCTGACACCCAGGCCTCAGGCCAGCACCTGGCCCCCACACTCAGGAGGGAGGGCAGGCCTCACAGATGCTGAGCATCTGCTCTTGCTGGATCCTAGGCAGGACACCTGTACACACATCATCTCTGATCTCCACAGCAGCCAGGGCAAAGTGGAGATGACGATGATCCCGATTTTATGGGGGGTGAAGGTGGGGTTCAGAAGGCATCAGCGGCTTGCCCAGGCCATGCAGTCAGAAGCAGGGGAGCTGGGACTCACCAAGCCTCTCCTGCGCCAAAGCCACAGGGGCAGCCTTTCAGATAGGAGTTGTTCAGCCTCCTGTGTGACCTCTCCCTCCCTCTGCCCAGCCTCATGGCAGTGCTCAGTTCACAGGCGTTGCCGGAGGGCTTGCGAGGGTGGCATTTCCAGTCAATGCTGGTGTGCGCACTTCCCCTGGGAGCTCAACCCAGTGCCTGAGGTCCTGCCCCCAGCTGGCTCAGCTGAGGGTCTGTCTCCTGGGCCTGGGACCCTGCACTCAAACAGCCCTGTGCTCTTACCCACATCCTGCCTGCTCCTTGGTTCGGCAGGAGTTTGGGTCTCCCAGGGGCAAGTACAACCCACACAGCAGTTGAGCGTGGATTAGAAGGGTCCCCTTCAGAATGCAGGCAGCCGCATGAGCCCACTGATTTCATTCCGCCCACGTGACCGGGTACCCTGTGCTCCGAACACCCGGCCCACTGGTCCACTGTGGCCCTGCTTGTCCTCCTGCCTCACCCCTCAGCTGCAGGCTCCCTGTGACCACAGGTTTCTGCACTTCCAGAACCCTACATCTCTGGACAGAAGTGAGGTGCTGAGAGCAGTTGCAAAGAGGAAAATGGGTCCCCTATGCTCCTCTTCTCTATACCCCTGAGCAAGAAGCAGACAGTGCACTGGTCAAGAGTGCTTCTCTGGAGTCCAGCCGGTGTGGCTTAGAGGTTGAGCCTCAGTGGGTCCCAGATCCCTTGCTTCTGACTGCATAGCCTGGGCAAGCTGTGAACCAGGAGGTCACGGTTCAATTCCCAGTCAGGGCACATGCCTGGGTTGTGGGCTCGGTCCCCAGTAAGGGGGTGCAAGAGGCAGTCAATCGATGATTCTCTTTCATCACTGATGTTTCTCTCCCTCTCTGAAATCAATAAAATTATATATATATAAAGGAGTGCTTCTCTGGGTATCAATCTTGACTCTGCTACTTAAGTGCTGTGTGACCTGGGGTAGTTACTTCACTTCTCTGTGCCTGTTTCCCTATCTGTGGAACGGGAATAGTAATAGCATCATCTCCTGGAGTTGTGATGATGAGATAAATTAATAAACACAGCCCTGGCCGGTGTGGCTCAGTTGGTTGAGCATTGCCCCATGCACACAAAGCTCACTGGGTTTGATTCCTGGTCAGGGAACGTGCCCAGGTTGGGGGTTTGGTCCCGTCGGGTCGGGGTCCATAAGGGAGACAACCCATTGATGTTTCTCTCTCTCTCTCTTCCCCTCTCCTTCTCCCTTCCTCTTTCTCTAAAAATATCAATAAAAATATGTTTTAAAATTAAAAAAGTTAATACACATAAAGGCGGAAGAGTGCCAGCCCCAGTAAGTTCCCAGTACATTGTAACTTCTCTAGCTTCTAATTCCTGCCTGGTCACCTTCCCTCCTCGCAGTCCCCCCTCACCAAAGCAGGAGTCCTCGCACACCAAACCCTTTCCTATCACCAATTCCTGGTAGGGGGTGGGCTGAGATTATCATCATCATCGTCCTGGTTTTACCACGGGCTCAGAAAGGTGCCATGAGCAGCCCAAGGCCAGAGCCGGTTAGCACTCCAGGCCCCACCATGCTGGCCCTGCCAGCCAGCATGTGCCTCCACACTCACCACATGACCCAAAGCAGATGGAGATCTTGCTGCTGACCCATCGCCTTGCTTGGCCTGAGGTCCTAAACCAGTGCAATAACTTCGGACAAAGCCCAAGGGCGCCAGGGTGGGGCATTCCTGCTGGGACACTCGGGCTCAAAGTTGCACTGTCTCCACCATCAGCTCCGAGGTTGAGGCCATAAGTGCTCCAGGGAGAGACGCCAGGTGGGAGATAGGGGGTCTGCAAAGTCTCCTTCTGGTCCGGGGAAATATTCCGGACATGGCCTTTGTCTCCCTTGGCCTTCCACCTTGCATTGGGTGGGGCTGGGGACCTGCCCTCAGTGCCGAAGTCCCTGGGGGCATTGGGCAGGAGCTGGTCTTGAGAAAAGGACTCCATTGCTTAAGATCTGATTGACTTTGTTTCTTTTGTTTGTTTGTTTGTTTTTCTAGGATCTGATTGACTTTGGGCAAGTTATTTTAACTTGTCTGAGCCACAGTTTGCTGATCTGTAAAACGGGCAGACAAAAGTTACCTGCCTTACAGACTTGTAAGAATTCCACCTAAGGGGAAACTGAGGCACAGATAAGGCCAGCCTATGAGTAAGTTCCCTGGGGAGACTGCAGTGAGATAACTGTGAAGGCTGAATCCCAGAGAGACTTTCCCCCACTGGAGGTGACCACTGCCTCACAGATCCACAGAACCCTCCACCCCCACCTCCTCAGATAACCCCTTGGGCATATTCAGACTTGGTCACGTGTACACACATCACACATGTCACTCACCAGCAAAGCGACACCCAAAGAGACTTCCTCCTCTGCATATCCAGTCCATTCAGTCCAATTGGGCCCATCCAGCTCTCCCCACACTCACAGGCACCACCACCCCCCAGAACAGCCCCCCTTTCTGGTGGACATGCTGAAGGAGCACCCACTCTTCCTCCCTACTTAGTCCTTGCTTTCTCTCCCTTTGTCCTCTGACCCCACCTGCAGTATCACCCATTGTCCTATCTGGACATCCCCCAAAGCACCAGACAGCAGTCCTGGCACTCAGGCCCAGCAGTCAACTCCTGGCCAACATAGCTGTGGGGTGTACAGTTCACAGGTGGGGGTACACTAGGGCAGAGAGTCAGACTAATGGCCACACCCAGCCAGGACACCCCATACCTGGCCTTGGGACCATGCCTACTGCCCATCTACCACCTCCCAGGGAGGCTGGGTAGGCGCTGAAGGCAGCCTCCACCTCTTTCCCTCCCACCCCCCACCTCCCCCAGGCCTGCCTGCTCAGGACCATTAACTCCCCCTTCCCCCACTCTGCACTGCCCTGAGTGATGGTCCATCTATTATGCATGCTGCCTTCCTGCTCCATTCCATTTCCCGAGTGCCGCCCCTGCTCCCCCACAGCCCCCTCCACCGCCCCCTAAGGGCTTTTAACCAAGTACATTAGGCAGGGCCAGATGCCAGTCTGACAGATGTCCACAATGTTAGCCTCCGTTTCCCTCTTTCCTCCCTCTGCCCAGCCCAGTGACCTCCCACCACTCCAAGACTTCAGTTGCCCAAACTTCCAAGCCTCCTCTGAGTCTCCTTCTATTTCTGCCAGCCCTTCACCATCCCAGCCCGCCCTCTGCCCGCCCCCGTCGGCCTGGCTAACTTTCAGCTTTGAGCTCCTGGAGAGCTGAGGCAAGTCGTGCTGAATGAATATTCCATCTGGGTGATTATTATTCACATGATATTAATTAATTATTAATTGCAATTAATCTCCTTCATTCCTAACCTTCCTCTGGGAGGCAGGAGGGGCCTGGCAACTGAAAGGGACAGGGGGTGGTGGCATTTGTGGGTGTGCTTGGGGCCTGGAACCTTTTTCCAAGGCCCCACCCTCAGCGAGGGCAGGAAGGAGAACAACATGCCTATCAGCGCAAGGGGGAAACTGAGGCAGGAGCAAGCACTAAGCTGTTCCGAAAAATCCCACTACGAGTGGCTGTGGCAAGAACCCAGGAACCCTGATTCCAGGCTCTTAGCTGCTTCTTCCTGCCCTTCCTGCCCTACCCAAGGCCTGTTTGGAATAGAACCACTTGCTTTGGCAGGAGAGGAGTGGGGGCTGGTATAAGGCTGACCAAGACTGGACTGAGCCCTGGCATTTCAGTCCGCTGAGGGCAGGGGATCCCCATGATGATGGAGAGGCCGGGAGCAGGGCAGGTGGGTGCTCCCACTAGTGGGCTCCATGGTGTCCATTGTACAAAAGGGAAGCATCAGGAGCCAGCTGCCTGGGAGGCACCCAAACCTTGGCCACCCCTGGCCTCCCTTGGGCTCTAAGGCCTGCTCCAGCCCCCTGGCCTCGCCACTCAGCCCCACTCACTGGGCCACCGGGTGGCTCCTGGCGGACTCTGGTGTCCAACTGCTGCTTTCGGACTTCTCCCCCGGAGCTCTCCCCCACCAGACGGCTGGGCTCTGTGACCTCAGGCACTTCTGGGCCCCACAACTGAGGTGCGACCCTCCAACGCAGAACTCCAGCAGGACCCCAGGTCCCAAGACCTGGGGAGACAAGGCCATAGCTATAGGCAGATGCCCACCGTGGGGCAAGAGACTTGGGAATGGGTTGGGCACCCCCACCCTCCACTCTGGCATTGCCCTGGGCGGCCTGGGGGAGAAGATAGGCTGCTCTGCAGAGGGAGAGTCCGAAGGGATGGGGAGGGGGCCGTGAGCTTCACTCCTGTCCAATTGTCACGACTGCCCCCCCCCCCGCCCCAGTCCGCAGAGACCTACAGAACCGCTGGCCAAAGGCAGGGGGACGGCCGCGGTGGGGCGGGCCAGATGGGGACAGGTGGGTATCCGCGTCCTCCCTCCTCCCCCGCCCCCACCCTCCCGCGCTCTGGACCGGTTGTCATCCCCAGCACTGCAGGGAAATGTGGCTGCAGCAGAAACCGCCGCAAAACCCGGGGCGGGGGCAGGGAGGGGGCGCGGGCCGGGCGGGCGGGCGGGGGTCACTCACCGGGCGTGGGTAGCAGCGGCAGCAGCAGCAGCGCCGCGATCGCCCAGCGCCGCAGCCGCCTCATGGCTCGTTCATAATCCTCCTGGTCCGGGGGCTGCGGCGGAGCGGCTCGGCGCGGGCGGAGGCGGGACGCGGGCGGGGGCGCGGGCTGCGGAGCCGCGGGCGGGGGCGCCGGCTGGACGGGGGGCGAGGCCGGCGGCGACAGGGAGGGCGCCCGGCTCAGTGCGCTCCGGCCGCGGCCATCCCGGCGGGGCGGCGGGCCGGGTTAAGAGCGGAGCGGCGAGCACGTGAGCGGAGGGCCCGCCCCCGCCCCTGGCCCCCCCCTCCCCCCCAGCCCGGCAGGGCTCGGGCCACCGCGATGGGAGGACAAAAGAGGCGCCGCCCCGGGGCCGGCCTTCCCGCACCACCCCGGCCTTCCTCGGCAGGTGCGGGGCCGGGCGCACCGGTTCCCATCTCGCGACCCCCTCCTCGGCGATCGATCCCTTGCTAGGGGAGCTCCGAGGACCCGCAGAGTTTTAGGGGGAAGGAGGCAGGGTACACAGGAACCCCCGGGCTCTGACCTGGTGACCGGCAGGCTGGGAACCTGTGAGATCGAGATGCGGGGGCGTGGCTGTCCCCGGCCCAGGTTCCCCGCTGGGGCGTTTTATACCTAGGAGGGATCAGCCCGGAAAACCCCCAAATCCCCAGTCGACCGACAGAAGGCTTTTGGAGCTGGAAAGGTTTGGGGCCAGGGGGACTCCACTGAAGGCTCATTTGGCTAACGTCCCGCTGGACGCCTCTGAGATCTTTCGACCACCTCGAGGAGCCGGTCACGGTGGAGTCCTCCCCACTCTCGGTTCTGATCCCTTCCCACCCACAGGCGCCTTTTCCTGGTCAAAGATGACCGGCCTCCAGGAGGGCTTCAGGATTTGCTGTCCTGAGCCCGAGGACAGATTGCCCCCCGCCCCTCCCTGCCCCTGGCCTCCCGAGTCCCTCACATAGGGCATTGCAATCCTTCCCCCTAAACATCCTATTAACTCGCCAGGCCCTTCACATGCTGCTATCAGGCCCCATTTCTGCCCCTCCCTTGTCAGCCCAAATCTTTGAGGAGCAGAAGATACTTGTGGAGCCCCCCAGCTTTTCTTCTCTAGCCAGACCAGGTTGCCTCGCCTGCAAACCACCTGCCCTACCAACCTACCACTGGAAGGGCCCTGCACCCCAGCCCAGCTACTGGGTCCCTGGGCAACATGAGTCCCTGACTGGATCTCTGACCACTGCTAGAGATCCCAGGAGCCAGAGACTGAGATGAGGTCGTGGTGGTGGATGTGGGTACCCCTGGTGAGGCCCCCCGCTCTGACCTTGTGCCCAAAGCCAGAGACTCCTTGAACCCACCCTGGGAGACCACAGGACACCGAGGAATAGGAGTGGAGGCAGGGAATCCCTTCCTGGGTCCTCTGCTTTCCTGAGGACCCAGGGCCTCCACCAGGAATGGGGGAACTGCCTGCAGCTGGTGACAGCCCCCCTCATTCTATTTTAGGCTCAGGAGAGGTGAGAAGGCCATTTCCCAGGAGTCACTGACATCAATGCTGGGAACGGGTGACTCTCCCCTTCCAACCACCTGCCACTCCAGACCCAGATGCTCAGGAAGGCTGAGACAATTGTTCCTTCACTCTGGGAACCTCTTAGGGGTGAGGAGGCTCTCAGAGATGAGAACCTACTATGTGACATTCCCTGACAATTACCCAGGAGAGAGAGATTGTGTTCCTCATTTTACAGATGGGGAAACTGAGGCTCCAAGAGGCTGCTGGAGCTTCCCAAAGTCATATAACTAGCTGGTCAGAGAGGTGCATTCCATATTCCAGGGCCCCCCTCCTCTCTGGCCCCCTCTATCCCCACCTCTGCCTTTTCTCTTGGATCTGGAGGAGACTGGTCCCTCTGGTCCATCTATTCCCCTTCTCCTCCCCCCACACAGCACCAGGGGGAGTCAGTCCTGCCCCACCTGTGCCATGTTCCAGGGCTAAGTCAGTAAGCCCTGATCCGATGTGCCCCCCAAAAGGATAGGTGGGTTTGTCATTTCCCAATGGAGGGCCCTGGGTGTGGGGGAGTCTGGATCTCCTCCTTCAACATGCCCGGACCACACAGCAAGCCCAATCTGTGGCCTGGGCCTCCAAGACTGAGGCCCATTCCTACCATTTGTGTCCCGGGTTTCCTGGACTTCTTGTTGGGGAGACCTTCAAGAAGGACAAATTCTGGGCCAGCTCCAGTGGAGGCTCAATTTCATGGTCCTTGGCCCCGAGAGTTCCTTATCTTCCTGAGTTCCCAGCTCTAAGCAGGTCCACTGGGCATCTTGGCCCTCATCTGACCACATCCCATTCCTCAGCCCGAGGCCCCCCATCTTGTCTTCCATGTCACCTCTGCCACAAGCGCATGCCTCTCCTTAGCTGGAAGCCTGTTGCAATTCCCTCACGCACCAAACCAGGGGTCCCGGGGGGATCCCAACCCAACCCCACCGCGATGGCGGGCTCCTTTGGTCCGTCTGTCCCACTGCCCGTTTCTCCCAAGAGAAGACCTTGGGAACTCCGGGAAGTAGAGGTTGGTGGTCACTGTTTGTCTGCTGTCACCCTCAGGGTCACTCCTGCTGAGGAAGCTGTTAGGCTCTGGTCCCGACCTCCCTTAGGCCCCACGACGAGGAGTTCTGGGGCCTCCTTCTCCTGGTTCTTCCTGCCCTAAAGCCGATTCTTCCTGCCCTATAGTCGATTCTTCCCCCCAGTTTTCCTGCACAGGGGCCATGCTGGGTTGGTGTGGAGCCAACACCTAGCTAGGCTAGCAGCTGCAGGTAAGGGGTGGGGGTGGGGATTCAGCTGCCTCCGTCCTGGGGCAAAGTGATGGTTGGTGCTTCCTGCCCACAGAGGATGTTCATGCCCTGAGCCCAGCCTGTGGGGCCTATAGCAGAGATTACACCAGGCAAGGGGCTGGGATTCTAATCCTGGTTAATGGCTGTGTGACATTGAGCAAGTCCCCCAACCTCTTTGAGTCTCAGTTTCCTTATCTGTGAAAAGCCCTCCTTCACAGCGAACTGATGAGCCCCGGAGAGGCTGGGGGACGCGAACTTGAGCTACGGGATTAATTTATCCTCTAGTGCCTGGTGCACAGAAGGGGCTCCACGTTGACCTTGAGATGCCAGGGAGAAAGTCCAGGACCCAAGGGACTCCTTTATGGCTTGGGGACCTAGGGGCCCTCTCTACCCAGAGCATGGAGAGACTATGCCTGGTGACGTGGTACTGGTGGGTGGAGAGCAGCAGGAATGCCCACAGTATTGGGACAGGGAATTCATTGTTTTCACCCAGATCCCAGCAGTGTCTGCCCTTTCCACCAGTGGAGGAGCACGCTTGTGATTGAATATTCCTCTGAGGGAGCCTCATGCCCCTGCCCCCCCCTTTTTTTCTGACTGGCCCCCTTCTTTAGTCTCTGCAGCTCTTGCCTCAGGGAGTTGGAGGCATCCAGGGTGCCAAAATCCTGGGGGGGATACCCATCCTTTGAGAGCTTCATAGTGGCACAAAGGTAGTCATGCCCCTGAGGGCCTGATGTGCAGGTTTCCTCTCCCACCTCAGGGATCCTCCTAGAGTTCTGGGAAACCACCCATCAGAAAGTGGGGACCCAGGTAGGAGGTGACTCACAGAGCCCTAAGCAGCTTCATCCACAGATTTACCCTGGAGATGAGGATGCGAGTCAGAGAGCCATCCAAGGTGGGAGATTGGTGGAAATGAACTCTATTGAAATGTCTAGGAGGTCACAGGTGCGTACGTGCGTGCGTGTAGGTAATGTTAGTTTACTGAGTGTTCGCAGTGTGCCAAGCTCTGGCCCAGTACCTCACAAACATATCTGATTTAATTCTTGTGACTTCCTCCTAGTGAGGCAGCAACTGCTATTCCCTCCATTTCCCGGTTAAGGAAACTGAGTTTTAGGAGTTTGCCAAAGGGTCGCAAAGTGGCCGGATCCAAATTTGAACTCAGAACTCAGAGGCCTGAAGGCTTGCACTGCAGAGTTCCTAGAGAATATGGATATAAACTTGGAGAGAGAGGCATTCCAGGTCAGAGGACAAGAGCAAAGGACTCACTATGGTCAGACACAAGCGGATCAGCCTGCCTGGATGGGGTCCGGGCGGAGGGAGAGGAGGCATGGCAGAGAATACCAGGAAGCTGGGTGGGTGTGAGGACAGTCAGCAGAGAGTGAATAGGAGGACCTGGGATTGGTTGGAGTGGCCAGCCAGGGGGCAGGTGTTAGGCGAATGCCAGGAAAGATAGGGCAGCGGGAAGGGGAGCCAGTCTGGGACCAGGACTGAGTTACCACGTAAGTTGGTCTGTGTTGGCAGCAGGATGGGAAGGGTGTGAGGGACTGGAAGGAAGGACCCTTGAAATCATGTCCGCCAAGCCCTTTTCTTAGATAAGGAAACAAAAAGTCAGTGTGAAGGAACAAAGTCAGTGTGAGTTGGGGTGTTGGCAGGATCTGCCTTCCCACCCAGCCCAGGTGAAGATTGGAGTTCAGGAGGTCAAGGCCAGAGCTACCCATTCAGGTCATAACTTCAAGGGAAAGAACCTGTGTCTACAGGTAAGGACAAGGATCCCAGACGCTCCTCCGGGGAAGCAGGGAGGGCTGGAGGGCTCATCAGAGCAGAGTACTCAGGCCTGACATCTCAGCCTATGCTGAATGGGTGCACTTAGTAAAGAGGGGCAGGCTGGAGGGAAAGGGCGACCTGGCTCATCTGGGGCTGCCGGGAATGGGGGAGCGAGGTTTCAAGGAAATGGGAAAGGAGAAAAGAAACCTGACTTTGGTACTTAGTAGGTTATCCAGTGACCTTGGACTGGACAATTTCAGCCGTGCTTCCATGATGAAGGTCTGGAGAGGGTGGGGGTGTGTGTGTGTGTGAGAGGAGGCGGCTATGGCTGTAGACCAAGGAAGTAGCCAGAGAACAGGAGGGAGCATTCCTTCCTCGAGCTACTGGATCAATGCGAGTGTTTTCCAGGCCGGAGCTTTCAGGGGAGGGAAGGAGAGCTGGGGAATCCGAGGAGGAAACGGACAAGGCCAGCAGGGGTGGGGTGGACACAGGGGTGGCCTGACTTGGGGGTTGGGACACTGCTTCCTGAGTCACATGTTGAAGAGGGACAGAGAGGAGGATGAGGCAGAGCCTGCCGAGTGTGAGTTAAGATCAATGGTTGAGAGGGAGGGAGTAGGAGGCTTTAAGTCCCCATGTCAAGGAGCCACCGAGGGGCTCAGTATGTCAAGTAGCACCCTTCTGTCCTGGGTCCCCTCTACATTTATATCCTGGAGGCCGGAACAGACACAGCTACGGTGAGATGTAGCCTTGGGGTTTGACCTGGTTGAGATGTGATATCCAAGGTCCCAAGTGGTGAGATGGGAGGGGCGAGTCACACAGTTGGATGTGAGGCCCTGGGCAGATGGTGACAAGGGTGTCAGAACCTGGTGTCTTGGAATAAGCAGCACGTGGACGTATGGTCGGAGAAAGAGGTGGGGGGAACCTCTCACCCAGGATGGCTGTATCATGGGGGATGAGGCATCCCCATGTGTCACATCAGGAACCAGAGGAAGCTGTTGTCTAGGCCCCGGGGAAGGGGAGGGCCCTTAGCAGGGTCCTCGGCAGAGCAAAGGTTCCTTGGGAGGGGGTGCTGAGCCTGCCCTCTACAGGCCGCCACTCAGAGAACAGAGCCAAGCGAGTGACCCCAAGACTCAACAGCCGCAGGCCCACCTGCCCTCAGCCCTTAGGGGCTAGGCCTCTGGGGAGGGTGGCACTCACAGGCTCTGGCACTTGCAGGAGGCTCCTGTCCTGCTAGCCAGTTACTCTGTCCCCATCAACTGGGCCCTCAGCCCTGCCTCAGGTCACTGGAGGGCAGAGGAAGGCCCAACACTGTTCTCCAGCCCCATCTCTTAGCTATTTGTTATTAAAAAATTTATTTACAGTTCCTGAATCAAGATTGTGAAGTTTAACAGGAATGGCATAAAAAGGCCAAACATGACCTCTGTGAGGGTTGTACACACACTTGCTCTATTTCCAAACTAACAACTCAGGTCCTCACCCACAGCTAGGCCCCCACTTCTTCCTCCAAAATGAGAACAGAATAGCACCAGGCTTCTGGTGGCTCCAACATTTAAAGAGACAAACACACAGAAGCAGAGAAGGGTGAGAAGAACCACAGTACAAAATGTAATAAAAAAATGTGGCCAAAAAAATCGATAGCAAACTCATCCTCATCTCCAGATTAATGGCTTGGCTGCAAAGAAATGGGGGGAGGTCCTTGGGGAGGGAGGAAAGTAGGTGATGGAGAAGTTGGCAGGTGAATCACTGACCCTGGAGCAGAACCCGGTGGGCAGCCCAGACTGAGCAGGGAGGAGCCAAGAGGGGTCTGTCCCCAGAGGGGCATCTGGCCACATCCTGGGCTCAGGGGAAGGGTCCGTGCTGGGCCCACTCTGAGTGCAGGGAGGGAGCTCTGTGAGTGCAGCAGCCGAGCCCCTCCTCTGCTTCATATGTTCCTGAGATCTGTGTGCACAGCGTGGGGTGCTGGGGGAGGGGACACAAACACAGGCATTTTGGAAAGCAGGAGAGAGCCACATGCTTGTGAGAAAGGAGGGGGGTTGTGGGGGGGGAGGGGAACACCTACCCTGGGCTCTGCGGAGGGGCAGGAAGCCAGGCCAGGCTTCCTGCTGCTCCAGCTTCTTTGTGATCCCTTCCTGTGCCAACCTTGCCTCTGCCTCCTGGCAAGTGGGCAGCTGGCTGTGGCCGGACTAGCCCATCACAGATCACTGCCCAGTCAGGAACATGGTTGGAGATCTGGGTAAGAGAGGGAAGCCCTCAAGCTGACTCGCTTGGTTCTACTTGAAGACTGGGTGGGTGGGAGGACTCCATCTGTCCACCCTACACTTGGCCATGACAACAGCTGTTCACTTGGACTTCAAAGGCCAGGCTTCAAGCTCCTCTGGCTCCATCAGTGAGGCCCTAGGGCGCTGCTCCTCGGTGTATGTGGGCTGCCCTGGCTGGGTGAGCAGCAGTCAGCAGAGGTATAACTTATATCTGTGTTCCTGGCCCTCGAGTTGGGAGCTGTCCGGCACCATGAAAAGTTGCGTGCTCCCGGGGACTCACAGGAGCAGTTTGCTGCTGGTGCTGGGACACAGGGAGGCAGGGGCTGGAGAGGCTGGTTCCCCACTGGCAGGCAGAGGGAGGGGGAGGTGCCTGGCTCTCTGTAGGCCCCCCTGGGGGTTATGTGCCTGCAGCTGAGTGCAGGTGGGCTGACAGCTGGCCCGGAGCTGCCGAGCAGCTGGGAAGTCGGTCAGTCTGCTGAGAGCTGGGGCCAGGGGCTGCACACTCAGAACCCTCAGATCCCGGGGAATATCCTCCTCCAGGCCAGGGGTGCTGTGTGGCCCAGACCTCTGCTGGCCTGTCTGAGGGCTGCCAGGGGAAGGGGTCTGGGAGGGAGAGGCTGGTCTGTGGGTAGCACAAGGGCAGCGGGGAGGTCAGAGGCCTGGACTCGGGGCCTGGGAGGGGAAGGGAGAAGAGATGTCTGTCATCAGTTGTTCTGGTGCCACAGGGGCTGAGGGCTCTTGACACAGAGCGTGAGGCTTGTGGCCAGGAGACCCCTGGCCTCTTCTCGGCATTGCCACTGGGGAACCGGACCTTCCGCTTGTGGCCAACACGTGTCGGGTCTGGGCCAGAGGAGAGGTCTGCAAAGTCAGAGCTGGTCAGGAGGTACCGAGAAGTAGGGCTTCTGGACAGCACTGTCCCTGGGGGGTCCACAACATCATCAACTGAGCCCCCCCGGTCTTGGCAGCTTGCTACTGGTCCGAGCATCTCACCAGCCCCCACACATTCAGCTGGTGACTTCCTGCCGCCCACCAGCCCATCCTGCTCGTGGATGCTAGGGGCCTGGTGGTCGTCTTCCTTCCTCCTCCTGGGAGATGCTGCCCCGCCATAGGAGGGCTGGCTGGGAGGCACAGTCTCAGGAGACAGAGGGTCACGATCCGAAGCCGGGGAGCCTGGCTGCCTGTGGGGACAGACATACCCTGTGGGCCACAGGCTCAATTCCAAAGCAGGCAGTAAGCTGGGGTCCTCCCGGGCCGGGCTGAGGGCAGGGTGGGGCGTGCATGGTGCTACCCTGCTGGGGTTGAGGGTGCTGAAGAGACCTGCCTACTCTGGGTCCCCGTAAAAGGCTCGCTCTTTGGGTCTGACCGGCAGCAGTGGCCAGTGCTGTTTGCACCTCTCTTGGCTCCGTGGCCTGTGGTCAGGGATGGCCTGAAGTTAGAGACTGTTCCATTTAATAACTTCCCAGAGGAGGCTGTGCCCTTTGGCGGCGGGAGGAGGCAGCACAGAGCCTGGCCGTCCAAGCTGGGCCCAGGAAGTGAGGCTGAGGTGGAGACTTGGGCTGAGCTTCCTTGGTGGAAGCTCAGAGAACCCTGGAATTCCACTGAACCCCCTGCAATCCCTTTCTGGGGGTAACTTCTAGAGGCAGAAAGACCTTGCTCTTCACCTACCCAGAGTACCCCCTCTTCTAGAAGGCCAGACAGGCACATGACCACAGCTGAGGCAAGGCTCACGCGTTAGGACGAGAGCCGCACTCTGGTCTGGCTCCAACCCAACTGGCTAAACACACATGGAGGTCTTTCCCACCCACTCACTTCTAAAGTAAACAAAATAGAAGATGATTGGAAAGAAAGGTGAGGAAAGAGAAAAATAGCATAGCCTGGCCCATGCTGTCACCAACTGAGGTTCCTTCCCACCTAGAGAGGCAGCAGCAGAGGAGTGAGGGTGGAGCCATGCCCCCCCCCCCCCCCGGGGCCCCTGGCAGGGCGGCAGCATGGTGCTCACCTGGGGAGGCTGGCGGGGAAGGGGATCTCCGCAAAGCTGTGGCTGAGCTGGGCGATGATACGGTCGACTTCTGCATACGGGCGGGCTTCTAGGGCAAAGCCCTGGTGCTGGGCACTCTGGAGATGCTGTCCGGGGGTGAGAGGAGGCACAAGGCATTAGACGGGGGTAGGATGCCAGCAGACCTCCCTGCCACATTGGGGAGAGACCAGGCAGGAATAGCTCTCAGAACAGTCTGGGAAGCAACTGCTTAGTGGGAAGGGGCTCACCCCATGGAGCTCCTCAAAGGCCTCCTGGCAGCACTCGCAGTAACCTTTCTTCCTCCTGGGCATGGTGCGGGTGGCTGATCGTGGGCGTGGCTGTCGGTCCTTGGATCCTCTGGGGAGGGTACAGGGGGGAAAGTGGTCACTGCTGGGGCCCTCAGAGAGAAACTGTTGCTCCAGGGCCTGGAGCCCAGGCCAGAGAGATGAACTGAAACCGCCATGGAGCTGAGCAGGTGCAGGCAGGCCTGCCTACACTTAGCACCACTTGTCCAAGGATGGCAGGAGAGGCGACGAGGAAGATGAGACCTCCCATGGGCGCCCTGTCCTAGCTCTGTCCTTTCTCCGCCCACACATCTCAAACCACAGGTGAGAACGGGTGGCGGCTGACAGCGAGAATTCTTGGAACAATTCCAGCTCTGTGCTCATACCCAAACCCTCGTCCATCTGACCTAAAAATGAAAGGGAACAGGCCTCAACAGTAACAAGGGGGCTGTACTGCCTTTGACCTCCTCCACCTTAAATGTCCCCTGACTCAATCTGTCCCTCATGCTTACTTGTCCCTTGCACAGCTGCCATCTTAACTGAGGACTTTCAAATCTCTTTCTCAAACCTGACTCCTTATCTGAATTTCAGTCCTGTTTTTTCTAACAGCCTCTGGGGCACTGCTATGGGCAAACTCAACAAATCTAAAATACTCCCCTTTAAGGACTTTCTAAGTAGGACACAAAACCCAGGAAACATAGGAAAAAACGGATAAATTTAACTACATGCAAATTTAAAAAAATGTATGCACGGCAGAAAACAAGCAAAGTTAAAAGACAACCCACAAACTGGGGGATGTGGGGGCCGTGTTATTTGTAACTAACAATATAGCAAAGGGCTCATTTCCCTGCTACATGAAGGGCTCCTTACAAATCCCTAAGAAAGTGATTAATAAATGAAGAGAGAAATGGACAAATGATAGGCAGAAGATGCACACAAAGAAATTCAAATGATCAAACAGGTTGAACCTCATTCATAATGAGAAAAAATGAAAACTCTAATCACACCGAGATAACAGCTTTTAATCTATCAGATTGGTGTAATCAACAAGACTGACAGCTCTCAGTATTAGCCACGGGCACGTGGAAACAGGCTCTCTCCAAGGGGGTTGGGCGTCATCTCCATGTAAAGCAATTTGGCCGCAATGTATCAAAATTATAAATGCAGTTACCCTTTGACCCAGCATTTCACTTTTAGGAATTTATTCTGCAAATATACTTAAACAATCAACTTTTCTTTAACAAGACTATTCAGTACAGCCTTAAAGGGAATAAGGATGCTGTTTAGGTACTAATAGGAAATTAATCTAAGATACAGTACGTGGCCAAAGCAAGACCGAGCACAGCAAATACTACGCTGCTCCTTAGGTAAGACGAGGAAACAAAGGACACGATGTACTTCTGTGTACGGAGGCCATCTCTGGAGAGAGACCCGCGATCTGGAGATTAGGGGACGGCTGGGGGAGACTTTTTACTCTAAACCCTTTGAAATGCTTGAATTTTGAACCCAAATTATCTTTTATTTTTTAATCCTCACCTAAGGATATGTTTAGAGAGAGAGAGAGAGAGATTGATTGGTTGCCTCCCGTACGTGCCCTGATTGGGAATGGAACCTGCAGCCTTTTGGTGTCCGGGATGATATTCCAATCAACTGAGTCACCTGGCCAAGGGCACAACAATCATTTTTAAATAAAAAAAGAATCAAACATTTCCTCCCAGATTACACTCACACACACACACACACACACTCACACTCACTCACACACACACACACTCACACTCACACACACCCACACACTCTCACACACACATACACACACTCACACACACACTCTCACACACACACACACTCTCTCTCACACACACACACACTCTCTCACACACACACACACACACACACTCACACACACACACACACACTCACACTCACACACACACACTCTCACACACACACACACTCTCACACACACACACACTCTCTCTCTCTCACACACACACACACTCTCTCACACACACACACACACACACTCACACTCACACACACACACACACTCTCACACACACACACACACTTACACACACACTCTCACACACTCACACTCACACACACACACTCTCACACACACACACACTCTCACACACACACACACTCTCTCTCTCTCACACACACACACACTCTCACACACACACACACACACTCACACACACACACTCACACTCTCACACACACACACTCACACACACACTCTCACACACACACACACTCACACACACTCTCACACACACACACACACACACTCACACACACACACTCACTCACACACACACACACAACCCTGCCAAAGCCCTCCGTTTCTCACGTGCAGGTACCAAAGCTTCATTGTTTCACCATCTTCCTTTTACAATCTCTCGGCTGCTCTGCGAGTCCCAGGCCATCTCAGGCCTAGCACCACCTGCCAGCCCCAGCCCGCAGCCCCCTGGCAGGCTCTCGCTGGTATCCCTTGCGCCTTCTAGGAAAGATGTGAAGGGCATCTGAACTTCACCTCAGCTCCTTCTTTTCTTCCTCCCCTCTGCCTACTGCCACATTCCGTTCTGTTTTTCCTCCCATTTGCACTACTTCCTTTGTGTGCTGGTGGGACATGCAGGCTCCCCTCGGCCCTGGGTCCTCTCGGCCTGAGTGCACTTTGTCCTGTTCTCCTGGTCTACCAACTAACAACTCTGCGGCCCAGAAATGAAAAGGGTCTGAGAAGGCACCTAGCCCAGGCACCAAGCCGCATTCCTTCTGCGCTTTGTCAGTGAGGCTCACGTCTCACATCTGCAGAGCAGGGACGCCAATGAGCCTGTAAGCCACTTCGATGTGTATCAAATCGCCCAGGGAGCTTGTGAGGATGCAGCTTTTGGGGTTCCATAATCAGAGACGGTGATTCTGTAGGTGTGAAGTGGGGTCCAGAAACCATTTTTAATGGGACCCCAGGGGACTCTGATTGAAGGTGGTCTATAGATTTGAGTTTCAGAAACGAGCCTATTGTCCTCTGGACACCAAATTCTTCAGTAGGGTTGGAGAACACCAAATAAAACGGATGAACACTCCTTGTGTCTCTCTTTTCTGGGCTAAGTTCCCAGAATAGACGTCGCCTAAGGAGCTGACACATGGCCATTCCCAAACCTGAGCAGCAGGCCTCCGAGGGGAAGGACCTTGGCCTGTCACCAGCCCTTGTTAATCAGGAACCAGAAAGACCCACCTGGTATGGCGCGAGCTGCCCGGCATTGTCAGGGCCTCAAAGGGACTTGCATCTTTGGGTCCCAGAAAAGAAATTTCAGGAAAGGATTTAAACTGATGGTGGAAAGGACGAAACTTCCTGAAACACAGAAAACTTCCACGTTGACTGTAGTGGGAGAGAAAGGGTGAGGTAGGGGTGCCAGCCCACCTCCCCGGAGTTCCAGTCCTGATGAAGTGGACTCTCACCCGCACATCTTTTAGGTTCTAGAACAAAATTCTCATCAGCCTTAGTAGGTGAAATTACTTATGCTCTCCCTGTCTACTTTCTACTGCCTAACCTGAATGCTGCAGCCACCCCCCGAGCTCTGAGCTGAGCGGAACAAGTGGGGTAAATGAAGCACAAAAGGTTCGGGAACTCGCCCAAGACCTCATAGTCAGAATGTGGCCAACATCAGACCGGAAGTCACATCTCCCGACCCTTCCATTTTGTTTCTCGACCCTAGAACCACCTTGGGAGACTCTAGCCTCACAGAATCTAAACGGAAGGATGTTGGAACCACAGCAGTGATGTCCCTGCTCCATTAAGAGCAACACTTGCTCTGGGCTGGTCCTCGGCACCCTCTGCAGGTTCCGGAGAGTCAGACCCACACTGGGTGGTTTGGTGGTCTGCCTCAGGTTGCCCACATTCCAGCTTGGAGCCAGATCGGATCATGTGTGGACACTCAGTAAACTCCGTGACATAACTGGGCACCCTGTGTTTGGTGCCCGGGCCTGTGCTCCAGGGGGAGTGCAGGCTGTGGTTTCCTGGGTGGTCCAGTGAGAGCCCTGTGGCCTCAGGAGTGAACAGATTTCTTGGACCCTTAAAGGGAAGAGGGTGCCCTCCACAGCCCTGGTACCCCATTTCTTTCTCTTCAAAGTTGTTTTGTTCCTGCTTAGGAGGCTGGGATGCTGAGGTTGGAAAGGTTACCAGGCTTTGAAGAGCACCTGATTCAGAACGGCACATAAAAAGAATCACAAGAGCCCTAGCCGGTTTGGCTCGGTGGATAGAGCATCGGCCTGCGGACTGAAGGGTCCCAGGTTCGATTCTGGTCAAGGGCCTGTACCTTGGTTGCAGGCACATCCCCAGTAGGGGGTGTGCAGGAGGCAGCTGATGGATGTTTCTCTCTCATTGATGTTTCTAACTATCCCTCTCCCTTCCTCTCTGTAAAAAATCAATAAAAAGAAAAAAAAGAATCACAAGAAACCTCAGCTCCACCTGGATCTCCTCTGTTGCCTATGATGCTGGGGGCACGCAAGTACGTGTACCCCCTCCAGCGACAGTAGCATCACCTGTGCCTGCCATGTGCGAGGAGAGATCCTGAGGCATTGACAGTATCTCTCAGCTGCCGAATATGAGTCATGACGACTTATATTTAACTGCTTGTGAAGGGGCTGGGATTGACAGACATGGACCCCATCCCACTGGAACTAGACAAGATAGCACCTCATTGCCATCCCTATGTTCTTTCCACTCATTTCTGGGCCACCAAAGCCACGTCTGTACTGTGTGCAGGGGCTGAGAAGGGAATTCAGGCCCGCCTGGAGGATGGGCAGGCATGCCAGGTTCACAGGGCTGGGTTTCTAGCTGCTCTGCATGAGGCTGAGAGGCCCAGAAAATTCTGGTCCCAGGTCCAGATGAGCTTTTTCTTTTTTCAAAACCCTTTTCTTTTGAGAGAATTATAGA
The DNA here is from genome assembly GCA_026230045.1 of Corynorhinus townsendii. Lineage (NCBI taxonomy): Eukaryota > Metazoa > Chordata > Mammalia > Chiroptera > Vespertilionidae > Corynorhinus > Corynorhinus townsendii. Next base: position 14,420,291 of record JAPDVU010000009.1, read on the forward strand.
TTCACATGGACTTTGATCTAGTACTGACTGAAGAGTCAGCGATAACCCAGGTGGCTAACAGCTCATCAGGTTATCATCAATGGACTCTCCTGCTCCAGGTAAAAAGGGGCCCCAATGATGGACAGGGCAGAGTGGAGAGGGTGCTGGCTGGGACAGTTAGGGACACCTGGAGTCTAGCCTCAGCTACTGAAGTGGGTATGTGCAAGTCCTTTCTGCCTCTGACTCAGTTTCCCCACTAGGAAGAGGATGGACTCTCCCATTGAGAGCTGTCATGAGATGGCACGTGCCAGGAGAGGGCCCTGCACAGCGAAACAGAAGGGTTTCAAGTGCAAGGGAATCGCAGCACCAACCCCAGCACCCTGACTTCCGCCGAGATGACTGCGCCAGCCCTGCACTGGGTCGAACCACCATTGGGTAGGAAGTGTCAGCCTACACCTAGGAGTAAATGAGATCCTAAAGGCAGAGCATGAGGAGGTAATTCACACACAGGATCATTGACCTCTGACTCATACCAAGAGGAGTGCCAGCTGTGCAGCGCGCCCTCAGAGGTCCCCCCTGGTCTATGCGAGACTTCTTCACTACTGGGAAGACACTTCTCCACTTCTGGGAAGACACTTCTCCACTTTTGAGTGCAGGGCTGAGGGGCTCCACGACCCCACGTCAGCCTGGGACCTGGCCTCCGTGTGGGCCTGGTGGGGGTGAGGGGAGAGGGAGGAGGCCCCCCCTTACCTGCTCTCATCTTCAATTTTGAGGAACGGTGCCTTCAGTCTGGCCACTGGAAAGGAAGAGTGCACACATTAGCCATCTGTCGGCTCCAGTGCAGGGCCCGCGCGGCGCGGCGCGGCACACCGGAAGCGGCGAGAGGCGAGGCCCTGCCAAAGCCGAAGGGCCTCTCGGACCTGGAAAACACGCTGCCCCAAGGTGCGCCTTTCCGTTTGGGAGACGGGAGGCGGCCACTCCCACCTCTTCCCGCCTCTGCCCTGGGAGGAAGAGTTCCATTATTGGGGGCAGAGGCTGCAAGGTGCCTGGGGTCCTAGGCATGCTCTCCGTCCGTCCGCAGGACAGAGGAGCCTCCTGCATGTGGGTCCTGGAGACCGTAACTGACCACCAGAAACCGAGTTGAGCGGGAGGGATCCAGCCCCTGCTGCTTTCTGCTAAAAGCTGCTTCCCAGCCCTTTCCTCCCAGGGTCAGAATCCTGAGGGGCCTGCGAACACTCCCAGCAGAATTCCCCATGAGGACCTCGGTTTATTTTGGGGCGGGGGAGGGGGCGGGGAGGAGCAGAGAGGGAGAGAACTGAAGTGTTTAGAGATCTTAGCAGAAGGATGGTAAAAAAACACATCAAAGGTGAAATCTGGTTCATGAACAAAATAGGGCAAAGGGGTTCTGGGAGGACAAATTTGGAGTCAGTTCATCAAGAGATTCATCCCCTCCTGGCTCGTTAGCCTCACAGGGCACCAAATCTCGTAGGCATCGAAAACCAGTTCTACCCTCCCACGGTGACCAGAAGTCCTGTCAAAGGGGCTGGAAGCCTGGGCAGAACTAACAGCCACCAAATCTCCAAAGAGGCTGGCACCTCACAGCTTCTAGACCCGTTCGAAGAGGCCACCCGCGCCCAAGCAAAAAAAAGCTGCCTTTCTCCCAGTAATTACTTCTTTCGGGGCGAGTCCTTGTCTAATTAACTGAGACAGTTATTAACATCAATTCCCCCACAGGTTTCCTTGAATTTCGAGCACGAGAGGTGCCAAGTGACTTTTCTTAGCTCCTGCTTGTGCACGAATAAATGCCACTTAAAGAGCATCTTTGGGAGAAACATCCAGGAGGAGAAACTCTCCTGCTGTCCAAGCGGAGCTGGGAGCCGGGCCTGTCAATCTGCCTGTTTGTCAATTTCAGGGAGTTGGCATTTCTGAAAGTGGTCGGCAGCTGTTCAACTGCCCACTCCAAACTGAATCAGAAGGAAAAGGATGTGGGACTTCAACGGGTGGCCCGGAACAGCCAGAGGACGCAGGTGCCAGGGTGACCGCGTGGGGTCTTGGCTCTCGGGAGAAGCCCCAGCCCAGCAGCTCCAGATTTGCTCATGGATGCCCCTCTTCTGCCACTGTCCTCTCCAAAGCCCAGGCCCTGGAACCACGATGGGACAACACAACCTGGACTTGCTTCCTGCCGCAGGAAAGTGAGCAGATGCTGCCACAGAGGGAGTTGCAGGGAAGCATTTAGGAAGGGAGGGACTGCAATTAGATGAGGAACAGCTCCCACACTGACCTTTCCGTGTTCTTGACTCTGCGGGACACGTTCCCTAAATGGAAAGGGAAACTAGGTTAAGGGGGTCGGGGAACCGGGCTGGTGAGCTGAGCCGCTGCGTCTGCCCCACTTTGCTCCCTGTTGTCAGCTGGGTTCTGAGCTAGAACAACCTGAGTACAATGGCTCCCTCCGCCTCCCCAGGGACACAATGAGTGGTGAGCATTGTGTGCGAATCTCAAGCTGACTTTGTGGAGGGCACGCAGGCTGGAGCAACAGCAAGCGCTGTGGAGCCCCACAGGCCTGTGATGTGAGGAGCACGCACCACCTCCTTGGATGTGGCACAAAGGGGCAGGGGCAGGTAGCAGACCTGACACAGAGTAGGTGCTCAATAAACAGCTGCCCAGCCGGTGTGGCTCAGTGCTTAAGCACCGACCTATGAATCAGGACAGGACATCCCAGTTCAATTCCTGGTCAGGGCACATGCCTGTGTTGTGGGCTCGATCCCCAGTAGGGGGCATGCAGGAGGTAGCCAAACAATGATTCTCTCTCATCGTTGATGTTTTGATCTCTCTTTCCCTTCCTCTCTGAAATTAAAAAAAAATAATAAAATAAATAAAAAATAAATAAATGGCAGCTGGTAGGTAAATCCAGGCCATCCAGGCATGCTGCCATCCCAGGTCAGCTTCCAAGACAAGGGTGAAGACAATGCCTTTTGCTTTCCTGTGCCCCCCCGACTGGTGGTCAAAACCAACATTTAGGCCAAGGTCAAACAAAGCTAATATTAAAAACTAAATGGAAAAAAATAAGAAATCATTTAGGGTTAGGGATGGGACAAGATTCGAGAGCCAGTGAATCCATGACTGCAAAACCTCCTACAGGCCACACATCCAGGGGGCAAAGACACCCAAAGTAGCCTTCCACATCACCTCACAGATCAGCAGACTATACCCAGAACTCACTCCAAAAGACTCTCAAGCATCCAGACAACAGATTATTAAGTGAACAAAGCCAAGTAAAATACTGTGCATTTGCATAAAAGGGAGAATTAAAAAATATATATTTTATTGATTTTTACAGAGAGGAAGGGAGAGGGATAGAGAGTTAGAAACATCGATGAGAAACATCGATCAGCTGACTCCTGCACACCCCCTACTGGGGATGTGCCTGCAACCTAGGCACATGCCCTTGACCGGAATGGAACCTGGGACCCTTCAGTCTGCAGGCTGACGCTCTATTTTGCCCACACCAGTTAGGGCAAAGGGGAGAATTTTTGCTGCACATGCACAGAGTCCTGGAAGGACACCTGGCGAACTGTTCACACTGCTTATCTCAAGGAGGGCGGTGGCTGGGGAACAGAAGTCGGAGAGACTTTCACCATATACCTTTTCCAGTTACGACAACGCAAATCTATTGGCCATCTATGTTGCTTCCCAGAGATGCCTAGACCAGAGGGTGCAGGGCAAGGGGCGCTGAGGCTGAGTGCTCCACTGGGTGTGCGTGTGGTTTCCTACTGCTCTTGGTCCTGGCTTCTAGGTGCCAGGTCCTGAGTGGACCTGCAGGGCTTAGTCCTTCCTCAGAGTATGGCTGGGTGGAAGCTCTGTGGCTTTAAGTTAGTCTGGGCTCTCTGGATACGATACACACAGTTCTAACTCCAGCAAAGGAAGGAAAAGCCAAACCAGAATTTGGACTGTGGCAGCTATTTCAAACCACACCTGCCCCCACCCATGCTATCTGTAGGCTCATTCCCAGGCTGAGATGTCCCCAAAAGGCAGGCTGGCCAGGAAGCCGTGGGCATTTATGTTTTCTGTAGGCCAGGACTATCCGAGGCTAGGCGGCACTGAATGCCTAGTGTGTCACAGGGATGAGCTAACCCAGAGGCTGCACTCTTCTTACTTTTCCAGAATGGCCAGGGGGACAGATGGCTTGGGTGGGCCATAGATTTACTAAAGCTGCCAACAGCTTGCAAACCGCCCATTTCCCTTCAGTTCAGCAGGATGACCTACCTCTGGCTTCTTTGGCCCTTGTTTCTTCACACATAAAGCATCTAGAGCGAGCTGCTGCACCTGCATCATCATTTCTGTGGGGAAAACAGAGGGCCATGGCTAAAGGTTTCCACTCCTCATTTCCCCAGCGAAGCCCCTTCCTGGGGACTAAGTCTCACCAGGCCTGGCACACTGGATCACACCAGCCTTGCCTGCCGCCTTCTGGCTACATGTCACCTTTGCACCTGCTGATAAAAGAAATGGCTGGGTCCTTTATCCCTGGAAAAGGACCTAACCTAGCATGGCTTCATGCTCTTTTGTAGCACTGAATACACAGCTCCTTTTCTTAAACTCCTCATCTGAGGAGGATATGTTTATTGATTTTATTTTTTAATTTTAGAGGGTGGAGGGCGGGGAGGGAGAAGAGAAACATCGACGTGAGAGGGACACATCGATTGGTTGCCTCCCACATATGCCCCAACTGGGGCCAGGGATCCAGCCTGCAACCAAGGTATATGCCCTTGACCCAGAATCAAACCCACGGCTCTTCGGTCCGTGGGCCGATGCTCTAACCACTGAACAAACCGGCCAGGGCAGTTGATTGATTTTCTATTTCTCTGGCAGATCTCAGGCTGGATCTGGACCAGTCCCCTTCAAGGATCAGAGGAGAGCCAATACACAATGGAGCTGGATATGAGGGCCAGTCACTGCCAGCCCACTCAGGACAGCTGTTCTGGTGCAAACTTATTACAACCTGCAAACAGGTGTGAGGCAACCCCATAAAAAAGAAAGAACATGAGGTTTAGTTGGGCCAAACCAGGCTGGAATGTGGATCACACTACTCACTCCTGGTGAGACTATGGATAATGTACTTAATCCCCCTAAGGCTCAATCTTCGAATCAGTGCACTAGGCAGAGGATTAAATGAGGTAATTCCTAGCACGAGTAAATACCCGGTAAGTGGTCATGGATATTAGGGTTATTTCCTTATTTGTAAAACAAGATTACTGTGTTAGCTGGAGGCATGCTGTTGAGTGGGTTAAACAGGATAGCACCTTCTAGTACATACACTCTGCTGCTGTTACAGCTGATCTCCACACCCTCCCACCTTCGTGGATCAACACGGTAACTGAGCATGCCTGGCTGCCAGCCAGCTTACAACTCCGATCCCTCTAACAGCAGACATTCCCAGTCAGTCACCAACTCTGCCCTCCGTAGGCACCCTGGGCAGAAATGGTACCGTCCACATGCAGAATCTTCACTCCCCAGGAGCGGGCATTGGTCAGGAGGCTGCTGGGGCTCCCGCTGCCTCCTCCGCTGCTGCTCCCCTGGAAAGACGAAGCAGAGTCAGGCAGGAGCAGGAGCAGGAGCCGCCACAGGGCCTGAACACTACAGGGACAGGTTGTCCTGGCTTCTGGGAACTCTGGACACCAACCCTCCATGTGGGCTGGCCACATCTGGGCGGGATGGATTGCTGGTCTACCTGCACACTCTGCTCCGGCCACCTTGTGACCAGGAAGGAACACATGCTTATGAGAGCTGCTTGTTGGGAGGCCTCTGTGAAGAAAGCTCACAGTAAGGAATAAACACCGGTGACCATCACCATCATCTAGCAGGAAGCTATGCTGGCCACACTTTTCCTGCCCTGCTGCCCAAATCTGACATCACCCTCCCTCATCACAGCCAATGCATGCATCCTCATGTCTCTTTAATGACTCCTCTCACCAGATCACGTTAATTAATTCCTCTCCTGCCACTTAACTTAAATGGATCTGGGTTCTCACAAAAGGTATAAACAGCTACTTTGTAAAAGGTTTATGGTCTGGCCCTGGCTGGATAGCTCAGTTCGTTAGAGTATTGTTTCGATATGCCAAGGTTGTGGGTTCGATTGCTGGTCAGGGCACATACAAGAATCAACCACTGAATGCATCAATAAGTGGAACAACAAACTGATGTTTGTTTCTCTCTCCCCTTCCCACCCTTCCTCTCTCTCTAAAGTCAATAAATACATTTTAAAAATCTTTAAGAAAATAGGTTTACAAAGTCTAGCTTCACATCCCACAGCATCCCTCCAAGATTCTCTTGGTAGACTCTGAGTCAGAAAAATAAAGGAGTCAAATCCTGGCTCTACTACTGACATCCTAGGTGACTCTAGACAAATTACTTAACTTCTCTGAGCTCCACTTCTTCATTTGTAAGAAGAAAACAACAATACATCTCATAGGTTGGGTGTTTTGTGTTAGTAGAGTTGACCCTTGAGCAATGCAGCAATAAGGGGTTCTGAGCCCTGTGTAGCTGAAAATCCACACAAAACTTGTCCCTTGGTATTCACTGGGGATTGGTTCCATGACTTCCCACAGATACCAAAATCCATTGATACTCAAGTACCCTATATAAAATGGCATAGATTAATGAATACAGTTGGCCATTCACACCTGCGCACTCCCAACCATGGATCAAAAACAATACAGGTATTTACTGGGGGTGGGGTGGTGGGGTGGTGGAAAGCCTACATATAAGTGGATCTATACAGTTCAAGCCTGTGTTGTCTGAGGGTCACTTGTACTTCAGAAGAACCTTGGGACCCTCAGCTCACCTGATTTCTGATGGCCTTCTGCAGCAGTTCCTTCCCTCTGCTCATCGGTACCTGACAGGAAGAGCAGTGAGAGATGTTATATAAACCACCTGTGCAAAAATAGACATTCACACAGGTGCTGGCCAGGAGTCATGTCTTGGAAAACTGGGAGCAACCACAGCTCAGACGTGGCCGAAATGAGAGCCTAGAACCTTTTGGAGGTAAAGGTAGAGCCACACCCAAGTTCAGAGTCCATGGGTAGCTGTGGCCTGGACCCTGGTGGAGAAGGACATTTTGAATTCACCAGAGGTCAAAGTGTTACAGATGTTCTAAGACTTCCCTTTAAGGGTCTCTGTGCTCTGCGCAGATTAAGTGTAGGCCAATTCGAACAAGCCCTCTCTGTTCAGAGGACCCTCCTATGGTTTCTGAACCCCTGACTCTGCAGTCCCATAAAAAGGGACAATCTATCTATTTATCTATCTTAAAGGCTAATAGGCTGTGTCCGACCGTCCGACCGGTCGCTATGATGCACACTGACCACCAAGGGGGCAGACACTCAACACAGGAGCTGCCATTTTAATCATGCTACAACATGGATGAACCTTGAAAACATGCTAAGTGAAATAAGCCACAAACGAAAGGAGAAATATCAGTGATTCCACTGATATGAGGTATCTAAAAGGCAAATTCATAGAGACAGAAAGGAATTGCAGGGAAGGGAAATGGTTATAGAGTTTGTTTGGGGTGATGTTTTGGAAACAAAAAGTGGTGATGGTTACACCACAGTATAAATATAATTAATGCCAATGAACTATACACTTAAAGATGGTTAAAATGGCATATTTTTATATACACTTTACCAGTTTTAAAACATCTTAAAAGTTATGGCTTGAAGGAGTACCTCTGTCTACCTTCTGTAATATGGCAAAAACAAAGCTAGAGCCGTGGAGTGGGGCAATGATTATCCTATATAAATATGTAAGAGAGACACTTCTATTGGTTGCCTCCCACGGGTGCCGGGGATCGAGCCTGCAACTGAGGTACGTGCCCTTGACCAGAATTGAACCTGTGACACGTCAATCCGCAGGGCTGATGCTCTACCCATTGAGAAAAACTGGCTAGGGCTCCACGAGGTTCTTACCAAGTCTACCGGTTTCTGTGAAGGCCTGGTGTGGCTGCCCTTTGGATCAGCCATGGACGGTGTTTCCACTCTGACCTCGCTGGGGCTGGAGCTGGAGCAGCCTCTGTGGCTTGTCCCACTGCTCTCTGCCTTCGCCTCCCTGCGGCTGGACACGATGTAACTTACTTCTTTGCTCAGAAAACCCTCAATTACCTGAAACCAGATCACAGAGGTGGCTGAAAACCAAAGGCAGATGTGGAATCATCGACACTGAGAGGCTGGAGAGGAAATCTTGGCTGCTAGAAGTTCCAGAATCAATGTCCTTAAATAGACCAAATGCGCCCTGACCGGTTTGGCTCAGTGGATAGAGCGTCGGCCTGCAGACTCAAGGGTCCCAGGTTCGATTCCAGCCAGGGGCATATACCTTGGTTGCAGGCACATGCCCAGTAGGGAGTGTGCAGGAGGCAGCTGATCAATGTTTCCTCTCATTGATGTTTCTGGCTCTCTATCCCTCTCCGCTCCTCTCTGTAAAAAATCAATAAAATATATTAAAAATAAATAGACCAAACGCAGTTCTGCACTGGGCCTCCAAGTAGACATAGTCCTGAAATATAAAATCTGGAGTAGCAATGCTTATACCAGACTTTATTTATTTTTGTTAATCCTCACCCGAGGATATTTTTCCATTGATTTTTAGGGAGAGGGAGAGAGAGAAACATCAATGTCGAACCCCAACCAGGGCCAGGGAACCTGCAACTAAGGTACGTGCCCTTGACTGGAATTGAACCTGGGACCCTTCAGTCCTCAGGTCAACACTGTATGCACTGAGCCAAACCGGCCAGGGCTGATGGATAGTTTAATGGCTGTACATTCCTCCCAACTCATTTGCAATGTGACTTTGCTGTTCTTTCTATCAGGAGGTAGAGGCCTATTCTTCACCCCCTTGAATAGGATTCCTGTTGTCCAATACATTATGGTGTAAATACTATGTGTGAGTTCTAGAGCCTAGGCCAAAAAGAGGCTTCTCCCTTCACCTTCTACATAAACCCTGAGACCGCTGACTGGTCTAGCTTACTGTATATGCACATGATAGTATACATTCATACAGTGCATGCAAGAAGCGTCTCATATGTATGAGAAGCCACAGAGGCAGCCAGCACCAACTACCAGAAGTGTGAATGAGGTCAACTTGGTCCTTCCAGCCCAGCTGACCCTCCAGCCAAATGTAGCTGCAAGAGAAACCACCATGCCAACCCAGAGAATAGTGAGAAATAACTTGTTTTCAGGCCCAATCCTGGGCTGTTTTTGTTTGTTTGTTTGTTTTTTGTATAGCAAAGGCTAAATGATAGGAAAGACTAATGGGGCCAGTTTGGGTGTATGATGGTCATTCAGCCCATCCCCGCTGCTGAGTCTCTACATCCCTGCGTTTCTGTTAGATTGACAGCAAAGAGTCTCTGCATTCTCTTCAAGCAGTGTCCCCAGTGACCCACCGCTCTTGGGCCAAGCACTATCATCCTTTTTTCGAAACACAAGAGCTGTCCGTGCCCACCCTGACTAAAAGCACCGTATGACATATATCTGCTTTAAAAAGAGTTTAAAGGGCTCAGACACAGCAAATGCTCTTTACCCAAAGTTGTTCACCAGTGTTATTTGTAAGAGCTCAGATTTAGAAATAATCCAAATGGCCATAGGGTAAGTTAATTAACAATCTACTAAAAAAATATTATATTCTCATTACAAATAATGCATATGAGGGACAATAATGATAGGAAAAGTGCTAATGTTTTAAGGAAAGTACCAATAAAAAGTTGGTAATAAAAATGTATTTATGATCATAGCTACACAGAAAACAAGCATTAAAAAAAAAAAGGATAGACTACATAAGTAGATAAAAGGTTACTGAGGGTTGGGGATATTGAGAGGAAATGGGGAGTGACTGACATGGGTCTGCGTTTCTTTTTTAGGGTGATGAAAATATTCTAAAACTGACTATCATCACACTTGGCCATCTCTGTGACTATACAAAAAAAACCACAAACACCCAAAACTCACTGAATTATTCACTTTAAATGGGTGAACTGTATCTCAATAAAGCTGTAAAGAAAATGAAAGAAGGAGAAAAAGACTCCAGGAAAAAATAAATACATCAAAATGATGGTTGTCACTGGCAGCAGTTCCATGTTCTCTAACATTTCTAGGAGGAGCAGATTATTTTTCCCCTTAATCAGGAGAAAAATAACAACTTTATTTTAAAAAGTGGCTTATACTGAAAATTGCTTTGGGAAAATGTAGCAATCCCATTGAAAATACCCGGAAGACAGATATAACCCTTCTCGGGCTCCTGCCCTACAACCCGGGGATCCCAGGAGAGAAGCACTTGACATACCCCACCCAGCTGCTGGATTGCCTCCGTCAGAAACTGGAGAGTCTTGCCAGCAGGAAGGTCCAAGTAAAAGGACTTTCCAGAAAAGGGCTGTTGCCTCCTCGCATCCGGGGAGCTCTTCTGGCATTTTTTCAGACAACTGGAACCCCCCAGCCGAGCCCCTAGGAAACAAGGACAAAGCAGAGCAAAGTGAGAAGCTTGAGCGGAGAGAGAGTCCTGTAAGTCAGGACGCTCTCACCGACAGCCTCTGTGTGGTGCACCGTTTAAAAGGCAAAAACCCAACAGCGTATCCGTAACATTCCAGCACTAAAACTACTGATACTAAAGGAGAGGTGAGGACAGTACTGAGGGAAGTGACCAGGACGGTGCTAAAAGAGTTAGGTAACTGAGTGGAGGGTGTTTAAGATAAACTTAGTATTTTATGATAAAAACAACCGTGAATATGGGTTTAAATATTCATGGTTGTTCAACCAGGACTCCCCATCTGTCTGCCAATCTTGTTCATCATATCGGACTGAAAGCTCTGGTTTGACCTCTACCGCGAATTCCTTGATGATCCATGACACCCACTAACACATGCAACACTCACACACAAACCACCCACTAATCATTAAAAAAACCCCAACAGGGCAGCATATTTGACCTTGCATCCCTAGTTTTGACCTGTTACCCACCTAGGTCCGGAGCCCAGAGCCTACTCTCAGCCATTGAACTCCCCAGCTCAAGGCAGTGGTTCCTGAAAAAGAAGGACAAAACAGCTGAAGCAGCCCTGGCCTGTGTGGCTCAGTAGGTCGGGTGTCCTTTGGAGCACGGAGAGGTCGCCGATGATTCCCAGTCAGGGCACACGCCCAGGTTGCGGGCTCGATGCCCGGTAGGGGGCGTGCAGGAGGCAGCCCATCGATGTTCCTTCCGCTCACATTTCTTTCACCCTCTCTCCTCCTCTCGCTCTAAAAAACTAAAAATAAAAAAATCAATAAAAATGTTTAAAAACAAACTTACAAAAACCCAGCTGAATCACCTTCACTAGCCTACGACCTTCCACCATCCCCACCTCACCTCCCAAACCCCCACAATCCCCAAAGTGGGTACCAGGAATAGCAAGACTCAACTGCACCCCTACCCACATTCCATTTCAACCCCGGAGACACTTTGCAGGCAATGGTAACCTCAGTTCCTCCGACCCCTTTAGATCTCTGTCCACTCAACTCCTGTGGCCCCTCCTGGCCCCACTACCTTCCCAGCTTCTGCATCTATCCGCTCCACTTTCCGACCCGTTATCCTCTCTACAACTCTTTTTTTTTTTTTAAGACGTTTTTAAATTGATTTCAGAGAGGAAAAGAGAGGGAGAGATAGAAACATCAATGATGAGAATCATCCATCGGCTGCTTCTTGCACGCCCCCTACTGGGATCAAGCCCACAACCCGGGCATGTGCCCTGACCAGGAATCGAACGGTGACCTCCTGGTTCATAGGTGGACTCTCAACCACGGAACCACGCTGGTGGGGCCTCTCTACAACTCTTTTGACCCCTTTTTGCTTCCCTTCTTACCCCTTCTCCCTTACCCGGCATTCGTACCCTTTCCGGGGTCCCCCAAATACTCGGCTTTTCTCGGCCTCCGTGCTCCTTCTTCAAGGTTGCTCTATTACCATCGCGGACTCCATGAGCTCATTGCAGTCCCCGAGCCCCGGCGTGGACCTGCGACTGCAGCAGGTACCATTCTCCAGGCGCCTCCGCCGCCGCTTCGTTTTAAATTTCCTCTCGGCTCCGCCCCTAGAACAATATAATAGCGCTGAGACTGCCCTACGGTGGCCCTGGGAGGACAACCTTAACTCTGGAACTTCTTCCCAGCTCCCTTCGTTTTTCTTCCGCTTTCTCCCTGGTCTGATCATTGGCTGGAGATACTCCGAGCCTTAATGGCCAGCAAGCTGGGCTCTAGCTGGATTCTTCACACAAGCTACTTTGAAATCCTTAGGAGTTCGATGATAAATAATAAAAGAAGCCTAACACGTACCGAGCAGATACAGTCTAAATGAAGATTTCTCATACACATTTCATCCTCACATCTTGGACTCCCTCCCTTTTCTCTACCTACCCATCCAACCAAAAATCTCTCAGAAGAGGTGTCTCCATTTCTCACCACCCATCTTTTCCCCAACTCGTCGAATTAGACTTTGATCCTCACCTCTCCTATAAAACTATACTTAGGCAGGTCAACTGTGCCTTCCATGGTCCCAAATTCTATGGTTATTTTGGTATTCTCATCTTACCCGACTTTTAGAACACTACAACAGACGACTCCTCCTTGAACACTTTCTTCTTTTTGCTTCCATTTCTACCTTTTTCACCTTACTTTAGTGGCTCCTCCTCAATTTCCATTGCTGGATCCAAAGGTACTGTTTCACCTAGAAATATTGGAGTAGCCAAGGCTTTAGCCCTTAGCCCTTAGCCCTGGGCCCTCTTCCCTTCCCTGTTAACGCTGTCTAGATGACTTCATACAACTCCATGGCTTTACAATTCAGACCTATGCTAATGCCTGCAGAATTTCTATCCCAAGTTCTGACCTCTACCCTGATCTCTAGTCGTATGTATTCAAGTGCCTATTGGACATTTCCCCGTGGATACCTAATAGGCATCTCATTCTTAACGTGTTCAAAACAGAACATTTTCCCACTGCCCCTTTCCCAGTCTTCCCCATCTCTAAATGTTACACTCAGTTGCTCAAACCCCAAACCTCGAAGTTATCTTCCAGTACTTTCCCTTATTCCCACGCCCACTCTAAAAACAAGTTCTACCAACTCCAAAGGACATCTTTAGACCACTGCTATACCCTAGTCCAGGCCACTATCATTTCTTGTCCAAAGTACTGGGTCAATTTCTAACATTACTTCTATTCTTGAGTAGCTTCCTATCTCTCCCCAATATAACCCATTCTTCATGCACAATCAGAATGTTCTTTTAACATTAAAAATATATTTTTTATTAACTTCAGAGAGGAGAGGAGAGGGAGAGAGAGACAGAACCATCAATGATGACAGAGAATCATTGATTGGCTGCCTCCTTCACGACCCTTACTGGGGATCCAGTTAGAAACCAGGGCATGTGCCCTGACCGAGAATCCAACCGTGACCTCCTGGTTCATAGGTTGATGCTCAACCACTAAGCCACGCCGGCTGGGCTTACTTCACTTTTTTATTGCTCTTTTTGTATGCCTAATGATGGAATACTAATCTGCTATATGGTTCACATATGTAACTCACAAATGCATATTCATACATTAGGGCAGTATGGTGAAAATGTTTTTACTGCTAAGATTAGGTGGCAAGGAAACACATAAGAATGTGAATTAAAGCACTGTTTAGAAAACTGGGGGAAAACTTACATTTCCATCAGCAGAGGGAAGGATCAAATGGAACTTAGCAATGGAATATAACAAGTGGTTTAAATGAATGGATAAGAGCTACATGTGTATCCACATGGGTAAATATTTTAAATAATATTAAGTGAAAAAAAAGCATACTGCAGAATGCAAAGTCCAACATGCAAAACAGTGTGAGATATTGCTTATGGATACATACACATGGATGAATACATACATATACATATGTTGTAATATGTATTACATATGTACAATATGTATTATGTTTCAAAATATTCAAGAGGAAGATAAACACCAAATTCAGGAATTGTGGTTACCTCCAGGGAGAGAGAGAAAATGAGATTGGAGGAAAGGTTTCAAGTAGATTTTATTCCTTTAAAACAAAATGCAAGGTAAATAAACAGCTCATAATTTTAAAACAAAATGTTTTAAAACTAGTCTCCCTGAGTTCTCCTCTTCAGTGACAATCACCCTCACAACCCTAGTGTATCTTTCCAGAGATATTTTATGTACATTCGAGGACACATAAATATATGTATCTCCCCCCTTGCCTCATCTTTTTAAATACAAATGGCAGCAGAAATTACATACTGTTCTGAGCCTCACTTTTTTCCTTAACAATGTATCTTACATTTTGTTATGCATCAGTACATAAGGAGTTCCTCCATTTTTATAACCTCACAATATGTACTTTCTGTGGCTTTTTGAGCCAGTCTCCTATAGATAGAATGTACACTGTTTCTGTCCTTTCACTATAATAAGCATCACTGCAATGAATATCCTTATAAATATATCATTCCGCACAGACATATGTATTATAATAAATTCACAGAGGTAGAAATGCTGGGTCTTTTCAAACTGCTCTCCAACAAGATTCTATCAATTTACTTCCTGTTCCAACATTTTCCCTAGAAGATTTTGAGCTAAGAAGCAAACGTGGTATCTCATCAGAAGTTTAATTTGCATATTTTAAAAATTATAAATGCGACAGCACCTTTTTTATAGTGTAAAAAGCCATTTTGATTTTTCTGTAAGCGTTCTGTCGTTTGTCCAGTTGTATGAAAATTTTTGAACCACTGAGAAATTACTTATATAATAAAATAGCCAATGAGGATTTTTTTTTTAAATGCAGGGGCTGGAGAGCCTTTACTTAGGTTTTTGAGAAGCTTGTGATGCCTTCAAAAAACCTTTGTGCATTGTAGCAATGTCAATGTCCCGATTCTGATATTGAACTATAGGTATGTAAGATACTACCACTGAGGAAAACTAGGTGAAGGTGCACAGGTCTGTGCTGCGCCAGCACAGCCAAGGCGTCGGGGAGCCTGAGGGAGGGCCGGGGAAGGATGAAGAAAAAGATAGACAAAGAAAATAAGCTGGGTCTAGGTGGATCTTCTGTGCTGTGACTGAGGCCACAGAACAGATCCAGACTGCAAGCTGATGCTTTATTTATAGTCAGGGGCAAACAAGGTAATTTACAATGTTCTTGTAAGTTTCACTTGTTTTGGCAGCACTTGCTGCCCCTCCCACAGCCCATTAGCTACCCAGGAAAGATCTAGGGAGCAGTCACAAGATCAAGCTGAAAAGACCCTGGGACTTGTTTGCGACTTTGCCAGCAGGTCAGTCCGGGGCTTAACCCTATAACCGCTCCCCACACAGGTCTCTTGTACTCTTTTTGCAACTTCCAGTGAGCCTGTAATTATTTAAAAATAAAGAGTAAAAACAAAACCTAAAATGTTTTGCAACTTTTATGGCTGTGGGGGCTATGCCCTGACCTCAACTGTGATCCTTTTGTCGTGATGGTTCTAAGGCCTGTCAACTGACAAGCCCACCTGTGAGACAGCCACGAATTAGTAGTTTGAAGACTTGAAACAGGAGCAAGTCTTTGGGGACTGACTCTGGCTTCTAACTCTATTACTGTCACATCCTAACTCTAAGCACAAGAAGCCATGGGGCTAATATTCACCCTATCCTGTAATTCTTGTCTTCTCTTTCTTTGACTAGAGAATTTTTCTAAGAGTTTATTTGAGCCCAAACTAACAATGCCAGGAAGTAAGAAATTAAATGCTCCCTCCTGTATTTCTACTGAGCTATAGGGTTCCATGTCTATTTACATTATAACAATGATAACACCAGTAGAGAACTCTCTCAAGAGGCCCTTTGTGAGGTAGACAAGCCCCTCCCTTTCTTTTCCTTGCCATCCCTGAACATCTCTCTGAACTCTGTTGCCCAAGCCATGCATGATTCTCTGGAGGCCACCTAAAAAAAACCTTTGAACACAGCTTCCTGTATATGGATCTGTTTCTTTTCTCTTCCATTCTTTTTGTCTAATGAACTCATATTCTTTAAAAAGTGTAAGTCCCATCTCCACTAGCAAGCTTTCTGGATCCCCCACGTTCACAGCTTTCAACCCTATTCCAACAGGCAAATTTAACCTAATCTTCTCCCAGGCATCATACTGCAACCTCCATTAGAAAAAGCTCCATTAACACATTTATCTCACTGTACTGTCATTAGTAGTTTAAACACGTCTATTCCCACTGCATTGGAGATCCTTGGAGAGCAGAGATTTTGTGACATTCATTTTAATATTTTCAGTGCCTGAGAGCAATAACATGCTGTGGGTAATCAATAAATATTGAGTGAATGAAGGCGTCAGGTCAGTGACCTGCCAGTAGTCCAGGGAAAGCCAACCCAGGTTCTTGGGTAATTCCCAGGCGTTTTGCAGTTAGCAGGGCTCTGGCTGCTGTTCTCAAGCTCCTGTCTCTGGTGAGATTTCCTGTGGTTGTGACTGTGTCTCAGTTTCCTTATCTTCAATTAGCGGACAATGAAAGCATCTCCTCAGGGTTGTTGGAAGGACTACAAGAGATGATGCATCCAAAACTCTTAGCACAGTGTCTGGCAAAGGATAAAGTGTTGGATGACTGAGAGGAATGACTTGAGGTTACCTGTTCATTTACTGAGCACCCACCATATGTCGGGTTCTGCGGTAAATACACCATGTTAAGTGCAGAGAAGCAATCGCCAACACACTGGAGTGGTGGTCTTAAAACAGGTGGCACAGGAATCAGGGAAGGTTTCCTGAAACCTGAGTATTGTTAGGGAAGCAGCTTGGAAAGGTGGGTATTCTGGACACAGTCAGCAGGTTCCTGCTTGAAAGCTGCGTGGGAGAGAGGTGGGCCGAAGCGCTGGAATCGAAGTTGAGTTCCAACCTGTTTAGTTATTAGCTGCTTGACTTTGGCCAAGATACTGAATCTCTCTGAACTTCCGCCACAGTGAAAAAGCCTGTTACGAATACCCACCTGCCAGGGTTCTGGAGAGACCACCTGACGCTGTTGGCCAAGGTGCGCTCTATTTAGAAGTTACAAAACGCCCAGGCGAGTCACTATGGAACTACGGGGTTCGACGCTCCATACGTAGGAGCGTGAGTTTCCCTTGTGAGCATGCGCAGTGCGCCCGCGGCGCGGCCCGTCAGGCACTGCGGTAGGCGCCCTCGGGGTTGGCAGGACCCTGACCCCAAGATGGCGGCGCCCAGTGAAGTGGACGCACCTGCCTCCGGCCAAGGCAATGGGGAGAGCTGCTGTTTTGGATCCTGGCTAGATGGACGATTGGAGTCGCTGGGAGTGGACCGAGCTGTTTACGGCGCCTACATCCTGGGTGTGCTGCAGGAGGAGGAGGAAGAAGAGAAGCTGGACGCTCTGCAGGGTATTCTCTCTGCTTTCCTGGTGAGAAGCCCCAACTCATTTCTGGCCAGCCCCTGTCAGTACTTGGTATTCCCGTCCCCCTACCCAGTGTCCCAGAGGATTGGTGGGTGTTACCTGGGAGAGGAATACTCATTCTTGAGTTCTGGGCCATGGGGAAGGGGGCTACTCCCTATCCAGGGTTTGGGGAACCAGGAAGGTTATAGGTCCTTAGAGAGAGGAATGGCTTTCCCTTATTCCTGGCGACAAGGCTCTCTCGGATGCCTATGGGTATTTGGAAGGCGCTGAAATGCCTAAATCGGAGTTTTACCATAAACACCTAACGACCAGTTTATTTCCATCCGTTGACAGTGTGCAGAGGAGCGGGGGCGGAGGGGGGGGAGGAATAAAGTGCTCTGGGGTGTCTGTCCTTTAAGAGGCAGTGCCCCGGACTGTCCCATGACAAAAGCCTGTTTCGGTTCCTATTTTGGAGGTAGGAGTCCAAAAAAGGTAAGCTCACGCGGTAGAGGTCTTTTCATGCCTAGGCAAAACTGAAGCAAATATTGTGCTTTATCCTTTATAGTATTTACAAATGCAATATTCATTGTTGTGTTTGGGGGTGGCGTGGGGGAGTGGTTTGGAGTTGGGATAAAAGATCAGAGTTTTAAAAAAGAACGATAAACTTGGCACGTAGCCTCTTAGAGGCAGATTCAAGAATTCAGAAGTGTGTGCTTTAAGCTCTGTTTAAGTAGTCACCACATTGTCTGCTTTTCCTGATCATTTCTGCTGCCTTCATCTCTACTAACACTTACTTGGTGAAAGGGTAGTTTATGGATTAGGTACATGGTTGAAATATAACACGAATGCAGCTGTCCCTCTGGCAAGGGCCCCAGAGCATGCTCTGGTGAGACTTATTTTTGGGAAAGCCTTAACACAGCTTGTGATGCAGCTCATAAGTTCAGTGGAAATACAACACAGTAGAATACATTTTTTCCTTGGACCCTGACATTATAGGTTGTAGAGGGAAGGAGTAGGAGGTAAGCAATTTAAGTTAGTTTTTATTTCCAGCCGGGAAGTTTCTAAAGACTCTATGAAAAAGAAGTTGAAGTAACTTGGGTACCCATTGGTACCAACTTCTTGATTTTCGTGGTGTCATTATTTGGAGCTGTAGGCCTGCTGGTAAAGACAGGCACGCATTTGCCTTAGACTATTAACAGTCTCTTGGCGTGGACGTGATAACTCTTGGGGAAGGTACTGAGTTGGATATATCGGCCAAAGAAGATTTCACAGAGGAGAAAGGTTTTGACTTAGGCGACCGGTTGTTGCTCCAAAAGCACGAGGAAGACTGCCCTGAGCTGGTGGGAATCCTTTCCTCCGGATCTTGGCAGGATGAAGTGGGCGCCCTTGACCTGGCAGGTGTGGATTCTGGGACTTACACACAGGGTTACTTCTGCGTCCAGAGCCTCGAGAGAGAACCATACTCTCTGTTCCGTGGTTCCCAAACCCTCTTCGTGGTTTCTTCTCATCACCAGTTGTGCCCTCTGCATCGGCTTTGTTCAGGTTGAGGGTTCTCTAGGAAATTAATTAATCGGTCTACTTTTCCACCCAGGAAGAAGATTCCCTTCTTAACATATGCAAGGAGATTGTGGAACGATGGTCAGAAACTCAGAATGTTGTCACCAAAGTGAAAAAAGAAGGTAGTTCTGATGTCTAGCCTCTATTGCGTTTTCCAATAACCTTTACTATACAACTGTCAGGGAGAGAGTTTTTAGTTTTCTCCATTGAATACTCATTTTCCCTAAGGTAGTTTAACCTGGCAAACAGCTTTAACTTTTTAACTGAATATTGGTTCCCTTTTCCCTTTCCTACTTTTTCACTTCAGCTGACCACAGTTATCTTCATTGTGGTTTATTCTTTTTTTCTTTTTAATTCTCTTTCCACTGCCCCTTATGGATTTGCATTGCAGGCATAGGATCACCTTTTTTATATTCTCATTTCATAACACAAAATTATAATTGGCCTTTTGCTTTATTCAGCTAAGCCCTTAACTCTTTAAAATGAAAAAAGAAGTGAGTGAATTTACTCAGCATTAGGATGCAGAAAACTCAAATAATTAAAGCCAAACTTACTAGTAAAGAGAATCTATTCTAAACTCTCTACACTAATAGTTCTCAGTCTTGGCTGTATTTTAGCATCACTTGATTTACTTTTAAAAATGCTAGTGCCTGCTCCACACCATGAACCAATTATATAAACATCTTTGGTGTTGAGTCCCAGGTGTTGGTATATTTTTAAGAGTTTCCCCAGATGATTTTTTTTTATTAAATATATTTTATTGATTTTTTTACAGAGAGGAAGGGAGAGAGATAGAGAGTTAGAAACATCAATGAGAGAGAAACATCGATCAGCTGCCTCCTGCACGCCCCCCACTGGGGATGTGCCCGCAACCCAGGTACATGCCCTTGACCGGAAATCGAACCTGGGACCTTTCAGTCTGCAGGCCGATGCTTTATCCACTGAGCCAAACCGGTTTTGGCAGATGATTTTTTTTTTTTATTGTCTAAAGTTTTACATATGTCTCCTTTTCCCGCAATTGACCCCCCCCGCCATTCCCACCCCCAAGGGTAAGCCCCCACCACCCCAATGTCTGTGTCCATTGGTTATGCTAATATGCATGCATACAAGTCATTTGGTTGATTGCTAACCCCCCCACTTCCCTGCCATTTGTCTCTGGATCGATTTTTTTTATTGTCTAAAGTTTTACATATGTCTTCTTTTACCCCAATTGACCCCCCCCTCCAGCCATTCCCACCTCGGGCAAGCCCTCACCGCCCCAGTGTCTGTGTTCATTGGTTATGTTAATATGCATGCATATAAGTCCACAAGTCCTTTGGTGCTCTCTAACCACCCTCCCTCCCCACCATTTGTCTCTGAATCTATTCTTGTTCATCACATTATTTTGATCATTATATCCCACATATGAGTGAGATCATGTGATATTTACCTTTCTCCGACTGGCTTGTTTCGCTTAGCATAAGGCTCTCCAGTTCCACCCAGATGATTCTAACATGTAGCCAAGCATGAGACCCACTACTTGACACCATTCCTCCTCCTTTGAGAATGGAGAACATAACAGTTGATTTTCTTTTAAAATAATCCAAGAACCTCACCTGGCATAATTATCATCCTGGAAGGGACCAGCTTAAGTTGATTCTAGATCCTTCTGAGGTTTCTGGGTTGAGAGGGGAGAAAGATGCATATTTAGAGGCTTAATTTCCTATGGTTTTAATGTAGTGCTTTTCAACCTCTCTTTTTTTTAAAGCAGCAGAACTTCAATATAGAAAACAAATAAAAGCAGGGCTGCTCTGATTGAAGACAGATACAAGACCTAAAGCCTGGCCTGCATGGCCTTTCCTTGCCTTTCTCATCGACACCTCCTTTGAACCCCAGGGCTCTAAGGAGTCAGCAGATGCCATTGCCTTTACTCCAAGCACTTCCTGGGTGGACTAGTGGCTCGGTGAGCTTGTTTTTTCTCACATATCACCTTGTTGTCCCTCTCTCCTCTTCCACCACCTCCCAGACGAGGTACAGGCCATTGCTACCCTAATTGAGAAACAGGCACAGATTGTGGTAAAGCCCAGGATGGTGTCAGAAGAGGAGAAGCAGAGAAAAGCTGCCCTCCTGGCCCAGTATGCTGATGTGACAGATGAAGAAGAATATCCTTTTTGGAGTCTCAGCACCATTTCCTGTGGCTCAAGCCAGAAGCATTTGCTGGTTTATTATGAGCCTTGGGAGGCTGCCAATCCCCCTCTGTAGCTTAATTTTCTCTAAAATGGCAGTGATCTGTGGCCTTGTGTGGGTGTGAGGAATGAAGTTGGAATAGCTGACACCAGACCTACATATTTTATCACATAGTTAAGTATGTTTCTGAAAACTTCAGTGTAAAACAATGCCTTAGTAATGGACCATTTATATTGTGTTATTAGAAAGTAAGATATAGCTTTGGTTCTTTACTTCTCTGTGCAGTACCATGTAACTTACTGCACAGAAACTTACACGTCGCTTTATAGTCTTTACTAGAGGCCCGATATGTGAAGATTCGTGCAAGAGTAGGCCTTCCTTCTCCTGGCTGCCAGCACTGCCTTCGCTCCGGCCGGAGTCGCCTTTCCGTCTTCGCTCCGGCCCGGAGCCGCCTTTCTGCCTTCCCTCTGGCCTGGAGCTGCCTTTCTGCCTTCGCTCCGGCCAGGGCTGCCTTCCACCTCTCACCTTGTTGCGTCAATTTGCATATTCCCTCCTTATTGGCTGTGGGCGCCACCATCTTTGTCAAGGAATTATGGTCAATTTGCATATTCTGTCTTTATTAGATAGGATTTCTTTCACAGTTGAAAAGGAAACTGATGCCCAACAGATGGATGGCTGATCAGAGACATTCATGTAGTTAGTGGTAAAACCAGGCCTAGAACCTGGATATTTTAGGATAAAGGATCCCCAAATTTGGAGCAGTTTCATTTGAATCTTAAACAAAAAATTCCAGTGACCACATAGTTAAAAGTGAGACTGAACCCCCGAGTAACACCAGGAGAAACCTGGGATTTGAATGGCTACTGCATGAAAAGAAAGTGTTGCTGGTAGGAGCAGGTTTGGCTCCCTGTGACTTTGACATTTGTCTAGGAAAAGCTTGTTTATGGAGTGGACATCATACCAGAAATGTCAGCTGCCTAAGCATGAGTTTAGGAAAGAATTCTTAGGCTCTTTTGGGCCAAATTCTCTTCTAGTTTTTCCTCATGATTTTTCTTCCTAGGTTTGGCAGAGCTATGGTTCCCGTTACAAAATCTCATTTCTTAGGCTATAAAAGAGTGTTTTAAGCAATGGTTTTCTGGGGGACTTGTTAAAATGCAGATTACGGGGCTCTACCTACCAGAGTTTCTGATTTAGTAGACCCAGAATCAGGTCCAAGAATGTGCATTGCTACCAAGCTTCCAGGGAGCTGTGAGCACTGTTTTAGAGGTCGTCTCGCCATCCCCTGGCTTCCGGGTGATGTGGCAGGCCACCCACACCAGCTTCACTTTCTCTTCAGCCTGCAAGAGAAGGCTCTTACGGAAGCTCTGAACAGTCCTCCCTAAGTTGAGACTTCTAAAGATGACTCCCCTGGGTTACTACCACATCCCTGACAGTGTCCTTCCATTCACTGTGCCTTTCCTACCCATCAGTTTATTGAATGTTTTCTCATGTTGGATTGGGATGTGCTAACCTTTGTTTTCCATCCGATTTTCCTTAACATCACTTACCGAAGCAGAAGAGAAGGATGATTCAGGTGCCACCACAATGAACATCGGTTCTGACAAACGTATCCTTCTCGGTGTCCATCCCCATGTGCTTCTCCACAGATGCCTCGTGAGGATCAGTTTTTATTTTGCTGTCATTGCTGGGGGCACTCATGTCAGGCCAGCATTGTGAGCCCCATTTCTAGTACAGCTCTAAGTGGTCAGTTTAGCAAGAACTTGCCCCAAAGAAGACATGTTAACATGTACTGTAAGGGGTTAGCTTAGAGGAAGGATTTCTACGGGAAAATTAGAATCTGTACTCTCTGGATATAGTACTGGTTTCCCAGCACTGTGGAAGCAGTTAAAATAACATTGAAGTTTTGATCTTTGTCCTCAAAAACCTTATTTGTTGGAAAGAGAGCATAAATACCAAATGCTTTTAAGCTAAAAACATGGATGGGCAAAAGTAGGTTTACAGTTGTGAGTACTCAAAACACAGTTTATTCTTTTTTTTTTTTAAGAGAGAGATTTGGTATGTGCATCTCTGTTACTCAGGGAGTCTTTTTTAAAAAAAAAAATATATATTTTATTGATTTTTTACAGAGAGGAAGGGAGAGGGACAGAGAGCTAGAAACATCGATGACAGAGAAACATCGATTAGCTACCTCCTGCACACCCCCCACCGGGGATATGCCTGCAACCAAGGTACATGCCCCTCACTGGAATTGAACCTGGGACCCTTCAGTCCGCAGGCCGACGCTCTATCCACTGAGCCAAACCGGTCAGGGCTATTCTTTTTTTTAATCCTCACCCGTGGGCATGTTTTTATTGATTTTAGAGAGGAAGGGAGGGAAAGAAACATCAGTGTGAGAGAGAACATTGACCAGTTGCCTCCTGTATGTCCCTCAATCTGGGATTGAACCTATAACCTGTCTATGTCTTTGCCATGACCAGGAATTGAACCCAAGACCTTTTGGTTGTGGGATGATGCTTCAACCAACTGAGCCACACCGGCCATGGCCAGAGTTTGTTTATTTATTTTAAAATACATTTTTATTAATTTTTAGAGAGAGAGGAACGGAGAGTGAGACAGAAACGATGATGAGAGGGAAACATTGATTGGGTGCCTTCTGCACGCCCCCTGCTGGGGATGGACCTGGAAACCCGGGCATGTGCCCTGACCGGGAATTGAACCGGTGACCTCTTGGGGCATGAGTCAACCACTGAGCCACATTGGCTGGGACAGAGTTTATTCTTGTATTATTATTTATTAGTATTACAATTGTTAACCTACTTTCCCCAACCCGGTGTGGACAGATTGAGACATATGTGCTAAGGAAAGTCCCTAAGAGCAGAATCACTTATGAGAAGCTTCTCAGAGAATGTGGATTTAGAAACCCCCTTCATAAAGGTGAGAAATATGGTGGATTATCTGGGGGACCTGGGTATTTTAAGGAGACATTTACTTTAAAGCACTGAAGCAGAAAAAGTTTTGTTGTTTTTTTTTTGTTAACCCTCACCCGAGGATATTTTCTCCATTGATTTTAGAGAGAGTGGGAAGAAGTGGGGGGTAGACAGAGAGAGGAGGAGAGAGAGAGAAAATTGATGTGAGAGAGACACATCAGTTGGTTGCCTCCTGCATGTGCCCCACCAGGGCTGGGGATTAAACCTGCAACCTAGGTACGTGCCCTTGACCGGGAATCGAACCCAAGATCCTTCAGTGTGTGGGCCAACACTCTAAACATGGATCCATACTGGTTAGGGCAGAAAAGTTACGTTTTAAGAGTAGAGAGGAGCTTGTCTGGTAGTAACAGGTTATGTTTTTAAAGTCATAAGAAATGAAGGGGGTAAAGTTTTTGGCTGGGTATTTTCTAACTGTGGCTAAACTTACTATTTTATAAATTCAGAGTTTGTAGTTAATAGAACATGGTTTCATTAATGCTTTAGTGGTCTAGGAAAACAAATTGATATAATAAGATTAAACAACTTATTTTTCTCTTCAAGCATTTTAACAGTGCCAAGTACATATTTTGCCATTTACATTAATACTCTGTTCACTAAAACTAGCATAGTTTTTACAACAATATTCTGCCATTGAATGATATAGGTACTTATTCTAGAATAAAATTTTATTTTCATAAAATATTTAGATTTAGGTAAGTCTGAAATAGATTTTTATTCTGAAGGTTAGTTTTTAACTTTTGTAATGATAGTTGTAGGATTTCCCATTAGACCAAAGATAAACATAAGGATTAAAAAAACAATAACTGAGAATAGGTAGAAAGTATTCAAGACTCAGCATGTAAACAGCAAGAATGAAGAGAGAGAGCAGTAGCTGGGTCTATGTGACCTCTACCTTCATCCCTTAACTCAGTGGTCGGCAAACCGTGGCTCGCGAGCCACATGCAAGCCATGGTTTGCCGCTCTGTTGACCAATGAGTTTGCCAACCACTGCCTTAACTCATTGTAGTTCTGTTCCGAAATACCAATGTGGAAGATGTCCTCAATGCCCGAAAACTGGAGCGAGACTCGCTTCGAGATGAGTCCCAAAGGAAGAAGGAACAGGACAAGCTGCAGAGGGAGAAGGACAAATTAGCCAAGCAGGAGCGCAAGGAAAAGGAAAAGAAAAGGACACAGAAAGGGGAACGAAAGCGATAACCTTGGTCAACTCTATTCTTTCTCCTCGTGAACTGATCAAAGGGAGATCTGGTTGTGCACATGTGTAATTTAAAAGAAATGAGAGAACATGGCAGAGTGGTTTCTCAAGGCATTTCCCCTTTTGTTTACATGGTCAAAAGGAAAATCACAAACACTTCTAATTACAAAATGTGCCATGTTTCTGTAGTGTGAGTATTCAGATTGTTGTTGATATCAGTACCAAAGATCTGGAGTGGGGGCAACCTTTATATTTTAGTACTGAAGTCCTGTGCTCCTTTTGGCCACTTTCAAAAGTCTTCCCTCACCTTGGATAAATAGCAGGAATATTCAGAAAGTGGACAGTTACAGTTTTTATCCTGAAGGAGCAGAATCATGACCACTCCTTCCCTGAGATGAAATGTGGGGGTGTAATTTGCTTCAGAAGTACTATTCACTCCTAAATGTATTAAGACTCAAATAGAAAGCTAATGAAGTCAGACCTTATGTTGCATGGCAACAAACTAGGAAAATGAGAAGAAATTATTTGATGGATGTTCTAGACTTGAGAATTAAAATACAAATTTACCCTATGGGAGGAAAGGAAGTATCTTTTTAAAGTAACAATAGTTATAATTTTCCTCTAGGTTGTGATTTTAAGAAGGGTGTGTCAGTATTGTGTGCAAGAATATCATTGTTAGCTAGATTCCTCTTGATTGCTAGTAGAGATTTTAGTCCTGATTTGCCCTAAAACATGAGTATAAAGACCTGATAATTACAGGTTTAGAGGAACTGCCTTTTCAGGAAGAAACACTGGAAATCTCTATTAACACACAGATATTTAAGAGTGTACATAATAGGTGCTCAATAAATTGAGTGGTAAAATTGCTTGGGAGAGTCAAAAGTGAGCAGGAACTCTCTATTTCTACTTTTGTCACAAATTACATTCAATTTTAAATCAGGCCTTTCTCCTTCAGGCAAGATTGTCAAGAAGTCTGAAGAGAACAATTTCTTCAACAAAACAAAGTAGATATTTTATACCAGGGGTCAGCAAATTACTGCCTGCAAGACAAAGTTGGCCTAGTCTGTTTTTGTATGGTGCAAGTTAACAATGGATTTTGTTTTTAAAGGGTTGATAAAGAATATATGACAGAGACCTTATGTGGCTTGTAAAGCCTAAAATATTTACTATCTGAACCTTTGGAGAAAAAGTTTGCTGACCTCTGTTTTATACCATTGAGATTAACAAAAGTTTTTACCTTTGTGCAGAAGGTAAAAAGAAGCATGGTTAAGGAAAAGATGTGTTACCACTATACACTCCTATAACCGTGGCATTCGCAAATTAAAAAAAAAATAACCTTTTTAAAAAATAAACTTTATTTAAAGCAGTGTCTTCCGATTTATTCTGATTCTTTTCAGCTACCTATGGAGATGAATTCTGTCATTAGGAATGTGTTGAATTTTACCTTATGCTTAGCCCTAATAACTTCTTCTACAAGTAGAACTTCCTAAAATCCATAAATTCTCTGCCTCAGTTTTCCTTTCTGTGAGGTTGGGTATTGGGAGATCAGAAAGATTACCTTGTGTTTTGGAAAGTCAGTAAATTGGCTTTGAAGTACCATTGTAATCTTAGAACTTTATGTGGCAGTAGCAATAGCCTGTGTCTACAGATAGCGTATGAGAGTATTTTAATTTAGTAAATTCTTATTTTTGGTTAATTCTCACCTTGATTGGGTCTCTGGAGCAGTGTTGGGTTATATCCATGGACCCATGAAAGGTACTTGTTTCAATCTGCTATAACGGCAGTTAATTCTTTCTTCTGGGTTGTTATTATGCATGCATTAGTTTGGTGTCTATGATCAGTGGTGTTTGGCTGCACGGCCAGTCTTTTTGTCGTTTGCTAGCTCATATCTACTCTCTTAAAGTGGTATGGCACAGGCCCATTTAGACTATGGCATGTTACTCTTTGGTCCTTTGTGTGGAGTTAAACAGAAGCTTCCATAGTTTTCGATTAGAGCCACAGGGCTGGCAATTTTTGGAACCCGTTAATATCTTTTGGCTCAATGTATGTTAAGTGTACACTTGAACTAATGTTTAAACAGAAAAAGATCAGCTCATTAAGTTTTTTTTTTTTTTTTTTTAGTTCATTAGGCTTTGTTTATTCATTTAACTCAAGAGCTAATAAATCTTTACGTCTACAATGTTCATTATTGCAAAGGACAACTTTTAAACAATATCACATGGTATGATTGATACTTTAAAGCCACATTTGGGATTTCAATCATAATGTTAATTCCCCTTCAACTGGGAAGAACACTGATCTAATTCAAGGTAGTTTTCAACCACCTTTATAAAAAGTGCGTTTTCTATTTTTAAAAAATCTTTATTGTTGAAAATATTCATATGTTCCCCCTTTTCCCTCATTGACCTCTTCTAGCCTGTCCCTATCCCCTAACCCAGGCCTTCACCACCCTATTGTCTGTGTCCATGGGTTGTGCATATATGCATACAAGTTCTATGGTTGATCTCTTCCCACTCACCTACCTTTCCCCACCTTCCCTCTGAGGTTCAACAGTCTGTTCCATGCTTCTATGTCGCTTTTTCTATTTTTTTTTTTAATTGAGTATATACCAAATTCTTTTGGGTTAGAAATGATGGGAGCATCAGTTTTATCAGTTTCACTACAAGTCTTATGTGATACTAAGTTTATAAGGTTTTCATAGGTTGTTAATTCAGAAGCACAATACATAAGAGCCATCCATTAGAAAGGGACAACCAACTAATTTGAGAATTATCTACAGGGTGAAATGATAAACGAAATTTCAAAGAATTTTTATGTTTGGTTTTTGTTAATGGACTAATGTTTCATTTTGACCACTGTCATTGTCAAAGCTTCCCCAGAATTTTTACCCTAGTTTGCCTGAATCAGCATAAAGTGGGAGCAGAAGTTTCATCTTGAAGGAGGTAAGGTTAGATGCAAAGGTATCTAAATGGTATTGATTTATCTACTAACATTTTTACTTAATGTGTTAATTGTAATGAAATTGAAAATTCAGCACCAGTTTTTATCAGTTAAATGAAATTTGGTTTTCTGACATAAGTGACTCTTCAAGTTAGAAACTAATACAAATGTAAAAAATAAAACCAAATATTTTCAACAAAATAATTTATTTTCCTGAGAGACTAAATTAGTACAATATTTGTTATTATAACATCCAACATGTCTTATGTCAAACTTAACCACTTTCTATGCAGTGACTGCGGTGGGTGATCTATTTTATTTGACTACCTTCAATGTAATTAATTTGGTAGTTCTAAGGCATATCAGTGATCAAAATGTTTCTCCCCACAGTTACTCCTGAATTCTCTCAATCAGTTTCTTCCGCACATCATCTAAAGAAAATTTATGTGGTGTGATTACACTCTTTTTATACCAGGATTTCTAAAACTAGGAAAAACACCAACATTTAAAACATCAGTGTTTCTAGTCAAGGATAGTTCAATTAAATTTCATCAATACATTATATCATAGTTTAACTCATGCTAGAAATGTTAAAACCCAAGATCTGAGTCACATAATATCAACATTTCATATTAATGAATAAATTACTTGGGTTCCATACAAAGATATTAAGTGATGAGAAACAGCAAAAGCCAAGCTTTCAAGAGCTCTTAAAAAATACAGAAGCAAACTAATGAACACAACTACACAAAATATACATTAACCAATTGCAAACTAAACTAGTTAAAGGCTAACCTTAAAAAAATACATTTTAAAACTTCGTGATACCCTCAAAAGGCAGCAACTAAGGGTATTAAAACAATAGTCATTATTTTAGTTACTGTGCATCAAATCTAAAAGATCCAGATAAAGGAAATGTTATGTTTCGATTCAATGTAAATACTTTAAAATTGGAAATATTTAATAATTGATAGTATAATTAAATTTTAAGAATATACACAAATGATTTGAACAGATTTTATATTCAGTAACTTGCATGGTTTTTACACTGGCACTTTTATCACTAATTTAGGAGAATCAGATGCATTTCCCTCCATATACTTAGGTACTAAGATTTCAAATTATAAATATGGTAGTAGTTTAAATATTAAAATTTTACATGAATATTGGGTTCATTCTTGTTTTCCTCTGTTTCCTAGGTATTATCCAGGAAAACACTTTTTGTTGTAAGGAAAACACTTTTAAATCACAATCAAAACTTGTCTTGGTTACTAGACTGTAGCCATAATTGGGTTACAGTCATTTAGATTCATTATTTGGAATTATACTTACTAAGGCAGACCTAAATGAAACTTATCTTCTAGAAGAATTTCACATTTGCATTTACCTGCACTGCAGAATAGGTTTAAGCAATATTTTAGCTGTTAGGAAATATTTAATTTACTTAAACTTATCTTCGACTACTCAGAATTCTGAGTAGTCAACTTTCCCTTTGAGTTCACTTTAAACTATATTTGATTCATTCCAAATAGATTTTTAAATTGAAGTTAGACTTCATTAAGGTATTAAACTCTTAAGTCTGAAAAAATGCATTGAAATTTTCAAGTTTGACAAGTTCATTACAATTGTTGAGCATGTCTTGATACATTTACTTATCAGCTTTTTATTTCTGCTGGTATTTCCTTAATGTTTATTTGTGTCACCTCTCTGATTCATTGGATTGCTACTATTTATGCTTTCATGGACTTTATCTTCACAGTTTACTATATCTTGTAAAGCCTTTTCCACATCTGTTTGGCCAGTTGTATTGGCTGTTTTAGGCAAGGTCATCTGCAGTGCACACCACAGAGTAGTGCGTGCCTTCCGAGTAGCCACACACATCTCTTTAATTGCTGCAGCAAGGGCAAAAACATCTGTAAAAGAAACATTTAGAGTCAGTTCACATTAGATACCATTTAAGTTTTCCTTACCTCTTAAAGCCCAGTGCTGAGCTACTACATGATCAAACATCATCTATATATATAAAAGGCTAATATGCAAAGTGTTCCCTCGGGAGTTTCACCAGGAGACCAGGAGTTTGATCACTCGCTATGATGTATCTGACCACCAGGGTGCGGTGAGGAACAAAGGAAGGCCCCAGTCGACCCTGATCACTGGCCAGGCTTAGGGACCCTAGCTGTGCACAAATTTCATGCACTGGGCTTCTAGTACTTTTTATAAAAGAAGGGTAGGAATTGACTAAGTCAGTGGTTGGCAAACTGTGGCTTGCAAGCCGAGCCGCATGTGGCTCGTGAGCTGCAGTTTGCTGCTCTGTTGACTGAGTTAACCAAAGTTCTTGACTTAATATATATTTAAAAGTGTTGACACTTTATTCTGACTTGTACGATGACTATGCTTTTGGTAGAACACAGACTTTGATGGAATTATAATTAAGTGGATCAAGTTAACAAAACAGATCAAGGTACTTTTGGAGTAGATTATGTGAGCATCTTTACCAAATTATTCTTTAGATAAGTGAAATCTTTAAATCAGATTCTAAGGTTAAAGGTCAGAATTCTATTAACATTCCAACGATCTCATTGCCTTATCAAAGTAATATGCATTAATATTTGTACCTCTGTCATCTTGGCATCTAGGAACTCCTTGCTTTTGACGATTTGAAGCATTAACAATTTCATCCTTTCTACGTGACTGTACAATGTGAATGGACTCCAAGTGTCTATCAAGAGCAGTAGAAATATTGGCATGAAGGGGAGAGCTTCGAAGACGTTCCATCTTGCCTAGTAAAGTTACAACCTGAGGGAAAGATTTTAAATTTTGATAAGGCATGTAACCACATTGCCCTGTCATTAACTTAAAAACAAATCTTCAAAAAAAACAGAATAGAGTAATACTATTAATTCAATAAATAATTGAATGCTTATTATGTCCTGACACCATATTGGGGGTAAGAAAGAGGGAAAGTCTATCTTTTGTGCCTACTTGTATTCGTTAATTCTAAAAGCTTTTTAGGTATTCAGTTAATGGGAATAAACAGTGGAAAAGTCAAACCTTCTAACATCCCCATATCATTCACAGTTAGTGCAAATACAAGATCCAACACTGTTTTTGGCAAATAGTGTTATTAGGAGGTAACTGCAATCTGAAGGGGAAAAAAATAAGCTAAAAGGGAGAAATCCTAGACTGATTAATCCTCACTTCAACAAGTCCTTTATGGGCCTCCAGTGTTCTCCTTTTGGAAATGAGAAACATTCAGATAATGGTCCTGAGCTAGTGGCAGTTTTAAAGAATCCATAATCCAGAAAATGTTGACTTAAATTACATTGAAATAATAAAAAAAATCTTATCAGAACTGCTAAGAAAAATTAGGAAATTCCTCAATCTTCTGGTTAATTACACTTTTAAAAGGGCACTGGTATATTAGATCAGTAAGGGGAGTATGTTTCATATTCCTAACTTGTTTCCCAAATTCTAACCTTGGAAGGTGTGAGGAAAGAGAACTTTTTGAATAACTGCCCTTGGGAACTAAATGATTTAAAACTGCCCTGGCCAGTGTGGCTCAGTTGGTTGGGTGTTGTCCTATACACCGAAGGATTACAGGTTCGTTTTCCAGTCAGGGCACAAGCCCAGGATTGCAGGTTTGATCCCGGTGAGGGGCGTGCAGGAGGCAGCCAGTCGATGTTTCTCTTCCTCTTTCCAAAAATCAATTTTAAAAATCTTTAAAATTCACATAAGCACTTAGTGTTCAGTGATTGGGAAGAGTAGTAAAATACCTCTCAAGAAGCTGAAGGCACCTAAATCAATGCCTCTACCCGCACATTCATATCAAGTTTATTTGAAATAGGTTTATGCCAGTTTAGGTCCATAGAGAGAACAAAAGTGTACTGGTACTAAATATTTTCCTCCCAATTGTACAATCGGCTAGATCCTTGAAGGGATAACAACAGAAAAAAAACCCCAATATAAAATATTCCAATGAACTTTCAATTACATATTTTTTTAAATAAGAATTATTTTGAATAAGTGATAAATGTAAAGAAGAAATTTGCACCAGTGATTTTTTAATAAACTTTAAAAAGATTTCAGAATTCTATAAAACTAGCATACTAGAAAATAATACATGTGAAAATCTTTTTCCCTTTGTATATTATTGATCTAACTAGAGGCCCAGTGCAAGAAATTCGTGCATGGGGGTGTGTGTTCCTCAGCCCAGCCTGCACCCTCTCCAATATGGGACCCCTCAAGGGATGTCCGACTGCCCCTAACTGCCCTCCCCTGCAGGCCTGGTCCCTCCCAACTGCCCTCCCCTGCTGGCCTGAATGCCCACAACTACCCTCCCTTGCAGGACTGGTCCCTCCCAACTGCCCTCCCCTGCTGGCCATCTTGTGGTGGCCATTTTGTGTCTACATGTGGGCAGCCATCTTTGACCACATGGGGCAGCCATCTTGTGTGTTGGAGTGATGGTCAATTTGCATATTACTCTTTTATTAGATAGAATGTTGCTAAATATAGATAAAAAAAATTATGGCAGCTATAAACATAACCTTCTAACTTAATGTGACACATTACCAAAGCTGGTAAGCCCTAGCTGGTTTGGCTTAGTGGATGGAGTGTCGGCCTGTGGACTAAAGGGTCCTGGGTTCGATTCTGGTCAATGGCACATGCCTGGACTGCAGGCTCAGTCCCCAGTGGGGACTTTCATTATTGATGTTTCTATCTCTCTTTCCCTCTCCCTTCTTCTCTGAAATCAATTAAAAAATATATATATTTTTAA
This sequence comes from Corynorhinus townsendii, assembly GCA_026230045.1. Lineage (NCBI taxonomy): Eukaryota > Metazoa > Chordata > Mammalia > Chiroptera > Vespertilionidae > Corynorhinus > Corynorhinus townsendii. The sequence continues at coordinate 14,453,278 of JAPDVU010000009.1, forward strand.
AAAGCTGGTAAAAGTATATTTCTTAACAACCAGTTTGTAATCCTTTGATTTATTGCTGAGAAATGTATTACTGAGAAAAAGGAGTTTTAACTTGAAATGGTATTAAGAAAATATAATAAAAGACTGACGTTTTTATTAACATCTGGCTGTAATCCATGTCAGTATTTGACTGTACACATTGATAAATTCCATTGTACGAATTTTTAAAAATATATATTTTTATTGATTTCAGAGAGGAAGGAAGAGGGCGAGAGAGAGAGAAACATCAGTGATGAGAGAGAATCATTGATTGGCTGTCTCCTGCACGCCCCCCACTGGGGATCGAGCCCACAAGCTGGGCATGTGCCCTTGACCAGAATTGAACCTGGGACCCTTCAGTCTGAAGGCCAGTGCTCTATCCACTGAGCCAAACTGGCTAGGGCCAAATTTATAAATTTGATAAAAGAATCTCAACTGACCTAGGCTGAAAGCTAGGTAAAACCAATATTTTCCACTGAAATAGTTCATATCTATATTTTAAAGACAGCATGGTACAAAGTAAGAAGCTGATGTTCAATAAAACAGGCTTATGTTGATTTTTCTAATTCCTAAAGTGGCTTTCACGCAATCATAGAAGCAACCTATTTCCTTGCATGCTTTTTCTCAGGAATCTTCATCAGATTTTACTTAGAAAGCTGTGGCTTTTTAAGAGAGGAATATCAAAAAAGAAAAAAAAATTATCTTACTCTAGTAAAGTTGATTAGAAAATCCTGAAATTACAAGAGATAATAGGAACAATCATTTCTTAAATTACAAAAGGACTTAATATCAGTATTTTATACATTTTATTTGAAGTGACATACTACTTTCCCCAAACAAGGCTAATGTATAAAAGTATGCATACCTACATACATCAGTTTATCAGTATTTAATACACTGCTGTGTATACTTATTTGGTGAATAACTTAATACAGGGTTAAGAAATGAAATATGGTAATTCCCTATTAATTTATCATCCTGTATAATGCAAGCACAGCTTGCTCATCAAGCTAGAAAACAAATGTTTGTGACTAAGAAATGGGACTTTCCCTGTAAATAATATTCAAAATGGTTTTGCTTTAAAAAAAATTCTGTTGATTAGCTTCACTGCCAATTTGGGTTTGAAGAGGAACCATTGAAGTTATTAAACCTAGCTTTAAATAATTGAGTGGGACTATTTTCCCTTTCCTAAATATTAATCAGTTCTAGGACCAAACATGGAAAAGAACATACTTCAGAGGGTTACACATAAGTGTGATTTAAAAATCCTTTAGAATTCTAACTTACTGAAATGTTATAAGATTTTATCAAGCAATTTAAAAGTCTACTATTGGAAGTGTTTATAACATACCCTGGCTTGTTCTCGAAGTTCATCCACAATTAAGCGATCAACTCTAGATGGGTTGGAAGTCAGCCTTGGAATTGGAGTATTGTTAGTACTGGATACTTTTTTTCCTGGGTAATTCTTGGCAAGGGCCAATTCAGTCTGTAAAAAATTATATAATTTTTAGATGATGAATTTTCCAAATGATTCAATGGTAATATTTTTCTTAGGCCTAAGCAAAAAATTGAAAATTACTCCTTTAAATAATTGTTTTGGTATCAAAAGGCAACAAATACAAACCACAGTATTTTTCTGTCATACTTAATACAAATAAAATACCTGGATACTCCAACAGTTTAATACTTTAAAAATTAAAAGAAATTAAATTTTAACCCATTGAGGAAAAAGTCTACTTAATTGGCAAAATAAACTTTACATAAGTAACAATTCTTTTTAACCCCAAACTTTTTTATTTTTATTCTTTACATATTTAAGCTTTATTTTTATTGGTGTCACTATTACAGATGTCTCCATTCCTCCCACTCCCAGCTTTTTGTCTTTAAATCACTTAATTCCTTATAGTCAAGGATTTAACAAATACTGCCCATTAGAGAAGAATTCAGCTTAGAAATAAAGCAAATACTCAAAGCACACTAAGATAAACAAAAGATGATGTAGGGGACATACTAAGTTACTCCTAACTGGATAGAGCTTTGTTACCTTTTTTCTCTCCTTTTCTAATGCTCTCCATTGTTCATAGCATTCTTCCAGACGAATATGAAGTTCACTGGCTGGTCCACTACGGGTTTTAATTGGTCTTTGAAATCCAAAAGTTGGCACAAAACCAGAAAAGGAATTATCACCATACATCATATCATTAAAATAAGGGTATATATGGCTTAAGTCATCATAAGAAAATAAATCATAGGAATCCAAGAATGGAACAACTGAATGGCCAAATGGGTGAGTGGATCTTAGGGGAAACCCATTTGAACCAAGCTGTTGAAAACTCTGATTATGTCTTAAATCTCCCATCATATAATTAGCAAAGCATGACGCCTGTGTGCGATTTACACGGCTATTAATATTGTTATCTCCACTTCCCTGTCTCTGGCTATTAAAATGACTCTGTGCCTCCAACAGATCTTGATATGTATTTTGAGATAATCCATCTAAATGCTTTGCACCTTCCTCAGCATCATAATGTCCACTCTGAGGCTTAGTTTGAAAATTATGTTTGTTTACATTTTCAATGATCCCAAACTGCTGAACTGAGTAATTATCACAAAATCCGTTTGGCTGCTTTATTTTTTTATCTGTAACCAATTCAAAGAGATTTTCTTCAGCAGTCTTTGTCAGTCCTTCCATGTGATTGACAGATTGAATTCTTTCTGCACCATTATAATTGAAATCAAAACTAGAAAATGCTGAAGGGTTTTCTTGGCAATACTTCTGAAACAAATTGCTATTTGGAGTTAAATTTGTGGATGATAGTTGGGGAAAATCTGAAGAATGGTTAGAACCTTTTGAAGCTGCATTTAAATGACTATTTAATTTCATCAAGTTACCTTGATTTCGATAAGGAATAGGAGTGTTACTTTTTGTGTGGACATTCATCCAAGTTGGTCTATTTAAGTTGATACCTCCTGAAGATGTTGCTGAGTTTGACAATAAAGTCACTGATTTAAAATACTCAGAATTTGGGGGGTCAGCTTTAGCAAACTGTTGCTTTTCTGTGACATTAGTGAAATCATTAGCTGGACAAACTGTATGAGGTTTTAGTCCATATTCTGATTTTAAACCAAAATCAGCAGTGAATGCTGCTTCCTTTGCAAACTGTTTTTCTGTCAGGTGTGGTGTAGTTTTTGGAAATGTGAAATTCTGCTGGTCAGGTATTGTCTCTTCCATTTTTTTCTGATTTGCTGGTTTAACCTGAAATAACTTTGTGTAGCTGTCTGCTTCTACAGTTGGTGTTTCAGGTGTGCCATTGGCTAATTTTTTACTATCTTGGACACTAAAATTTGAACACTTAGTAAGTTTAGCCTTATTAGGATGAGCATATTCTGGGTATCTACAATAATCTGCACTTTCATTGTACCTATTAAACTGGGAAAGAAATATCTCTGCCCTTTTTTGCTGTAATGGTGCTTCATGACTTTTAACGCACATTTTCTCTCTTCCATAAGGGTAAGTATCAGCTCCTGATTCTTTCATGACCTCAGAGAGGCCAGCTTGTGGTGTAAAACAGTTTTTGACAAATGGATATTCTTGGAATGTTGTCTTAGCTGTATCATTTGTCTGAATATTGTAACAGTTAGAATGATCACTTCGTGAGGGGTACATCCATTGTTCTTCAAGGTCTAAACCAGTAAATCCATGATAAAGTTCATCTATTTTTTGTTGTGGTGTGAGATTACTATTATGCAGGTATGGCTTTTCCACTGCTGACACAGATTCACCAGTATAAAAAGCTTGCTGAGAGATGGCTGTATCTATTGGCCTTTTGGTTTCTGTTAACAGGTCATGGTGATCTGCAAATCTGCTTGTGTTCACTGGCCAAACTGACTTTAAATTGGAGGAGCAGGTCCTAGAACAAGTAAATATATTTAATTACAATTTAGACTTTAAAAGATTTTATGTCCTTAGTGGAAAAGGTAGGAAAGGTTTTCAAAAACATTTATCTCGCCCACCTCCCCATTCTCTAATCCTTTTCAACTCTGTCTTTATGCTACCATTACGTTCAAATAATTCTCTATTGCTTGAAATGTGCCATATAAATATGTATTTTAATCTTAATATGTCTTTTCCAAGAGGCATTAACTAAGGCCTGAGGCTGATGACTGCATAGTCTTACATAATATTTTATCTATAGTAAACAGAAAACAAAGTTAATTTTTTCCTTTAATTAGGTTATTACATAATACAAAGTGTTTTTGACCACAATTTTTTCAATGAAAAAGGATGTGTTTTGTTGAAACTATTATTAAAATTAAAATATTTTATTTGTTTACATATGTGCTGCATATTTCCCTATTTATGAAATAAAGCATTTGGGTAATATGGCTTCCATACCCAAATAAAACAATGTATATTTTTAAAAATTTTACCAAATGAATAAAATCCATATGCATTTCTGCACAGGAGAAATGCTAGTTTTATTCTTTGATATATATATATATATATATATATATACCCCTTGGAATTTATATTCTTTAAGCTACACTTTAGCTCATGAACTCAAGGGAAATAGCTTTGAATTATGCAAGAATAATTTTCCAAATGAAAGTTCTTAATAGCAAATTAAACCTTAGATTGAAACTTTTAATTGTATGCAACGATCTCAGCAAAATCAACTCCGAAAAACAAGTATTTGAATTAAGATGTCTCCTCTTAGATGATCCTCTATTAACTAAAAATAATAGTTAATAGGATAATCTAGTATACAGGTTTACAGTTGTTTGCATGGAAAATAATACAGTAATTAATAATAGCAAGAATAAACCACGTTTCTTGTACTTGCAACTGGAAATCTACTTTTGTGCCATCCTGTATATGAATTTAAATGCTCACTATACAATGTATAGTTTATATGATATACTAACCCGTCAGCAAAATATGGCTGTGGCTTATCTTGTTCTTCCAAAATGTTAGATACAAGTCCATATAAGTCTGTTTCACTGCCATAGTCATTTCTTTCTGTTTGAACCCTAAAAAATAAATATTACACAACAAATTTTACTCACACTGAAATATATTGATTTCTATTTCTAGATTTATCCTACCATTATTTTCTATAAAATATTTGGATTGAATCTATACCATAATTTTAAATAAAGAAGGAACAAGAACTCAAGAATAATTTCCACTTTAGCTTACTATGTTACATAAATATTTCTCCATTTCAAATCCTGTCTAGTTCACAATGTATGCTTACCTCTTATTTCTCCAAAACACAATTCATTTTAGGTGACCAAGATACAAATCTCTGACTTATGATGCTTGGTACTGTACTGTGGCTGCTCCTGAAAGCATATTCGATCCTATTATACATCCTCCCATCAACACTTACTCAGACTTTTCATCTGTAATTTGAAAACCATGTGAACCTGTTGCTTGATTTTTGTGTCTCTTTATATTGGAATATAAAGTAAAATGTGATATGGTCATCCTAGATAACACAGCAGTATTGCAGTTGTCCCTTAAATGTAACAGACTTGGGGGCTATCTCTAAATCCTTGCCAAAGAGGTGACTAGAGTTCCATGTACCTGAAATGCTACCTAGTGACTAACACTGTCTAAATAATGCAAAATGTAAAAACCCTAAGTAGATGAAAAATTGGTGCCTTTTTATTCTCTATGGATTTTGGGTAATTTGTTCCTAGAAGTAATGTTTAAGTAATGTTTTTTTAAATTTTAACTTCTTGTTTTCTCATATTTTGTTTCTAACATTTAATAGTATTAGGGCATTTTAAAAATAAAAATACCTTATATTTTCATAACACTCAAAACATTTCATTGATCTTCATAACATAAGATGGGCAAGTACTAGTAATCATTCAGCTGTTGAATGAATGATCATTTGAGATATTAAGAAACTTGTATTAGCCCTAGCCGGTTTGGCTCAGTGGATAGAGTGTCAGTCTGCTGATTGAGGGGTCCTCTGGTTCGATTCTGATCAGGGCACATACCCAGGTTGCAGGCTCGATACCCAGTAGGGGGCATGCAGGAGGCGGCCGATCAATGATTCTCATCATTGATATTTCTATCTCTCTCTCCCTCTCCCTTCCTCTCTGAAATAAATAAAAATATATTAAAAGAAAAGAAGTGTATTAGAGGTCACTGGTTTGATTCCCAGTCAGGGCTTAATCTCCAGTAGGGGGAGTGCAGGAGGCAGCAGATGGATTATATTGCTCTCTCATTGATGTTTCTATCTCTCTATCCTTCTCCCTTCCTCTCTGTCTCAAATCAATAAAAACATATTTTTAAAAAAGAAACAGCCCTAGCCAGTTTGGTTCAGTGGATAGAGCGTCAGCCTGCAGATCGACTTATGATGCTTGGTATTGTACTGTGTTCGATTCCAGATCCTGGATTTGATTCAGGATCCTGGATTCGATTCCGGTCAAGGGCACATGCCCAGGTTGCAGTCTCAATCCACAGTGTGGGGTGTGCAGGAGGCAGCCAATCCATGATTCTCTCTCATCATTGATGTTTCTCTCTCTCCCTCTCCCTTCCTCTCTGAAATCAATAAACATATATGAAGAAAAGAAAAAATGAAAAAAGAAACTTATTTTGCAAGGATTTATGACTTGCCAAACTTTTACTTGCTAAACAACTGGTCTTTTGCCACTATATCATGTTGTTGCACAAATATTCAATATAAAGCTTTTTATATAATAATGCATCAGTATATATCTAAAAATATTCAATGCAATATATAATAAACTATTAATGTTGTTATTGGGAGGTGTGAAGGCAGGGTTAAGGTGGATTTCTGATTTTTTTTATATATTTTTGTAAAGTTTTAATTTTTTAAAATTTTTTAAAATATTCGTTTTGATAGAATTATATACATTATATAACCTTTCTAATAAAATCACTATTTTATAGAGAACTTATCACAAATTTAAAATTTTTTTAACTAATATGATTGAAAAAGTAATTATTTTCTGCTTAACTAAAGATGCATCATTTTCTATCAACTGCTCCCCTATATGTAATTAAAATAAAGGTAGATGTCACTCCACCTAGGCTTCTCTTTGCATTAGGCTCCTATAATATCCCATACTTTCTCTTTTTAACCTCACTATACTTGTAGTGCCTGTTAAGTTATCATCATCAGTATTGTAAAATGTATAAAGGCAGGAATAAATATTTACCATGTTAATGCTAGTATCTCCACTAGGAAAGACTCAGGCACAGAGTAGGCCCTTATTTGTGGAATTGCATAGAAAAATAATTAAGCCCTGGCCAGGTGTCTCAGTGATTGGAGCATCATATCATAAATCAAAAGGTTGAGGGTTTTATTCCTGGGTAAGGCACATACTTAGGTTTCGGGTTTGATCCCCGGTCAGGGTGCACTGGGAGGCAACCCATGGATGTTTCTCTGTCTTCCTTCCTCTTTCTCTAAAATCAATAAACATATCCTCTGGTGAGGATAAAAAAATTTAAAAGTCTCTTATGTTGGATAAAAATCTTGTTTATTGAGTACTTGTGAAGGAAGAAATTACTGAAAATTTAGAATGGATAAAAAAATCTAAAAATTGTAATTCATTTATATATCTTTCAAAAGAGGAACTTAAGATCTAGTCACTAAAGATTGCCTCTAATGAATAAAAAATAACAATAAGCTAAAATTATATATACACTAGAGGCCCAGCCCACGAAATTTGTGCATGGGTACCGTCCCTAGGCCTAGCCTGTGATCAGGGCCATCTCCCCCGGTTGTCAGCAGCCACCCAGGTTCCCAGTTTGCCATCCGGTGATTAGAACCTGATGGCTGGGGGGGAGGAAGGGGAGGAGGGACCGAGAGGTCAGCTGGTCCCATCTGATCGTGGTCCTGCCCCTGCCATGGGTCGCCCTCTGTGTGTGGGACTACTGGTGGAGCTGGGGCCTTGGCCTGGAGCTACCCACATCCCCCGCCACCCACCCCCGAGGTCACCATTCGCCATCGAGTGACTGGAGCCTGCTGGCTAGGGGGAGAGATCAAGAGGTCGGCTGTTCCACTCACTCACCAGTCTCCCCCCACCCCCGCCAACCACCCCAGTTCCCCATTCACCACCAGGCAATGGGAGCCTGGTGGCCAGCTGGGGAAAGGGACCAAGAGGTGGTCAGTGCACCTCATAGTGATTGGCCGAGTGGTCGTTATGCTGTTATGGTTGCTGGGCTTTTATTATCCTATCTAATAAAAGAGTGATATGCAAATTGACTACCACTCCAAGACACAAGATGGCCACCCCCATGTGGTCAAAGATGGCTGCCCCCATGTGGACATAAGATGGCCAGCACAAGATGGCTGGCAGGGGAGGGCAGTTGTGGGAGACCAGGCCAGCAAGGGAGGGCAGTTGGGGGAGACCAGGACTGCAGGGGAGGGCAGTTGAGGGGGACCAGGACTGCAGGGGAGGGCAGTTGAGGGGGACCAGGACAGCAGGGGAGGGCAGTTGGGGGGGACCAGGACTGCAGGGGAGGGCAGTTTGGGGGGGGTCCAGGCCTGCAGGGGAGGGCAGTTAGGGGTGACCAGGCCAGCAGGGGAGGGCAGTTAGAGGTGACCAGGCCAGCAGGGGAGGGCAGTTAGGAGCAATCAGGCTGGCAGGGGAGTGGTTAGGGGGCGATCAGACTGGCAGGCAGAAGTGGTTAGGGGCAATCAGGCAGAGGCAGGCAAGCGGTTGGGAGCCAGCAGCCCTGGATTGTGAGAAGGAGGTCCAACTGCCCATTTAGGCCCGATCCCAGCTGGATCGAGCTGAGGGACCACCCCTCCCCCCCGTGTACGAATTTCATGCACCGGGCCTCTAGTATAAGATAACTGCTCAGTTTAGGGTTTCCTACAAGTTTGATAAACACAAAATTATGTCATAACAAAAATTAATAACATAAAATTAAAATGCTGATATAGGGAACAAAGAGCTAATACAATTGGGTTCCCATGTAATCAAACTTAAAAACACTTTATATAGCCTGAAAAATACAATTTATTAATTTACCTGTTCTTTACATTAATCTGAGAATTAGAAGGCTGCTTAATATCATCTCCATAAGTAGACCATGGTGCATAGAAAACTGAAGAATCTACAGAACTTGCATATTCAGTTGATGAAGAAAGTGGAGTATAGGGCTGCCTTGGGTCAACATTGTCTTCACTCTGAAATTTTAAAGAAATGCTTATGTATCAGCCATATTAAAACTACATTTAGACAGAATATTAGTGGTATAATAAGAAATAGAAGGAAATAACATATGCGTAAGAGTTGGGAGACAAAATCAAATCTAGACTTAGCTATTTATTAAGCTTACTTTATACTAGGAATTGGCAAATTTTTTTCTGTAAAGAGCCAGATAATAAATACTAGGGTTTGCTGACTGTTAAGGTCTCTTTAAGCAACCATAGATAGCCCTGGCTGGTTTGCAGGTTCAATTCCTAGTCAAGGGCAGGTACATGGATTGCAGGTTCGATCCCAGGGCTGTCTGTCTGTCTATCTCTCTCCCCCTCCCAATCTCTCTAAAAATCAATGGGGAAAAACAATATCTGTGGATGAGGGTTACAAAAAAAAAAAAAGGAAAGAACAAAGGAAACAACCATAGCATGAAAAGCAAATGCACACAGCTGTATTCCAATAAATGTGGTTTTTTTTTTAAACAAAAAACAGGCACTTGGCAGATCTAATCTGACCCCTGGGGGTACTTGTTGCTTATACCTAGTCTAAAACACCTATAATTATTGTAGTTTTAATTTGTTGAACATAATGTGGACACTAGCAATGTTATATTTCACATATCATTTACAAAAGTCTTAATGTTCCCAATTTTTTAAAAAAAGTTAATGTACATTTATATAGAATTTCAAACAAACTTCATATACATTCTTGTATTCAGTCAACCCTGTGACATGGGTATTGTATTAAAATAGAAAAATGAGAAAACTGAGTCTACAAGTTACCGAGCCCAAGGTGACAAAACTAAAACCTAAACTCAAGGCCTTCTTACTCTTATTCTAGGGCATTTTCTTTTTTCTTTTATTTTTGGTTAATCTCACCCAAGGATATTTTCCCAGTGATTTTTAGAGAGAGTGGGAGAGAGGGGTAGAGAAAGAGACAGAGAAACATTGATGTGAGACACACATCAATTTGTTGCCTCCTGAACATGGAACTGAACCCAGGACCCTTCAGTCCACAGACCGATGCTCTACCCATTGAGCAAACTGGATCTAGGGCTCTAGGGCATTTTAAAACAGTATCTTTAATTTTCAGTCTCATTTTTATTTCTAACAGATATTATAAAAATGTGATGATAAAATATTATGATCTCTTCAGAAAATTTAAAGATATTACTAAAATTAGGAGAAAAATGGCAGTTTTTCTTTTTTGCGTGAACATCTCTATAATGAACTCTGAGTAAATAAGGTGAAACTTTGAATTTTAAGATTTTAATGATTTAAAATCCTGTCTCCTTCCAAAAATGATTGAGCAGTAAAAATAATTTAAAATATTTGAAATAGTATTATAGAATGAATATAATAATAAAATATTAAACATTATAATCCTCACCCGAGGATATTTTTCCATTGATTTTTAGAGAGTAGAAGAGAGAGGAAAAGACAGAGAGAAATAACGATGTGAGAGAAATACATTGATTGTCTCCTGCATGAGCCCGGAGGAGCCTGCAACCGAGGTACCTGCCCTTGACCGGAATCAAACCTGGGACCCTTTGGTCCACAGGCCGAGGCTCTATCCACTGAGCAAACTGGCTAGGGCAAAGATTAAACACTTTGATGCATTTTATTCTAGAAAATGCTGCTTTAAAAAAGTCTGAAAGTATAGATTCACAATTTTTAACTCTTCAAGTAAGGAACTAATAAAACCTGAGATATAATGACTACAAATATCCAGATATAACACAGTAGAAATGATTTTTTTATACAAGCTGGGGCAAATGTAGGTTTACCGTTGTGAGTATGCGAAACAGTTTATTTTTGTATTATTATTTATTATATTATTTTCCATATAAACAACTGTAAACCTACTTTTGTCCCACTCTGTACTTATAAATACAGAAGAATATAATCCTGACTAAAATTATTTTCTAATTGCTTTTATTCCCTTTTTAAAAAAATCCTCACCCAAGGATATATTTTAGGATATTTTCCCCATTGATTTCTAGAGTGTGTGGGAGGGAGGAGGGGGAGAGAAAAAGAAACACTGATTGGTTGTCTCCTCCATGAGCCCTTACTGGGGCTGGGGAACCTGCAACTGAGGTACTGCCCTTGACTGGAAATCGAACCCGTGACCCTTCAGTCTGAAGGTGGATGGTCTTATCACTGAGCAACTGGCTAGGGCAACCAGGGCTGCTTTTATTCTCTTAATCAAAATTTACATTGCTCTGGCCAGTGTGGCTCAGGTGGTTGGGCATGTCCCATGAACCCAGAGGTCACCAGGCTTGTACAGGAGGCCAATTAATGGTTCTCCCATCATTTTTCTGTCTCTCTCCTTTCTCCCTTCCTCTCTCTCTCTCTACAATCAATAAAAACCTATTTGAAAAAAATTACATAAAAAGAGAAGACATAAAGTATTCCTCTATGTCTAAACTGTTTTTATAGACATAATTGAAAACATTTTAAACATACAATACTGAGTTTATACTTTAATAAAATATGAAAATACCTTCCAATTATCCATCTTCAAGAATCTAAAATATTTTACAACCATTTTGCTAAGAGTGCCACTAAAAACTCTTTCTAGATGTTAGTAACTTTTATTTTTAGAACCTTTCATAACTTTATTCCTTTAGTTCTGAAGTTTTTATCATAGGCCCACCTGAACTCTTTTTTAGGTGTGAAGTATCCAAAGTGCCATAAGTAATTGTCCATCTTTTTTTTTAATACTTTAATGGAGGATATTTTTCCATTGATACAGAGAGTGAAAGGGAGGCGGGGAGGGTGAGAGACATGATGTGACAACAATTGGTTGTCTCCAGCACAAGGGGTAGGGATCAAACCTGCAAGCCAGGTACATGCCCTTGACTGGGAAGCAAACAGGAGAATCTGAGAACTTATGGTGCACAGGCAGTTGCTCTAATCACTGATCGCATGGGCTAGGGCTGTTCATAATTTTTCAATAGTTGCTTACACAAAAAGAGCATTTTCATATTCATATATCAAATGAGGTAAAGAGTACTGGAAACCAAATATATTTTGGGAATTCTTTCAAGTACATTTCATATTTTAAAATAAGTTTTGAGTATTAGAAAAGTTAAATCTTTTAAAGATTGATTTAAATTTTGTATTACAGGATAAAACAAGCAACTAAAGTAATGTAGTGAATTCAAACATAATTATACTTTAAATATACGGATCCCTTTCAGTTAAAACATTTACAGAAATTAAATATGCAAATACTTGGGGCTGGCATATTAATTAGATCCAGGTAACTGCAAAATTTACCATTTATATTCTTGATATACTTAAAATAACTAAAAATAAATTCAAGTACATTTTAGTAGCCATGTCAACATTATAGAGAGCAGTGGAATGCTGGTCTTGGCAGTGAAAAGACCTGGGTTCCACCTGGGCTTTGTCACTGTGGACACGAATTAAGCTTTCTGAGCCGCCTCAGTTTCTCCATCTGTACAGTGGGCATAACACTTTGTAAGGCTATGTGTAGATTAAATAATTTCTTTCAGGATATTGTTGTAATTCAAAGTATAACAATATCAACATTGGTGTCCTGGTTAAATAATTTCAAATGAAAATGACTTACATTATCCTAAGACCAATTTAATATGACTAACAAAATTTAAATGTTTTAGGTGAGGTAAAAGGTAGTATTGAAAGACGCTGTTGAAGCCAGAGAATAAAGAAGTGACAAAAATGTCATCTTTAAGTTATCAAAAGTATGTCTGTACGGATTTACAATAAATGCTTGAGGGGAAAAGTATTTTTAAGGTCTTACTAAGTAAATATGTATTTTCGTACATTTCTGACATCATTGAAGACGACGAAAACAACAATCAGTTAAAAATCTTATTCCTTAACTTGTTTTCAAAGCAAAGACTGTATTCTGCAAACTCTGTCTGTGAAATGTTGTTATGGCTTTCTGGTCTTAAACTTGGCGCAATTGAAACACCCGGTAAATGAATCTCATTAGAATAAATCCTCTGTCACAGGGCAGAGCTGATGAATGCACCTGCGCTTTGTAGCAATCATAGAAGGAAGAGGAGCCGGACATCACGCCGCTGAACACATCCGTTAGTCTGCCGCTGGTGTCGGCACTGAGGTTCCAGCAGCGATTCGCGCCTCCGCGGAACGCCACCTTGGGCTGCACGAGCAGGAATAGGAAACGAGAGACATCACGCAGTGCGAAGCCATGGCTAAAATGGCATTACTGTTCACCGCGGCCGTTCCCCTAACAGCCTAACTTAATTCCGAATCCCCGACGAGGACACTAACTTGGGGCCCGGGCTTGCGTCCCTCGGATTCCCTCCCAGTCCTCTAGCCGTCCGTGGCGCGGCAGTCGCCTGCCCTGACTGGCCTACACCGCCAACCATCGCCTCAGCGCCGCCGCCGCCCGATGTGGAGGCCGCAGCCGCAGCCCGGGCGTCGCGGCCTCCCGGCCAGTCCTGTCAGCCGCGCCGCGAACCCCACGCCCCCCGCTCGACCTGTCGCCGCGCCCTCAGCCCCTTCCCGCGGCGCGGCCTGGGCGCCCCGTCGAGGCTCTGGAAAAGCGACCTGCCCTCTCCTGCCCTGAGGCGACCTCCTCAGAGAACAGCGTCTAGGGACGCGCTTTCTCCTCAGCCTCTTCTCACGGTCGCCATCCTCCAAGTCCGGTCGCCATCCAGACCCTGACCAACCCCACCGGTTACCTCGTCCCTCCCTTAGGCCTGGAGGGTGAGGGAGCTGCCAGGGATGTCCGCCTCTCACCTCCATGGGACCCTCAGCCCCTCCGGGACTCGTTACAGCTCCTGGGGCACCGGGGTGAGGGGGGGCGTCGAGGCCCGGCTCCCTCAGCCCGCACCCCGCCGCTGCCGTCGCCGCCGCCCCGGGCGCTGCCTGGAGCGGGTCCGTGGGTGGGGGGCTCGGAGCGGGGAAGGAGGGTCGGGGGGGAGAGGCCGTTATATTGCCGACCCCCGCCTCGCGACCCGGCGCCGAACCGCCCCGGCCCGCCCCCTTCTGTGAGACCCGCCCCCCGCTTTGCATCCCCTTCATTGGCCCGCTGCCTAGCCAATGGGCAACTGCCTCCAGGGCCCGTTACCTTCCACCCCCCAGAGACAAGGCTGAGAGAGGGCGGTTAGGCGACCTCGTTCTCTCGCAGCTTCTGAGCCTTTCCCGCTCAGAGGAAACGCGTTAGGGATTGGCCCGGACAGGCAAGCACCAGCCCGGTGATTGGCTAATGGGGCAGTCGAGGGGCGGGGCGTGGAAGGGAAAGAACGCGAGCTTACCGGGTGATACAAGTGAGGGAACTGGTCGAAAGATTTGAGAAATCGCTCAGCAACTGGCTGATAATCGTAAACCTATCCACTGCCCATCTGTTGCCAACATTTAATTTTTTGTCCCTCAAGCCCCTCCCCCAACTCCCAGAATCCTTTGGAGCCGCCTGGAGAATAATAGACCTGTGCCCGTTTATAGAGGGTGAGAAAACCCTTATGGAATTGGGTGTTGTTGGGAAACTCCCAAGGGAGTGCCGCCCTCGGTCCTAGGTCCCAGGAAGTGAGGGGTGAAGGCATTTTGGTGTTAACTTTTGAACAAAGTTCATTTCTATATGCACCCGACAAGCCATTGGCAGTCCCGTTTAGAGAAAAACAAGTTTTTGTTCCGAGACAATGCTGAAAAAAATTTGTGTGCGTTGAAATATTGAAGATGATAAAAGTAAACACAATAAGCACCTTTTAGGGTATTTATATTTAAAACGAAAACTTGAACGCTGGCCGGGTCGCTCAGCTTGGTTAGAGCACGGTCCCCATACGCCAGGGTTGCGGGTTCAACCCCTGGTCAGGGCATACACAAGAACCAACTAATTGTCCTAGGACCTAGCCGGTTTGGCTCAGTGGGTAGAGCGTCAGCTACAGACGGAAGGATCCCAGGTTGGATTCCTGTCAAGGGCACATGCCAGGTTGCGGATGCCATCCCCAGTAGAGGGCGTGCAGGAGGCAGCTGATCAATGCTTCTCATCATTGATGTTTCTCTCCCTCTCCCTTCCTCTCTGAAATCAATAAAAACAACAAAATTTAAAAAGAACCAATCAATTAATGCATAAAATAGTGGAACAACAAATCAGTCTCTCTGTCTCTTTCTCTCTCTCAAAAAAAAAAAAAATCAATAAGAAATAAATTAAGAAAAAACAACCAAAAAACTTGAGAAGCAGTTAAGTGGAAGATGTTCTTTTAACGCAGGCACAAATTAGAAATAGAAAAGGGACAAGTTTTATTGGCTCATATTGACCTGATAGTTATTTTGGATCTCTACTCAGGTTTGATTTTAGAAAGTGGACCAGGGGACCTGGCTTTTCCTACCTCACCCTTAAAATTACTGGCGTGAAATTCATTTCCCCTCCTTGTATTGAGAAATTACTGTTATCTCTGCCTGTCTCTCTCTCTCATAGTACCCACAAAAGTTTGAAAAAACTACAAATCTTTTAATAAAATATACATATGATTTGCCATTTTAATCCTTTTCAAGTATATAATCCATTGGCACTTAGTACATTCACAATGTTGTGCAACTATTACCACTATATATTTCCATAAAAATTAAAAAATACATTTTTATTTATTTCAGAGAGAGGAAGGAAGGGGTTGAAAGAGATAGAAAGATCAATGACGAGAAAGAGTCATTGATCAGTTACCTTCTGCATGCCCCCTTACTGGGGATGGAGCGGGAAACCCTGGCATGTGTCCTGACCCAGAATCCAACTATGACCTCCTGGTTCATGGGTCAATGCTCAACCACGGAGCCATACTGACTGGGCATCCATAAATTTTTTTATTATCCCAAACAGAAACTCCGTAGCCAATTAGCAATAATTCCCCAATTCCTCTACCCCCAGCCCCTGGTAACCTCTAGTCACTATGAACTTGCCTATTCTAGGTACCTCATATAAGTGTAATCAAACAATATTTGTCCTTTTGTGACTGTCTTATTTCATTTGCATAATATCAAGGTTCATGCATGTGTCAGACTTCATTCCTTTTTATAGTTGAATAGTATTCACTATATGGGTATAACACATTTTGTTTATTCATTTATCTGTTGATGGACACTTGGATTGTTTTCACCTTTTCACTCTTGTGATTAATGCTGCTTATGAACATTAGTGTTCAAATATTTGTTTGATATTCTCTTTTCCCCCCAATTATTTTGGACATATACCCAAGAGTGGAATTGCTGGGTCATATGGTAATTCTGTTTAACATTTTGAGGAGCACCTAACTATTTTTCACAGCACCCAAATCATTTTACATTACCACCACAATGTGCCAGTGTTTCAATTTCTCCATATCCTCACCAACACTTATTTTCATTAAAAAAAAAAATAGTCAGCCTGGCCAGTGTGGCTGTTGGTTGAGCATCATCCCATGTACCTCAATGTGAGGTTGCCCATTCAATTCCCTGTCAGGGCACATGCCCAAGTTTCTGGCTTGATCCTCAGTAGGGGATGTGCAGGAAGCAGCAAATTGATGTATTGATGTTTCTATCTCTCTCTTCCTCTCCCTTTCTCTGTCTGATATAAATAAATTAAAATCCCACCTAAGATGCTAAAAAAAACAATAAACACAAACATTCAAGAGGGTGTGATGCAGTATCTCTGTGGTTTTGATTTGCATTTCCCTATAGCTAATGATGTTGAGCATCTTTTTATGTGCTTATTGACCATTTGTATATCATCTTTGAGAACTATTCAAGACCTTTGTTCATTTATACTGTCTTGTTTAATATTGGTATGGTTTGTTTTGGAAATGAACATTATAGCACAATTTAACAAAATATTGAACTCATGCCGAAACCGGTTTGGCTCAGTGGATAGAGCATCAGCCTACGGACCGAAAGGTCTCAGATTCGATTCTGGTCAAGGGCATGTACCTGGGTTGCAGGCACATCACCAGTAGGAGGTGTGCAGGAGGCAGCTGATCGATGTTCCTCTCTCATCGATGTTTCTAACTCTCTATCTCTCTCCCTTCTTCTCTGTAAAAAATCAATAAAATATATTTTAAAAAAATATTGAACTCATGAGCCAACACCGTTTTGGCTCAGTGGATAGAGCGTCAGTCTGTGGACTGAAGGGTCCCAGGTTCGATTCTGGTCAAGGGCGTGTACCTGGGTTGCGGGCACATCCCCAGTGGGGGGCGTGCAGGAGGCAGCTGATCGATGTTTCTCTCTCATCGATGTTTCTAACTCTCTATCTCTCTCCTTTCCTCTCTGTAAAAAATCAATAAAATATATTTAAAAAAATATTGAACTCATGTGACTACATTAGTAAAGGGAATATTTTTGTTATGGAGCAAGTATTTAGTATATAGTTAGCTTTTTCTTTCAGCTCTTATATTTCTTTTTTGGAGGTTTTCTACTGTTGAACATGTATTTTGAGAAGTGATTGGAATTGGTTTCACAATCTTACCTGAAGATATAGACAAATCTCAGATTAAAGTGAGAAGGCGTTAGAAATACTCAGATAGCCCTGACCAGCAATGCTCAGTGATTAGAGCATCGGCCCACGCACCAAAGGGTCTCTGGTTCAATTCTTAGACAAGGGTATGTATCTGGGTTGCAGGTCAAGGTGTGTGTGGGGAGGCAACCAATCGTTGTGTCTCTCTCACATCTCTCTCTCTCTCTCTCTCTGTCTCTCTCTCTCTCTCTCTCTCTCTCTCCCCCTCTTCCTCCCTCCCTCCCTCCCTTTCACTTTTTCTAAAAATCTATGGAAAAAATGTCCTCGGGTGAGGATTAACAACAACAAAACACACACACACACACACACCAACTCCTCAAATAACTGTTTTATATCTTCCTTGCCTTTATCAGAATTTAATACCTAAAATTTCTCCATTTCTTGAATGTCCCTATATAGGAGCAATCATGAAAGATTTTTATATATAACCAGAGGCTCGATGCATGAAATTCGTGCCAGGGGCTTGGCCCTTGCAGCCCCGGCTTTGCCGGGAAAGTCGTCTGGAAGGTCGTTTGGCTGTCTGGTCTAATTAGCATATTACGCTTTTATTGTTATAGATAAGGTAGATCACATTTCAGTAGCCTTGACTCAACTCAGAATGAAGGTATCCTTTAGTAACAAACCCATTTATTTTCTTGCTATTTTGGGGATAATTAAATTAATCTGAATTTATGATTGGATTTTTAAAAAAGATATTTATTTAAGAACATTCTTTGATAGAACTGGGAACAATTTAAACCTATTTAATCCTGAAAACTTAGTGCAGAAGACAGACTTTCACCTCCAAAATATATTTAAAGGTTGCCATCTCCTCCTCCTCTTCCTCCTTGTTCTTTTTTTTTTTTTTAATGAGAAATACCTTTATTTATCTATTTATTGTTGTTCATCCTTGCCTGAAGATATTTTTCCATTGATTTTTGGGGAGAGTGGAAGAGAAAGGGAAACATCAATGAGAGAAACACATCGATTGGTTGCCTCCTGCACAAGCCCCGACCAGGGCTGGGGTCGAGGGGGAACCTGCAACCAAGGTACGTGCTCTTGATAGGAATCGAACCCGGGACCCTTTGGTCCGCAGGTCGATGCTCTATCCACTGAGCCAAACTGGCAGGGCCCTCTTTGTTCTTTTGCAACTCTGGAAGACAATGTACAATGTGGCACTTCTTCAGTTACATTAATGAAATCCTTTTTATAATTTTACAGTTTTGAGTGATAAAATAAATATAATTTCATTATTCTCCCAAATAAAACTTTAAATTTAAATAAAGCATTTATTTTTGAAAGGTTAGTGTACTGTGGTCATAACCTCAGTGCCAAAGAGAGAACTGAATTAATCCTCCATAGAAAGCAATCATATAATTCCAAGGCAGTATACAACTAAATCTCTGCAGGATTATTATATATGTTCACATCTGTATTTTAAAAAAGTTTTTTTCCAGTTTCCTAAGGGACTAGTGGTCCAATGACTTAAATGGGATGCAAACCTGCTGTGATTCAAACTTATGATTCTTCTCAGACTTCTCTGACTCAAGGGACTAAATTCCTTTAATTATTCTTTCTGAAATTAACTGGGCTGCCAGACATGGTTTCTCAACCTCTAATAGTTTGTTGGGAGATTTACAAAACACTCCTTTTAGAGTTATTTGCAACTACTTCTCCCTTTTTAGATACTCAAATTAGTGTTTTTCTGGTCCTCTTGAATTATTTTTATAGTTTCTTCCTTTGTAGGAGGTAAGCTTGTTTCTGCTTTTTCCCTTCTGGTTGGATGGGGTTCCAGATTACTGTCTCTTAATCTGTGTTCCAGGAAATTTGTAGGTTTCTACATAGTTTGAGATGAGATCCTGAAAGATTTATGCATTTATCTTTGCTGAGTAAGTTTTTCTGCTTGGAGTGGGGGAAGATACTTAAGCTGATTAATATTTATTGGAGATATTATTGTGCTTTTCCTATGACAAAAATCATCTCTTTAAAGGCCAGAATTAATGTTCTTTCTTATCATTTTATATTTTGATATTTTTCTTTAAAAAAATTTTTTTTACTGATTTCAGAGAGGAAGGGAGAGAGAAGAGAGAGAGAGAGAGAGAGAGAGAGAGAGAGAGAGAGAGAGAGAGAGAGGGAGAAACATCAATGAGAGAGTCGATGCTCAACCACCGAGTCACGCCGGTTGGGTGATATTTTCCTAAATATAGCATTTCTTGAATTGATTTTTATGGGGTTGTATTTGATATTTAAACAAAGAATTAGACATTGAACTAGGGTTTTCTTTGTAAATTAAGAGTTCTGAATATCTCTGTTTCATTGCCCTCCAAAACTGAGTTTCTATTTCTCAGTGTTGATTGGAACCAGATGTTAGAAAAGGTTCATAGCAGTGCCACCAGAAAAAGGCACCATAGAAAAATGTCTACAAGTAATTTTCTTTAGGCTTTTAAGTTTCTCCTGAATTTGAGAGATCCCCAAACTATATTTGTGGTCTTCTGACATCAATGGACCAGAAAACAGCTTCTTAAAAAAATTTAAAAAGTTAATAAAGATATACCTGTATAGATATTAAAGTGCTTAATAATTTTAATAAACTACTATGAATATTTTACCAATTAAAAATTATGATCCAGAGTTTTAATTTAGGTCACAAAGTTCAAGGACTTATGAGGAGACCTATTTTTAAAGGTCCATTAAAGCTTTGCACATTGTAATATATCACAGCAAGCAAGCTTTCTACCAAAGGGTAATCAAAGGACATTCATGAAAGATGTGGTTTCCAAATTGGATGATTATATACTCTTAAGGTGCAAAATAGATTCTGGATTTATAGAATCTTCTTGAAAATGCACAGCCCACCTAATAGTTGCAATTTTTGAGCATCCCCAATTTCTATATTATTTTGTCTCACTTTTTTTTTTACACTTTTTCAACAAGTACTTATTTATTTATTATATTTCTTTATTGATTTCAGAGAGGATGGGAGAGGGAGATAGGAACATCAATGATGAGGGAGAATCATTGATGGGCTGCTTCTTGCATGCTTCCTATTGGGGATCGAGCCTGCAACCCGGGCATGTGCCTTGACCGGAATTGAACCCGGGACCCTTCAGTATGCAGGCCAATGCTCTAGCCACTGAGCCAAACTGGCTAGGGCCCATCAAGTATTTATTATTAGTTAAACTATGATTCAGGATCCCAGGGTGGGATATACCCAGGTCCCCCTTTACCTCCATGGGAGAAGGATGGAGGACAGAAGACAAGAGGAATCCAGCCAGTTCAGATCTTCCCAGGAGACATGCCTTCTGCCCAATGGTCATCCCAGACTGACATCTAGGATATGGGGCAAAGGGACGTACTTGTACACATGCTGTTACCATTTGTACAAAGAGACATCACCCGTTTAGCAGTCATTGCCTTCTCATAGTGGGTGGAAGTCCAGGTCGTTCTGCCAACAGTTCCTGGTCTGGTTCTGGTTGGGGAAGAGGCTGTCAAAAGGGGCAGTCTGGTAGTTCTTGATTTTGATCTTGATGTCTTCTGCCATACTGCTGACTCTTAGACACCCCTGAAGCTGCCTGTCTCGCTTTCTGTGACAGGACCTACTTATAGGTTCAATCTGGAAGTTGATTTGTTTTGTAAATCACTGTGTTAAACAAGAAGAGGCTTGGGTATCTATATTGGAGTTTGTCAGAGCTAGGAGATAGTTGTTTCATTGCTTCTAAAAATGGCTCACATTCTGAGCTGGCCCCTAATTAGGCAGGTTTCTCCAGCCCTGTCCTTTCCCAGGACACCTACAAAATTGAAATCTGGAGAAGCAACTTCCTTGATTCCTGCTTTGGAGGCAGAGTAGGGAGGTTTCCCCAGTTGGAAAGCCCAACCTCTATTTCAAGGTCTTTTACCACTGGAATCCTAATGTTTTTCTGACTTAATAATCTGGTTCTCTGTACTCTGTCTCTTTCTCTTTAATAAACTATTTTTAGAGCAGTTTTATGTTCACAACAAAATTAAGTGGAAAATGCAGAGTTCCTCTTATTCTTATATGTACAGCCTGCCCCAATATCAGCATCCTGCACCAGATGGTATATTTGTTACAATCAATGAACCTGCATTCAGACATCATTATCACCCAAAGTCCATAGTTTACATGAGGGTTCACTCTTGGTGGTGTGCATTCTATAGGTTTTGACAAATATATAATTACATGTATCAACCACTATAATATCATACAATATAGTTTCACTGCCCTAAAAATCTCCTGTGTTCCACCTATTCCTTTCTCCCTCACCTTCTAACCCCTGGTAACCACTGGTCTTTTTACTGTCTGCATATTTTACCTTTTCATATTGGCATCTTTCTTTTTTTAATTTTTTATATTTTATTGATTTTTTACAGAGAGGAAGGAAGAGGGATAGAGAGCTAGAAACATCGATGAGAGAGAAACATCGACCAGCTGCCTCCTGCACACCCCCTACTGGGGATGTGCCTGCAACCCAGGTACATGCCCTTGACCGGAATTGAACCCAGGACCCTTCAGTCTGCAGGCCGACGCTCTATCCACTGAGCCAAACCGGTTTCGGCCATATTGGCACCTTTCACTTAGTAATATGCACTTAAGGTCCCTCCATGTCTTTTCATGGTTTCATAGTTCATTTATTTTTAGGACTGAATAATATTTCATGTCTGACTGTACCACAGTTTATTTATCAATTTACCTACTGAAGGACATCTCGGTTGCTTCTAACTTTTGGCAATTATGAACAAAGCTGCTATAAATACCCATATGCAGTTTTTTGTATAAACATGTCTTCATCTCACTTGGGTAAATACCAAGGAGTGCTGAATTGTATGATTAGTTTTATAGGAAACTGCCAACCTGTCTTCCCAAGTGCCTATATCATTTTGCATCCCCACCAGCAGTGAACGAGAGTCCCTGTTGCTTCACATTCAGCATTTAGTGTCATCAGTGTTTTTAATTTTGGCTATTCTATTAGGTGTATAGTGGTATCTCATTGTCCAGTATTCATTTTTTACCTCTTGCTTTTATGCATTCCTGGCTCTTAATTGCTTCTCTACTTTTCTTTCTACCCCACCTTATAGATAAGTGGTTCTCAGAGCATGGTCCCCAGACCAACAACATCAAAACCACCTAGAAACTTGTTAGAAATGCAAGTTTTGGGGCCTTGCCCAAAATTACTAAATGAAAAATTCTGGGGGTGGGGCCCAATAATCTATAATTTAACAGCCCTCCAGGTGATTCTGATGCAAGCTGAAGTTTGAAAATAGTGTTCTAGACCTGCACTGTCCTAGATGATAGCCTCCATCCATATATAACTATTGGGTTCCTGGAATATGGCTAGAATGCATTGAGATATGCTATAAGTGTAAAATACACTCTGGATTTTGAAGACTTAGCATGAAAAAAGAGTGTAAAATATCTCATTAGTAATTTTAATATTGACTATATATTGAAATTATAATATTTTGAATATACTGGGTTAAATAAAGTATATTATTAAAATTAATTTTACCCGTTTCTTTTTAATAGTTACAAGAGGTTACTAGAAGATGGTAAGTCACATATGTGGCTCTCATTATATTTCTAGTGGGCAACATTATTCTAGACCATGAGTCTGCAAACTATAGTCTATAAGCCAGACCTGGCCTACTGACTGTTTTTAAAAAAAAAATATGTTTTGCCCGGCTGGCATGGCTCAGTGGTTGAACGTTGACCTATGAACCAAGAGGCAACATGGTTCGATTCCCGGTCAGGGCACATGCCCAACTTGCAGGTTCCATCCCCAGTAGAGGGGTGTGCAGGAGGCAGCCAATCAATGATTCTCTCTCATCATCGATGTTTCTATCTCTTTCTCCCTCTCCCTTCTTCTCTGAAATCAACAAAAATATATTTTAAAAAATATATATGTTTTTATTGAGTTTTAGAGAGAAACATCAATCTGTTGCCTCTCAAGAAACATTGTTTGGTTGCTTCCCATATGCATCCCAACAAGGGCCAAACCTGAAACCTGGGCATGTGCTCTGACCAGGAATTGAACCAGTGACCTTTTGGTGCACTGGACAATGCTCAACCAACTGAGCCACACTGGCTAGGGCTGGCCTACTAACTATTTTTATATGGTCCATGAGCTAAGAATGGTTTAAATTTTTAAATGGTTGAAAAAAAATATTTTTTTTACAAAAGAATGATATTCCATTATATATGAAAATTATATGACATTTAAGTTTTGTTGTCCATAAATAAGCTTTTATTGGAATATGAGCAAACTCATTTATTTATGTATTGTCTATGGTTGCTTTTGCTATACAATGGCAGAAAAGTGACAAGGACCCCATGGTCTACAGTCTAAAATATTTACTATTTGTCCCTTTGCAGAAAAAGTTCCAGACTGTCAGCTGCCACATACTCCCTGGGAGAGGATGCTACTTTTTTTTAATATATATTTTTATTCTACTTTTAACGTGCTCCTACACTTTGTTCCTAACCTTTGCATAGCTTTTAGGCCCAACTGCTTGCCCAAATATTAGAAGTATTTTGGGGTTACAAAATTTAAACTAATGCATTATTTAACCTACAAAGAGGTGAGCCCAAAATGTTCTTATTTTCCTAGAACTGCACAAGGAACTTATGGATCCAGCAAAAGGGAACAGAGATGTTCAATAGCTTCTTTCTCCAAAGGTAGGGCCTTCCTTCTCAGAGGACAAGAGAACCCAGGACTGGCATTTCCATCAGATTGAGAGGTGAGCCTATGATTTAGAGCTGGCTGTTCTATGATTCAGGGCTGGCTGTTTCTTTCCAACTCAGCACCACACCTTCAATTAAAACACACACACTCTCTCTCCACACCTTATGCCTACTCTCAGCTAGTTTAGTTGGCTTCTAAGCAACTTGTCCTGCCACATATTATGGTTTTTCCACTCCAGTGAAGCAGACGTCTGGATTCCTTTGTGAGCCTCTTGATCCTTATTTCTTACCACCCGCAGCCACAGCCTTGTTGGCTCAATGAATCTTTATGGTCTCATTTTATAGGATCTCAAAGAAGAGAGGTATGGCTGTGGTTTCCAGAATGTTAATTGATAACAGTTCTTGGCTATAGTGTTCTTTATGACTTTTCCTCCTTAACATGCTCCTTCTACCCATGACATCACTTCTTAATAGATTGCACTAGTCTGGAGTTCTCAACCCCGCCCCCACCCCAATCCCATCCCCACTCCCAGTCCCACCCTATGCACATCAATCACCTTCTTCATCCTTTCTTCCTTGCTCTACTGATTATATTTAGGACTATATAACTTTCTAATATGAACTACTTTGTAAGCAAGCTCCTTGAACACTATTAAGATGTAAATATCAATGATTAAAAGGGGACTCACTGAGAGTTATTGCTCCCCATTTCAACCATACTTCATTGTCAAAGTTAAGGAAGGATCTTACATCTCTATTCATTTAAGAACTCTTTCCTTAGATTCTATAGTTGAGTTGAATTTAGGCTCTAGGCTGGGGTTGGGAAGAGACAGGAACCACCTATCACATAGGTAAGCCCTAAACAAGCCTGGCTTTTAGTATGTGGCACATCGTAAAATATTAGGCACCAAGAGGAACTCTATTGGGAGGTTCCCATTGGAAAATTAGCTGAAGATCGAGTGGCCTAATGTTTTATTCCAGCTCTTTTCCAGACAATCTCCAAATTTCTGGCCTTTGTTTTCTCTGAGTTTTACTTTTCTCATCTGTAAATAAAGGGTCTAATTAGTAACCTTTAAAGTTCCAATTCTAAATTGTTCTGATTCCACATCCCCATCTATCACCTAAAGATGATAAACTCTAGCCTCAAAGACTGAGTAATGTTAATGAACTGCGAAAAATAAAAACTTGTTGAATTCCTCAAACGAGAGAAAGATTGATTGAACTCCCACTTAATCAGAATGAGCAAGAAATGAAGTATTCCAATGTATTCCATATGTTGGTTAAGTGGAAGTTGTTATATATCATATAAATATTAGCAAATATTTATGTAATTAGAAAAGAATCAAATACCCAATAGTAGAATTATGATAACCATAACATAAGCAGTTTTTAAATTGATTTTTAGAGAGAGAGAAAGGCAGAGGGATAGATAGAAACAGCGATGAGAAACATCATCAATTGGCTGTCTCCTGCATGCCCCCTATTGGGGATCGAGCTCACAGTCCAGGCATGTACCCTGACAGGGAGTCGACCTCTTGGTGCATGGGATGATGCTCAGTCCATTGAGCCACACTGGCCAGGATAAACTTTTTGATTCAGTCTCTTTCAGTGTCCTCAGGATAGATTCTGAATTCTTATAATAATTGCACAGCACTGGAGCTACAGATGAGATGAGACTGGACTCAGTTAACAATATGTAATTAAAATTACTTCCTGAAAGCTTTGTTTATCATTTTTCTTTCTCACAAAATAGAATATAGCAAAATTCAAATGACTAGAACCACAGAATTACATAATTTTAGATCTGGAAGGGCCCTTGAGGATCATTTCACCCAATCCTCAAATGTACACATGAGAAACCTCAGAGAAGTCCAGATCACAGAGCTGGGGGTGCCAGAGCTGACTCTAGAACTTGCTGCCTCCTGGAGAAATTGATGTTTATAACATCACAGTCATTTTGCTTTTAAGTCTGTAGTAAGGCATCAGATTCTTTTAACAATTATCTGCTCATGTGACCACTATCATAATCGTCCATAATTGAGATAATTTCCTGCTAGCCAGAATAGTACTGATGTCTTTTGAAAATGATCAGTAAAATGTGAGGCATGTGGAACTACATGAATACCGTGGTTTTTTTTAAGAGGATAAAATATAAATTTTGAAAACTAACATCTTTAAGTTTACATAGCACCAAATATTTTATTTGCAAAAATTTTCATTTTTCATCTAGGTGGTTTTGGCATCATGTAGATCAGATTTCTTGACAAGTAATTAGATATTTATCCATAAATTTAGAAGCTACTATCCTGGGTTTACATCAGTTTTTTTATAGGAAGGAGAGCATAATATATAAGAATACATTTTCTCACTGTCTTTCATTCTCTCTCTCTCTCTCTCTCTCTCTCTCTCTCTCTATATATATATATATATATATATATATGTATACACACACACACACACACATATATCTTTTGGTTGAATAGATCTGGGGTGTGGCCCCAGAATTTGCATGTTTAACAAGTTCAAGGATGATGTTATAAAAGAGATGGGAGACACACTGTGAAACAGACAATATTTCACCAGCCAATATTTTATGTAGATCTAGGTCTATCTATATTTCTTTGAAGTGTTTTCTTATGCAAATGTTCTATGACTTATAATAAATCCTAAAATTTATTTTATTTGACTATAAAAGTAATACATGCTTGCTTTAAAACATGATAGAAATGTACAAACTAAAATTTTTCTTCCCCTCATCTTCCCACTCCCTTCTAGGAATATCTACTATTAATAGTTTGATATGAATCCTTCCAGACTTCTTTTACTTTTAATACAAACAAAAATAATCAATTATAGCTTTTAATTTTTTATAAAAATGAGGTTATAGTATAGTGTAATTTGATTCTACAACTTACTTTTTTCAACTAACAATATATCATGGTACGTCTCTCAAAGTATACACTATTTTAAATGACTACATAGTATTCCAGTAGTATGAACCAATCCTCTATTGATTAGCATTTAGGTTTCTCCCCAATTTTCACCCATTATTTTTTGTTCACTTCTCTTATTAATTCTTAAGGATAAAGTCATAATAGTGGGATTTCTGTATTGAAGAGTAAGTCCATTTAATATGTTGATCCATGAGACAAAAATGCCTTTCAGAAAAGTTATACCATTTTATACCTTTACCAGAGGTGTAAGAGGATCCATATTCTGGGTGTCATAATTTTTTCTCTATTAATTTAGTAATCAATAATACTATCTCCTTGTTGGCTTCATTTGTATTTCTTTGATTACTAATGAGGTTAAGCATAATCTCATATGTCTATTGACCATTCAGTTTTTCTTTTATAAATTATTCATTCTTATTTCCATGAAGTAATTAGTTTTCTCTTATTAACTTGTAAAAGTTCTCTGTATATTTAAGAAGTTAATTATTTATCATGAGTAGCAAATATTTTCCCAATTTGTTAATTGTCTTTCAACCTTGTTTATAGTAATTTTTGCCTTGCAGAACATACAGAAGTTGCTTTCATTTGTGTGTTTTGTGTGTATGGTCAAATCTATCAATCTTTTCCTTTTGGGTTCCAAGACTTCATGTCAAGCCTATAAAAATCTCCCATTACCCCAGGATTATAAAATGTGCTATCGTATTTTCCTTCTAGAACTCTCATGGTTCCATTCTTCTGCATTTAATTCTTTAATCCATCTGGAATTCATTTTGGTATAAACTGAGAGGTGTGGGTCTAGCTTTATTTTTTCCTAAATAGTTAGCCATTTGTTCCAAAAGCATTTATTGAACAATTCATCTTTTCCCCACTGATTTTAACTTTTATTTAGCTACGTTCCCAAATACACTTGTCTCCACTTTTGGACTCCATTCTGTTACCTTGGTCTATTGTCTATTCCTGTCTTAATAACACATTGTTTTAATTTCTGTAGCTTAAAATATTTTCTAATAACTGGGAAGCCTACATCTTTAAAATATTAATTTTTATTTTCACGAGTTTTATTTTTTAAAATAATTCTTTATTGTCAAAAGTATTACATATGTCCCCTTTTTCCTCCCATTAGCCCCTCCAGCCCAACCCTGTATCCCCCCTTCCCCGGCCTTCAGCACCCTATTGTCTGTGTCCATGGGTTATGCATATATGCATACCATGAGTTTTAAAATTTATTTGAGCCCGGCTGGTGTGGCTCAGTGGTTGAGTGTCGACCTATGAACCAGGAGGTCATGGTTCTAGTCCTTGTCAGGGCACATGCCCGGGTTGTGGGCTCATATCTCAGTGTGGGGTGTGCAGGAGGCAGCCAATCAATGATTCTCTATCATCGTTGATGTTTCTATCTCTCTCTTCCTCTCCCTTTCTCTCTGAATTAAATAAAAATATTAAAAAAAATAAAATTGAGTTGAAATTCAATAACATACAGTTAATCATTTTTATTTATTTTATTATTTTATTTTATTGATTGATTTGATAGAGAGAAACATTGATTTGATAGAGAGAAAACATTAATTATTTATGCACTCATTGGTTGAATCTTTTATGTGTCCTGACCCAGGATTGAAGGCACAACCTTGTGTATCAGGATGATGCTCTAATCAATTGAGCTATTAAGCCAGGACCTAAAGTTAACCATTTTAAAACGAACAATTTAGTACATTCACATTGTCATGCAATCACCTCCTCCTTCTGGTTCAAAACATTTTTATCACGCTAAAAGTAAGCCCCATACCCACTAAGCATTTTCCCGCTTCCAACCTCTCCACAAATTTTTAACACATACAAGAAAGTTGAATTTTTATTATAAAATCTCAGGCTTCAGGTCTACTGTGTATTTAGGAAACTTAACATTCAAGTTCAAAATCATAGAGAAACCTTGCCTGATTAAGGCCCTCTTCCATCATGCCACTGTATCCCCCAAGCTTGTTTCTGCATCCCCAATAGCCCAAGACTCAACTTGCATTCTGTTAATCTACTGCTAAATTGCTTTGTGATTTTTCTCAAGCATCTGCTACTTGTGTTATTGCTCTTCAACAACCTTGTAAACCTGCTACTTTGTTCTTTTCTCCAGTCTACCCTCATAGCATCTGGCACTGGCTTTACACCGCCACATTCTCATTAAATTATTTTTGATTGATTGTTACCAAAACTTCTATATTGGACTCAGCAGGGTGTCAGGAGACTGCCTAGAGTGTGATTTAAATGGGAATAAAAAGGGAATTCAACATATGGCATATTACTTTCAGATAATATAATACTACTAGTTGCCATTTATTAAGTGCCTATTAATTGTCATACACATTGTCTTGTTTAATTCTTTTTTCTTTTAAAGCCTCACCCGAAGACATGTCCATTGATTTAGAAAGAGAGAGAGCTGTGAGAGAGAAACATTGATCAGCTGATTTCACACACGCCTGGGGGATAGAACCCACAATCTGGGTATGTGTCCTGACCTGAAATAGAACCCTTGACCCTTTGGTGCATGGAACAGTGCTCCAACCAGCTGAGACATACTGGCAAGGGTGACACAGCACTTTCTACCATGCTGTATTTCCTCCATATATTCTTGCCATCAAGAGCTACCCATTATGTTACTCCAGTTCATCTTTCTACTTTCATTGTTACAGCCAGGTTTACTTAAAGGAAACAGCTAAGGCCTCCTGCTGAGGTGTATTATTAAAATAGTTATGAAGCACCAAAGAATCATTGCTTCTCTCACACATGACCTCATGTCATGCCCTGGGCAAGCTATCAAGAATCAAGTTCATTCTTTGCTTTATTATGTCCTATGTTCTGGATGGAGTCCCACGATGGCTGGCCCAGGTGTTACAACTGTCATCTTTGACTGGAGCTGGAGTTGGTAAATAAAGTTGAAGCCAGGCACAGCAAGCTCCACTGTAAAGATGGGAGACATCATTTTCCTAAGCAGGAGAATCCCAGTGGGTACCTGAAGCTCCAACTCTTCTTAATCGACCCACACTTGGCATTTCCCTATTTCCTGTCTTCTAGAAAATGTGTGAAGCTCAGGGATGTCAGAGAGATCCAAGTCAGTTGCCATACCCAACCCAACTTCCCCTCACAGTTGCAGAAAGACAGGCCACCTCTGGGATGGTCTAGTCCTGGATCTGTGTTCTCAGAGGACAGAAGCCCTGGTTGTGGAAGTACAAGGCATGGGTTTATGATGCAGCTATGCCAATTAGCAGCTCTTCTGACCTTTGTGAATGCAAAGACACTTAGTTCTAATAAATTTCCTTATCTGTTAAAAAGTGTTTTTTTAAGAAAAATAATAGTATCTTTCCTACGTGCTTATAAAGTTTTTGTGATGTCATGGTTATAGTTTGCTATAAACGATTAAGCCATTATCATCATTTAACTGCATAATAAAGACTTTGAAGAGGTAATAAGTGATGATAATGACCAAATTAGGTCAAATGGGCTGACACTTTGTAAAATGTCTATAAGACCTTTCCTTCAAGGGAATATTAAATAAGAACTAACATCAATAACTATTTTTATTAGATGATCCTTTAACAGCCCAGCCTCCTAGATGACATAGTAATTCAGTCAATAATAACAGAAACCCAGTCCCAGGTACTATGTATGAATGTTCTTTGGTGTGTGTGTGTGTGTGTGTGTGTGTGTGTGTGTGTGTGTGTGTGTGGCATTGGGAGTGGGGGTGTTGTGTTACATGCTATTGAGTCAGCTCTGACTCCTGGCGATCCTGTGAATGAGTGATGTCCACAATATCCTGTCCTCAACAGTCCTGCTCAGCTCCTGTAGACTCATGCCTGTGGCTTCTTTTATGGAGTCAATCCATCTCATAGTTTCTTTCTCTTTTCCTGCTGCCTTCTATTCCCCTAGCATTATTGTATTTTCCAAAGAATCCTCCTTCTCATGATGTGCCCAAACTAGAACAGCTTCAGTTTTGTCATGTTTGCCTCCAGGGATGTTTCAGGTTTCATTTGCTCCAGGACCCACTTGTTTATCTTTCTGGTGGATCAGGGTATCATAGCGCTCTCTTCCAGCACCATATTTCAAGTGAGTCCATTTTTTTCCTATTAGTCTTCTTCACTGTCCAACTTTGTATCCATAACATAGTAATTGGGGATACGAGGGTGTAGATGATCTTAGCCTTCGTTTCTAATGACATGTCTTTGCTTTTGGTGATCTTTCCCAATTCTTAAAAATAAAGATCTTTAGGCATCATTAAGTCCAATTTCCTCATTTTCCAGATTAAAAAAAAAAAATGAAGCCCAGTGAGACAAACTAATTTTGCCTGAGGCCACACAGCTAATGACTGAGCTGAGGCTCAAACCTAGCTTTTAGTCCGTATGCCTTTCACACACTCATTACCACTTTTTCATACTGCAAATTGTAACCCATTGGTGAGTTGTGAAATCAATTGGTGAGATATAACCAGTATTTAAAAAAGAAGAAGAAGAAGAAGAGCAGGATGGAATAAAAAAGGTCAGAGTGCATGGCTGGTGGGAAGGGTTAGTATAGTGTTGAGAAACTTTTGTTTCACTTATATACTTACATAAGTATATGTGACCTGAGTCATATTTAAAATGTATTTCTTACTTTGGGTTATGATTTTTAAACGTCTAAAAATGGCTACTCTAAGAGGACATGTACGCTGTCCTCAGATTATTTTTTTTTTAATCTTTATGATTGAGAGTATTACAGATGTCCCCTTTTCCTCCCCTCATTGCCCCCCTCCACCTGGTTCCTGCCCCACCCCAGGTCTTCACCACCCTATTGTCTGTGTCCATAGGTAATGCATATATGCTTATAAGTTCTTTGGTTACTCTCTTCCCATCCCTTCTCCCCGCTTCCCTCTGAGATTTGTCAGTCTGTTCTGTGTTCTCATGCCTCTGGTTCTATTTTATTCATCAGTTTATTTTGTTCATTAAATTCCTTGCTTGTTTATTTTGATTTTTAGATTCAATTGTTGATAGATATGTATTTATTGCCATTTTGTTGTTCATATTTCTTCTCCTTCTCCTTCTCCTTCTCCTTCTCTTTCAACAGTTCATGTAATACTGGTTTGGTGGTGATGAACTCCTTTAGCTTTTTCTTGTCTGTGAAGATCTTTGTTATTATTATTATTGATTTCAGAGAGAAAGGGAGATGAATAGAAACATCAATGATGAGAGAGAGTCACTGTTTGGCTGTCTGCTGCATGCCCCTTAATGGGGATGGGGCCCACAACCCAGGCATGTGCCCTTGACCGGAATTGAACCCAGACCCTTCAGTCTGCAGGCTGATGCTCTAGCTACTGAGCCAAACCAGCCATGGCTGTGAAGATCTTTATCTGATGTTCAAGTCTAAGTGATAGCTTTGCTGGGTAGAGGAATCTTGGTTGTAGATCCTTGCTTTTCATCACTTTGAATATTTCTTGCCACACCCTTCTGGCCTGCAAAGTTTCTGTTGAGAAATCAGCTGACAGTCTTATGGGCGCTCTCTTGTAGGTAACTAACTGCTTTTCTCTTGCTGCCTGTAAGATTCTTTCTTTGTCTTTAACCCTTGGCATTTTAATTATGATGTGTCTCAGTGTGGGCCTCTTTGGGCTCATCTTATTTGGTATGCTCTGCACTTCCTGGACTTATAATTCTATTTCTTTCACCAGGTAAGGAAAGTTTCCTGTCATTATTTCTTCAAATAAGTTTTCAATATCTCGCTCTTTCTCTTCTCCTTGTGACAACCCCAGGATGCAAATGTTGGTATGCCAGTTTCATTCTGGGTCAGAGCACCTACCCAGATTGTGGGTTTGATTCCTGGTTGGGCATGTATAGGAAGCAACCGATTGATGTTTCTCTCTTACATGGATCTCTCTCTCTCTCCTCCACCACTTCCTTCCTCTCTCTCTCTCTCAAAAATAAATAGAAGTTGTATCTTTAAACAACAACAACACAGCTTTGGATTTGATCCTATGTTCAATGAAAAACCAATAAAGGGTTTTTAAGAAGGGAAGTGGCATGATCCAACAGATGTTTGAGAAAGATTATTTTGGGATGCTGTAATGGAACAGGACTGATGTAGCAAAGAGTGGAGGTGGCAGCAAATTGCAGTCATCCCAGAAGGCTGATGATGGCTTGGAAGTAAGTACAGATTTACAGTTATGAGTACAAGAGGAAGGGAGAGAGAGTGAAACATGATTAGTTGTTCCACTTATTTATGCATTCGTTGATTGATTCTTGTATGTGCCCTGACTGGGACCAAACCCACAACCTTGTACATCAGGACAATGCTCTAACCAAGTGAGCTACTGTGCCAGGGCTCCTTAGTCTGATATTTCTAATGTTAGTGTCTTTATGTGGATTTTGTGGTCAAAGTTCTGGGTTTGGGAACTTTGATTCTTCCACTTGCTAAGTGTGACCATTAGCAAGTTTGTTTTACCTCTTTTATTCTCAACATTTCTTACTTTGTTTTGTTTTGAAATCTTTCAAATTATTATTGCCTAACTTCATTTTTCATGAGAATTCTGTCCGGGAAATATTACTATGCCTGTTGCAAAAACAGAGGCTCACAAGATTTAGTAATCTGTCTAAGAGAACCAAGTTAGTAAATGGCAGTCTTTTTTTTTTTTTTTTATCTTTACCCAAGGATATGCTTTTTTGTTGTTGTATTTTTTGTCGTTTTTAGAATAGTTTACTGATTTTTAGAGAGAGAGGAAGGAAGAAGAGAGAAATATCGATGTGAGAGTGAGAGTACAACATTGATCAGCTGCCTCCTGCATGCCCCCCACCTGAAACTGGGCAAGTGCTCTGACAGGGAATCGAACCGGCAAACTTTGAGTGCGTGGGATGACACCCAACCAACCAAGCAACACTGGCCAGAGCCAAATAGCAGTCTTTTGACTGTTTGGCTTATGCCGGGCACATAGTAAATGCTCAATAAATACTTGTTAGTGTTCTTTCCACTACACTATATTGTCTTGCTTAGGAAATATTTATTCATAGTGAGGATGATAATTAGCATCATCTTTCAGTTCTTTTTTAAAATTTTTTAAATTAAATCTTTATTGTTCAGATTATTACAGGTGTTCCTCTTTTTCCCCCCGCCCCATAGCTCCCCTCCACCCGGTTCCCACCCCACTCCCTGCCCTTACCCCCGCCCCCCACTGTCCTCATCCATAGGTGTATGATTTTTGTCCAGTCTCTTCCTGCACCCCCCCACACCCCTTTTTCCCCGAGGACTGTCAGTCCACTTCCTTTCTATGCCCCTGATTCTATTATATTCACCAGTTTATTCTGTTCATCAGATTTTTTATTCACTTGATTTTTAGACTCACTTGTTGATAGATATGTATTTGTTGTTCATAATTTTTATCTTTACCTTTTTCTTCTTCTTCCTCTTCTTAAAGAATACCTTTCAGCATTTCATATAATACTGGTTTGGTGGTGATGAACTCCTTTAGCTTTTTCTTATCTGTGAAGTTCTTTCTCTGACCTCAATTCTGAATGATAGCTTTGCATAGAGTAATCTTGGTTGTAGGTTCTTGCTATTCATCACTTTGAATATCTCTTGCCACTCCCTTCTGGCCTGCATAGTTTCTGTTGAGAAATCAGCTGACAATCATACAGGTGCTCCCTTGTAGGTAACTAACTGTTTTTCTCTTGCTGCTTTTAATATTCTCTCTTTGTCTTTTGCTCTTGGCATTTTAATTATGATGTGTCTTGGTGTGGTCCTCTTTGGATTCCTTTTGTTTGGGGTTCTTTGTGCTTCCTGGACTTGTAAGTCTATTTCTTTCACCAGGTGGGGCAAGTTTTCGGTCATTATTTCTTTAAATAGGTTTTCAGTATCTTGCTCTTTCTCTTCTTCTGCCACCCCCATAATTCAGATGTTGGTATGCTTGAAGTTGTCCCAGAGGCTCCTTACACTATCTTCATATTTTTGGATTCTTTTTTCTTTTTGCTTTTCCAGTTGGGTGTTTTTTGCTTCTTTGTATTTAAAATCTTTGACTTGATTCTTGCGATCCTCTAGTCTGCTGTTGGATCTCTGTATATTATTTTTAATTTCAGTCAGTGTATGCTTAATTTCTAGTTGGTCCTTTTTCATATCCTTGAGGGTCTCATTAAATTTATCAGCCTTTTCTAGAAAAACCTTATAATCGTGGTTTTGAACTCTATATCCAGTTGTTTGCTTTCCTCCATTTCTTTCATTTGTGACCTGTTTCTTTGTCTCCACATTTTGGCTGCTTCCCTGAGTTGATAGAGTGGCTTTTTGTGCTAGGTGTCCTATAGGGCCCAGTGGCTCAGCCTTCCCAGTTACCTGAGGTGGACACTCTTGGTGCACCCCTTTGTGGGCTGTGTGCACAATCTTGTTATAGTTAAGCCTTGATTGTTGTTGGTATCACTGGGAGGAATTGACCTCCAGGCCAATTGGCTGTGAGGATTAGCTGTGTCTACGATGGAAGAACTTCTGTGCTGGAGACACCCTTATGAGGAAAGACTTGCTTCAGTGGGGCTTTGGTGTTCAATGAGTTTGCCCCTTGAGTGTGTCCCTTATGGATCTGAGGAGTTGTAATCTGGATGGTCCTACTCTGACCCCTGGGTACACTGGCTCTTGGATCTCCAAGGAGGTCCTAATTTAGCATTTGCCTGAGGCCAACCAGCAGAGCTATGGAGAGATCTGCAGATTCCTCTTCTTTGTTTGGGTTTTGGAGGTGCCCAGATGAGGCCCAGGTGTGAAGCAATGGAAGCTGCTGTAGGGCCTTGGGTCTTCTTTTGGTTGTTTTGGGTCTCTCTGACTCAGCTGCAGTTTGTTAGGTAAGTTTAGAGTCAAAGGACCAGGCCATTCATATGCAAAAGCCTCTGCGCAGAGCTTGGATGGGGCGGAGTCTCAGGGCAGAGCAAACAGCAATGGCTTCCTGTCAGCCCTGTCCTAAGAGGCCCCTGGGTCTCAGTGTCCCTTGGTAATTGCTGCAAGCACCTCTGAGAGAAAGCTGCCCTCGAGTTCTACCTGCTGCCAGATAGTCCAGTTTCTCCCCGAATGAGTCTGGGTCCCCAGAGTCTCGCCCAGAACTGGAGTTCAGAGCAGTCGGGAGCTTGTGTCTCCCTGCAGATTGAAAAAGCCAGCCCTCTCTGCCTACGTGCGCCTCCATACCTTTGCACTTTACTTCCGCAGCTCCTCTGAGTCTCACGGTGCTTTTCTCTTCCCTTCTAGTGGTAGAATTTCCACTCAGCCAGCCTTCCTGTGGTTCTGGATGATGTCCGTTTTGTCTTTTAGTTGTAGTTTTGAAGTGGTTGTGTGAGGCAGCAAGTTCAGATGTTTACCTATGCTGCCATCTTGGTTTTTCCTCTCATCTTTCAGTTCTTATCTCCCCAGGAGTTAGCTGAAAATCTCTCATCCTTGATTCTCTCCCCTAAAGTTCTTCCAGTGTCAATAAATAAATAAAGTTCTTCTAGTGTCCTATACCCCTAATTCCCACTCAGTTTCCTATTAGTGCCACATCTCCTTGCTAAATTCTCATAGACCCTGACATAGCACACCCCTTCATCTACCCACAAGCCCTGATCTTTTCCACATCTTCCTCCCACTAAAGCTTCTGTACCTCATGGCTCCCCTTCCTTGCTCCCCCATCTAGTCCACATTTAATTCAGATAACAGAAATGAAGAACTACACCCCTACCTGGGAATGTCCTCTATACTAGAGTGCTTATGTCCAGGAGGTGCCTAGGCTTCTTAGGGGGTGAAATTATTACTACTCATTAGTTGGGTGGCTTGGGCAAGTCATATCCCTCTTGAAGCCTCAATTTATTCACCTATAGAGTGGTAAGACATTATCATTTATCAAGCATTTACATAATAGGTACATAAGCATTACTTCCTATCTAATAAAGAGGGAATATGCTAATTGACCATCATGCCCTCACAAAGATGGCGGTGCCCACAGCCACAAGATGGCGTCACCCAGTCCCCTCAGCCCCGCCAGGGTGGCAGGCGTGCGGCATGGCTGGACTCGCTCCCAGGCAGGTCTGGCCACTCCGTGCACCTGCCTCTGGAGTCCCCCAGTCCTCTCAGCCTCCCCAGCTGCCTGGGGCCGGCCCGAGGCACAGGCAAGCCTCAGATGGTGGCTGCATGGCCTCCCAGGGCTCAGGTAATCAGGGCTGGTTGAGGCTTGCGCTGCTGACAGTGGCAGCAGCAGAAGTGTGATGGGGGCGTCGCCTCCTGCCCTGAGGGCTCCCAGACTGTAAGAGGGGGAAGGCTGGGCTGAGGGACCGCCCCTCTAGTGCATGAATTTTCATGTACCAGGCCTCTAGTATATTATAAGAAATCAATAATAGCTGATGCTTACAAAGTACTTAATGTGTGCCAGTCACTATACCAAATGCTTTGCATGTATTTATTCATTTAATCGTCAGAACAACCCTGTGAAAACATTAACCTATTTCACAGATGAAAAAACAGAGGTCTCCCAATTAAGTAATTTACCCTAGGTCACCCCAGCCAGTGGGTGGTGGAGCTGGGCTTCAAACTCTGGTGTTCTGGCTGTGGAGTCCCTAGCTTAACCACTGCCCTATTCTACCTGTTATTACCTCATAAAATGAGAGGGGCTAGTTAAAAATAATCCCCTAGCATTTTTATAGCACTTCTTCAACTGTAAAGTACTGTTCACATTTTGTATTCTATTTGATCTTCATAACCCTAAGGGTACATATTATTAGTCCAATTTATGGGGCAAGAACTGAGACTTAAGAGGGTCACGTGTCCAAGGAAATACAGCCGGCAACGGCAGAGTAGGGACTCAAATCCCGGACTGCCTGTTCCTGATGCCACAGGCCACATCCTGTCCTTTCTAAGTCACCTCCAGCTCTAACACCGTATGCTGTTCTTTCTTCTCTTTAAGTGTTCCGTCAATAAATCCCCTGCTTTGTCAGCTAGCACCCACTTTGTGCAGTGTGTGCTCACAAACAGCAGGGGATGCTGCAGACTGTCACACCGGTACTGCACTGCCCTGCTTCAGGAGCCCCGTTTGGAGGAAACAGCCATAGGCCTCTCTCACATTCTCTTTTTTAATTTCTTTATATTAAAAAGTCTTTGTCAATAGTACTTGTACATGGTAAAAAAGTTTAAAGCTACCCAGTTTGCCAACCTAGGGGCAACCCCCAAATTTTTCTAATGTTTAATTCTAGAGATATTCTATGTTTATATAAGCAAATATGTATTCCGCCCCCCCACACACACACACAAATGGTAGCATACAAACACGCACACATTGTTTTTATTTTTCACACAAATGGCACCATACTATCTATACACGCTATTCTTTTTCTTCTAGTTTTTTAAGGTAATTTATCTTGCTGATCAGTCCATATCATAACTCATAATATTTAATTGAATGGATAGCTCATAGTCAATTTACTAGTCCCCTACTCTTCTCTGTAGTGTACAGTTACAAACAAATCTTCAAATTAAAACACTGTACGTAGGCCACTATACACATGTGCATTTCTGCAAAATAAATTTTCAGAAGTGAAATCATTTGCCTGCAAATTACACAGGTTTGTAATGTCGATCAATATTGCTAAATCACCTTGCACAGAAGCTACCCACTTATGGCTATATCAGCGGGGCATTCAAGGGTCTGTTTCCTATACCCTCCCAGCACAGAATCTTATCAAGCTTTCTCATCTTTGCCTATCTCATAGGTGAAAGATGCTTCCCCGTCACAGTTGTTATTGCATTTCTCTTAAAATGAGTGTCCCCTGACCTCTGAGATTCTTTCATGCAATCTGTAAGTAATTAGCAGGTGCCTCCTGGGTGCCAGGCACCAGGTTGGGGTATCCTCGTCCAGCTGTTCCTGGTCTGACTTTCACTGTCTTCCTGCCTGCCCTGTACTAGCCTTATCATAACCCCCAATAAGCCATGTTCCTTGCTTGGCCATCCTCACCAGGTCAGGCAGCGGTGACCTCGCTTGACCTCTTCTTTAGAGGCTTAGGAGTGAGCAGAATGCAGTTTCTTGCCTTTTCTCTGTTTCTCAAGACTAATTCCTGTAACCCAATTAGGGACATGTGCCTTGAGGTCAGAATTAGCCCCAAGTCTCTGGGCTTCTCAGACACACCGAGTCCAATGGGTCAGTTAGTGCTCCCGTTTTCTCATCCTAACCCCTCTAGGTTGTTAGGAAGGTGGACAAAGAGCAGGAACCTGAGCACTTGTCTGTATTCAGTGGATGCTGTTTGCTTCACGACTCGCTGGTTGAAACTTCCGCAGATGAGGTGCCAGCTAAATGGAAAATGCAGTACTATTTAGATTAAATAGGGAAGGCATGAGGTTAGGATCAATGTTCTCTTCGATGTAGGAGACTTCTGAACTGTTTCTCAAACGCCCCTTCTTTTGTGTCCCAGAGTCCTTGGCTCCACTGCAGAGTAAAAGCTTTTCACCTGCCTCCTCGCAGAGCTATGAATCAGTTTGTCTAAAGCTCATGTCTTTCCTCCTTGTTCATCTTTGTATCTCTCCTCAGAATAAAGGGGGGATTAACACATGGAAATTTTGAATATCTTCCTGCCTAATAGTTCCCAAGACAGCATCAATGTGAAGGCCTGCATTATTCTTTAGTAGCTTATAATGGGACCTCCAGTGTATCCCGTGCACGGCTGCTGGAGCTTTCCTCCTAAAGCACACTTCTAATCCAGTCACTTGTGGAGGTTCCCTGTGGCCTACTAAATGAAGTGCAAATTCCTTAGCTTGGAATTTAAGGGCCTCTGTGGTGATATGGCTCCCATCTACCTTTTCAGTTCTTTCTTCCACTACCTCATGCTCTGAATTACTCAATGCTTCTCAAGAATGCCCACACTCCACCCTCTGCCTTTGTCTGTGCTGGGTCTCCTGTGCCTAGAACACCTTCCTCTCTGCTCCCCTTCCATCACTGATGCCTTCTTCTCTCTCTCTTCCCACCTCATCCTTTGTTTAAAAACTGGGGTAATCCGCTGAGTGGACTGAGCATCATTTCATGCACAAGAGGTTGCTGGTTCGATTCCTAGTAAAGGGGGTGCAGGAGGCAGCTGATTGATGTTTCTATTTCTCTTTCCCTCTCCCTCCCTCTCTCTCTAAAAAAAAAGAAGAATTAAAATTGTAGTAAAAATATATTTAAGAAAATAAAATAAAAACTAGGCTAATCAGTTTTTCAAAAAGAAGATAAAAATTTATGTATTTTTCTGGATCCTTCTAAAATTAAATGGCTCCCAAAGACTCCTGTCCAGATCCCCCAGCAGGTATAATCTTTCCTTGCTTAGCTCTCCAGTCAGACTTTGCTTTTGCTTCTCTCTTGACACAGGTCTGCTGTATCTTGCTCTATCATTCCCACCCCCCTCCCACACCAAGCCCTGTAAAGTAAAACGGTGAGACCCATTTTTGTGTCCCCTACAGTTGGTCAATGTTTATTGATGAGGCGTTCTTAAGTCAGAGGAGCCTTTGAGTATGAGAAAAAGTTTGGGACTTGTCACTGCCATGGCTGTAGCCATCCCTTCAGACCCTCCTCTAAGAGGGGTCTTCTCTCAACTCAGAGCCCCCCACTTCACTAAAGTCAGGAGATAATGTCAACCTGTACTGCACCCTATATCCCCCTATACAAACCCTATAGAGAACAGTGGGAACCTGGGCCTCAGGCTTGGGAGCAAAGTGTCCTGTTTGCTCCTTTTTCTGAGGGAAGGTAACATGGTAATGTATCTAACTGACTGAAAGGAGGAGTGTTTGTTAGCTTTGAGCTCTTGGAAGGAGAAATGGAAAGCCAACTCTTTCCTTCCCTACACCCCTGGTCTCCCCTGCTCCAGCAGATGGGCACAGACACTTATTTGTTAAAAGGCCTGTCTGCATTATTAGGTGGTGATGTGTGCACTGGCAAGGCTGGAGGAAGACAGCCTGGTCTTTCTCCAGGGCTTTCTTCTGTGCCTTCTGCAGAGGCAAAATTGGTTCAGATATCCGAGTTTTAGTTCTTACTCCACCATTCAAAAGCCAGATGACCTTGACCAAGTCCCTTAATCTCTCAGCCTAAAAATAGAAATAGCTTCATCGTTTCAACCTTCCACGTGGGCTGTTCTGAGCACTGAAAGAAAAAATGTATGTGAGAGTGTTTTACAAATTATATTTTTAAAATGTTATTTTTATCCTGCCTGTTGTGCAATGGATTTACAGAGACTTAAAAGATACACAAGATGTAAGATGGCATAAATTAAAAGTGAGAGTAAAAGCAGAAGAAAAAAAGAGTGGAGACAACGAGCCCAAAATGAGGTTAAATGCACAGCCTGTTTGCTATGGGTGGATCTCAAGGTTGTTTACAGATAACACTGCAAAGTGTTATCTGAATTGGTGAAAGGGGTCACTTGAGTGGTGGTGTTTCAGGGTGTCCAGCATTGAGACTGAAGGCTCATAGTAGGACTGACAAATTCAGATCCATTTGAATTGGAGGCAGTAAGTCCTTCTAACCATCTTATCCATCCCCCAACCCACCCTACACAGCCAGCATTACTTCCCTCTGGGGATGGACTCACCTACCTCCCACTCAGGCACTCATTAAAACACAACAACAAACCAGCTTTATGATATACTAGAGGCCGAATTTGTGCACCAGTAGGGTCCCTTGGCCTGGCCTGTGGGATCAGGCCGAAACTGGCTCTCTGACAGCCTGAGGGGTCCTGGATTACAAGAGGGTGCAGGCCAGGCTGAGGGACCCTACTGATGCATGATCAGGGCTGGGGAGGGATGCGGGAAGTTGGCCAGCTGGGGAGGGACCGCGGGAGGGCTCATAGTGAGCAGTTGAGCAGCCTTAGCATATTATTAGCATATTATGCTTTGATTGGTTGAACAGCCGACCGGACGACCAGACACTTAGCATGTGAGGCTTTTATTATGTAGGATAACACATACCATAAAGTTCACTCTTTTAAAGTGTACCATTCATGGGTTTTAGTATATACTCTTAATCTTTTGTACTGAACACCATACCCATCCAACCTACTTTGCTCTCCCCCTACCCCAATTCTTAACTCCCTAAAAGTCTGGACTCAAATTCTGGAAAAGTTGCCCCATATTTCCGGTATTTTCCACATCTGACCCATCTCTTTGGCTAAGTGCCCCCATTAAACCAGTTACACTGAAAGTAATAACTAGAGCTGGGGACGGTGGGGAATGCACAGCAAAGCCACCAGTGTGATCTCCACATTTTGTAGAGGAACGCCCAGTGAGAATCCAGGCAGCAGGAGGCTGTGGGCAGGACCAGCCCAGGGAGCTGCAATTCTTGACAGATCACATTGTTAGACCGTGACTCACTCCCCTCGGCAGTCTGGAAAGCTGAACCTCTCAGCCTGGCCTTCAAAGGAGGGCCGCTTGGACTGTGGGTGGACCTTCTGAGCAATCCTCCAAGGGCCAGGTTGGGCAAGCAGAGTTGGGACCTCTTAATTGCTGAGCTGGACTGTTTCATGCCCCTTGACCCCACATGAGAATCCCACATGTCAAAAGGCCATGTGTTGGGAGCCTGAAGGGAGAAGAAAAGGTATCCTTTTTGTGCTTTCCAAGAGAGAAGAGGGAGGTGTCTCAGCTCCTGACCCTGCCAGAGATCAGGGCTCTGCTGACTAACTGTGGGGACCCCGACCCCTGCTCTGGAGTCAGTGACAATCAAGCAGGGCCCCTCCAAGGGACCCTCTCATTATTTTCTTCCCCTGTTCAAGGCTGTTCCTTGACTTTGCGACACTCGTATTCTCATTCCCCTCTCCTCCTACCATCTCTGGTTTCTCTCCATCATTCTGTTTACCGTTCAACACATCAGCCCATCTTTCATAATATAAGGAAGAAAGTAGGATGGGATGGAATCTTCCTTTTCCATCTTACTCAGTTGTCTTTGGATTCCTTCTATTTTGAGTCCTCCTTGAAGTACAGATCTCTGACAAAATTGTCTCAATCCAAAAGCCCGAGGGGCTGTTGAATGTTACATTGTGCATGCAACTCCAGCGCATCACACTGTCCTGCTCGCCTTTTCGTGCTTGGGCCAGGGCCTGATTGGAGTGTTGAGAGGGTGACCCAGAACTCCTTGTCTGATGGGGGAGGCAGAGTTTGGTCTCTGGGAACACCCAGTCTGGAGGAGGAACTTAGGTTAACATAACGAAAGACTGTTTCACAGAGCAGTATGTTCCTAACTGCACATCCTACAACGTGCTGAAGCACTTTGAGATTGATTGGGATGGTGGCGAGAGTCCCTCAAAAGGAGAATGCCCATTGTCTAGGGAAGTTAATGCTGGGCTGAGTTAAGGTAAGCTGCCCTGGGTTAGGTGTCTTTAAAAACAAGAAAGACGGCCAAATCCAGTAGTCTTTCCACAACCCTGAGCCATTTCCACTGTCTTCAGATAACACGAGGAACAGAGAGAGTGGGTATGGTGGTGAGTGGGCTGTGCAGTCAAGTGGGAGAACCACAAGATGGTGAGACCTGCTCCATCTAATAAGGGAAGAGGGATGAAGGAGCAGATTCATGTTTCTCAAAATAGTATTTTCTCTTCTGTGAGAATAGCCAGGTGCATCTGGAGGAGAGAGGAGAGGTTCCTATTTTATGGGGAGGTCAGCCATTTACACAGCTTGGGATACCATTCCATAGCCAATAATGACACCTGTGTGGTTATTTCTCCCAGTTACATAAGTACTTGGACAAGCTCACTCCTCACAACCACCCTATAAGGCGTGTTGCTGTTATTACTCCCATTTTCTAAGTGAGGTTCTTTCTGAGAAGTGAAATCACTGGCAGCTGATTTACTGCAGATTTGGGACCCAAGCCCAGGTCTTCTGATGGTAAGTCTGGTGGTTGTTCCACTATGCTGTGTTGTCACTCCAGGAGGCTGGTGGCTGAAGTCAGTATTGATTCTGAGGTCCCCAGTGTAAGCCCTTGTCCTTGACCCAAGCAACTGCCCTGTTCAGTGTATGGGGGAAAGTTGGAAAAGCACATGCTCAGGGTGCAGACACCTCTGGCCCCTTTCCCAGGCTCAGCAAGCAGTTCTTAGGTTTGGTGTTATACCTGCCTCCCCCCCCCACCCCGCCCCACACACACACACTCCTAGCCCCAGCTGACTTGGAAGCGGGGAGAAGGAGGCAAGGCCAGAAGGCTTTTGTTTTCCAATGATGGAGA
This sequence comes from Corynorhinus townsendii, assembly GCA_026230045.1. NCBI lineage: Eukaryota > Metazoa > Chordata > Mammalia > Chiroptera > Vespertilionidae > Corynorhinus > Corynorhinus townsendii. The sequence goes on from JAPDVU010000009.1 coordinate 14,497,775, forward strand.
AATGGCTGAAATCCTGGCATCTCCTCCAGAAGACAGAGGCAGCTCTGGATTTCCTGTTGCTCCCAACACGGGCCAGATAATTGGAGACAGATTTTTGGGCTTGGGTTGGGAGGTGAAGCTTGAAGTACAGTCATCGGGCCTCCTGTGAGTCCGTGCGCGCCTGCTTTCTTTGTTAATACTGAATGTGTGTGTGTGTGTGTGTGTGTGTGTGTGTGTAGATGCTTATGTTTTGAAACAGTGTGTGCATCTATCTAAGTGTGTGCGTGTGTGTTTGTGTGGCATGCCATGTTCCTTGTACTTCTTTGTTAGTATATTGGACTCTGTGCGTGCGTGTGTGTGTGTGTGTGTGTGTGTGTGTAAGAAAATGTGTAAGCATGTGTCTGGGCCTCTGGGAGTGGCTCCCTTGTTTTGTTTTTTGGTTTGTTCCTTTGTGAGAGTCAGTCCAGCCGGGGAGACCTCACTAGCTCTTTCAGGATCTTATTACTCAAGATCCTTAGTGATTAAATGTAAAACAATAATTAAGATTCAAAATAAAAGGCAGGAAGACAGATGGCCTTCAGGGAGAGGATATGAGGGGTAGAAACAGCCAGAGTACAGTCAGAGGGAAGAGCAAAGAGGAACTTTCTTTTAGGACAGAGGGTCTCTTTAGGGGGTCCCCCAACTCTCTAATGGACAAAGGCACCACACACTTCCAAGGGGTTCAGCTCTCTCCACTCTCCTGAGTTTGCGGGGGGGAGGGAGCTGCTATTGCCTTCCTGCCTGAATGGCTCCCCTGGAAGGAGAGTCAGGCCCCTTTCTCCTAAGCTCCTCTGTGCACATTTACAAATGTAGGGTCTTTTAAATATATATGTTTTGCTGTTTATTTTAAATAGTTAAGGAACATTATAACATTAATTCTATAAAGTATGCTCTAGAGAGCTCCCCAAACCTAGATTAAAATTTTTTTTTTATTTGCCTCTTGTATGTGATCTGACCGGGGATCGAACCTGTAACCTTGGTGTATCTGGATGATGCTCTAAACAACTGAGCTACCTGGCCAGGGCCTATAGTGTCTTATTTTGCTACAAATGAGATACAGATCAATTGGGGAGCCTACATCATAACACTTAACCCAACGTTGTGTACCTGCTGCATGTCAACCCTGGGCTGGGCACTCACTCTACATACATTTTGTATCAACATATGCACTTATGTATGTATGTATATGTGCGTATATAAAACCACTTATGAACTTAGCGTTCTGCAGAGGAAACTGAGGCTTATGATAAAGTAAGGACTTTAACCCTCCACGATTCCCCCAAGTGATAATTCATTTGTTCATTCAACAAACATACTGATACCGATCTTCATCATGCACTACACTAGATAAAAAGATGAACAAGACACAGTTCCTGCCCTCACACCCTCTAGGGAGGGAATTAATGATGTTCCAAGGATTGAACTTCTCACTCTTAGCGCCAGAGAGAGGTGGTTGTTGTGGGGCTGAGAACATTTCAGACTGGGGCAAGATTTATTCCCAGAATTAGTTCTTCATAAGGACTGGCTGGGGAGGGGAAGACATGGTAGAAGTAGAGAGCAATGGATGTGTGCTCTGCCCGCCCATCTGCTTCATAGGCCAGCATTCCCTGGATGGACATGGCGTCCTTAGATGGCCCAGTCCCTCTGGCAGGAGGAAGAAGGGAAGCAGGGAGATGCACACACCCTGTCCTCTCTGGACTGGTCTCTGTGGTCCCAGGGTGGCTGGTTGAGGGGTGGGGAGGATAGAGTCCCCTTCTAGCTCCTGTCGGCCTGACTCAATTCCCCAGTGCAGCCGACTCAGCGTGCTGCCGCCAGCATTCTCTGGCCTAAATCGCTTCCAGTTTGTTTAGTCAAAACCCTTGGCCCCAACATCAAAGCCCTTTTGGAGTTTCTGGGGGTTGTTGTTCTTATATGGTGTTTATTTCAGAGACGGTTCTGCTGTCACCGGCTGTGCCTGTGTGGGGTGGGGCAAGAGGGGCTGCTGGGGCCCTTGTGTCTCAGAGACATGAAGTTGGCCTGCGGGGGAAGGTGACAGGACAAGTTCTGTGATGGCTGCCCCCAGGACATTGTCTCCCCCAAACCCCCCTCTACCTGGTACATAGGGCCACAAAAAAGGAGACTGCTTTCTCCTTTGCCCAGGGCTCCCAGATGAGCCTCCATCCCCCTCAAATTTATACCAGACACTTTAGTTGGGGCCTCCAGGGGTCAAGCCTTTGCCACATCTCCCTTTCCCCGCACCAGCGCTCACCTTAGAGCCATGGGCTCACTCGGCAAACAGCTCTCCACTCTCCAGCTCCCAGTCTTTGCCCCTCTGTGCTTGGCCTGGATCCCAGACCCTTCCACACCCCCATGTCCCCTCTCGAGGAGCACCTTTCCCCGCTTTCTGAAATCTGAGTCACTGGATGTGTACTCAACTATTTGCGCTCATATTTGCCTCCAGTTGGCTCTGGAACTTGAACTTTTCTTAGTTCTGATCCTGCAGGTTCTAGCAGGTCCGCTTCTTCCTGTGACGTGTTCTCCAGTGCCTAGCATGGAGTGTGTACACTGAGAAGGGTTGCTCTGTCCAGGTGAGGCAGATGGAGAAGCTACTTTCATGGGGGCAGATAATACAGATGCAGAGTTGGTGGCCTGGGTGGAGGCAGAGCTCCTAGGAGTCTCCCCAGGGAGAAAAGAATCTGCATTGGGTGAAGAGAAAGCCAACTCCAGGCCTTAGCCATTTGCTAAAACATAAAACAAGAAAAGAAAAAGACACAGGGAAGGAGAGAAAGAGAGAGAAATAAGTAACACAGAGAAAGAGTAAGCATAGTAATAGAGCCAGATCTTTGGTAATCAGTTGTTGAAAGCAACAGGTTCTAACAACGCTCTACAAAGACAGAGTCCCCTCTGGTCCGAAGACCTTCTTTCCTAGGGTGTTCCTAGGAACCAGAGGGGTCTCCGCGCCTTCCTTAACCTTTCTCATCTCCCTCCACAACCTCATCTGATGCTGTTTTTCTCTTGTATCATCATCCTGGGCTATGCCCTTCTGCTTTCTTAACTGTCCATGCTCTCTCAATGTTCCCAGACAAAGGGCACCTGAAGGCACCAATGCCTGAGTCATTGGATGATACTTTACAGCTGCTTGCTGAAAGTGGGACCCCAGCTGGAAGAGATGGAGGTAAGACTAGGAGTGGACTTAGATATCATCCCTTCCATGAGACAATGGGCAAGCTCTGAATCAGAATCTCCTTCACTTTTGCACACATTTGGAGCCAAGAGCTAGGTCTTTACAGGGGGCTTCAGTCTAGAAACTTCGCCAGGCACAGGTGAGTTCCCTGCTCTGTGGACTCTCCCAAAAGGAGCTTAACTGAGGTTTCCCCAAGATGTGCTAATTCAGAATGCCTGGACACAGGCTCCCCATCTTCAAATTAGTGTCTTCAATGTCCTAAGAAGCTAGTCTCCTAATTAAGGGGGATGTAGTTTTAAGTCACTCTTTCCCAGGGTGGCCCCTTAACTCAGTCATATAGCAGGTGCCTCCCTCTCCACCCTCACCCCTCACCCAGTGTCCACTCTGCCTTAGCAGACTGCTCATTAGTTAGTAATGTTAATGTGGCTGCATCTAGTGATTAAAACCATTGGTTGGATGAAGGTTAGTGATCAACATCCCTGTCATAGTTGCTAATCCCTTGGAAATATGTTTTTAATAATCATAGGGGAGGAGGTCAGGGTGGGTGGTCCTGGGAGCTGGGATCCAGTGTCTCCTGTTCTCCCAGCCCTCCGTTTCCGCGGTTTCTCCTAGGCAGGCACCGTGGGGTATGTTGGGGTAGGGGAACCGCTAGGGAAGACTGGCCAACTCTGCAGCAGATGGAGGTGGTGCTTGGTATACAGCTGCTTCTGGTAGTGGGGCAGGGACAGGGATGTGCCAAGGGTGTGGCTAGTATGGCTAAATGAAGTGCTCAGGGTCAAGAGGCTTTAGCCACGTGGAAGGATTAAATCTGAGCCCTGTATTGCTCATTCCGGTGCCAAATGCTCAGGGAGGAACCATGGGTTCCAAGGATCGCCTTACCAAAGCAGTCGAGTTCCAGGCCTCCTCAGCCTCTACCAGTCAGAAAAGCCTCGAATCAGAAGGACTCCATTTCCTTTCCCTCACGTTTCTTGAGCCTCCTGATCATCCTATTCAATTGTTTAATTTATGTAATGCCTTTAATGATACATAATTATAACTGTTATATTAACAATATAATAGCAGGCACAGAAAAAACGTAAACTCCATATTAATATATTATGTGTATTAATATAATTATTATGGTTAACATTTTATTGACTGCCTACTTTGTCAGGCCCTTTATATATATTACCTCTTATGTTCATAACACCCTGCCAAGCAGGCCTTATTATCCTGTTTTATATATGAGAAATCTGAGACTCAGAGAGGTTAGCTTGCTCAAGATCATATAACTAATAAGGGGCAGGGCCAGCATAAACCCTAGGTCTCTGGCTAATTTCAAACCCATTCTTTTCCAAGCCTAACATTGTAGGAAACTTAAAGAATAAAATAATACATCGTCACTGCTATTAAAACACTGATAATCCAGCTCCATGGATATGGTGACGTACGCACGGCACACACACACACACACACACACACACACACACACACACACTCACAAGTTAGATAACAGCACAAAATAGTTTTTGGAGGGCTGATACCAGGCAATGTGGGTGAGGACCTAGGGAGTGGCACTGGCAGTAAATGTCACAGTTTGGAGGAAGGAGAGGCCATCAAGGGTAGCAGGGATCACTGAAGACTTTATGCAGGGAGGAGAGGGACGTAAAGGTTAGGTAGGAGTTGGTGGTGGGAAGAGCCAGAGCAAAGGTACACAGTAGAGAATTCAGTGGCAGTGAGTAGATCAGACTGGTCTACTTCCTCCTGATAACTTCTGTCCTTTCATTCGCCATCCTTGTGAGCAAGCCTGTCTTTAACATTTGTGAGGCTTGAGGCAGGGATACAAATAAAAGGTCACAAACAAAATTTCTAAATACTTAAAAGTTACAAATCAAGTGAAAAAATGTTAAATAAGATATATCCTAACCTCTTACCTTGCCAAATCTACTTTTCTTTTTTTTTATTTTACTTTATTTTTTTAAAATTTGTATTTTATTGATTTTTTACAGAGAGGAAGGAAGAGGGATAGAGAGCTAGAAACATCAATCAGCTGCCTCCTGCACACCCCTACTGGGGATGTGCCCGCAACCAAGGTACATGCCCTTGGCCGGAATCGAACCCGGGACCCTTGAGTCCACAGGCCGACGCTCTATCCACTGAGCCAAACCAGTTTCAGCTTGATAAATCTACTTTCATAATGACTTCAGAGTTTTACCCTAGAATGAGGCAGTGCTACCCCATCCTCACACCTACCTACCTTCTTTCTCTCTCTCTTTTTTTAAGATATATTTTTATTATTGATTTAAGAGAGGAAGGGAGAGGGAGAGAGAGATAGAAACATCAATGATGAGAGAGAATCATTGATCGGCTGCCTCCTGCATACCACCTACTGGGGATTGAGCCCACAACCCAGACATGTGCCCTGACCTGGAATCAAACCGTGACCTCCTGGTTCATAGGTCGATGTTCAACCACTGAGCCATGACGGCCAGGCTACCCACCTTCTCTTGCCACCAATAGTTCCTTTCTACTCTGCTCAGGTGAGGCCAGCTCCCTAGCCCATGTGTGCAAGCTCTGCCTACCCCCAAAGATGATCTTTATAGGGGACTTGACCACCGCTCAGCCCTGAGGGTATGCACACTTGCACTTGGCCTGCCCTTGGGAAGATGGATGGGGGAAGAGCTCTGCAGTCCCTGGAAACAGTGTGGAGTCACTTAGATAGGGAATTCTGGAGATCAGTGAGGCCCTCAGCTTAAGTGTAAAGTTATGGGATACCAAGAAACTCAGAAATAAAGAAAAATCATATTTAATGCAATATTTTAAAAAAATTAATGCAAAAGATCCATAATAAGGAAAATATCAAAATTTTTTAAACAAAGACAGGATTTGTATCACTGATTTCTTTTTTCCTCAGACTTCAATATGATCCATACCATCCTGGGCTAGAAACCTAGAGCATGGTATTAGAAGGGAGAGTGGAGGGGACCTTTACTGGGTAGGCACATCCCATGAACTCTTTGCTGTGTTGGGTGGGGAGCTACTGGAGACTCCCAGAACAGGAAACCTGCTTGCCTAGAGCCTAAGGGTAATGATACGTACGAATTGTGAGCTCCAGGAAGGCGTCCAGCATCTAGCAGAGGATCTGGCATTTGGTAGGCCCTCAGTAAATACCTCTTGGATAAGCAAATGAAGAGCACTAACTTTTCCAAAATCACCACAGTGCTATTCATTACAGGGTTGCTGGGACAGTGATCCTCAGTGCAGCCCCAGCATCCCTGTTAGCATGTTGACTGTGTCAGGGCCATGAGTCAGGAACAGAGGCAGGGAACCTATCAAGACCTTTAGAAGAGACTGAGCTGGAATCTTGAACGGTTTTGGGAGAAGGAGGCAAGGACAAGGTTGAAGGAGAACCAGAGAGATGGCAGCTAGGAGTCCCATAGGCTCAAAAAGGACAGGGTTTGGAAGGGGGCGAGGGCTTATAGTTGAGGATGGGGGAGGGGAAAGCTGGCTGAAGGAGGACTGAGGGGCAGGCTAAGGAATGAGCAGGAGTGGGAAGCAGGGAAGGGAACTGTGGAGCCTGGCAGGAAGAGCACAGCGTCTGGAAGGAGTGACGGGGGCGGGAGGGGAGGTGTTTCTGCAAAGTGAATAGGGGCCTGGAGAAGGGGAGTCAAAGCCTCTGAGTGGGGATCCCAGAAGCCAAGAACAGGTCAGTTCCTCAAGAAAGGTTCTGAGCAGCCCCCTCTCCACCGACTCAAGTTACACACTGGTGTTTCCTATTTCAGGCCCTTGCCAATTGCCCAACCTCCACCCTGTCCTCCCTCCCCCTTGCCCTACCTTCCCCAGGGAGGGACAAACACACTTGATATATGAAGTGTTTCCACCTCCACGCTTGGGAGTCCCACAAAGGCTTCAGTGTGTGGCGGTCCCTCCTCCCCTTCTACCCTGCCCCTCCCCTTCCTCCTTCTGTCTGGGAGTCTAGGAATGCCTCCTTTTTCCAGGGGTGTCAGAGAGGAGGAGGACAAGCAGTAGGTGGGGAGTTTCCTTGTCCTCTCCAACCTCATCACCCTAATAGTGGGTAGGTTGAAGTGGGTGAGTATTGGGGGTTGGGATGATGATCACTGTTTCTTTGGTTTCCCATTAGAACCAGGCTCCAGAAGTTGAAGTGGTGGTGGTTGGAGCAGAGGGTGGTGGTTGGAGCAGAGAGGGGAGGAATGCCTCTTTGCTTACCCTGCCCACCTCACTCCTTGCTGCTGAAGCCTCCAAACACTGGTCAGGGGAGTGCTGCATGTCCCCCTTTTCTCCATACAGGAACCCAAAGAAGAAAATAAAACTGAGTTTTTAAATGCTCCCTGTGTTCCAGGCACTGTGCTAGGCCATGTTACAAAAATCATCTCAGTTTCTTCCCAGAAAGCTTTTGAGATGGGTGTTTTTACAGCAAGTAAAGTGAGGGTGGTATGGCACAGTGTTTAAGACCATGGACTTGGGCGGCAGTTAGACCTTGGACCCAATTCCAGCTCTTGACATCATTAGCTCTATGAATGGAGCAAGTTTCTTTACCTCCCCAAAGTCTCAATTTCCCCATCCCTAAGAGAAGGGTATAAGGCTCTTTGAAGGTTTGGTAGAAGTATTAAATAAGATAATGTGCATGAAATACCTGGCAAATGGTATGTAGGCTAGCATTATCATTGCAGTCCCATAACTGGGGAGGGGGCAGAGCAGTCCCTGAGCTTTCCACTGCTTGACAAGGATGGTCTCAGAGGGCAGGAACCCTGGGCCCAGCAAAGTGGATTGGACACCAGATAATGAGGGTAGGCAGAGGAAGTGTGTACAGAAGAGAACTCCCTTCCAATTCCCAGGAGCCCTCTATGGAAGTACAGATGGGGGGCCCTGAGGGACACAGACATCCAATCTTCCACCCACAGGCAGAGGTGGACCCAACCCAACACAGTGGGTGGTCTCTCTGGCCAGCCCCTCCTCTGACTCAGGAGAAGCTGCAGCTGGCTCTGGGCCACACCAGCCACTTACACTGCCAGTCACACCACACATGTCCATCACTCTAACTCTTCTTGCTACCAGTGGTACAGCAGAGAGTGGAAATGGGCACAGTTGAGTGTTTGAAATAATGTCTCATGTGTGAATGAGTGAGGCTATGTGCTGAGCACGCAAGCATAGGTACCATGTGCTCATGTATGCTTTGGGTGTATGTGCCTTACATCTTATCTACATGTGAGGGGTGCCTGTATATAGACCCATTTGTGGTCACACAACTCTCAGACTCACCCTGGGGCCCCAGGGTGCATGTGTGTGCCATGTGCCAGAATATGTGCTTGTGTCCACGTGTGTGACTGCGTGTCAGACAAACTCCCTGGAGCTGGGGCTCTGCAGGAAAGGTCAGACGGCAGTCTGAGACACTTTTCATGTGTCAGGAAAACCAGGCTCCCCTTTCAGGAAGCCTGCCCAAGGAAAATAAACTAGCCCAGTTCCTGGGGCAGAGGGGGCGGGAGCTGGGGATGGGGAAAGAGAGAAGAAGGTGGCTGAGCTGCTGGAGGAGGTCACAAGCAAGGCAGTCAAATTACACCCTTTGACCCCACCCTATGACCCCATACTGATCTCTGGAAATTCTCTTCCTTTCACTTTGTCCTAAGGGTGCTTTGTCCTCTTTCTCCTCTTCAGATCCTTTTTTCTTCTCTCCATCTCATCTCTCTCCCTTTTCTTTCATCTGCCCTTCTCCCTCCAATTTTCTCTCTTTCTTCCCGCTCCTATGACTCTGGCTGCCTGCAAGTCACTTATGCTTCTCTCTCTCCTCCACTGCAGGAGCCAAAGCCATGAGAACAGGCGGTCAGAAATCCCAATAAGCAGCTATCCATGTGTACAGGTTGTTTTTAACTTTTGTGTTTTGGTGCCAGATTGGCTGCAAGCCCCTGGATCTGTTATATGCCCTTTGGCTAATTGACTGCATCGGTTATCATATGTTTATTAAACACCTGGTCTGTGCCAGGCACTGTGGTTGGCTCTAAAGCTATGAAAGTGGATAATAAGTGGGAAAAACAAATTGGCTCTGCCTCACAGAAATTTCAAATTGATGGAGGAATCAGAAATTGGTCAATTTACACATAATGTAAAATTAAAACAACATTGAGGGTCGCAGAGAGCTTTTAGTGGGGGGATTAACATGGTCAAGGGGATAGGAAAGATTCCCTAAGGTAGTGATTAGCCCAGGTTTGAGGGAAAAGTAAAAGCTAACCAGGTCAAGGAGTAGAGGGGATGGGTGTGAAGGGAAATAGATTACTGCATTATTGTAGGCAGAGAAAACAGCATGTGCAAAGGCCCTGGGGCCAGAGGTCCATTTGTGTACTTGAAATAAGGCCTCTGTGGTGAGGACAGAGAGGGAGCCTAGATGAGGCTGGAGCACTAGCTTAGACCAAGTCATCACACTCTCATAGTCTGTGTTAAGGATCATTCATCTGGACAAAAGTCAGCTTGACAAAATGCCAATATATTTTATAATTTTTTATGTAAAGAAAGTATAAATTTATTAAGATGTTTAAAGGATTTTATGTTTTTTCACCACAACACCATCCACACATATTTGAAGAACAACAGCATGTGAACCTGCATGACATTGAAAACTGTGTGCTCTACAGATGATGCTTGGTCCACTTATGAATTCCCAGGGCCCCCACAGGTTGAAGGTCACTGCACTGGGGAAGAGAGGAAAAGAGGAAATAGAGAATCACCCCAGTATGTTGCCAGGGCTTGGGTCAGACAAAAGAAGCCAGGCTGAGCCCAGCCCTCTCCTAGAGACTCTGACCCTGGCCCTCTGCCCCCAGCCATGCGCTCAGACCCTAACAGCTGGGGTGGCTTGTGCTGTGGGTTGCGGGGACAGGCAGGGGCTTGGAGAGGGATGAGACAGCTGAGCAAGAAGAGAAGAAAGAAAAAAAAAAAAAGAAGAGAAAAAAGAATGGGTAGGGTGCTACTCAAAGTGTGGCCTGTGGACCAGGAGCATATGCATCTCGTAGGAACTTGGAAATTCTAGTTCTCAGCCCCCACCCTGGACCTACTGAATCAAAATCTCTGAAGTGAGGTGGCCTTTGTGGCAATATGTTTTAACAAGCCCACCAGGTGACTCTCAGGCACTGCTAAAGTTTCAGAACCAGTGGCACAGAGGGCAAAAGGTTAGTGGGAAGTACTCTAGGGTAAATCAGTGAAAATAGGAATTGAGTCCTCTATTCACCCAGTTATTCAGTCATCCAGCCGTTATCTATTGCTGGATGACCCAAGTGTTTTCCATGTAAGCCTTTCTGATGAAATAACATGGCTCCTTATGCCCAACCCCCTCTCTAATCTCTTCCCAGTCTCTGTCTGGCCTCTTATTCTGGATGGGTGGAGAGTACCCCCTTCCCCCATCTCAGCCCATGTGTGTGGGGTGGAGGAGGGGAAGTGTCTCAGGAGGGGTGTCAGGCAAGGCTTCCTGGCAGACCCAGCTGTCCTTTCCAATCCACACTGCCTCCCAGCTCTCTCACAGCAAGCACACCCAGCAGCTGCAGGAGCCATCCAGCCTGGCCCACCTCTAGTCCCAATATCCCCTAGCTCAGGGGAAGTGGAGTTCAACCCGTTCTTCCCTGATGGCTCCTCCCAGACCTCCACAAGGGACCCAGACCCACCACAGCCTGAACCCAGGACATCCACTGAACCCTTCTCTCCTTCCTCACAAATCTCTCGTCTTGAGGGTATTGGGGAAAGCTGCCACAAGCCATGTTCTCACCCCACTGCCCCCAGCCTGAGCCCCAAACCCAGCTGTCAGCTCCTCAGGTCACAGCCCATCCCCACTGAACACCATCCCACACTGTGGGTGGGATCTCATCTCTATGGAGGCCAAGCAGCTGGCTGGACCACCTGCCTCAGGAGAGACCAAATGGAAGGCCGAGAGGAAGGGCAGGGGCGGGGGAGGCTCTGAGGGAGAGGAAGCAGGGGTGAGAGGGCTGGGGCCAGGAAGTCTAGGCAGTTAGAGCTGGAAGGGATCTTAGTGATCAACTAGTGCAGTCTGGACATTTTACAACCCTCCCCACAGAGTCAGGGCATCTGTGGAAAGTGCTCTCCCCCGACCAACTATAGTCCCCTTCATTATGGGTCTTCTTCCAGGATCTTTCTCTTTATTTTTTAAAAATGTTTATTTATTTATTTTTAAATATATATATATATATATATATATATATATATTATTAATTTCAGAGAGGAAGGGAGGAGAAAGAGATAGAAACATCAATGATGAGAGAGAATTATTGATTGGCTGCCTCCTGCACGCCCCACGCTGGGGATCGAGCCCAAAAACCGGGCATGTGCCCTTGGCCAAAATCGAACCTGGGACCCTTCAGTCCACAGGCCAATGCTCTATCCACTGAGCCAAACCGGCTAGGGCCAGGAGCTTTCTTTAATTAACTCTGCATTTCTTCTCCCCTATCACTCATTCTACTATTGATACTCAGTTCATTAGGTCATCTCACATTCACTCCATGCTTATACTTTTTGTGTGTCTTAGGAGTGTGTGTGTTTCCGTGTCCTGCCTCCACCATCAGACTGAAGTTTTCCCCAGGACAAAAGCTATGTCTCTACCATCAAACTAGTTGTTTCTAGAGGACAAATGATGTCTCCCTTCCATATAAGAATAGAAGCTCCCTGAGGGCAGGGGCCATCTCCCTTATTAGACTGGGGTTCCCTAAAAGCAGAAACTGAGCTTCCAGAATTTTTGTGGGCCTCCTTCTCAGCTCCACAATTCTCGTTAACAGAGACAGCCCTGATGTTAGTCTCTGAGCCATGTAGCCCAGGACCTAAGAGCAGTGAGGCCCTTGGACAAGCAGTACCTTTTAGAGATTATGCCTGAAATGTCTAGTGGCACTTTGGGACATGACTTGGGAATCCTCAGACAGCTGTTCTCATTCCTTGCCCATCCCAAGATTCCAATCTTTTTTCCTCACAGTAATTACCAGCCTTGGTGTTCTGTGGTTCCTGTCCTCCTGGGAAATTCTCAGAAGTGTTGAAAGGAGCTCATCATACCTAAGGTGGAGACCCTGTGAAGGAAGGGAGTCTTGTGGGGAATGAGGATGAGAGGAGAGGCCCTTCTTCCTTCCCTTGGCCAAGACCTCTGGGAATGGCTGAGGCAGATGACCCCTCTCCAGGGCTCCTCAGGCCCCTGCCCCTCACTGACCTTCCCTCTCCCACTTGCCCTAGCCTCTCCTCAGCATGTCCCTGAAGAGTTGAGAATGTAGTTCAGGAAAGGCATCAAAGCTATCCCTCTCTAAGGAAATGGTCATAGTCTCCCTCCCTGTTCCTCAAAGAAGGCATTGGGATATTTGTCACAGCTCCCAAGCTACCAAAGTCATTGAACTGAGCACGCAACAGCCCCAACCCCCAGCCTGAGTTAGGTCTGAGTGAACGCTTAGGAACAAGGGGACCTCAGCTCTGTCCCAGAGGGTCCTCCCACAGCCTCTTCCCACACTGTGCTGGACCTTATCTTATACAGGGCACCTTTACAGGTGTCATCCTAAGAACACATATGTAACAGGATAGCCAGCAGGGCTTCCTCTTCCACTCTCCGTGACACAGAGTGAGAGCACTTTCCACATTTATACTATATTTGTGCATGTGGCTAACCCCACCCCATACTAATAAGGATGACATCTAATGGCCAGGGTCCTTATTTGCTTTTGTGGACCCAGCAGAGTTTATGGCATATGGTAGCTATTCAAGTATGGGGGGTGGATGGATGGATACACAGACAGATAAAGGAACATAATCAATACAAGAACCCTATAAGGTGCATAGGACAGACCCTATCCCAATTTGTGGCTGTTGTGGATAAAGGAAGGCTCAGAGAGGTTAAGAAATGTGTCTAGCGCCCTAACCGGTTTGGCTCAGTGGATGGGGCGTCTGCCTGCAGACTGAAGGGTCCCAGGTTCGATTCCGGTCAAGGGCATGTACCTTGGTTGTGGGCACATCTCCAGTAGGGAGTGTGCAAGAGCAGCTGATCGATGTTCCTCTCCCATCGATGTTTCTAACTCTCTTTCAGTCTCCCTTTCCCTTCCTTTCTGTAAATAAATCAATAAAATATATTTTTTTTAAAAAAAGAAATGTGCCTAGGGCCCCACAGCTAGTCAGTAGAGCTGGAACACCATGCCAGGCTTTTTTTTTGGTTTCAGTGTACCACTCTTTGTACCATATCCTATGGCAGTGCTAGCTTGGAACCAACCCAGGCTCCCAGACTCTACATCCAAGGCTCTGTGTGTGGGTTGAGCAGGTTGTACACTGGAGTCTCCTCACATTGGAGCCTCTGTTAATGGCATCCCTTGTTGTTGCTGCAGGATATGACCTCTGTGGTGGCCTCCACACTCACTCCTCAGCCCTCTTTGTGCACATATTCAAACACTTGAGGCAACAGGAACTCATCTCCTCCTTCTCTTTTCCTGCTAGCTAGGGTGCCAGCGGGAATGTGTGTGGTGGTGGTGGGGGGTGAGGATCCCTGAGGAGTACACAGTACCCCTTCCCAGATCCACTGTGTGCCTCCTGCCTCCCCAGGTAGGAGCACTTCTGTCAAATTTCACTATGTCTCCTATGGGCCCCTTACATGTGCCCAAATGCCCAACTCCCCACACACTTTCCCACACACATGTGCACCACGCAAGCGAGGTGCAGGGCCCCAAGATCTCCAAGCTTCTGTCTGAGATTCAACTAAGCAGGGGGCTGAGGGCTGGGAGCTTGCCTCCTGTAGTGGAGCCCCGTCCCCCTCCACTCGTGTGCAGGGCCCTGGCCCCTCCCAGGGAACAAGGCTGGGATTAATAAGCGGCCGGGCTCCCTCCCCTAATGGGCTCCAGCTGCACAAACATTCCCAGAATTCAGAGCCAGCTCTGTCTGGGGCAGCCCAGGCCTCAGCCCCAGCATTCCTGGGCCCCTCCCCCTGCCCCCCAAGCCTGGGACAGCTGCTCCGGAACTCGGACAACTGTCTGGGGATCGAATCCCAATTCAGCTTTTCCAGAGGTGGAGGACATTAGAATGGCTGGAGGTAGCGTGGGATGGGGAGATTAGAAGGGAAAAGGTAAGCAACTCTGGCGGGACATCTCAGTTCCTGCCCTACCTGCCCCTCCCCCTCCTGCTCTGCTGCCCAACCTCCCCCAACACTGCTCACACTCTTAGCAGTAGGTACCAGGGGCCCAGTCAGTCTTACCTAATTTGTCTCACTAGGCAGTGCCCTTGGCTGGCAATGCCCAGGAGGAGGTGACAGGACAGAACTGGAAGGAAAGACAAACATCTCCCCTGTGTTTAAGAGATCCAGCTATGTCTCAGATGGAATCCATGGCCTGGCAGGAGCGTCATTCATACAGATTCTTACACAAGAAGGGGAGAGGGGTGGCAATAGAGCAGGAAAAAGGTAAGTGGGGTCCTCACCCTCCCATTATCCACTCAGGGAGGGACATTTAGGGACCCGGTGGCCGAAGTCCTGAGTGGACAAAGATGTGCTGTGGTGATGGCAGCTCTGAACCTGTCTGTATTTCCTTTCCCATCCCTGCAGCAAGGGCCAGGATGGGTCATTCGGCTGTCCTTGCGCACTTGCCGCCAGTTAGGCTAGTTTGTAGGACACTGAGGCCTTTGGCCAGGCGAGGAGTCCTGCGGTTTGTGTTTGTGCCAGCGTCCATCTGAGTGGGGGGACTAATGGATAGCATCGGTGACTCTAAGGAAGGTGTGTGTGTGACTTTCCCTGTGTGCATGTGCTTGGTTCCCAAGCACGAGCAATTGTGTTAAGTTTGGAAGTGGATGAGCATGTATGCAAACACGCACATCGGCCTCTGGTGTTCAGAAATGCTGAAAGTCCCATATTCACTAGGAGAGGCTGCCTGCTGACCACCCCCACCCTCAGTTGGAAGTGCCCCTACCCTGGGCATGTGCTAGAGAGAAGGTGAGAAGAGAAAGAATGGTAAAAAGAAAAGAGAGGGCCCTGGCCAGGTACCTCAGTTGGTTAGAGCATCGTCCCGATGCACCAAGGTTGCGAGTTTGATCCCCGGTCAGGGATCACCCAATGAATGCACAAATAAGTAGAACAACAACAACAACAAAATCAATGTTTCTCTCTCGCTCTCTAAAATCAATTTAAAAAAAAGAAAAGAATAGAAAAGGGAGGTGGGTGAGGGTGAGCCCTGTAATAGGCTGTGTAGGCAGCAGAGGGCACCCACTTGGGAGCTTAGAAATGTGGGGGTCCTGGCCTCATGAACCAGCTGGGGACTTTGGACAAGTGACTTCTCTGACGTGGGCCTTGCTTTCTTTATCTTGAATATAAGAAGGCTAGACTAGTCTCCCCGGAGTCCCTTCTTAGATTCCATTGTGACTACAGTTGGGTTTGGGGACACAGGGGAGAAATGGGCTCTGGGCAAGTCACAAAGAGCAGTCAGCAGGAACTGCGAGGAGGGTCTCTGGTTCTCCTGGCCCTGGAGGGGCGATTCTGAGGAAGGGGGATAATCCCTGCCCTGGGGAACCCCAATTTGTGGGTAGGCTGAGTACACTAGACATGGAGCCACATAACAGCAGATTTCCAACTGACTGAGTTCTTGGTGGCAGTCCTGTGTTAGAGGAAAAGAGGGCCATTGAGACAGCAAGCATGGGTTCAGTCACCCCCTTCCTTCATGTGCGCATGGCAAAAACATACCCTCCCTCCCCAGGTCCCTGCTGAGGAATACAGATAGACCTCTCTGGTCCCCATCAATCCCCTGCCCATGTCACATCACCCACTTCCTCGTGGGCCCCGCCATTTCTCCATGGAGGTCCAGAGAGGATGGCTGACTGATGGTGTCTGAGCCCTCTAACTCATCATTACCATACATCTCTACCGGAAGTTATAGGACCAGTTCGTGAGCTTGAGACAGGAGGTGAAGTGAGGCCTTCTCCTTGCATAAATGGAGAAACTGAAGCGTTGTGGTTAGTGGCAGGAACTCAGGAACTGGACCCAATTTAGGATTCTCTCCAAATGAGTCTCATTAGTCATTCATTTAGCACTTAGCAAATAGCTACTTTATCTTTAAAGATAAAGGAATTCAAAGAAATAACATTTCCCCCAAGGGTATGAGGTCAAAAATTTTTTTTAAAAATTCCTTCCTAAGACTGAAGGTGGAATTGGAACCAAACCTAGGCTAACCCAAGGAAATAGTAACTAACCTGCAATTGGATTTCAGAGCAGTTGATGTGGGCACTGGGCAAACAATAGACAAGGACACCTGAACCTCCTAGACAGAAGTTCCGGGTCATAAAGCTGCAGGTGTTTAGCATATATATATATATATATATATATATATATATATATATATATATGAAAGAGAAAGAAAAATAGAAAAGCAGCAGCCCATGGTATGGAACTCTAAGGTAGAGGTGGGAAAGAAACTGAACTCGTAGCCTCTCTCCCCTGCCCCTCCCTATCTCTTTCGGTTATCTGTTGAGTAACAACCACCCCAAAACTGACTGGCCTAAAATAAGGAAAATCTTTTATTTGTTCATGATTCTGCAGTTTGGGCAGGGTTTGGTGTGGACAGCTTGCCTCCACTCCCTGCAGTGTTGGCTGAAGCCTGGGCAGCTCCACTGGTCCTGGAGCATCCAAGACGCTTTACTAATGTGTCTGGCGCCTCTGCTGGCATGGCTAGGAGAGCCGGGGGCTGGCTGGGCGTCTCTCTTTCCCTTCAGACTCTCTCATCTTCCAAAGCTGTCTCTCTTCCTCTCCTTCTATATAGCCTCTCCCTCTCCTGCAGGGTGGTTGGACTTCTTTACATTGTGGCTAGCTCCCAAGAGGCCAAAAACTGGAAGCTGTGCCAGGCCTCTTAAGACCCAGACCTGAAGTGTCAGGGTATCAATTTTGTTGCATCCTATTGGTTAAAGCAAGTCACCAGGCCACCCAGATTCAGAAAGAGAAAAAAGCAGATGAGAGTACAGGGAAGGCATTATTGGTGGCCAGTTTTGCAAACCATCCACCACATTCCCTCAACTGTGCTTCTCTTTGGTTCCCCTTGGCTCACCAAAGGGCCCTATCCTCCCTGGGGTGTTATGCTTAAACCGTTTCTCTTTCATACCCCACATCTACTCAGTGCCCAAGTTCTGTTTCTGCTCCCTTGATGACTCTCAAAGCATCCCCGCAGTTGCTACCATCTTCTCTTACCTGGAATGCTCAGTGCTTCCTAAAAAGTTGCCAGTTTCCATTCTTGCTTTACCATGTTGCTTTCCACACTGTAGCCATAGTGATCATTCTATGTTCCTTTTTTTTTTTTTTTAAGTCTATATGCTGCTAAAGCAAGCATCAGAGTGAGCATTCTAAAAGCCACACCTATGGGAAGCTGGTGGGCAGGGACAGGAGAGCCAGGGAGATGGCGATTCATTATGTGCACCTTCCCTAAAACTAAAACACCTCTTAACATTGGACTCAATCCCAGCCAGAGTGGCTCAGTGGTTGAGCATCGACCTATGAACCAGGAAGGAGGTCAGGGTTCGATTCCCATTCAGGACACATGCCTGGTTATGGGTTCGATCCCCAGTGTTGGGCATGCAGGAGGCAGCTGATCAATGATTCCCTTTTATCATTAATGTTTCTATCTCTCTCTCCATCTCCCTTTCTCTCTCTGAAATTAATATATATATAGATTTCAGAGCCAATATATATTGATTTCCATATATATATATATATATATATGACTCATAATCAAATTTAGCCTGGCCAGCATGGCCCAGTGGTTGAGCATCGACCTATGAACCAGGAGGTCAGGGTTTGATTCCCGGTCAGGACACGTGCCTGGGTTGCAGGCTTGATCTTGATGTTTCTATCTCTCTCTTCCTCTTCCTTCCTCTGTGAAATAAATAAAAACAATATTTTAAAATCAAATTTAATAGTATGTAAAATAAACCAAATTCTCATTGAGTCACTTTTCTACTGAAAACCCCTTTATGAGGGCCCATGGCTCCTAGGATAAAGTTTGAACACCTTAATGGAGCTTACAGAGTCCTTCACCACCTGCCCTGCCTGGCCCTGCAGGCTCATCTCTTCCCACTTTGCATCTATGCTCCAGCGGAGCAGAACTTCTTCGAACTTCTTGCAGTTCCTTGAAAGCACCATTTTCTCTCTTGCCTTGCAGGTTTTGCACAGGTGACTGCTCACAACACTCTATTGTCCAGGTCTCAGATTAGATGTTTCCTCCAGGAAGTCTTCAGTAGTCCATGAAGTTGGGGTTTGATGCTTCTTCCGTGAATTCCCATTGCACCCTGGGCTTGACGAGTGCTGTGTTCATCACGCTCTATTGTAATTACCCAGTGCTTCACCCTGTTCCTCCCTCTAACACACACTGCCAATGGGGCAGGAGCCAAGCCTGCCTTGCTCACTGCTCTTTGCCGAGCACTTGGGCCTGGTGAAGGAAAGAAAGGGAGAGAGGAAGAGAAGGAAGGTAAGTTGGTTTAAAAGTGGAGCAGCTCAGGATGTGGTAAGGATTCAACCATGTGGATGGATCTCATAGACATTAGATACAAAAGAGCATATTATATTATTCTATTTCTAGAAGTTTTAGAACAGGCAAAATAAATAGGTATGATAGAAGTCAGAATAGTGGTTACCTGTAGGGCAGTATTTACTGGGAGATGGCAGAAAGAAAATGTCTTATACCTTGATTTAAGTAGTGTTTACATGAATGTAAACACATGTAAAAACTCATTACTCTGTACTTAAAATGAATTTTATTCTATGTTATATCTCAATAAGAAAGTACAGAATAAAAAAGAAAGTAGAAAGGAAAGGAAGAGAGGAAGAAAGAAGGAAGGAATTATGTGTAGTCAGAAATTCAGTTAAATTGCCTAATTGGTAACAGTGGTAAATCAGTTATAATCTAGGACTGAGGTGTAGAATTAGGATCTGGGCGGAAAAGTGTGTGTGTGTGTGTGGGGGGCGTGTATATACACAAATGTGCATGGAATAGGGTAGGAAAGTAATGAGAACAGTTTTACCCATATAGTCATCAAGCCTGGCTTCCTTGATCTGACATTAAAAACATTCCACTACCTGCCCCCTGCCCACCTGCCCTTCTAGTATGTTTGGGGACTTAGAGGTCATCCCATGTGGCTGGATCTCAGAGTACTAGGGTTCAGGGGAGGCTGTCAAGTTTGACCAGGCAGTCAAGGTGCTATTGGCTTTTCCCCTACATAAACTGAAAATTAGGTAGTTTTTAAGCCAATGAGTGTGTGATGAAATTTGTATTTTAGAAAGAGAATTCTGGAAGCAGTATGTACATGCAGCTCTTACCAACTGGAATGCCCTTCCTCCCATTGTCTGTCTGGCAAACTCCTACTTAATCTTCAAAACCCAAATTAAATGCCCTCTCTATGAAGCTTTATTCATATCTCCAGGCAGAATTATTTTATCCCTCTTTTGTGTTGCCCAGGTACCTTGAACCTTCCTCTATTAGCATTTTTCACTAAAATTTTAATAACTCATTTACAAGT
Organism: Corynorhinus townsendii; assembly: GCA_026230045.1. NCBI lineage: Eukaryota > Metazoa > Chordata > Mammalia > Chiroptera > Vespertilionidae > Corynorhinus > Corynorhinus townsendii. Next base: position 14,517,441 of record JAPDVU010000009.1, read on the forward strand.
TTGCCTCTCCCACCAGACTGAAAGCTCCTCAGTGTCAGAAATGGTATCATTCATCTTTGTACCCCGAGGGGTGAAGCAGATAAAAGCATGTTGAAAGAACAAGTGAACAAATGGATAGATAGATTGAGAAAAGGATTTTCTTATATCTGTTTCATACTTAATGTATACATTATTTACACCCCAAAATTCCCTCAATGTGCAGTTATTGGCTATCTATTACTATGTAAAACATTACCCTAAACTTAGTAGTTTTAAATAACAAACATTTATGATCTCATAGTTTCTGTGGGTCATGAGATTGGGCACAGCTTAGTACCTTTGGTCTAGCATAGCCCATGAGGTTGCAGTTAAGCAGCTGGCTGGGGTTGGAGGTCCCATCCAAAGACTTGACTAGAATAAGATGGGGAAAAGGAGTCTGCTTCAATCGCACTCACATGGTGTTGGCAGGCCTCAGTCCCTCACCGCGCATGAAAGAGGTAACACAGGATATGAACACTAGGAAGCAGGGATCATTGGGCACCAACTTAGAAACTGCTGAGCACATGTAGTCATATAGTTTTTATACTTTAAATGACATGAGGAAAGAATGGAAAAGAAGGACAAGAGAAATTCCTAGTGTAGGACCTTGAGTCTGGTTAATACCTTTGAAAGCAAAAATCGCGATCTCTGAGATGGTATCAACAGAAATTTTACCAAGCTCTGATGAAAATGAATGTGTGTGTGTTTGTGTATGTGCATGCACACACCCAGAAGTCCTGAGAAGGAGCTAGTCATTTGTGTACATCTACAGTGAATGGCAGAGATTGAAACAGAGATTTTTTAGTACAGTGACCTAGGAAGGGGACAGGTATGGTTGTCCATAGGAAAGGGGTGTTGAGAGAAAAGGATGTTTCATTCTGTTTTTTTTCCTCTAGACTGAGAGTCAGAAAATTTGGGATCTGGTCCTGAATTAGCCCAAAGACACTGTGGGGACCTGGGGCTATTCATTTAATCGTTCTGGTTCTCCATTTCTTTATCTATAAAATAAGATTTCAGTCTTGTGATCTTTTTTTAAATTTTTTTCTTTATTAATTAAGGTATTACATTTGTGTCCTTATCCCCCATTGCCTTCCCCAGCCCCCGACTCATGCCCTCACCCCCCTGGTCAGTCCTGTGATCTTTAAGATCATTTTAATCTCTTGTTCTATAGTGTAAGATAGGGGTTTAGGACATGGGCTCTGGTGTCAAATTGCCTGGGTTCAAGTTCAAGTGATCACATTTTAAGTTGTTTCCTAGAAAAAATTACTTAACTGTTCTAGTTTCTGCATTGTCTTCTTTGGAATAAATGAGTTAATACATGTCAAAAATTTAGAACAGTGCCAGATACATAGTATTTCATAAACTTAATTATTATTAGTTCCATTTGTATCAGTTGCCTATTGCTAATAACAAAATGTCCTAAAACTTCGTAGCTTAAGCCCTAGCTGGTTTGGCTCAGTGGATAGAGCATCGGCCTGTGGACTGAAGGGTCCTGGGTTCGATTCTAGTCAAGGGCACATGCCTGGGTTGTGGGCTCAATCCCCAGTAGGGGGCATGCAGGAGGCAGCCGATCAATGATTCTCTCATCATTGATGTTTCTATCCCTCTCTCTCCCTCTTCTTTCCTCTCTAAAATCAATCTATACTAATAAAAGGGTAATATGCAAATTGGTCAGGACACCCTCACAGTAACAACCGAACAGCAGGCTGCATGGGGCAACAAGCCTCTCAGGGGGGTTAGTGAGGGATGACCAAACGACTGAACAGGCTGGCAGAGGGGGGCAGTGAGGGACGACCAGGCCAGCAGGGGGCAGAAGTTAGGGGCAGGCAGGTGAGCAGTTAGGAGCCAGTGGTCCCAGATTGTGAGAGGGATGTCCGACTGCTGGTTTAGGCCCAATCCCACAGCAGTTGGACATTCCCCAAGGGGTTCCGGATTGGAGAGGGTGCAAGCTGGGCTGAGGGGACCCCCCCCCCCACCCTGTGCACGAATTTCGTGCACCGAGCCTCTAGTAAAAATAAATAAATAAAACATAGTAGCTTAAAACAACAGCCATCATATTATACCTCACAATTTTATGGGCCAAGAATTTGGGTAGGGCTTACTTGTTCCACAGGTGAGATTAAGGATACTTGAGGATATTCAGCTGGTGAATGGCCTGGTCTGGAGGATTCAGGATGGTTTCACCCACATGTCTGGTGCGTTAGTAGAGATGGCTGAAAGGCTGAACTCAACTAAAACTATTAACCAGAGTGTTTTCATGTGGCCTCTCTAGCATGGTGGCCTCAGGACAGTCTGACTTCTTACCTGGCAGCCCAGGCAGCTCAAATGGCAAGGGTTCCAATGAACAAGCTTGAAGTTGCATGGGCTTTCATGACCCAGGCATGGAAGTCACAGAGCATCACTTCCACCATATTCAAAGTAGCCCAGATTCTAGGTGAGGTGACACAGACCCCACCTCTCAACACCCCACCTCTCAACACCCCACCTCTCAACAGGAAGTGTTAAAGAATTTGAAGTTATGCCCGCTGGTGTGGCTCAGTGGTTGAGTGTCGACCTTTGGACCAGGAGGTCATGGTTCGATTCCTGGTCAAGGCACATGCCCAGGTTGCAGGCTCGATCCCCAGTGGGGGTTTACAGGAGGCAACTGAGCTATGTTTTTCTTGCATCGATGTTTCTATCTCTGTATCTTACTCCCTTTTCTCTCTAAAATAAATAAAAATATATCTTAAAAAACAAATTTGAAATTATGTATTCAAGCCACCTTACTTTTGACCCTCCAGGTTCTTATGAAACTTATTCACATAAGTTTCTTATGTGAATCCCAAAGGGGTATAAATGAGATGGTTTACCCTCTTTCTCTGACAAGTCTCAGGGATTATACTTTCTGAGATTTACAAGGCAACAAATTCACACACTTTTCTGGATATACACTCACATGTATATCCATTCATACACACACACAGAGGCACAGTCACATGGTTAGATCTGGCACATACATACAGCCAAGCCTGTTCTTATCTCTAGCCATGTCTCAAGTCAGAGAGACCCAAAGTCCTGCCCTAGAATTATTTCCCAGGAACTTAAACTTCACTGACCATTCCTGTTGGTGTGAGAAGGGGAAGGGGGTGTTGATATGGATGGAATCTAGTCAGTTGTTGATTGGAGAGAGGGCATAGATCCAAAACCTACTAACATTTGGTTTTAACAAGTCCTTTGGTGTGTGTGTGTATGTGTGTGTGTGTGTGTGTGTGTGTGTGTGTGTGTAAATGTCTCCTTATTCTGATTGGCTCAAGTCACCAAAGAAATGAGATCTGGTGCTGAAAGCAGGCAGGGTTGGCTCAGACATGTGCTGCAGGGCCAAGCCAGCGTGAGATTTAATTTTTGCTGGGGATCAGCCCAAATCCTCACTTAGATCAGCCCTGCCACTCTCCTTCACACTCATTCTATGTCCGCACACTCTCCTTCTCACTGTTCTCTGATCATGCTATGTTCTTCCATGGCTTTGCCCATGTTGTTGCCTCTGCATAGAATGCCCTTGTCTTTTTTCCTGACAGTCTCAGTGTCTGCCTCTTATAGCACATGATACTGCAATTATCTGCTTACATGTCCACTTTCTTCAAGAGTATAGACCATACTCTATTCATTGCTGTATCTCCAGTGCCTGGCACGGAATAGTTCTCAACACTACCGGTTGAACCAATGATTAAATGAGCAGCTATTGCTCTCAGAGTCAACAACTATTTCCCCTTCACATCTCTGCACTGTCCAACTCCACCCCAATCCACCCAAACTCCCTGAGCTCCTATGAGAAGGGGCAAAGGTACCAAAGGCTAGGGTGGATGGTTTGGGCTGGATTCCTGAGGCCCCAGGGAGACTCAGAAAACAGGAAAAGGTGTGGTGTTGAGTTACAGCAGTGTGGCCAGCAGCCCCAGAGGCACTCATACTCTGAGTGGGAAAAGTCAGAGAATCCTGCAAAGTTTTATCAGTGTGGGGGAGGATGTCTTAAAGTCTTCATGCCTCAGTTGAAATAGTCTGTAAACCCACCCGGTCCTGTTGGATTAAGTGTTAGGGCCTGTTGGGAATATTCAGACCTGGGCCTGAGCCAGCACCTTCTTGGAAGAAGATGATTCTGGCTGCTGATGTGGGGGCAGGTGCAGTTGAGACGGAAGTCCCCTGGATGCACAGTGTCTAGCACATAGCATCTTAACTTCCCTGCCCACCCTCTGACTCACACTTGAAGGTACAAACAGATCCTCTGGGAATCTTGTTAAAATGCAGCTTCTGATCCAGTAGGTATGAGGTCAGACTCAAGATTCTGCTTTTCTAACAAGCACAGGGATGGGATTGTTGGGGAGTGGGGGAGGGCAGGGCAGAAAGCAGGTGGAATCACACTTTGAAGAGCAAAATTCTATAAAATTGGCAATAAGATCCAGACACTGAGGGCTCAGGGCTCACTCAGGCCTTAAAGGGAGAGGCTGCTATCGGGAATGTAAAAAAAAAAATAATGTCCAGGAAATAATGCAGGTGACAATATAAAATAAAGCCAGCCTGACAAATATCTAGTGTGCTTGCCAACCTTTACATTCTTTTTGATTCTGTGACCATGACAAACAACACTAGTGGATTTCAGCACTATCTCCCACTAAACCAGAACTGAATCCAACTCAGAATCCAACTGAACACAATACTCCAGGAAGCCACCACCAATTATTACAGTTGGCGTGTGAACCGACCCCATTTGTAGTTCTGGTATTGTGGTTAAGAGTCTGATCGCCTTTGCTCTACTCTGACTAGCTAGCTAGATGCCCTTGGAACAGCTGCTTCCATGAACTTCAGTTACTCTAATATGCTATAATTTGAGGTAAAGATAGAACTCATTTCATAATTCTTTTGAACATTAAATGTTGTTATGAATATACAGTGCTTAACACAGTGTCTAGCACATAGAAAGTATTCAATAAATGGTAATTATGCCCTAGCCTGTTTGGCCTAGTGGATAGAGAATCGGCCCTCAGACTGGATTGAAGGGTCCTGGGTTCTATTCTGGTCAAGGGCACATACCTTGATTGTAAGCTTGATGCAGGAGGCAACCAATCAATATGTCTCTCTCACATGGATGTTTCTCTCTCTCCCCCTCCTTTCCACTCTTTCTAATAATCAATGGGGAAAGAAATACCCTCGAGTGAGGATTAGATAAATAAATAGTCATTACCACATAGGGGGTGAATGCATTGGCTTTGCAATTAGAGGGGATGTGAGTGGTGGAATGGAAAAGAGGAAGACAAGGGAGAGAGGAGAGAGGAACAAGGGTTGGGAAGAATGTTGGACAAAGGCTGTGCCAACATGGGGAAGGATGGAAGATATCCATCCAGCTCTCTCTGGGTGGAAAGGAGCTTCCTACTGACACTAAAGCTCATAGGTTGGAAGGGGTGCATAGCACCTGTCATCTTTAGGTATCTGAGTTTAGAACTTCTTATTAAGTAAAACTGTTTAAAGAACTTAAAAATGGTCAGAGAAGACTGTGTGCTTGCATGTTATCTCTGAGTTTTATATTGTACAGTTATTTTACAACCCAGACAATTGATAATGAAAATGATTTTTGTCCATAAAAATATAAATTGTGTCTGGTGGAGATGCAATTGATTATTGCCCAATGGATATTACCTGCTTTTACATTAAGCAAATTTATCTCAGTGTTCTTGATGGCCTAGCTATGTTTCTGTTCTTTGAGTTCTCCTTTGAACATCTTACTGGTTCCTTCATTACTGAATGAGTTAAATAAAAATTTTGATGTGTCCAGTGTATATTTGTATGAGAGTAATTGTTCTGCCTTGTAGGAAAAAGAAGTCTTTAACATTCTCATTAGCAGTGAAGATTAAACAGAAGACTTCCAGACCCTCTGTCCTGGACAATTTCCCCACATGCTCCAAACACTAGATTACACATGTCAAGTTTATAAGGGATCATCCTCAATTTCATTCCTTGTTTTACACTATCCAAATAGATACATCACGATTCCATGTTTGAACCTGGACATACTTTCAAACACTTATACAGATGGCAAGCTTTTTTTTTTTAAACAAAACACATACCAAACAGCTCTGGCCAGTTAGCTCAGTTGGTTAGAGCGTCGTCCTGATATGCCAAGGTTGCAGGTTCCATCCTCAGTCAGGGCACATACAAGAATCAACCGATGAATGTATAAATAAGTGGAACAACAAATCGAGGTTTCGCTCTCTCTCTCTCCCTTCCACTCCCTCTCTCTCTCAAAAAAAAAAAAAAATAGCCCTGACCGGTTTGGCTCAGTGGATAGAGCATCTGCCTGCGGACTGAAAGGTCCCAGGTTCGATTCTCGTCAAGGGCATGTACCTTGGTTGTGGGCACATCCCCAGTGGGAGGTGTGCAGGAGGCAGCTGATCAATGTTTCTAACTCTTTATCCCTCTCCCTTCCTCTCTGTAAAAAATCAATAAAATCTATTTTAAAAAAAAAAGAAAAAAGAATTAACAAACAGCCTGGCCAGCTGGTGTTGCTCCGTTGATTCAGCATCATCCCATGCACCAAGAAGTCATTGGTTCAATTCCCATTCAGGGCACATGTCCAGGTTTCGGGCTTGATCCCCAGTAGGGCGTGTGCAGGAAGCAGCCTGTTTCTCTGTCATCGATGTTTCTCATCAGTGTTTCTACCTCTCCCTCTTCCTCTCTCTCTAAAAATTAATAAAAACATTTTTTTAAAGGCTCTAACGTTCATGGGACCCTAGCAAGGGTACAAATGAAGGCTTGCACATTAAAAACCAACAACTTAAACAAACAAACAAAAGACACATATCAAATAAACTCAGAAGCACCACACCTAATCCTTATCCATTCATTCATTCCACAAACTAGATGGCAGTCTCCATGCGGGCAGGGGTTGAATTTGTGCCTCTCTAGAGCTTAGCAAGTTCCTGACTCTTGGTAAGCAGTAAATAAACATCTACAGAGCCAACACATAAATGAATAAGCTTAACTAGCAATTATTAAGCCCTTACTATGTGCCAGGCACTGCTTTATACATTTTACTTGAATTTGTTTAATCTCAAACCAGTGTAGCCAAGTAAGTATAATTACTTTCCCTGTTTATAGACAATGCACAGAGAGGTTAATTAACTTGCCCAAAGTCAATAGCTAGCAAGGGGCTGAAGCAAGATTCAAGCCCAGGTAGTCTGGCTCCAGAGCCTGTGATCTTGCGTACCTACTATGTGCCAGGCATATTGCTAGGCTTAGGGAAATAGAGATAAAAGACCAAACACAGACTCCCTCAAGGAGGTCACAGTTAAGAAAGGAGATGAGCCCTAGCTGGTTTGACTCAGTGGATAGAGCATCAGCCTGCGGACTGAAGGGTCCCAGGTTTGATTCCAGTCAAGGGCACATGCCTGGTTTGTGGGCTCAGTCCCCAGTAGGGGGCGTGCAGGAAGTAGCCGATCAATGATTCTCTCTCTCATCATTGATGTTTCTCTCTCCCCCTCTCCCTTCCTCTCTGAAAGCAATAAAAGTTTATTTTTAAAAAAGAAAGAAGGAAAAGAAAGGAGATGAATAACAATAATGGGATGTGTTGTCACAAGTGAGAACACAATGTGGGGACAGGATTGACCTAGGAGAATGGCTATCTATAGAGGGGCCACTTGACCTTATGTAAGTTCTGAGGCACCAGTAGCTAATAGCCAGGCTAGGGAAAGGGAAGGGCATTAGGGCCACAGGAACAGTATGTGCAAAGTCATGGAGCATGGTTGGTCTGGGAACATAAGAGTTCCAGAGGCTGGCACATACAAGTGTAGGGAAAGACATGGGACATTAGTCTAGAGAAGTAGAAGTCAGATCCAGATCTTGGAAAGCTTTATGTGCTGAGTGAGGGAGGGGCTGCGTGAGGGAGTTGGAACACTTCTTGGAGGCCTTGTAGGATTTTAAGCAAGGGTGTTAGAAGCTCAAACCTCACAGTCTGCCCCCTCCCCACCCACAGGACACTAAACCCAATACTCATACTCAGAATTCCCTAAAAGCCACATTCGTCCCCAGAGAGTTCCCCGGGAGGCCTAGACCTAGAGGGAAATTCACTTTGAGTCTGGGACACACCCAGTGCCACCTGGGAGCAGTGGCTGAGAATCCTCTCGCCCTCCCGCCCCCACAATTCCAGTCATCAACCTCCCACCCCCATCCCAGCATGGCCACTTCAGGCCCACTCCCTCCTCTCACATTTCTCCTGAGCATAAGGCCAGAGACGAGAATTAAGCATCTTTACTTCCCTGCCCACCCTCTGACTCCACCATCTTAATCAGCTTCAGAGCCTGGCACATCCTAGGCCCCAGTCGGCGGCGGAAAAAGAATAGGGACACCGAAGCTTCCTGGGGGAGCTGTGGCTCTGGGCTCTACCCTCCCCTCCACCAGGCTGAGGCTGGTGATTAGCTGGGTTAATTACATCCAAGCCATTTCCGATTGGCACAAGCCCACCCACCCACAGAGCCTGTCCAGAAGGCATGCAGCCCAGACCAGGGTCAGGATGCCAGGGCACCAGCTACTCTGGAAGGGGTACTGACCCCTGCAACAGTCAAAAGGAGAGTGGTTGTCCTGCCCCCACCCTCCCCAGGACCTCTGCCCCTCCCCTCACCCCAAGTTTTTCTCATCCCCATCCTACTTTTTGCCAGTCCCCACACAAATCCCTTCCCCTCCCCTCTTCCCCCAGGTTTGGAATGAAATCATGGGGCTCTGAGTTCCGCACGAGGCCCCGACATAAACATTCTGATTGGGGCTAATTACAAGGGCCAGGTTGGGAGGCTGGAGCCTTCAGAAAGCTTGGCTTTCAAACAAAGGACCCAGGGCTCAGCCCCCAGCCCAGGCCGGCTCCTCTCCAGGCTTCATTAGGAATAAGGAGGGGGCCTGGGGCCGTAGGCGGTCCTCTCTAAACCCAGTCAATGGTCTCTGAGCTTGTTCCATGTCCCAAGTCCCATCTTGTCCTTTCTCCAGGCCTCAAATCTTGGCCTTTCCCATATATCCTGGAAGAGCAGCACGTCTGCATTGGAAGGCAAGGCAGCCCAGGGAGGGGCACTCAGGCTGTGAGTCTGGGGATGGGGCAGAGCAGGGGGAGGGGGAGGCACCCGGGAAGCCAGCTGTGACAGCCCTAGCCCTAATTAGCCAGCTTCAAAGCCAGCTGGAGAGAGAGCCCGCCCACCTTCGTGCCCTGCTCACTCAGGCGGGTAAGACATTTCTGTCCTAATCAGAGGAAAGAGGGAGAAAAACACTGCCCACTACCACCCCAAGGAGCCACCAGACTGTGAGCTGGCACCCTGAGTCAAGTAGAAAAACTGGAAGCACAGAAAATCACTCTAGTCTATTAAAACTGCCAGTAACAAAATAGGTTAAAAAGTCCTCAAAAAATGCACATCCTTTTATCCAGGGATTCTCCTCTATTTTTAGGAGTTTATCCTAGATTGGAAGAGTGCTATAATCTGTTGAGCTTCTACTATGTACTGGCTTCTGTAAATGCACCATCTGATCTAATCCTTGCAACAACCTTGCTGGGACAGTTACTATGGCCTTTTTACAGATGAGGGCTGGGACTCAGAGCTAGGCACTTTCTCATGTCAAAGCCTGTACTCTACACATGGCTGGTCTGTTTCTTTTTATTATTATTAATTTATTGATTAAGGTATCACATATTTGTCCTCATCCCCCCATTCCCATCCCAAACCCCTCCCCACGCATGCCCCCACCTCCCTGGTCTGTATGTTTCTGTCTTTCTCCTATTTCTTTTCTCTCGCTACACATATTCTACATTCATTCCACTGCTGCATCTAGATAACTTGTTCCCTGAGAGAGAAACGGGACCGATGAATAATCTGGTCTGTGGTGTTCCTGGTTTTGTAGGCCTGATGGTTTTCCCTGCTATATACCCTTTCCACAGCAGAGGTGATTAGAGACTGGGGACACGAGTCTGAGAAGATAAAAGCTGCCCCTTGGAGAACTGGAGATACCCAGTAATCAGGACTAGGAAATGTCTAAACTAGGAATTGGAAAAATTGGAAAACTACCTTTGGGGCAGGGCATGGGCGGGTAGGGTTTACAGCGAGAAGGTCCATAAACTCTCTAAAGTTAAATGCAAACTTGTGTGTTCATGGGGGGGGTCTGACCATTTTATCCCCGGAAACCCGAAGATTTTTCAGGTTCTCAGAGGGGTTAGTGGACTCCAGTTTAAAATCCATTTAGAGGAGAGGAGGGTAGGTCTAGAAAAGGAAGGGACCCTACTACAGTGAGCAGTGAAGTTATCACAGGACAATGCCTAGGAAGTGGCAGGAGCTTGGACTGGGCTCCCCTAGCCAGACATGTGCCCCATGCACCCTGGGACAGCATCTCCCCACTTCTAGAACCCATCCCAGATCTGAGGTCCCCAAAACCCTCTTGGAGAGGCTTTTGAAATAATCCAGAAGGCAGCAGCTCCAGATCCTACTGATGCTCATTCTTTGGGGATGTTCGGAAGAATTTTGTTTTAGAAAACTTGACTGTCCTTTTCTGGGGCTGGCTCTTAAAGGACAAAGAGTTTGTAGCTCATGGAACTCTTTTAGGAGGGGAGTTTGGGGAAGGGGAAGAAAAGCCGAAGTCTGATCAATGAAGGAGGAGTCCCTGAATCTGGAGAACGAGCAGCTTTGCTGCTTTGTGGGATGGGCGGGCAGGTAGAAAGCAGCTGTGGTCTGAGATCTGTCCCAGGCCTGAGCCGCAGGTGAAATGTTTTCCTTCTGGGGTTGAGAAGAATAATCTTTACCGAAATTCTCTCCCTCTCACCCCTACTCAGGGAAGGAAGAGGTCGGTGTTGCTCATCTGCCATCTCCTACTGCTGATAGCATGGGTGTCCACTGACAAATGTACCCAAGCACACAGAGCTGGGATGCTGAGGCCTTAGAAGTGGGAGAGGTCCCGTTCCCCCCCCCCCGCCCCCGCCAAATCTTCAGCGCTCCTCTTCCCACTGGGTTCCATCCAGTCACTGCAAAATCTACCCCCCCCCCCCTCCACACACACACACTCATTCACAGGCTTTCACCATTCTTTCCAGGAGGGGCACTGACAATTTGTTTGTAATTTAACTCTTTCCTGCAGGCCTTGTGGGGTTCCTTTAGAATCCTGCAACAAATGGAGCTACAGCCCCGTGACACCCTACCCGCTTATTTCTTTGATAACTGAGGGAATCTTATGTTGGAACTTCACATATGCCATTAGGGAAAAAGCTAGTTTTAATGTAGGATTTTGGTCACCGGCACAAATGATTTGGGAGAAGGTTATATATTTTGGGAAAGGGGCTCTGCTGAAATCCTCAGACTTCATACAATTCCAAACAAAGCCCCACATACGACTTCAATTACCACCAAACATTTCCAGATCCCCTCCCCCAACATAAACTAACACTTGGAAGTAGGGGTTCTAACTTACTTTCTCCCTTGTCCCAAACATTCAACAAAGGGTAGTAAGGCACCATTTTCCCCATCAGCATTTAGCTAAAAAAGCAAAATCCCAAGCAGGGAGCCTCTTCTCTACCCCATCCCCAACAGAGTAGTTGTGGGTAGAGGGAAGGAGGAGGTGTGGTTTGGTTAAACTAATAAAATGTTACAACCCTGTTAAATACAATTAAAGGGCTAGATCTCTAGAAGATAATTAAATGCACTTTATTATTATGATTATTAGCTTTTAATTTGCACTGTTATCAAGAAACAGGAGATGGTGAAAAATTGAGTTCTGTGCCATACTTGTCCCACCCACCCCCTTGTTCCTCAAATCAAAACTTTAGAATTAAAATTCTAAAATATTCCAAATAGTTGAGGGAGAGGATGTGTATTGGAAACTGCAATTCTCATACCAGTGTCAAAGATACTTTAAGAAAAAGTCTTGACTTTTATTTGTGGGGGGAAGAGGGAAGATAAGAAACATCTGTTATAAACATTCTATCAATCTTGTGATATAGAATGTCATGTAAACACTCAACCCCACCCCCACAGTCACAAAGAGCCTGCCCAGAGCCTTCTTCCAAAGCAAAGATACCCACTTCCCTCCCCCCCTTTCTGGACAAGTTTGAAAAGAAACCAGTCTTTTGTCAAAAGAAAACTAAAAATCCCACCAGCCCATCTCAGCCCGTCTGTCCCCTCCCTCCAACCCAACCCATTTTTTTATTGCTTTTAGAAAAAAATAACCCTAACCAACAAAAACCCACGCATTACACACAAACCACCCCACAAACCTGAAGCTAGAGAAGATATTTGGTTGAGGGAGTGGGGTTGAGGCACAGTCTGCGGGGGAAATTACGGGAGAGATGCAAGGACATTACCAAACCCCAACATTTGCGAGCTAATGCTCCCCCTAAAAATGTAAGGGTTCAGGATGGGTACTCAAGGTAGTGCGTGTGTGTGGGGGGGGGGGGGGCGTTTATTTCAAAACACACTGCACAAAACCCTTTTGGCCCACTCCAAGGGCCTGGGGCATCAAGTTGAAAAGAAGAAAAGTTACGGAGGAGAAAGATCTTCCTGCCTGCAGGGGAGTGGGCCAGCGGGGTGGAGGCCATTCCACACACGCTCTCCGCCCTCTCCCCACCACCCCACCCGTTGGTTTTTTTTCCACGTCTTCATCTCGGTTGGGAGGGTTCCAAAGATCTAGTGAAGGAAACAGGACAAGTGAGGAGAGAAAGGGGGGAAGGAAAATGAAACAAGAAGAATCCAAGCCTTGTTAAAAAAAAAAATCCAAAAAATCCACCAGCTTCCCCAGACCCAGCTTCAGTGAGAAGGCCCACCAATTTGGCTTTAGGAGTTGTAACAAACTAGCCAACACCTCTTCCAGCAGGCTCAGCCCTGCCAAATCACCAAAAACTCTGAACCACAGTGCGGCGTAGTGTTTGAAAGGCGAGAACTCCCCTTCCCCTCAGCCCTCAGCCCTGGCGCCCATTGCTGTTCCTTTTTTTTCTTTTAAATAGAAAAATATAATTAAATTTACAAAGATTATTTACAATTTTAATTACAAACCTGGTGGGGGTGGTGGGCAGAATTACCTTTAAAAAGCGACCTAAAAAATAAATGGTTTCGATTGTTCTTTATTTAAAAAAAATAAAATAAGGAGTCTGTAGGAGCGCCCCCCACCCCGAGAGGGGAAAGAGCGGTGTGGCCCCGGCCCCTGGGACACCCCCTCACACGGTGGTCTCGCCGTGCCGGCTGTTAGTGAGACGTGTATAGAACTTCCTCCACGAGTGCAGCGTCTTGCCGGACCAGATCCAGAAGCCCGACGTGATGCCCACGATGAGCGTCATGAGGTATTTGATCATGTAGACGGTGAAGTCGGGCGACATGCGCGGCGTGTAGTGCGCTGGGCACGGGATGGCCAGGCTCTTGCAGTGCTGGCTCACCCAAGAGCGCTCCCAGTGCTCTCGGAAGGCCTGCTCGTAGAAGTAACAGGCGATGACGATGGTGGCGGGCACCGTGTAGAGCACCGAGAAGACACCAATGCGCACCATGAGCCGCTCCAGCTTCTCGGTCTTGGTGCCGTCATGCTTCATGATGGTACGGATGCGGAAGAGTGATACGAAACCGGCCAGGAGGAAGGACGTGCCTATGAACAGGTACACGAAGAGCGGCGCCAGCACGAAACCCCGCAGCGGGTCCAGGCTATTGAGACCCACGAAGCACACGCCGCTCAGCAGGTCGCCGTCAATCTGGCCCATGGCCAGGATAGTGATTGTCTTGACCGCCGGCACGGCCCATGCGGCCAAGTGAAAATACTGCGAGTTGGCCTCGATGGCCTCGTGGCCCCACTTCATGCCCGCCGCCAGGAACCAGGTGAGCGACAGGATGACCCACCAGATGGAACTGGCCATGCTGAAGAAGTAGAGCATCATGAAGAGGATGGTGCAGCCCTCCTTCTTGGTGCCCTGCACCACCGTGCGGTAGCCGTCCTCGGAGAAGCGCTCGTTGCACACCACGCGCTCCTGGAGCACGAAACCTGCGATATAGGCCACCGACACCATAGTGTAGCAGCCGGACAGAAAGATGATGGGCCGCTCGGGGTAGCGGAAGCGCTGCATGTCCACCAGGTACGTAGTGACGGTGAAGAAAGTGGAGGCACAGCACAGCACCGACCAGGTGAGGATCCAGAGGCGCGCAAAACGCGTCTCCTCCTGCGAGAAGAACATGGAGCCATCGGGTCTCGCCGGCTCACAGGGCGCCGCGCAGTCGCGCTCACCCAGGAACTTGTAGCTGAGATAGGACGGCACCTTGAGGACACGCGGGCAGTGAAACGGGTGTTCCAGCGTGGCATAGCGCGGGGGCGAGCCGCCACCGCCCGGGCCGCCTGGGGTGCCCCCAGCACCCGGCTGCAGGCCCGGTGGCGGCGCAGTGGTGAGCAGCGCGGGCGCGCCGTCTTCGGAGTGGTTCTGGCCCACGCAGATCTGCTCCGCACCGTGGCGAGGGAAGTGCTCGCAACGCAGACGTTCGGGCCACTGGAAACCAAACTTGTTCATCAGCGCCTCGCAGCCTTGACGTGCGCGCTCGCAAATGGAACGACACGGCGGTATGGCCTGCTCCAGCACGGTACACACGGGTGCGTACATGGAGCACAAGAAGAAGCGCAGTTCGGGCGAACACTGCACTTTCACCAACGGGTAGAACTGGTGCACCTCCAGACCCGCGTCCTCCTGGTTCGTATGGCCCAGAAGGTTGGGCATGATGGTCTGGTTGTAGGCGATGTCCGTGCACAGCGGGATGGAGATGGGCTGGCAGAAGCCGTGGTCTGGGATGGAGATACCCTTCTCTCCGTGGAATTGGGCTGGCCCCGCAGCGGGCAGCAGCAGCAGCGGCAGCAGCAGGCGGGGCAGGGCGCTGCGGGGCCGCATGCTGGCCGCCGCCCCCCACCCGGCTCCGGGGCGGCCCCCCGCCCCCGCCCCTAGCCCGGAGACCGCGCGCCTTCCCCGCCGCCGCCTCGCCCCAGCCGCCGCCTCCCGCGCCTCTTTGCAAACTTTGCTCGGGGCCTCAGAGTTGGGGAGGCCGGGCGGGGGAGGGGGCGGCGCGCCTGCCCGCTAGCTCGCCGCAGTCTAACTGAGCAGCTGGAGACACCGCGCGCTGCTTTGCTCTCTCCTCTTCCTCCTCCTTTCGCCTCTCCCCTCCCTTCTCCGCCCAGCGACTCCTTTGTGCCTTCCTCCGGCCCTCACCTCGGCCTCTCGGATCCCAATTAGTCGGTTTCAAGGGGTCCCCGGCCGGTGGCCCCGCCCTCTCCTCAGCCCCCCAAAAAAGGGAACCTTGAAACCGCCCCGTCGAGCTCTAAGCACCATCCCAAAATGTGCTCTTGGCCAATCAGATTTAAACCCGAGGACCAGCCCCGAGGGCTGGATTGGTCGACCACAACATAATGAGATCAGAAACCAGATGCCAACAAAACTTTCCCCCCTCCTTTTGCTTTTTAAAGAGACATGCTATTATTATATTAAGGGCTGTTTGCCCAGCATGGGATTTATCCTGAGTCGCGGAGGCGAGATCCGTGGACACGCATTCCCCACCACTGCCGCGGACCCAAGCCACTCACGCTTGGATCACTTTTTCTTCCGGGGGGCCAAGGCGCTCTCCAGGGTAGGGCCTCTTTAAATCCTTGCCTCCGCCCCTGCTTCTCAACCCCACCTATTCCAGTCCAATTTTACAGATCAAGTGAAAAAAGTTCAAGTTAAAAATTTGTTTCAAAAGAGAGACTTTTAAAAAAGCTAACAGTTAATAAAGACTTCACTCTCAGCCCCTTCTCATGGAGTCCAGACAAAAGTTTCACTTCACCTAATAAGTAGACCCCTAGGAGTTTTCCTCGCCCCTCCCCTACACACACCCTTAAATAACCTTCTGAAAAACGAGAGCCTGTCTCTTTAAGAGGCTCTTAAAGGGGCCTGGACTCCGGGGCGTAATTGCCCCGTAGCGAGCACAAAGAAGCCCATTATGGTTCTTTGTGTTCGGTGGCACCTCAAAGTGAGAAAACTCAGGAACTTAGAGGCCCAGAGCTGGAGGGTTCGGGCGGGGGTGGGAGGAGGTGAGGTGAAAGAGAATGGCCGGGAGCTTCGGCTTCTCCCTCCCCCTTCTTCCGAGGCAAATCTTAATTATGCAAAGTAAAGTTTAGTTGCCATAACGAGGAGGTCTTAATCGAAAGTTAATGGTGGGGGGTGGAGGGTGACGGGCAGTTTTAAGTGAAGAGATGACTTTCTTAGGCCGTTTGGGGGAATTTTACTCCTCTCTCCCCGCTCTGCCTCCGCCCCCTAAAAGCTTCCAGATATCGTCTCCTGGGAAGAGAGTTTTACCCAAAATCTTAAGTGATTCCACACCAGAAAGGGATGGTGTGAGTGGGGAGGGAGGAGGCTGGGGTTGTTGTGGATTATCACCCCCTCCTAACTCTCACCTGGTTTGGGGTGGGTGACGGTGGCCAGCAGGGTTCCTGCTAGTTTAAAAGGGTTTTCTTTTTTCCCTTCTACGATTTTAAATTTAAAGGGGTGGGGAGGTCTGAGGAGGAGAGGGAGGATTTGCATGTAAATCTCCTGGGCCTGGTACTGGATGATGGATCAATTATTTCTATTGTCTCTCCTGAGGGAAGGGGGGGATCACTTAAAAAGAAGGAAAATTGAGTTTAGAAGACCCCTTTGCTTCTTCGTATGGGCCAAATCCTCCCAGCCTGGTGAGCTATTTCTTGCTCCAATCTAGAAAATGGTTGCTTTAAAAACAAAAGGACAAAATGAAACAACAACAAAAAGAAATGTAAGGAAAGAAGAAAAGAGTAAGGAGAAGGAAAGAAAATTTTAGTGGATACATAGAATGGATCCTAGGTTTGACAGGATTTGATTTCTTTTCTTGATTGAATGATATACAGTACAGATTTTCCAGGTTCTTTACAACGTGACAACGATCCTTTTTGTATCCTTGAGAAGTTGCCTTTTTGGTACTTTAAGAAAAATGTTTTCTTTCAAAACCAGGATAGTCCACTTTTGTCTCCAAGCCATCTGGGAATGGGAAAGTTATGCTTTCCTGCCCTACCTGGCCCAAATTAAGCCCGAGGAACTGTTCCTTCAGCTCTCCCCTTCTATCTTACCTCCTCCAGGACATCTTTAGAGCTGGTGCCAAGCCTCAGAGCTGAGCAGTGAAAACAAGAATGAATAAGATAGGCTCCTATACTCCACCCAGGAAACTGAGAACAAATCTCCCATGGAAATGCAGCATCTTCAATTTCCTTCCATGACAAACTTGTTTTCTTGCCCTAAAGCCAGGCTTGAGTAACAGTTATCCTTCCCCACCCCCCATCCCCAACTCAAAGGGAGAACTGGAGCTGGAAAAAAGAAATGAAAGACATTATTTCATTCACTCAGTCTACCTTTCATTCCTTCAGCACACTTTTATCGAGTTTCCTGACTTCAAACCACATGGTAGACTATGGGGAACGCAGAGAAAAGTGGCAGCATCCTTGCCCTTCAGGAGTTTATGGCATCCCAGAAGAAAGTGATCCTATGAAGATCTCCCATTTATCTAGCATTTTTACATGAAATAAGAAGCCATGGTATTTCATGATTATTCTGGCCTTTCATGTGAGGGTTTGAGCGTGAGCAGGACCAGAACCTGCATCTTCAGACTACAGGCCTACCCACAGCACTTTCCATTTCACCAACTTACCTTTTGATTAAAGCAGGTCTGTAACTAAAGAAAATTAACAGACTCTCTGTTTAAACATTTCATGGTGTCATTTATATGTTTTTATTGGTTTTTTGAGAGAGAGAAACATCAGTGTGAGAGAGAAACATTGATTGGTTGTCTCCTGCATGCACCCCAACCAGGATTGAGCCCAAAAGCCAGGTTTGTGCCCTGACTGGGAATTGAACCCAGAAGATTTTTAAAATATGCCAAAATAATTTCTGAATGACAAAGATAAATGTCATAATAGTAAAAAAAAGTACTTTTCAAAACAAGAAGTTGCATGAATTACTATTCAATCAGCAAATTTCCTTGGGTACGAAAGGTAATTGCTACCATTTATTGAACTCCTACTGAGCACTGCACATACATTATGTGTATGCCTACAAAGGAGGTGTTACATTTTGTTTGTGGATGAAGAATTTGACCTTAAGTGAAATTTGGCCACTTTCTCAAGGTCATACAGTAAGTAATAGAACTAAGATTTAAACCCAGGCCTGTTTGGTCTTAAAACTATGTTCTGCCCTGCCCATGTAGTTCAGAGATTGAGCATGGACACATGAACCAGGAGATTGAGGTTCAATTCCCAGTCAGGGCACATTCCTGGGTTGTGGGCTTGATCCTCATTAGGGGCAAGCAGGAGGCAGCAGATCGATTATTTTCTCTCATCATTGATGTTTCTATCTATCCCTTCCTCTCTCTGAAATCAATTAAAAATTTTTTTTAAAAAGCTGTGTCTCCTACACCACATAGCCCCTAATGTCTATAAGAATTGTGTGCTTTCATGCACTTAACAAATACATGTTGACTGCCACACCCACCCCTGTTCTGTGGAGCTTATATTTTAGTGGGAGAGACATTCTTCATACAGTCACTTAATGGATGTAAAACTGCCCCAGGTTTCAGTGCTATGAAGGGAAAGTCCATGGTGCTGGAAAAGCATAATGGGAGAGGGACTCTGAGTGTAGGAGCGCAGCGGAGGCCTGTGTGGTCGGAAGGAGGAGTAAAGCAGGATGAGGGAAAGAAAGGCCAGCAGGTATCAGACCCATAGGGCCTTGCAGACCTTATGTGTAAGGTGCTAGGTGTAGAAATATGAACCCACCATCTCAAGGCAGGGAAAAGCATTCCAAACAGAGGGAACGGCATGTGCAAGGGCATGGTGAGTGAAATAAATGGAATGAGAAAGGATCACAAGTATATAAGTATTTTGGCCCTGTTAGAGCCCTATGTACATCAGGAGAGTGATGGCAGAGGAGGTTTTAAATAGGCAGGGACCTTATATACCATGTTCACAATCTGGACTCCTGGAAATAGAGATACATACACTAGAATGTTTAGGGAAGGGAATTGGTTGCACTTAAGTTTTAGACAGTGCCTTTGGGCAGCTGTGAGGAGCATGACTTGGCTGAGTCAGAGACACCAGTTAAGAATAGATTGCAAGACTCCAGGTAAGAGATGGCAAGGGCATGAACTGAGCTGTGGCAGTGCACCTGGAGAAGAGAGAGAGAAGGGAGGAAGCCCAACAAGGTTTCTGACCAATAACCTGATATCATTAACCAGGCTAGGAAACACGGGGGCAGGGTGAACAGTGAGCATAGTCACGCCAGTCCAGACCTATGGTATGTCCAAGGGCAGGTGTCCAGACACAGATAGCTCTTCCAATCCAGTGCCCAGGAGGGAGCTCTGAGCTAGATTTAGCCTATGGTTGGAGCTGTCAGAATGGCTAAGATCACCTAGGGATTGGGTGGAAAGACCAAAGCTTTGGGGATGCCAACATTTAAGGACTATGAGACTCTTGAGGAGGGAGAGGGAAAAGGGGTGGTAGGGCCCGAAGAGAATGTCACAAGGCTTGTTTATTCCTGGTCTGGAGCCTCAAATCAGAATTCTTACCTTGTTTCAGTTGTGAGCATTAAATGATACAGTGTATAGCACTCACTTGATCTGATCCGACGCTAAAAGTTTGGTAAATAATAACTATTATTTTTATCCAATAAATTATTGAGCACCTACTGTATACAAGCAGACAAAGTTTGCAGACACCCAGGCTCCAGCTTCTGGAAGCTTACAGTCTAGGGGGAGCAACAGTTTGCTGGCAAATCTGGGCCACTATCCTTCCCCGAGAAACATTTCTGTGGGTCCGGGGCTCCTGCTGTGGGCTGGGAACCTAGGTGTCTCCAGTACACAGTGCCAATGCCACTTTGCCCCCAAATCCTGGGGCACTACTGTCAATCATATCTCGGCTTACAAATCTCATATCTGGCATAACTGTTGAGTGCCATAGCAAAGATGCTACATACTCCATTCCATGGGAGCGTCTGCAGGAGCAGAAATACCAACCTAACAGGAGAGCAGACCAAATGGAAACCTGATCTGGGGCTCAGAATATCCAGGCTGCCGGCTTGGCTCCGCCCCATACCCGCTGAGTGGCCTTAGGCAAGTCCTTTTTCCTTCCTTAGCTTCCACTTCCTCATCTGTATAAGATCATTGTAACGCTGATTTTACCTTTGGGCCCGATGTAGGGGGCTATGGAAATAATATATATGGACCATTGAAACTGCCCTTGCTTAATGTCACCTGAACAAGGTGAAAGGCTAGTGTGTTATAGATGAATAAAATGACAACCTGTCAGTAATACCCAGCACACCACAGGCACGCTCAGAGAGCACAGGGAACTTCTCCCAACTAAGGACATCTGGGAGCTCTGCCCTAAGCTCTCCACTCTTGTGCAAAAATCCTCTTGTCTCTGGCCTTTCACTTTGCCAAGGGAGATGAGATCAGTTTAGGATGGGGAGAGGTGAGGAAGAGAACATAATTTCAGACATTTCGAGATCCTCAAGTGTTTTATTCTTCAAGTAGCAAAATACTCTACTTTGAATGGGGTAGGTCCTACACACATTGTGGAACATAGGTTTGAGCCTTCTGAGAATCTAGCTGGCTAACACCTTCCCCAACCCACAAGGTATTCCTCTCTGGGAGAACCTTCCCTTTCCTGCTCTCTCGGATCCTGGCCACCAAGAGCTGGAATCTACCTTCAGGTGAGACACCAAATTCCCTCTCCCTGAACGCCATCCTTCTTTTAGCTCTCAGGGAACAGGCCCTTAGAATGGGCCACAGAATAATCAGGTCTAGGAATTTTGGAACTGCTACTTCCTGCTCACTGTAGGCCCTTCGGTGCACCTCATCCCACGCCCTGCCAAGTTCCAAGGCTGCTCTAGGTTCTGGAGACGGAGGGGGAGGGGGTGTTAGCAGAGTACAGTTGTTACCCCTTTATCGCTTCAGCACCCTTCCCCAAGGTCTCCGGATGGCAAAATGAGCCATAAAAGGATTAAACTGATAGAACAGATTATCTCTTAATTAAGGACTTTAATTAGCCCAGGCCTAGGTCAAGCAAAAGCAAAATGTGGGCTGCTCAGAGCAGACTGGAGAAAACTAAGCTGAAAAATGAGTACTGAGTTTGGTTAGTGAGGTTCTCAGGGGTGACTATGCCTTGTTGGCCCAAAAAATAAGCATCTCTGGCAATGTATGAGTCAAATATTTTGTCTCATGGAAACTTCTAGAACCTATGGCCAAGAGAAGAGGCATGGGAGAGCTGGAATGTTAGGCTTGTAGATGTGGAGAGATCCTCAGGTGTGATGAGTGTGGGGGTGCTCACTGGGGAAAGAGGGCTGAGACAGGTTTGCTTTCCAGTTGGGGCCCCCTCCTGCTCCAGCACAGCACAGAATTTCATTCCTGGCTCTCTGCACCCCATCTCCTAACTTACCTCCTTACCTCCTTCCTTCCTTCCTTCCTTCCTTCCTTCCTTCCTTCCTTCCTTCCTTCCTTCCTTCCTTCCTTCCTTCCCTCCTTCCTTCCCTCCTTCCTTCCTTCCCCTCTCTCTCTTCCTCTCTCTCTCTCTCTCTCTCTTCCTCTCTCTCTCTCTCTCTCTCTCTCTCTCTCTCTCTCTCTCTCTCTCTCTCTCTCTCTCTCTCTCCTCCCTAGTCCCCTTTGCTTCTCCCAGAATTATTTCTCTCCCTTTCCTTCAGGCTGGGCCACCTCACCCCCTCCCCTTTCTCTTTCCTGTAACTTAAGCTGTTGTTGGGAGTTGGAGGAACTGGGCTGGTTTGAAAGGAGGCCCCACTGCTTTTCAGTGAGGAATTGAAACCATGGAGCAGGGGTGAGGGAAGGCAGAGGGGGAGGGGGGCGACTTGAGAAATCAAAGCGGCTGCAGCTCCATCTGGGAAACCAACTTTGATTTACTAGCAAGGACCTGGCTCTCTAACCACCATCATCCCCCCACCCCACCCCCCAGCCCTGCCCACTCCCCCTTCTTCCCTGGACTTGCTTTGTGGTGTTAACTGGGCGGGGGTTTGGGAGGGTGGGGGGACGCTGACTCCCTCCCCCAGCCTGAAAGTCTGTTTTTGTCCTGGGAGAATCAGCCCCCAGAAGCAAGGCCTGGGGGACCCTGGCTAAGCTGGGCTGCAGATGCTTCTAAAGGGGGCCCTGGGTTTCAGGAGCTGGGTGTGGGAAGGGACCCCTGGGGAGGGGGAAAGCCCCTCCGCCCAGGCAGCCTGGCCCCACAGCCTCAGCCCTGCTCTGACTTGAGGCGACCCACTTCCCCAGATATGTGGGGCTGGGGTATCCAGAGGAGACCAGGACTTCTTCATCTGTCAATGGCCTTCCCCTCAGAACTGGGGGGTTGGGACCAGGAGTAGAGCGAGAAAAAGCCAAGAACAGAAAATGACTGAAAAAATAATGAAATTCTATTTTAATAAGATTATTTTTTTTAATTTAAATTCTCACCCAAGGATATGTTCATTGATTTTTAATTTTTTTTAGAGAGGAGGAAGGAAGAGAGAGAGAGAGAGAGAGACATCGATGTGAGAGAGAAACACATTGGGCCCCAACCAGGAATTGAACCCCCAGCCACCCAGGCGGGGCTTCATAGATACTTTTGTGTTGCAACACAGTGTGGGCTATGGACAACACTGGGTTCCAGTGGGGACTAAGGCCATTTTGGATGTGCCGTTCCTCTACTGTCCCGTTTCCATTTCCGTTTGGCCTTGCTCCTTCTCTGTCAAATCCTTAAGCTCCCCAAGGTTTAAGGTGGTCTCTAATGGGAACTCTGCAATCAAAATAGGATCCTGAATGTCAGTGCCAGGCTGGAATAGAGAAGAAAGTGGGCCATGACTGAAGGCAATGCTTGTGCGTGTTGTTGACTAACCACCTAGTCCTCCTCAGTGGAAGGGTGATGGTTTAAATCCCTGAACTCTTGGGTTCCAAGCAGAGCCCCCTCCCACCCACCTCACTAGGTATTTTTCAGGGTTCAAGCATTCAACCTTCAGAACTAGCTTTGAGGAAGGAGAGGAAGGGATCAATTAGGCATGTGCCCTCCACAAATCAAACCTTTTTAGAGCTCACAGCTCTATGTGAGCTCCTACCCTAGGACAATGTTCTTGAGAGCTTAGGGTCCATGCATTAGAATCATGGGAAGAGGGGTGCTGGGGCAGGGTTCGCCTATTAGGAATTCAGATTCCTGAGTCCTCCCAATGATCTGAATTTATAATCACCAAGTGATTCTTTTTTTAATTAAATATATTTTATTGAATTTTTACAGAGAGGAGGGGAGAGGGATAGAGAGTTAGAAACACCAATCACCTGCCTCCTGCACACTCCCTACTGGGGATGTGCCCGCAACCAAGGTACATGCCCTTGACTGGAATCGAACCTGGGACCTTTCAGTCTGCAGGCCGAAGCTCTATCCACTGAGCCAAACCGGTTAGGGCCCAAGTGACTCTTATACACTATGACTATCTGCTTTCCAGACCACTCATTTAACTTTCAGAGCCCTGGTTAATCCTGGCAGCTGCCCAGTCCTGCTCTGCCCCCTACTCCAAACTCCTTCAACCACCCTTCAAAATCAAACCCCAATGTATCTTCCCAGCATGAGCTTCTGCACTCGCCACACAGTAGTGGACAAGATGAACTGCATCCATCCCACTTCCTTCTAGGTAAATTCCTGTAAAGCAAAAGCTGGAAAGCCAAAAATCTCATCTCAGCCTCTCCAGCAGCTGGAGTTCTAGAGGCAAAAGGCATTCATTTGAGACTTGGAAGGTGGAGGGGAGATGAGGCCATGTTCTTGCCGTTCTGGCTATTTCTGCCGGGAGGGAAGGTCCCGGATGGGGTTTTCCTGGCAGCAGCACCCA
Source organism: Corynorhinus townsendii (assembly GCA_026230045.1). NCBI lineage: Eukaryota > Metazoa > Chordata > Mammalia > Chiroptera > Vespertilionidae > Corynorhinus > Corynorhinus townsendii. The sequence continues at coordinate 14,541,340 of JAPDVU010000009.1, forward strand.
GTGTTCAGTCTCCGCGACAGCAGTAGCAGCACTGACTCCTATGGGGCTATGGGGTTGCATCCTTGACCTTAGTTCCAGTGGCAGCCTTCTGATTCTCCCTGCCTGAGTGTGGCAGAGGTGGTAGCTCCTACTACAGGATTATTTCTGTGGCTTCATTATTACGTCTACTCCTCCAGTCCATCCAACTTTTTTTTTCTAATATAGTCCATTGATCCTCCACAGAGAGAAAGGGAGAGGGATAGAGAGTCAGAAACATCGATGAGAGAGAAACATCGATCAGCTGCCTCCTGCACACCCCCCACTGGGGATGTGCCTGCAACCAAGGTACACGCCCTTGACCGGAATCAAACCCAGGATCCTTCAGTCCGCAGGCCGACGCTCTATCCACTGAGCCAAACCGGTCAGGGCCCATCCAACATTTTTGCAAGCACCTAATTCCCTGTTGGCTTAGTCTACTCAGCCTGCCGCAACAAAAACCATAGGCTGAGTGGCTTACACAACAGGCATTTATCACCTCGGTTCTGGAGGCTGAAAGTCCAAGATCAAGGTGAAGGCCTTCTTCCTGGCTTAGAGAAAGCAGCCTTCTTGCTGTGTGCTCACATGGCCTTTCCTTGGTGTGTGAGTATAGCAAGAGAAATACCTTTCTCTTTTTCTTCTTATAAAGCCACCAGACTAGGATTAGGACTCCACCTTTACGGCCACACTTAACCTTAATTACCCCCTAGGAGCCATATGTCCAAATACATTCAAATTGAGGATTAGAGCTTTTTAACATATGAATTGAGGGGTGCACAGGTTAGTCCTTAGCACCTACATTAAATATCCTTCTGCACAAAGCACCTAGAATGGTTTCTGTTTCTTGTACCAAAACCGGACTTTACCTATGAACTAGACAGAGCAGAACACTTGGTACTTTCATACTCCATGTCCTTGCCCCATTGGGCTGTTTTTAGAATGCCCTTCTACCGTGGTAAATCCTTTAAGGCTCCTTCTTTGTGGTGCTTACCTGATCCCATTCCCTCCCGCCCCCCCCCCCCTTTTCTTTCTCTGGGTTCATGCTTATAGCATTCAGCATTTGGTATTTGTTATTTATGTATGTCTGGCAACCCCCCACTCTCAACAAGATGCTCTTGAGGGCAGAGGCTATGTCTTAGTTTTTGTCCACACCCTAGTGCAGTGGTTCTCAACCTTTCTAATGCCGCGACCCTTTAATACAGTTCCTCATGTTGTGGTAACCCCAACCATAAAATTATTTTCATTGCTACTTCATAACTGTAATTTTGCTACTGTTATGAATCATAATGTAAATATCTGTGTTTTCCGATGGTCTTAGGCGACCCTGCTAGCAGTTCTCAACCTGTGGGTTGCGACATGAGGAACTGTATTAAAGGGTCGCGGCATTAGAAAAGTTGAGTACCACTGCCCTAGTGTCTATAATAGGTGATATATAGTAGGTGCTCAGTAAACATTTGTTAAATGAATCAATGTCCTCTACAAGTAAGGCAGGGCCTGAAGAACTCCCTTTGTTGGTAGTCTAGAGACTCAAACATCCTGCCTTGGACACGCAGCCTGACTCCCTGACTGCTTTGTCCATCTCTGGAACCCACACTTAGGAAGGGGAGAAGCTAAGCTCTGAGGAGGAGAAATGAGCAATCCATGTTTCTAGGGTTCAGGTTTCAAGCCTCCGGTTTGACAAGATTATCCAGTTCCTTAAAGCCATATTAAATGACAATCTGAGAAGGTGTGAAGGAAAAATCAAATTTAACATAATGGCGCCCTATCTAGTTTGGCTCAGTGGATAGAGCATCAGCCTGTGAACTGAAGGGTCCCAGGTTTAATTCTGGTCAAGGGCACATGCCCAGGTTGCAGGCTCAATCAATGATTCTCTCTCATCATCGATGTTACTATCTCTCCCTCTCCCTTCCTCTCTGAAATCAATAAAAATATATTTTAAAAAAATTTAAGAGGAGAAACCAAGATGGCGGCATAGGTAAACACCTAAACTGCTGCCTCACACAACAATTTCAAAACAACAACTAAAAGACAAAATGGACATCATCCAGAACTACCGGAAGGCTGGCTGAGTGGAATTTCTACAACTAGAAGGAAAGAGAAAAGCACACTGAGACTCAGAGGAGCTGCAGGAGGCAGAGGTACTGAAAGGCACATGCAGAGAGGGTGGGCAACTGAGTAAGCGGCTGGCTTTCTCAAGCAGGAGGGAGACAAAAGCTCCTGACTGCACTGAACTCCAGTTCCAGGAGAGACTCTGGGAACCCAGACTCATTCGGGGAGAAACTGGACTGTCTGGCAGTGGGCAAAACTTGAGGGTGGCTTTCTCTCAGAGCTGCTTGCAGCGATTACCGCAGGACACTGAGACCCAGGTGCCTCTTAGGGCAGGGCTGACAGGAAACCAATGCTGTCTGTTCCACCCTGAGACTCTGCCCCATCCAAGCTGAGCACAGAGGCTTTTGCAAGTCCTGTCTCATAAGGGTGTCTCCAGCACAGAAGTTCTCCCAGCATAGACACAGCTGATCCTCACAGCCAACTGGCCTGGAGGTCAATTCCTCCCAGTGATACCAACAACAATCAAGGCTTAACTACAACAGGACTGTGCACCCAGCCCACAAAGGGGTGCACCAAGAGTGTTCACCTCAGGTAACTGGGGAGGCTGAGCCACTGGGCTCTCTAGGACACCTAGCACACAAAGCCACTCTATCAACTCAGAGAAGCAGCCAAAATGCGGAGACAAAGAAACAGGTCACAAACGAAAGAAATGGAGGAAAGCAAACGACTGGATATAGAGTTCAAAACCACGGTTATAAGGTTTTTCAAGAAATTTCTAGAAAAGGCCGATAAATTTAGCGAGACCCTCAAGGATATGAAAAAGGACCAACTAGAAATTAAGCATACACTAACTGAAATTAAAAGTAATATACAGAGATCCAACAGCAGACTAGAGGATCGCAAGAATCAAGTCAAAGATTTGAAATACAAAGAAGCAAAAAACACCCGACCAGAAAAGCAAAACGAGAAAAGAATCCAAAAATATGAAGATAGTGTAAAGAGCATCTGAGACAACTTGAAGCGTACCAACACCAGAATTATGGGGGTGCCAGAAGAAGAGAGAGAGCAAGATACTGAAAACCTATTTGAAGAAATAATGACCGAAAACTTCCCCCACCTAGTGAAAGAAATCGACTTACAAGTCCAGGAAGCACAGAGAACCCCCAACAAAAGGAATCCAAAGAGGACCATACCAAGACACATCATAATTAAAATGCCAAGAGCAAAAGACAAAGAGAGAATATTAAAAGCAGCAAGAAAAGAACAGTTAGTTACCTACAAGGGAGCACCCATACGATTGTCAGCTGATTTCTCAACAGAAACTATGCAGGCCAGAAGGGAGTGGCAAGAAATATTCAAAATGATGAATAGCAAGAACCTACAACCAAGATTACTCTACCCAGCAAAGCTATCATTCAGAATTGAAGGTCAGAGAAAGGGCTTCACAGATAAGAAAAAGCTAAAGGAGTTCATCACCGCTGAACCAGGATTATATGAAATGCTGAAAGGTATTCTTTAAGAAGAGGAAGAAGAAAAAGGTAAAGATAAAAATTATGAACAACAAATACATATCTATCAACAAGTGAGTCTAAAAATCAAGTGAATTAAAAACCTGAGGAACAGAATAAACTGGTGAATATAATAGAATCAGGGGCATAGAAAGGGAGTGGACTGACAGTCCTCAGGGGGAAAGGGGTGTGGGGGATACGGGAAAGGACTGGATAAAAATCGTACACCTATGGATGAGGACAGTGCGGGGGAGTAAGGGCAGGGGGTGGGGTGGGAACCGGGTGGAAGGGAGCTATGGGGGGGAAAAGAGGAGCAATTGTAATAATCTGAACAATAAAGATTTATTAAATTAAAGAAAAAAAGTTCCCATTATAAACCAGTCAAAAAAATATTTAACATCATGGGGAAATCCCGTGAAGTGGACCAAGGAGATCTGAGCGCTTGGGCCCTAGCTTTGGTACTTACTAGCTCTCTGACCTTCAGTGAGTCATTTTGCTTCTCCTTCTCTGAGTATCAGCTCCCTACTTCCTTACTGTATTCCCCTGAACAGGTCACTCAAGCTCTTCGAAGGTCAGACCCTTCATCTCTAAATTGGAAATGTTAATCTTCCCTCCCTAAGGGTTCGGAGAATCAGATGAAGTGGTAAGTGAGCAGTGACTTCGATTAATGGACACTCAAGTCTTTTGTATTGGTTTTTCCTCCTCTCCCTAGAACAGGTAGAGCCAGCGGGAGAGGAGGTTTTCCAGGGAAACTGGGGCAGATGACAGACTTCTAAGACCCGGAGAGCTTCAGGAAGCTTCCCCCCAGGACTTGGTCACTCTGGTTAACCCCTGAGGAACTCTGTGGCCTGAGAGCTGGCAGAATAGAGGGATAAATATGCTAATATTTGGTTACATTCAAAGTTGACAGGTGAATTCAGTTCTGGAGACAGCAACACAAGGTCTCTTTGAAGCTGGGGCTGACCCAAGTCACTCTCCAGGCATCTCTTTTGACACCTTCCCCAACTCTTGCAAACTTCTCTAAGCATCCCTAAAGGAGAGAAGCTGACTCATTAGGAAGCAAAGAAAGAGATAAAAACCTTAGCTGAGCCCTAACCAGTTTGACTCAGTGGATAGAGCATCAGCCTGTGGACTCAAGGGTCCCAGGTTCGATTCCGGTCAAGGCCATGTACCATGGTTGCAAGCACATCCCCAGTAGGGGGTGTGCAGGAGGCAGCTGATCGATGTTTCTCTCTCATCGATGTTTCTAACTCTCTCTTCCTCTCCCTTCCTCTCTGTAAAAAAATAAAAAATAAAGAAAAAACCTTAGCTGATCCCTCTGAATATCTGCTTTTGTTGGGAGGGAACTTAATGTTGAGGACAGAATTGGGAGGAGCAGATCCTACCTTGTGGACGGGAGTCAACGAGAGGAGAAAACACACTTCTCTCCTCTCTCTAGGAAGCTTTCCTTCCCTGCAGCTGGTGCCCCAAGGATTCCCCCGCCCCCCCTCCTCCATCCCAAGCCCTTTCCTTAGAGAGAGCCTGCTGAGCCTGGAATGAGAAGAATCTGAACTACAAACAGACCTCCCAGAGGCACCCCCAACTCGCCTCTAACCACTCCAAGCCAGCAAAAGGCTGGCTTCCTGGAGCGGAGACTAAGAGGCAGGGCTGGGGTGTGGGCTATGGAGAAGGGGCCTAGGTGGGGGCACTCCTTTCCTGGAGAGGGAGGGGAGAAAAGAAAGGACTGAGGCCCCAGCTGGTGTGGCTCAGTGGATAGAGCGTCGGCTTGCAGACTGAAGGGTCCCGGGTTTGAATCCTGTCAAGGACTCACGCCTGGGTTTCGGGCCTGGTCCCCAGTGAGGGGCGTGCAGGAGGCAGCTGATCAATGATTCTCTCATCATTGATGTTTCTATCTCTCTCTCCCTTTCCCTTCCTCTCTGAAATCAATAAAAACATATTTAAAAAGGGAAAGAAAGGAACTAGGCCACACGAGGACCAGATTTTCTAAGCCAAAAATCAGAACCAGTGAAAGTGTACCTGCTGGGACCATGGGTTTTGGGGGATGAAGTCAAGCCTGTCCTAGGATAATCTAAACTGTGTTTCCCACCCTAGGAGCGACAAGCAGTCACCCAAATATAACCCAGGAGGAGAGAAAACCCAATCAGTTCCCCCCGCCTCTGCCTCTCAGCCCCTCTTGGGCCTCTCTGCTTGGCTTCTCTCTGCCTCTCTGAAACAGTCAGTGGTGGTGGGCCAGGGAGGGGCTCCTAGTCCCTGCAGGAACCAGGCTCCTCTGGTCCTCCGTCTGGGCTGCATAAGTGAGTCTGAGAAGGCTGCGAATGAGCTCTGAGGAGTTGGGGGCAGGGGCTGGAATCAGAGGAAAGATGGAGAGACCAGCCAAAAGGACTGAAGGCACAGAGCCAGAGGGGCCCCCTCCTGCCTGCCACACTTCCCCAGACCCTGGCCTCACGCCCGCTGTCCCCCTGCTATCCGCCCACCTGGACCAAGCCTGGGGCTTTGATCTGAGTGAGCCAGGGCTGTTCGTGCCCACGGAAGGCCAGGCAGTGTAGTCGAGGGGAAACCCTGGGGAGGTGACCGGGGAGGAGAGGCCGCTGGAGCTGGAAGCTGCCTCAGGCAGGATGACCTCCTTTCGGGGGCCGCTCTCCTCAGCTTGTATAACACAGCTCCTGCCAAGGGTGGTATAGAAAGGCACAGAGCCCTCCGCGGGCTGGGGAAGGCCGCTGAAAAGGCAGCTTACTGGCTTCCTGCTGGGTGAGATGGATTAGGGGCCAGTGGGGAGAAAGCCAAGCAGGGAGAAAGGCACTGGCCCAAAGCCAGAGCCCCTTGGCCGAAGGCCCTCTGGGATCAGGAGCCCCTGGGTGTCTGGCGGGGCGGCAGGTGGGGTGGGGGGTAGCACTCTCCACCTGGCCAAGGAGCCCAGCCAGGGCGACATCCTGGAATGAGGAGATACTGTGGAGTCCCCAAAATAGACGGGAGTAGGAAGGGGAGGAGACACTCCTGGATAAACTAGCAAACTGCTAGTAGGAAAAGGAGGAGGAAACGGAGCGAACCGACTAACCCAGCTGTTTCACCTGGGTCTTCCTCCCTGCTGCCTCCCAGAGAGAAGGTTTCATCTCAGAGGTTCCCGGGGTGGGCAGGGAGTGGACAACCCTTCCTACTCTCCAGCCAGCCCTCTGCTTCTCAGGGACCCCAACGTGGAGCAGAATGAGGGGGAGCCAAGATAAACGGTGCCACCGAGAAACGCTGAGTGGTGTCTGGACTGTGACAGCCAGGGCTGCTTTCACGCTGGCCTTGGGCTCCATTGTTTTATCTGAGAGATGGGATCTCTGAGGCCACATGGTGGAGTGGGATGAGCACTGGGGGAGAAGCCATGGGATCTGACTTCCGCTCTAAATTTTGATGTCACCAAAAGAAAAAAATCTATTCCACGTAGCGTATTGTCAAGAGCTGACGTGCATTCTGGAAACTGTAAAGCGCTATAGGAATGTGAAGTACCAAGATGTCATTATCCCTGGAGAGAGAGAGAGAGAGAGAGAGAGAGAAAGAGAGAGAGAGAGAGAGAGAGAGAGAATGTTCCCAGAAAGGGAGAGAACACACTGAGAACCAGGGATTGCTATGTGGGGTGCTTTCCATTTCTTTATATCTTGACAAGGACTTTGAGAGCATGGTATCATTGGCCCCCCACCCCCATTTTATAGGTGAGAAAACTAAGATGCAATAGATTGTGTAATTTCTTGCCCAAGTTTACAGAAACTCATAAAATGGGGCTTCCAAATTAGAAGGCAAGACTCTCTGGCCCTAACCGGTTTGGCTCAGTAGATAGAGCGTCAGCCTGTGGACTCAAGGGTCCTGGGTTCGATTCCAGTGAAGGGCACATTCCCCGGTTGTGGGCTCAATCCCCAATAGGGGGCGTGCAGGAGGCAACAATTAATGATTCTCTTTCATCACTGATGTTTCTATCTCCCTCTCCCTTCTTCTCTGAAATCAATAAAAAAAAGAAGGCAAAACTCTCTGGTCTTTAAAGGTTATGTAGCCCCAAGCTCTGGATGCATTATTCCTACGTTTAGAGCATTTCTCCTAAAGTTTGATTTCTTCTCCTCTCTGGCTGGGCTCAGGCAGGAAGCCGACTTGCCGTGGATCCTCAAGACCCTTCCCACTCCCCATAGCACAAATGTTCTAAGGGCTGGCAGAGTGGATGAGGAAGACTGAAAGGGGGCCTAGCTGACCAGATAAGGTACACGTGGCCACTGCGGCCGTTCTCTGGGGGCAAGGGCTCTGCGATGGGTACTTTTAGCTCTGGGCATCACTGCATCAGAGCTGCCCTGTCTCCCAACTCAGCTGAGCCAGCCCCCTTCTTTGTGCTCAGCTTTTTCCCACAGCCTGGCAAGGGGGGTGCTGGGATCCCAGGCCCACCCCCTCCTGCTGGGAAGCACCCCATCAAGCCCCACCATAAAAAGCTTGAGAGTGGAGGAGAAGGGGGTTGTCCTCACTCCGAGGAGGCCTCGGCACCCTTCTCCCTTTCTGGGGAACAAGAAGCTTGTTAATGGGTTGGGCCCCTTCTCCAGCCCCTGGCCCCAGCCCTGGCTCCCCCAGACAAAAAGCTGCTTTACATGAGAAGAGCAGGCTGGCCTGGCCTTACCCGGGCACTCAAAGAGGCGGGAGCCCCTGACAGCCAGAGACTGCCCCTTCCCCCACACTGAGGCCTCATTTAGTTGCAATTAGCAATTCTTTGTAACCCACGGGGCTGAGGGGACAAGCACCCTCACCTCCCAAACCTGGCCTCTGGGCCTCAGCTCCCTATCCCCCTCCTTTCTCCTCCCTCCCTTCAGCCCCCTTTTCACTGCCCCACCCCCAGCTCTTGGACTAGCATGTTGGCTTCCTTGGAGTTGCCCAAAGATTGAAGCACCCAGAGGGGCCAAACCAACGGTGGGGGTGGGGTGATGCTGAGCTGCCTGGGCTGCGGGGACCCCCTCTACAGCCCACACTGCCCTTTCCCTCTGCTCTTCCCGCCTGCCACCCCCTCTCAAAATCAGGCTTAGTGGAGGGGACAGGTGGAAAGAAGAGAAGTTTTAGAGAGCTGAGGACAAGAGGGTGAGCTGGTGGTATAGGTCATGGGGGGTGAGGGAGGGGAGGAGGCTCTGTCTCAGAAAAGTCAGGGCTCACCTCTTTTTCTTCTTCCCTGGCTGGCCTGACCCTTGATACTGCCATTTGGGCTCCCCCTTCATTCAGGGGGCCTTAGAGTAGGGCTGGGGGCCTGGAGCCTTGATTCAACAGCAGCCAGAGCAGCTTGGAAAATTAGAAAGTAGAGATAGAATCCCAGGGCCCCTTTTAGGCTCCCACAAATCCACTCCTTGGTGTCTGGTCTCCACAAAGAAGGGGTGGGGGTACAAGTGAGGGAAGGAGAGGGGAGAGGTCTCCAAACCCTTTATTCCCCCCCCCCCTTTAAATTTACTGTTTAAAGTATTATATATGTCTCCTTTTTCCCCTGATTAATACCCCCCCCCCCCAAACCAAGGCCCACCATCCCCATTAGTAGTTTGCAAAGTCTCTGGTGGGCTTTTTCTGTCACCACCGGGGGCAGTCCTGGGTACAGAGGAGGCTCTCAGGTGGAGTGGGGATATCCTGCTAGGTTCGCACACTTCCCTACACCACTGGACTTCCTTTCCCCATGGAGAAGAGTGAGTGAGCATCCCTGGCGGAGAAGAGCCCGTGCTCTAAGGGGATTCTGTCCCAGCTTTAAAGGGTATGTGGGGGTGAGATGAGATGTCCAACATGTGGTTCAGCTGGTGATCAAGGAACAAGGCAAAGTTAAGGGACTAAGACTCCCCTGGAATCACCTTGGCACCCCTTCCCTGTGGGGCTCTTTTGGGAAGAGTTGGGGATTCCTGGTTGGAATGGTGGGGGGAAGGGGCATCTCCTAGGGGTCTTCAGGATTTATGAAAGGAATAGGACAAGGGTGACTTAGAGGCAGAGCAGGAGGTTCATGGTTGAGTTGAGATGAGCTGGGTTGTCTCGGGTGGTCCTCTCCCCATTTTCAGTATTGATATTACACTACCCAGGTGAGTGTGGAGGGGGGTATAGTTTCAGCTTGGGGAGTAAGAAAGAAATATCTGGCCCCTTTATCAACCTTCCGTGGGCTCTCAAAACTCACATCCTTAGACCCTTACCTCAGAACCAGGGAGGAAACTGAGATTCGATGGAGGCCCCAGGTGGTTCTAGGGAAGGAATCACTTAGTTTTGTTTCCTATGGAATTTGCACATAGCTCCCCTTTTCCTTCAGGAAACCCCCCCCCCAATCTCTGGAAAGAAAAAGTGTCCCCCAAATGAAGAAGGGATGTGACTTCCCACCCAGAGCGTAAACAGGCCAAAAGGAAAGTGAGGTCCTTGCCCCGGGGGAGAGAGGTGGAGTTGGACTCCTCTCCCCTCCAAAATCTGTCCAAGAGGAGTTTCACTGTTCCGCCTGGATGCCGGGTCCTCAGAAGGGCTGGGGGAGGCTAGGTGTCTGGACACCTGGGATCCTGTCTTCTTCAGCTGCTGAGATGCTTGGGTCTCTAGACCTGCAAAGCTTGTGAGGCCCTCGTGGCACCTACCTCCCCTGGGAGGAAAGAATTTAATGGGGGTCAAGTGCTGGAGCTCCGAGCAGGAAGCAGTTGTGAGCCAAAGGCAGGAAATGCTCCTCAAGAGCCATCCTCCCACAGCCAGCCGCCTTTGAGTAGTTTGTCACTGCGCTCCCCTCCTGGAGCAGCGAGGAGGGAGGACCTGGGAAGGGGAAAGGAATTGGGGTGGAGGAAGACGGAGGCAGGGCCTGCCACTCACTGCCCCACTCCCCTCCCATCCCTACTCAGCCTCTTGCTGGCAATTTCCCCGGCCCCTCCAGGCCCTTCCCAATCTTGGGTGTCTGAAGTTCCATCCTGCCAAGAGCCTTTGACCCCACAGTCAAAGTCCGCCCACATCTGAGGTCTACCCCCTTGGCTCCCCCTACTTATCCTGGGAGCACTAGAGGCCCCATCCTCCCTGGTTGACTTGGGGGTTCCCTCTCCTTTGCAGCTTTGGCCTCTGCTGTCCCCGTAGCTTTTCTCTCCAGGGCCAAATCCTACAGACCTTGGAAAGCTGCCTCCATGGTGAAACTTCCCTGGTTTCCTATGCCACTTTGCCCTCACTTCTCAGGACACAAACCACACTTCCCCTTGCTTTAGAATGATTTGAGATCCTGTCTGTCTTTCCACTGAGCTGAGGGCTCCTAGAACTCCACCCCACACCAATTCAGGAGGTGAGCCACGTAGGCCATTTAAAACATTCTAGAAGCCACATTTTAAAAAGTCAAAAAGAAGCAGGTAAAATTAATTCTAATAGCATCGCTATTAAACCAGTATAGCCAAAATCTTATATTCCAATTAAGACTTTGGAATTTAGTGTGTATTTTACACTTATAAGCACAACTCAGTTTGGCTTAGTCCTGTGCTCAACAGTCATGTGACTAGTAGTTATTGAGATCAGGAATGGAGGCCCGGGTCTACACTAAAAGTCCAGGTAGCATCTTTTTAAAAAGCCCAGTTGTTGGAACAAGATAGTTTGAGCTTGAGTACTAGTTCAAACACTGTGTGACCTTAGATAGGTTCCTTAACCACTCTGTGCCTTAACTGCCTCGCCTAGAAAATAGGTCTAACAAGCCCCACAGAGTTGTTGTGAAGGGTATGTGCATAAAACAACAGCTGGCACATAACAGGCACTTAATAAAGGTTGCGTTGTCTTCATCTCACTAGGCTGCTAACATCGCCCCCAAACAATTAACTGAAAGACGAAATGGAACAATTAGTCCTTTGCTCTGCAACAGATTGAGGCAAAGTAAGCTGGGTGGAGTGAGATTTGTCTGGAGACGTTGGAACAGGACTGAGAAGGAAAAGGCTGTGGGTGGCTGGCAGAAAGCTCCTTAGAGGGCCAGGTTTACAGATGTGCTGCCATGGAATTTGGAAACAGTAACAGAGCAACATAAGGCTGGGATGATTCATTGCTGAAATGAAGCTTCTGGGGTTCAAAGGAGGGAGGTCTGGAGCCCTGGAGCCTTCACAAAAGGGCTCACAGAACAGGGTGAAGTTTGGAAAACCAGCCGGCAGCGGGTGATAGGAGTTTGCAGAGGACTAGTTGAGACAAACAGTTTGACTGGAGTCAGGCCCACCCCCCTTGCCAGTACCCTTCCCTTCCTCCCTCCCTTAGAAGAGGATTTCCTCGAGGGAAGGGTCTGAGGGCTGCATTTTGAGGCTACAGCGCCCTCTGCTGGATTTGGAGACCTGGGGCAGCAGCAAAAATGAGATGTGCTAGTAGTTGAGGGGAGGGAGTGACAAAATTCTGTGCAGGGAAAATTCTGTGTCAGATACAGACCTTCCTCATTGCCAGACAGTCTTGAGAAGTTCACACAATCAAAATCCCTTAATAAAAATGTGGGAAACTTATGCAAAATGAGCAGTCCCTGAAGGTCATTGCCTATTGGATCATCATTATTTGCTCAGTTGTTGAAGATAAATGTGTACTATATTAATTTTACTTCATAATCCTTTGGAGTTATAGTGCTATGAGTTAGGGGCAAATAATAATAATAGTTATAATAATAACAACAATAATAGTAGCAAATGCTTATATAGCCCTACTATGTGCCAGGTACTATGCTTTTATTATTTTATAGATGATGTACTAAGGCACAGAGAGGTTTACATCACCTGCCTAATGTGATACAGCTGACAGATGGCCAAGCCAGACTGCACACTCTGGCTCCGGAGTGTGTGCACCATGCTACCTACTGCTTCTCTGAGATAATCCAGACCATTTGAAGCAGTAGGTAGCATGAAACACCATGCTACCTACTGCTTCTCTGAGATAATCCAGACCATTTCCTCCCTTATGTGAGAGATGGTGCGTCTAGGTCAGTGGTTGGCAAACTCATTAGTCAACAGAGCCGCGGTTTGCCGACCACTGGTCTAGGTGCTCCATGAATCTAGACCTTTCTAGTTCTGATTCTGATTCTCTGAACACTGCTCAGTAGTGTTTTTTAAAATCAGGTTTAACATTTGTTGATTTTTGTGTGCACTAAATACATGCCAGGCACTGTGCTAAGCACGCTGTTGGGTGATCCCATTGAAGCTCCATAATGGCCCTATGAGATGATTATCTCTTACAGATGGGCAGGTGTATTTGTTTTCTATAGCTACATAACAAGTGACCACAGATTCAAAGGCTTAAAGCAACACACATTTATTATCTCATAGTTTCTTTTTTTTTTTTTCTTATAGATTTCAAAGAGGAAGGGAGAGGGAGAGAGAGATGGAAACATCAACGATGAGAGAGAATCATTGATCGGCTGCCTCCTGCACGCCCCCTACTGGGGATAGAGCCCGCAACCCGGGCATGTGCCCTTGACTGGAATCGAACCCAGGACCCTGAAGGGTCAGTTCGTAGGCTGATGCTCTATCCACTGAGCCAAACCAGCTGAGGCTATTATCTCATAGTTTCTTTTTTTTTTTTTAATAAATCTTTATTGTTCAGATTATTACAGGTGTTCCTCTTTTATTTTTCCCCATAGCTCCCCTCCACCTGATTCCCCACCCCACCCCATGCCCTTACCCCCGCCACTGTCTTCATCCATAGGAGTAAGATTTTTGTCCAATCTCTTCCCGCACCCCTCACACCTGCTTCCCCTGAGAATCGTCAGTCCACTCCCTTTCTATGTCCCTGATTCTATTATATTCACCAGTCCATTCTGTTCTTCAGATTTTTCATTCACTTGATTTTTAGATTCACTTGTTGGTAGGTATGTATTTGATGTCATTTTGTTGTTCATAATTTTTATCTTTACCTTTTTCTTCTTCTTCCTCTTCTTAAAGGATACCCTTCAGCATTTCGTGTAATCCTGGTTTGGTGGTGATGAACTCCTTTAGCTTTTTCTTGTCTGTGAAGCTCTTTATCTGACCTTCAACTCTGAATGATAGCTTTGCTGGGTAGAATAATCTTGGTTGTAGGTTCTTGCTGTTCATCACTTTGAATATTTCTTGCCACTCCCTTCTGGCCTGCATGGTTTCTGTTGAGAAATCAGCTGACAGTCGTATGGGTACTCCCTTGTAGGTAATTAACTGTTTTTCTCTTGCTGCTTTTAATATTCTCTCTTTGTCTTTTGCCCTTGGCATTTTAATTATGATGTGTCTTGGTGTGGTCCTCTTTGGATTCCTCTTGTATGGGGTTCTGTGCGCTTCCTGAACTTGTAAGTCTATTTCTTTCACCAGGTAGGGAAAGTTTTCTGTCATTATTTCTTCTAATAGGTTTTCAATATTTTGCTCTCTCCCTTCTTCTGGCACCCCAAAAATTTGGATGTTGGTTCGCTTGAAGTTGTCCCAGAGGCTCCTTACACTATCTTCATATTTTTGGATTCTTTTTTCTTTTTGTTTTTCTGGTTGGATGTTTTTTGTTTCCACATATTTCAGATCTTTGGTTTGATTCTTGGGGTACGTTGATCTACAGTTGAGTTTCTGCATATTCTTTATTTCAGACAGTGTATGCTTCATTTCTGACTGATCCTTTTCCATTTTTTTGGCATTCTCATTAAGCTCCTTGAAGGTCTCATCAAGTTTCTCAGCGGTTTTAAGAAGATTCTTGAGTAACCTTATAAATGTGGTTCTGAACTCTATGTCATCCAGTAGTTTGCTTTCCTCCGTTTCTTTCATTCGTGACATGTTTCTTTGTCTCCACATTTTGGCTGCTTCCCTGTGTTGATGGAGTAGCTTTGTGTGGTAGGTGATCTATAGGGGGCAGTAGCTCAGCCTCCTCAATCACATGAGGTGGATGCTCTTGGTACACCCCTTTGTGGGCTGAGTGCAAAGTCTTCGTGTAGTTAAGCCTTAATTTCTGTTGGTACACTGGGAGGAATTGACCTCCAGGCCAATTAGCTGTGAGCACTCCCTGTGACTATAATGGAAGAACTGCTGCGCTGAAGACACACTTATGGGGCAGGACTTGTTTCAGTGGGGCTTTGGTGCTCACTGAGTCTGCCTCTTGAATGTGTCACTTATGGATGTGAGGAGTTGAAATCTGGTGTCTCACACTGACCACTAGGTACACTGGCTTCTGGATCTCCAATGGGGTGCAGGTCAGCTACTGTCTGAGGCCACTCAGCAGGAGCTACAGTGAGAGCTACAGTTTTCTCCTCTTTGCTTGGGGTTTGGAGGTTTTGGAGCTGTCTGACCGAGGCTGCAAGTTTGCTAGGTTAAGCTGTGATAGAGCAGGCCTTTCTTATGCTAATTGAGCTGCTTGGAGCTTGGGTGGGTTTGTAGGTTGTGCAGGGCGGGGCCTCAGGGTGTCACTAGGTTAGGGCGTGGCAAACAGCAATGGCTGCTAGTTAGCCGGCTCTGAGTCTCCAAAGGCATCCTCGAGTCCCATGCCCCAGTGCAGTAAACAATTATTCCTGCGCGCAGCTCTGCAAGCAAGCCACCCTCACTGGCAGACAGTCCAGCTTCTCTCCATAGGAGTTTGGGTCCCCCGTGTCTCCTCAGAGACTGGATTTCAGAGTAATCAGGGGCTTGTCTCTGTTCGGGTTGAAAAAAGCAACGCACCCAGTCACCCGCAGCCAGCCCGGATCATGTGCCTCCGTACCTCAGCTTTTCAGTGCTCGTGCACGTCTCAATGCTCTTTTCTCTTTCCTTCTAGTTGTAGAACTTCCACTCAGCCAGCTTTCCCGTGGTTCTGGGTGATAGACGTTTTGTCTTTTAGTTGCAGTTTAAATTGTTGTGGGAGGCAGCAGTTTAGGTGTTTACCTACGCCGCCATCTTGGATTCTCCCCTATTATCTCATAGTTTCTATGGGTTAGAAGTCCAGACATTCTCATCACAAGGATAATTTTTTTCTTTTTTTCTTTCATTTTTCATATTGTATCTTTTCATATTGAGAAGATGTATGATAGCTGAAACTCTTGTGGTAATCATTTCACAATATATGTCAATCAAACCATCATGGTGTATGGCTTAAACTTATTCATTTATGTATGTCAATTATTTCTCAATAAAACTGGGAAAGAAAAAGGAAGTCAGGCATGGCTTAGCGGGTCCTCTGCTCAAGGTCTCACAGGTGCAATCTAGGTGTTCTTATCTAAAGGTTTGACTGGAGAAGAAATGGTTCCAAATTTAATCAAAATATTGGCGGAATTTTTCCTCCAGGGCATAGGACTGAGGATCCTGGCTTCTTGCTGGCTGTCAGCTGAAGGCAGTTCCTTTCTACAGCTGGAGAATAAGCACCAGTAGGGGGTGTGTGTGTGTAGATATTTATTCCAAGGAATTGGCTTTGGGGGCTGGCAAGTATGAAGTCCACCCACATTACCAAGAATAATCTCCTTTACTTAAAGTTAACTGATTGTAGATCTTAACCACATCTGTAAAATATCTCCACAGCAACACCTAAATAAGGGTGTGATTAAATAATTGGGTACTATGGTCGAGTCAAGTTGACACATAAACACCTAACATAGTGCTTGCATCACCAAGCCAGCAACTCTAGAGTTGCGAGTGATATCCCATCCCCCTTGCCACTGCTGCATTAAACCCCTAACAGCCCCAGAGGACCTCCTTCCCAGAGCTGGAAGCTGTTGGGAGAGGGAGCTTCCAGTCTGGAAACCCCATTTCTGAGATATTATCCTGGGGGCAGGTGAGGAGTCCCCAAGGCCTTTGCATTGCCTCGGTACGACGGTAGGTGGCAGCACACACATTCCCATTATGCAGCCCTTGGAGCTGTGCGCGCATTTCCGGGTTGGGCCAGGACCTAACAAGGCACAAAGGAATGTGGTTGCCTCAGATTGTACCTTTTAGTCCCCAGTGCCCGAAATAGAGTACGGTAAACAACCTACCCTCCAACCCTCTCCCTGTCCCTCTTCCTCTGGGCATAGTGCTAGGCAATCCCCAACAAATTCCAGTTTCAGGTCCAGTACTGCTTTCTTGCCTGCTTAATCTTTGCCCTTGCTGTACCACCTGTTGAAATGCTCTCCCTTTCATTCCACTCTCCTAACCATTCTCAGCTCAAAAATTTTTTTGTTGTTCTTGCTTTTTGAATTGATTATCATGATCTTAAACTTTATATATGATAATGAGTGCCAAGAAAAGTATGACAGCCCTAACCGGTTTGGCTTGGTGGATAGAGCATCGGCCTTCGGACTCAAGGGTCCCATCTTGGATTCTGGTCAAGCGCATGTGCCTTGGTTGCGGACACATCCCCGGTAGGGGGTGTGCAGGAGGCAGCTGATTGATGTTTCTCTCTCATCGATGTTTCTAACTCTCTCTCCGTTCTTCTCTGTAAAAAAATCAATAAAGTATATTTTTTTAAAAAAAGAAAAGTATGACAAAGAAGAAAGTGAGCATTAACACAAGTATAGCCGTAGCCAGGTTGCCTCAATGGTTAGTGCATAGGCCTGCATACTGAAGAGTTGCGGGGTCGGTTCTGGTCGGGCATGTATGGGAGGCAATCAGTGGATGTGTCTCTCTCACATTGATGTTTCTCTCTCTGTGTGTCTCTCTCTCCCTCCCATTCTCTCTAAAAAAATCCATGGGAAAAATATCCTCTGGCGAGGATTAACAACAACAAAAGAAAAGCAAGGGTTGAATTCTGAGTTCAGAGCCCTGTTCGACAGACCTGTGCCTCTGCCTGGAACTGTCTGCCCCAGTTTACAATACCCTGCTCTCAGCTCAAATGTCACCTCTTTTAGAGGTGTCACATGATTGTTGCTGAATTTAAAGTAGCCTCACCCCGTTCCTCTCTATTGCATCACTCTCTATCACAGCATCTTCCCAGCACCTGGCTGTATCTGAAATAATCTCATTCATTTGTATATTGTCTGTCCTCCCCCAGACAATACATGAAGGACCTTTCCTGTCATGCTCACTTCAGTATCTCCAGCATTCAGAGCAGAGCTGTTTCAGGCTGGGCACATAATAAATATTTTATGAGTAAAGGAATGAATATGCTGAAGAATGCACTCCAGGAAGCTGGTCTAGCATATTGGACACCTACCACATGGCCAGCAAGTTTTCCCCTCTGAATTGTATTTTAATGCCGTTGGACATCCTGATTACCATAGGCTCCTTTATTCCCACTGCCTTAATTCGATCCCAATTCACACACATAAGTTCCTATCTTTCCTCTGGGTGAGCAGGGATGGACAGGCCACGTTAGAATCTGATTAGCTGTGTGACCGTAAACAACTTGTTAGACCTCTCTGAGCCTTGCTGCTTCATCCGCTCCATGAGGATAATTATGCTACCAGCTATTTGGATTATTTTCAGATTAAATAAAACAACACCCACAAACTGCATGTAAATACTGAAATGTTTACGAAATGTCATTATTACTAGTTTAAGAGAGGCAGTGATGAATGGGAAGGATGCAGGGTTCTGGTTCCAGCTCTTCACATGCCATCTGTGTGACCTTGGCCAAGGTGACTCTACCAGCCTGACACTCCCAGTCCTCTCCCACAAAATGGTTGTGATAACAGTGACGGCTATTTCACAGTATTGTTGGGATTATCAGAGAAAGTTCGAGACGGAAATAAGAGGTGTTCTTACTTTTCCCTGACGGAGCATGGGGAGGGGAACACAGTAGGAGCCCAGGGACAGCCGCACATGTGGCATGTGGTCACTAGGGGCCTGTTCTCCTTTGCATTGTATCCCGGACTCCCCAGGAGACAGAGCTAGTGCCACAGGGCCCAAACAGAGACAGCTCTTGGTTTTACCATCCAAACTGCCTCTCTCCGTAATGAGAAAGGAACAAAAGTCTGATTTCACAGTTGAGTAAGTTACCACCATGTGTGTTTGTTGTTGTTGTTTTAAAGCTACCCTTTGTGCCTTCCAGGATGTGCAGCTGATGGGGTTCAGAACATGTTACCTCCAAATATGGCAGTGTGACATAGTGCGTATTTCAAGCTGAAGGAATTTAAGAAATAGCATGTACAGGACTTTCTGACCTTCCCCTGATGCAGGTCATAAAACCTTCACGTGAGAGGTGCCTTCCCTATACCAGGAAGAAAGGAGCATCCTTGTTCTGAAAACTAAGAGACACAGAGAACAATCTGAATGAACAGATCTTGCTTGCTAACTTTCTCCCAGTTTACTATACTTACCTCATACTCTTTGTCCTGTCCTATCTTTCCACAACTTTCCATTCTTTAGCCAACCTAGCTTAAAACCACTCAGGTTTAACCATTTCTTTAGGTTCTCATTTCCTTATGAAGGCTCCCATATCCTTTAAAACCTATGTTATGTACATGTGTATGCTTTTCTCTTGTTCATCTGTCTTTTGTTACAGGGGTCCCAGTCAAGAATTTAGAAGGGTAGAGGAAAAAGATAGTTTTTATCTCTGGCACAGCCCTCTATCCACACTTATTGATCCTACACTTTTGTAGGCTGGAGGTTCATAGAGTCAGTCCCACCCTTGCCATTTGGCTGCCAAGAGTCACTTTGGGTGAGGGTGAGGGTGAGGGGTGGGGATGTCTGGAAAAAAAAAGGCAATTCTATATTCTTTCCTTTGTTCTTCTTACCACCGATTCTTGTTATTTGGAGCCAACCACTTTCAACTTTTTTAGCTCTTTCTTCCTTATTTTAATCATGCTTATTTCCAGATATTTCTTATCCTAATATATAAAAACCTTGGGTCGTACCGACCAGTAACAACCAAGGATTGACCAACCAGAAGTCAGTCCTGCAGTCAGGACTGGGATCAGGCCTAAACCAGCAGTCAGACATCTCCCAAGGTGTCCCCAGTTGGAGAGGGTGCAGGCTGGGCTGAGGGAACCCCCCACCCTCCTTGCACAAATTTTGTGCACCAGGCCTCTAGTTTCTAAATAATAGGCTCATACCAATATTTCTTGATTTTTTTTTAAATGTAGACATTATCTATTGAATTCCTATTTGGAAGATTTAGATCTCTTGAATTATCATTCCTTTGCCACACCCCCACAATATACTTTTATCAAACATTTCTATTAGATCAATATTTAGTTCTTATATTATTGTGATTGTAAATATTATTCACAGTTAAATCATGTTGTATTGTAGGCTTACTATGATCACATTTTTTTGTATAATTTCCACTCATGAACTTAATGGCCTTCCCCCCCCCCCCATTTGCTTAGTTTTCTATATTCTTTTAAAAAAATATATTTTTATTTATTTCAGAGAGGAAGGGAGAGGGAGAGAGCATTGGAAACATCAATGATGAGAGAGAATCACCAATCCGCTGCCTCCTGCATGCCCCACACTGGGGATCGAGCCCGAAACCCTGGCATGTACCCTGACCAGGAATAGAACTGTGACCTCCTGGTTCTTAGGTCCACACTCAACCACTGGAGCCACACCAGCTGAGCAAGTTTTCTATATTCTTATCACTGATTCCTCTCTCTCTCCCCCAACACACACATTCTAGAGAGGTATAAATCTCTCTTTCAAACTAGATATTCCATCAGATTTCTTTTTGTCTTGCCAATACCCTTCCTGGGGCCTTTGTCCTCCTGTGTTCTGTTCTCATCCGGACTGGATTTTTTTTTTTAAGCCTACTGTACAGTTGTTATCCTGCAGGTCTCTACACTGTCATCCTGGGAATTCTCTTTGCCTTTCTGTCAGGTTCTATCTCTGCTTTCTGGATCTCAAGTCTCCCCTTTTCTTATCTTACTCCTTTGTTTTGCTGTAGAACATTCTCTAGTGGCTTCCAAAGAATGAATACGTGGGAAATGTTCTTTTTGAGTGCTTGCAGGTCAAAAATATCGTTTTTCTCTTTCAAGTTTATGAATAGTTGACTGGATATAGATTTCTAGGTTGGAAACCATCCCCTCTTAGAATTTTCAGGACATTACTCCTTACTCTCCTTCCCTCTGGTGTTTTAGAGACATCCAACATCATTTCAACTCACAGTCCTTTATTTGTGACCTATTTTTCCTGTTTGGAAACCTTCAGGGGCTTCTCTTTGATCCACGTGTCCTGAAATTTCACAACACTGTACCTAGCAGCAAGTTATTTTTAATTCATTGTGTTGGGCCTTCTT
This sequence comes from Corynorhinus townsendii, assembly GCA_026230045.1. NCBI lineage: Eukaryota > Metazoa > Chordata > Mammalia > Chiroptera > Vespertilionidae > Corynorhinus > Corynorhinus townsendii. The sequence goes on from JAPDVU010000009.1 coordinate 14,561,964, forward strand.
AATTTGGAAACTCAGGCCCTTAGTACTAGAAAATGTTTATATGTTATTTCTTTATATATATACTAGTGGCCTAGTGAACGAAATTCGTGCACATTAAAAGGAGATTAATTAGAGGAAATAATTTAATATTGCTATTTGCCCATTCTCTATAATAGAAGTGTCAGAGATGAAAGAAAATTAGTAAAATGTATATGAAAACCTTCCTTCTGTCAGAGTCTGGGGCACACCACGGGACCCAGAGTCAAGTCCCCGCCCACCCACATGCGCCTCAAAATCGCGTGAGACCCAGACCTGGCCACCCCCGCCCCCCTCATTGAGCTAGATCCAGACCCAGCCAGTCCCACCCTTGTCAAGCCCTGCCGGACAGGAGACGTAGCCTCAGGTCCCCTGGCCAGGCACCAGGACAGGGGGCATGGCCTGAGGTCCCCCGTCAAGCCCCGCCAGGCGGTGGGGGCACAGCCTCAGGTCCCCCGGCCTGGTACCGGGAAAGGGGCACAGACTCAGGTCCCCTGTCAAACCCCACTGGGCGGAGGGTGCAGCCTAAGTTCCCCTGACCCAGCACTGGGGGTGCACCTTGAGGTCCCCTGTCATGCTGGGTGGGGAGCACAGCCTGAGGTCCCCTGGCCTGGTGCTAGGGCAGGGGGTGCGGCCTGAGGTCCCCTAGTCCAGCACCAGGATGGGAAGTGCACCTTGAAGTCCCCTGTCAAGCCCTGCTGGGTGTGGGACTCTGCCTGAGGTCCCCTGTCAAGCCCCACGAGGGTGGGGGAGGCCATAGCCTCAGGTCCCTGCTGATTGCTCGTTAAGGCTCCTTATGGGAACTTGGCCTCAGCTGTGGGTGCAGCCATCTTTTTGACGGAGTGACGGTTAATTAGCATATTCCCTCTTTATTAGATAGGATATACTAGTGACCCAGTGCACAGATTCCTGCACACTGAAAGGAAATTAATTAGAAGATGGCCAGTGGGATGGGACTGGGTGAGATGCACTGGACACACCCTGAAGCCAACTTCCCTCAGTCCCTCCCCTGCTGACCACACCTGGGGTGGCACAGTGGCTCAAAAGGCACCTGTGGAGTGAGCGGGGTACTTCCAGCAGGTGGGGTTCCTCGGCCTGGCTTGGATTGGGCCAAAATTGGCTCTCCTACATCCTCTGAGGGGTCCCGGAGTGCGAGAGTGCACTCTGCAAAGTTGCTGTTGTGCAGGGTGTGGAACACAAACGCAACTGTGCAGTAAACCAGATTCAGGGCTGACAATGCCCCAGCAACAACATAATATACGGCCGAAGGTGGAATTGCGTGGCCCTGCAAGGAATGGGGCTCCTTCCTCTCTGGTTTCGGGTCCCACCGCTGCCAAGTCACTTCAGCTCAGCAGCTCCTGCATTGAGCGTCTGCCCCCTGGTGGTCAGTGTGTGTCATAGCAATGAGTTGGACAGTCGGACACTTAGCATATTAGCCATTTATATATATAGATTTATATATATATATATAGATATATATTTTTTAATTGTTTAAAGTATTACATATGTCTCCTTTTCCCCCGATTGACCCCCCTGCTACTTCCACCCCCTATATGTTATTTCTTTAATATTCTCTTCCTTCCATTTCCCCTTTTCGTTCTGGAAATTCTATTATTCAGATATTGAATCAATCCTCACATTTTCTTATCTGTTATTTCCCATTTCCTCCTCTTATCCTTATTTAGTGACCACTGTGTGCTATTCATTATTCTAAGTATTGGGGATATAAAAAGGGACAAAACTGAGAAAAACCCCTGCTCTCATGGAGTCTAAATTACATTTTAGAAAGCGATAAATATTATAGAGAAAAATAAAATTAGGGAAAGCCCAGCTGGTGTGGCTCAGTGGTTGAATATCAACCCATGAACCAAGAGGTCACTGGTTTGATTCCAGGTCAGGGTGGTACATGCCTAGGCTGCAGGCTGGATGCCCACTAGACATGTTTCTATCTCTCTATTCCTCTCTCTCCCTTTCTCTCTCTCTCTCTGTCTATCTTTATTTCTCTCTATCTCTCTATCCCTCTTCCTTCCTCTCCCTCTAAAATCAATAAGAACATATTAAAAAATAAAATTAGGGAATGATAGGCAGAAAGAACAGCATATACATAAACCAGTAAGTGGAGCAGGTTGATGCAGGAACAGGCCCATGGGATGAAGGTAAAGCCTGAAGGTCAGTGAGTCCAGAGAGGTGGGAAGCAGGATGCAGAGAGGAAAATGAGGTCTGAAAGGTGAGGTGGTGGTGGGTGGACTTTACACTGTGAATGATAGGGAAAGCCACTGGAGGTTTGGAGCAGGGGACTGATGTGATCTGACTGACCTTTTTACAGGATCACTATAGCTCCTTTGTTGAGTGTAGGAGGTCAGGGTGGAAGCAGAGCACTTAGTAGCTATTGCAATAACGAGAAAGTAAAGATGACTTGGTCCACCTTTTTACTGTTTTCTGGGAGATTTCCACAACTTTCTTTCTTTTTTAAAAAATATATTTTATTGATATTTTTACAGAGAGGAAGGGAGAGGGATAGAGAGTTAGAAATATTGACGAGAGAGAAACATCGATCAGCTGCCTCCTGCACCCCCACCCCCCCACTGGGGATGTGCCCACAACCAAAGTACATGCCCTTGACCAGAATCGAACCTGGGACCCTTCAGTCCGCAGGCTGATGCTCTATCCACTGAGCCAAACTGGTTTTGGCTCCACAGCTTTATTTCTATTATTCTATTGAAATTTTTATTTCTGCTTGAGAAACTTGAACTTCCAAAACTTACTTTTTTTTCTTCTTATTGAATTTATTGGGGTGACACTGGTTAACAAAATTATACAGATATCAGGTGCACAATTCTACAACACATAACCTGTACACTGTATTGTGTGTTCACCACCCCAAGCCAAGTCTCCATCCACCCATCACCATTTACCCCCCTATAACCTCCTCCACTCCCCACCACCCATTTCTGGGCAATCAACACACTGTGGTCTGTGTCCATGAGTTTTTTTTCCCTCTTTTGCTCTATCCCTCCTTTTAATCCTTACCCGAGGATGTTTTTATTGATTTGGGCGAGAGCGAGGAAGGGAGAGGGAGAGAAAGAGAAACATTGATCAGTTGCCTCCTGCATGCACCCTGACCAGGGATTGAATCCTCAACCTGGGTATGTGCCCTGACCAGGAATAAAACCCACAATCTTTTGGTGTAGTGGATGATGCTCCAACCAACTGAGCCACACCAGCCAGGGCCCCAAAGTTATGTATTCTTTTTTTTGCATCCCTTGTTCCCCTGATGTGCTCATATAGTTTTGAGAATACTGATTATAATTCTTTTTTTTAAATATATTTTATTGATTTTTTTACAGAGAGGAAGGAAGAGAGATAGTTAGAAACATCGATCAGCTGCCTCCTGCATGCCCCCCACTGGGGATGTGCCCACAACCCAGGTACATGCCCCTAGCCGGAATTGAACCTGGGATCGATCCTTCAGTCCGCAGGCTGACGATTTGTCCACTGAGCCAAACCGGTTTCGGCCTGATTATAATTCTTTTAAAAAGATCTTCCATTCATTCATTTATTTATTTATTTTAGAGAGAGAGAGAAAAACATTCACGTGAGAGCAAAACATCTATCAGCTATCCCCTGTATGCCCACTCCTGGGGATCGAGCCCACAACCCAGGCATTGGCATTTGCTCTAGCTGGAAATGGGACTGAAGTGCATGGAAGGATATGCAACTGACTGAGCCACATTGGCCAAGGCTGATTCTAATTTTTTTGTGGTTTCTTTCTATGCTTCCATTATCTCTGACTCCTCCGAATTCCTTTTCCTGTTTGGTTTTGGGGTGAGGGTGTCTTGATCTTTCTTGTTACAGGTTTTCTTCAAATGTCTGATAATCCTTGGCTATCCATTCTTTTTATTTTTTATTTGTTTAATATATTTTTATCGATTTCAGAGAGAAAGGGAAAGGGAGAGATAGATAGAAACGTAAATCATTGATCAACTGCCTCCTGCACGCCCCCTACTGGGGATCAAGCCAGCAACCCCAGGCATGTGACCTTGACCAGAATTGAACCTGGGACCCTTTAGTCCGCAGGCCACTGCTCTATCCACTAAGCAAAACCAGCCAGCTTGGCTATCCATTCTTACGTAACAAACAACGGAGTGGAAGCTCTGTGTAAATGGGGCTTCTTGAATGATGGACTCCTCTGTGGACTATTCGGGCAGGAATATGACCTTTATGTTGGGGAGACCCTACCTCTCACTCCATTTTTCTGGTACATGTTTTTTCTCCGTAAGCCAATTTCCTAGAGAGGGATCCTGTGGCCTCTTGTTGGGAGAAACACCACTCTCTGACCATAATGTTGGCTGTTACCGAATCTTCCCATTTTCAGCATGGTATCGCCTTCCTTAGCTGTGCCGGATATGTTGAAGTCTCTCTGGTTTAGCTTTTCCCAGCAAAGGAGAACCCTCCAGTTTGCTGGGCAAGGGATTTAGATCCTAACTGCTCCCCAAACTGCCTTGTAACTAACCCTGTTTTCAGCCCCATCTACACCGTCAAGGTACCTGGTGATTCCAATTCCTGAGCATTTCTAGTACACCTCAGCATTAATCAACTTGTTTCCCCACTCCAGAACTTCGCTTTCTGTATTCTATTAAAGCCGCTTCCATTTACCTATGCTTTTCAGCTTCCAAAATGTTGACATTTCTTGTCTGCTGTTGTCCCTTCTTCAGGTCTCTGTCTATGTGAATTTATGCTCTTTTCATCCTTTTACTGTCATTTCAGTGGGGTTGGTAGAGGGAAATGGGTAATTGTGTCATGCCGCATTAATCTGTCACATTTACCCTCAAGTCTCTTTACAATATATAAATTGTGTGTTCTGCCCTTCCCTGGGTAGGGAGCTCTTTTCACTCCTTAGAACTGTATTCTGTTTGGACTGGGGCAGGATGAGGCTTAGGGTAACTAAGTAAGATACACACCCTTCCTCCAAAAAACTACATTTCATTTGACTCTCTCAGGGTAGGTAAGGGCCATTTTTCCATTGTGTGATTTCTCTCAACGACTTTTTTGAAAAGTAGGGAAGTCCTGCTACCCATCCTGTGTTTTATGTGTTTTGGCTAAGAGGGCAGGAGGGCTGGGTGGGGTCCTCATGAAGGTCATAAAATAGGAAAAGTTGATTCATAACCTATACAAAAGTAGTGCTGGGCATGGGCAGTAGAGATGACCAAATCCAATTTCCTTACTTCATAAAAATTAAACTGAAGCCCAGACAGCTTTAGTTCATTTGGATCAACTTTGGTCATTCAAGAAGTAACTCCTCTCAAGTGATCGCTTGAAAAATGCCAAGTTCTTAGCAGTCATTGGGTCTTTAGTTTCCTCTGCCCTGAGGCGTGGACCCCTTGCTGTTCCTCAGGGGAAAAGGTCCTTTCAGGTGTCGCCCCTTTCCTCACTGTACCTAGTTTTACTTCATGTAGCACTCGTTAATACCTGAAATTATGTAATTATTTTATTATTTATCTGACATTCCTCACTTGAATGTAAGCCCTACGAAAGAAGTTATCGTTCCTGTTTCGTTCACAGCTTAATCCTCAGGGAGAACTGGGATTTGAAACTAAGAAGTCTGGCTCCAAAATCCGCGCTTTCAGCCACTAGATTATGCTACTGTTTGACGAAGAAAGCAAAGGCGGAGCTTCTGCAAACACAGGGAAGCAGGAGGTTAACGAAAGGTACACACAGGAAAATCAGCAGGTGGAAAACATCCGGAGGCGTGCGTACCGCGCCCCCGTGACCATTCTCTCCGGAAGCACTTGCCCTCCCCGGCGCGAGTGCGCACGCGTTGTACCCGGGGTCGCCCTGGGAGGTGCGCCGAGCGGGTCCCGAAAGGGGAAGGTTCCACCTCTCGGGCTGAAGGGCGCATGCGTCTCGGGGGCTCCGCTTAGGACCCACCTTCTTGCTTCCTCCCTCCCTGGCCGGTGCGCGCTGGGTGGGCGTGGGAGGAGGCGGGGAACTGGGGAGGGGAGCGAGGGGGCGGGTGTCGCTGGAGAGAAGGAGCGAACCGGAGAGCGTCGTTCTGAGAGCAGTGAAGGCGGCAAAATGGCGGACCGCTTCTCCCGCTTCAACGAGGACCGAGACTTTCAGGTAAACACGGGTGTCGCCGAAGATCCGGGGAAGGCGCTGGCCGAGCTGAAACCTTCTCCTCTGCTCCTAGCTCTCTTTCCGTCCAGGTTCTGCTCCGGCTTGCCAACCCGGCTCGCTCTTCTCCGCCTCCGATTCCTCCGGGGGGGGGGGGGCCCTCCCAGCTTGAGTCGAGGCCGCATCTAACTCCGTATTCTGTCGCCTCTTAAACGCAGGTCGCCGTGTTTGCGGCTTTGGCCTATTTGGGCTTCGGAACCCCGGCCTGACCGCTGGGGGTCTGTGCTTCTCTGGGTCTCCCTGCCTGTGCAGGCACTGGGCTGGCTCCCCGGGGAAAAGAGGGTTGGGTCGAGAGGGTTTGGGAGAATATTACTAGACCCGAGCTTCCGAACCCCTGGGTTTTGCTTGCACGGCTTTTTTTGGGGGGGGGTGGGGGGAGGGTCCTCCTCTCTTTAATAAATTACTTTCATTGTCTTTCCAATTCCTCACCCGCAAAAGGGTGCTTTAGTTATTAGACGCTTTCTTAGTCAAAAATTGAGATTTCCCGTGCCTAAATGTTTTGTTATTATTAGGCCGTTAATTGGGCCTGAAAAACAGTAAGTTATAGGACGTGAGTTTCGCCCCAAATTTTACCTCGAAAGAAGATTCATAAGAAGCAAAATGATTATGGACTGTCGAAGCGTGTGATAACTAGTGCCAAAAGCTTGATTTTTCTTTTCCGTTGGAAATACCGTATAGAAAAATGCCCTTGTGCTAGCAAGCATTATTGAGGAAAAAATAAAGGCAAATTAGAATAACTCATCTTTCGGCTGTTTAAAATACCTTCCTGGTGAGCATTGCTACCACAGAAATCTCGGCAGTTAAAAGGGATTTAGTAGAGATTGGCTGTTTCTAGGATAAAATACATCCTCAGGGTCTCAAAGACACCACTGCATTACTACCGCATATCCTGGCAACAGCAATTTGAGTCAGGGGATGAACCTCTGAACTCAAGTTTTTCCCCTGCTGCAAATCTTCCTCCGAGTAATCAGGGAATATTCCAGATATGTTTCGGAAGGCAGTTTGAAGGGTTTGGATGCCCTGAGGTGACTGGGTTGGTAAATAAACAGGTTAAACCAACACTGGGCAATTGAGTGCATGGAACGCTTAAGTTTTGCAGCAGTAAGGGATCTGGGGGCCGTTGAAAAGCCTTGTGATCCTGCGCCTGCTGTACAGCTAGCTGCAGCACAATACAGGATCTCAGGGCGTTTAATGATACATGTGTATCCTTGTAGGAGCTATATATCCCCGTGCAGGTCCAGGGAAGTTTGAAGCAGTTCATGTTAGCCGTTTGATCCCTGAGAAACATTGTTCTCTAGCAAGCACCATGAAACATGAGTAGGCTGCGAGATGTGTGGGCTTTATTAGGTAATTTTTAAAGGGACATGTTGATAACGAAAACTCTCAAGTGCTTTTCCGAGGAGAGAATTTCAAGGTGACCTAATAAAATTTTAAATAGATAACATGAACAATTAAGTTTTGAGGGAAAATGGCTGTCAACCACATAATTTCAGCAGTCTTAAACCAAAACAGGATTTACAGGGCCTTGAACGATTTTGAAAACTGGATAGAGTATGAATTCTGTCACCTGAAAAAAATTGAGAAAGCCTCTACCTTTTCAAGTAAGATGACTTTCTTTCTTGATGCTGAAGATACTACATATATTTTAAGTATATTTCCTCTTACGTTGGAATAACCGATTCCTGCTGTATTGAGTCAGCCACGGAAATGGTGTGTTTTTTTAATCCTCGACCAAGGATAGTTGTTCCATTGCTTTTTAGAGAGGGGAAAGGAGGGATGAAGGGGGAAGGAGTGAGAAAAACATCGATGTGAGAGAGACACATGGAATGGAACCCCCCCCACCCCCACCTGCGTGTCCCCTGACCTGGGCAGGTATCTAACTGAGGTATGTGCCCTTGACTGGGAATCAAACCTGGGACTCTTCCTGCAGGGGCCAACTCTCTGACCACTGAGTAACACTGGGCAGGGGTTGGGTTTTTTTTAAAGTCAGATATCCTAGTATTATGGATGGGTAAGTAGGGCATTGGGAATGAAACCTTTTAGACAATTACAAGATGTTAAAAATTTTGTAAGTTATTGTGCTAACATTTCAAAACATTCATTTAAAAATAAAGTATTTTTTACTAAAAGGAAAAGTATAGATTGATTTTCATTAATGATGTTCTTTGATTTAAGTTATTGGAGAGAAAATGTAATAGGACACTCCTGCATATAATATAGTATACCAAACATTTTTCAAGGTCAGGTTATTCAAAATTAAACGTGGCCTCCTTTTAAGATTTTAAGTGATAAACGAGGTGAAGCCACTGAATACACTTGAAAACAAATCCAAAGTAGGTTTCCAAACACAGTACACAGATCCTGTTGCTTTAAACAGCTCTTACAGTACTGGAAAATTTTCCGTGCATCTTCTCTGGTAAGTTCTAGATGGCTATCATTTTCTTTGCCAATTTACCATCAAGTGCAAATTTCGAAGATAACATCAAGTTGTCTTTTGAACTTACTAGCAGTATGGAGTCCGAGGTAGGTTCACCATTAGATTTTGTGAACACCTAAAGTTTCAAAGGTGTATCAAGTATAGTGAGGAGCATAACTGTGATATGCCACTTGAAGTACTTATTAACATAAAGAGTAATTATTATTAGGAATCTACATTTAAAGGTTTTTTAAATTAAATTTATTGGGGTGACATTCGTAAGATTATAGTGGTTTTAAAAGGCTTTGGTAACTTTATAATAAACAGGTACTACTCTACAGACTGTTGTGTATTACCTCAGTCTCCACAATAACCCTATGAGATAGCTACTATTACATTTTCAAATGAGGCAGGTAAGGCACAGAGTTTTAAATACTTTGGCCAAGTACACAGCTGGTTTGGCAGACTCTGGATTCAGACTCTGGCTTTTTAACTCTTGAACCTGTGCTCAGGACCATTATCTCTACTGCTAATTATATTATATATAAAAGCCTAAGCTGTTTGACCGTTCGAGCAGTAGGTATGACGTGCACTGACCACCAGGGGGCAGACACTCAACGCAGGAGCTGCCAAGCTGCAGTGACTTGGCAGCTGTGATTCTTGGGTGACACACCCCGGAACAGAGAGGAGGGAGCCCGATTCCGGGATGCATCACCTGAGAACCACCCTCTTGCAATCTGGGACCCCTCAGGGGATATCAGAGAGCCAGTTTTGGCCTGATCCCCTCAGGCCACACCAAGGGAACACACCGGCACGTGAATCCGTGCACTGGGCCTCTAGTATGTTTTATATAACTAATTGAGTCATCAACTGTGGAGGATAAATTTATAGGTCACAAAGAATAAATGAGCTTTCAGAGGTGATTCAATTAGTTTTTACTCTGTTCTAGTTTGTTCAGATCTGTTGTTGATCTCCCAAGAACTTCTAGGGAGACTTTGTTACACTGTTATAGAGGATATATTAACTGTATTAGTTTAGTCATTCTTCTGTGTAGCCTTTTTGAGTGGTGGTTTATCTTTGGAAATTTTTATGATCTATGCTGATGTTTCTTTGTTTTTTTTTTAATGCTTTAAGAGTTTTATCTACTTTAAGAATCTGTCCTGTTTCTGAATGAGACATGACTTCTGCCTACATTTATCAGATTAAGGAATTTTTATTTACAGATTGAAATGTTATGCAACTAGTGGGAAATACATACTAAAATTTAGGATATAGATGTATTCAACACTTTGACTAATAGGTTCACTGAAGAAAGTTTTATTTGTATAGTGACTTATAACAATAACGTGTTAAATACACAGCTTAGCATTTAGTGGTTGCACAGCTATTAATGGTAATGCAGCTCAGTACTAGTGAGGAAATGTTCTTCAGTTTGTATACCTTCAGCAGACTGATGATTTAAAGGAGCTTCTCATTCCATCGTGTTCTGAATGTATTCTGCATTAGGTCCTTTCCTCTTTTCCTCCCTCCTTCCCTCCCTCCCTCCCTCCCTTCCTTCCTTCCTGGAGAAGGAGAAAGAAATAGAAACATCAGTGATGAGAGAATCATTGATCTCTGCCTCCTGCCCACCCTCTACTGGGGATTCAGCCCATAACTGGGGCATGTGCCCTGACCAGGAATCCAACTGTGACCTCCTGGTTCATGGGTCGATGCTCAACCACTGCACAACACCGGCCAGGCTGCACTAGATTTCTACTGAAAAGGAGCTATGATAATAGTGAATGGTAAAGTAATGAGAGAAATACATATTATCTTAAAGGTCATAATAAAACTATAAAAATTACCCAAGAACTTTATATAATCTGTATAAGTAATCATGGTGATAAATAGCAATAAGTAAGTCATGTATTTTATGTAAAAGTTTGTAGGATTCCTCCTTGTGTTTCATATATGATACCAGGATGTGACCTTCAGATAATTCTTATTTGAGACCATTAAATGAGGGTGTTTACGGTTTAACAATACTTAAGCCACAAAAGTGTATCAGAATATTTTCTCTGTGGTCCTTTAGACTTGGCACTCTGATTAATGTAGGCATGCTAGAGATGACACATGGGCAAGTGCTCTACTCTGTTTTCTGGGTCTCCCATCATCTGAAAGAGATACCACTAGCAATGAAAATCAATGTTAGCTTTGCTTGAGATACTACAACTGATGCAAAATCATTACTATTCTCTTTCTCATGCATGGTAGGTGGAAAGAATTGGAACAAAGGCCATACAGATTTCAAATCTGTATGGCCTTGATTCATGATGATGAATCAGCATGATTATAAACAAATTCAGAATTATTAGTTACTATATTCTCAGGGGATCAATAGTGACCAAATAAGGTCAGCATAAAGAAAGTCTCCCTGGTGGTGATTTGAAGGGTAAATGATACATACGTTTAAGATAGAAGGCATTTAAAAACATGGGACATATCAAGGAATAACATCAGAGAGAAAGATGTAAGTTGCGCTTTTGGGAGAATGGGGTTGACAAGAACTGTGCTTATAGGGCTTCATGTGATGGTATGCTTGCTTGTTTTCAAGGTAGACATGAGAGATCAGGAAGTAACAGATCTAGACAGATATACTTACTATTATTAGGCTGATTATTACAGGGCTGTCCTAATGCCATCAACATTATAGAAAAAATAGCTGTCACGTGGTATTCTTGTATTCTATATTTGTCACACAATTCTCATAAGAGTACTGCAGAGATATTTTTTAAATCACATTTTCTTATGTCTTTAGAAGTTACATAACCAGAACTAAAATTTGTGACTTACATTTATAAAAACAACACACATATAATTAACTATCCTGATTCTGCTGCTTCATGGCTGAGATACATTTCTATATAATTTCCATTTGGGTACATTATAAAATAAAATAAAAGTTTTATGGAGGTGGTCAAAATTACAATTTTCTGAAAAGGAACAGCAGAAGTTCATGAGATTTTGATTATGGTTTTGAAATCCATGTAGAGGTTTCATCTTTGTTCTTGTGATTTAATAAGTTTTTAATATTTTATTAATGAAAATTGATTCCAGCTTGAGGTAGACATCCAGTTCTTGAATTCTATTAAAATTCCTTCCCTGAAACAGCTTGGTACTTTTGATTGTTTGTATGTCTGGCATTAATTCTCTTTTCATATTAACATTGCCATTTAGTATTAAGTGAAAGCTGACTCATGGTAAGTACCAAAGGAATTACAAATGACCACCACAAATACTGAAAGAAGTCATTGATTTGCTATTGCAGTGAATACCAGAAGATGTTGTAATGATTTCCCAGTTATAAAAAGTGAATTGTCTATTTAACTAAGGAAGCCTAATCAGATGTGCTTAATGCATATTATACTAGTCATTGCAAAAATTTAAATATGCTCAGGCTGAAAGACAAAATTCTGTATTACCTTGCTTATATAAAATAATTTCCTTGGGATTTAACAAATACATTTAGTATTTTATACCTAATTTAAGAATGTATTGAAGAAAAGGTAGATAAAATTTCTTTGTCATTGTACATAGGTTAATAGCACATAATGTTTTAGTAAGTGCTCTAGATAGGAAGAAATTATAGTTTGGGCCAAAACACGAGTTTCCTGTTAATTTGCTTTAATTCTTTCTTCTTCTTCTTCTTCTTCTTTTTTTTTTTTACTGACAGTGTTGAGGTCAAATAAATCTTGCACTGTGTGTCACTCAAACAACCAGAAACTATCTTTGTAATAGTACATTTGGTCTCATCTCACAAGGTATCAATTATTGTCATCCTTGCTTTTGGCAATTGCATTGATTTCAAAGAAGGATTTCAATTTATCTCTCTGCTTTATAGAAGTGAAATACAAAACAGTTTTTAAAGTTGAAATCGGAAAAAGTCATTGGTCATGTTTTGTGGCTGACATTTTAAATAATGATTGTTAGAAAAGCCAGTACTCATATCTCATGTAACATTATTTTTCCAGAGTTGATGAGGGAACAGAAGCCTCATTTTTCACCCTTTTTTGTAGGCAGTACTGATAAAAAACCAAGAAATGAATTTCATACTCTAAGTCTTGACTAGAGATGAAATTGAGGCTGATGCTTGTGGATTATATGCTGTACTATCAGTAATTTCCCCTGTTGGTATGAGTAATACGAGAAAGAGTGAAAGTGGTTGAGAATTTAGTTGGTTTAATACTACTTTAGGGTATCATCTGCACAAGAATACCAAGGGATATATTTACCTCGAGATTATTTTCTAGACTATAAAATAATCTTTGAAAAGATTGTTAAAACTATTTTAATAGTTGTATAGTGAATATGTGTGAGTATGTCTGGGGGAAATTCATTAAATGGTGCTTTTCAAGGAGCTTTTGTTACAAATGGAGAGAGAACAAAAGTAACAATAATATTTAGTTTAGTAAGACCAACATGATTATCAGATGAATAGTGTAATGCAAAACTCCAAGGAAGGGAGAGAACCCTTAAAGTCAGATGATTGGGCATGCCTTTATGAAGAAATTAACATTTAAGCTGGTTTGAAATGTAATGGGAGTGTATCCTTGCAAAGAAAGAATGGGAGGCATTCAGTTGGAGAAAATAGCCAGGGCTAAAGTACAGAAGTGGAACAAGCAGAATTGGGTTTTTTTTTAAGGACAGTGAATAAACCATTGGACATAGGGGAAAAGTGAAAGGGCTACAAAAGTAAGTTTTATTTTAATGCTTTAAGCAGGAATGTACTAGCTATTAAGGTATTTAAACGAGCATAGACTTCAAAGCAACTTTTCTTCAGGAATATTAATTCAGGTATAATTGTGTTAGATGTGCTGTACATACAGTTATAGCTGTGATAACCAGTTTCCATTAGAGTAAGGGCAAGGGAAGAGAGGGTGTATACAAGTTAGTGATTATAATAATGAACTGTCTGATTTTAAGCTTGGCAGGGAGATAGGTGAGGACTTTAGTGTTGAGGGGTAGGGGCGGAGTGGAAAGTTGGATGAAAGGATTGTAGGTTCTGATGGGGTTTAAGAACTGGAGTGGAGATACTAGAGGAAACAATCTGCAAAGATGGAAGGTTGTGGTTGGAGAGCACAATGTTTGGAATGGAGAGTATGGAAAGGTTGAAAATATTGGTGATGACAGTGAGAGTGAAATGGCTACATTAGAATGGACAACAGGATTTTTCATTATAGGAAAGGAAATTAAGGAACTGAAGCACCAGGATATTCTAAAACCATCTAACCTGGATATTAGAATGGTAATGCAGTAGAACCTCATTTCTCAAACCTAATTCGTTCTGGAAGGCTGTTCAAAAATCGAACCATTTTTTCTCATTAGAAATCATGTAAATTAAATTATTCCAGACCCTCAAATGATTCCCTATTTTAACTTTTCTTATACACAGTACATGTCTATTGTACTGTTTAATCTATAAATGAACACTTTAAAAACAAAAAGGACAAATATAAATGAAAATTTAACAAAAATGAAAATGTTACAATAATTACAAACAGCAACAAAAGCAAAATAAAACATGAAAATATTCACAGCACAATATCCTGAGATTTTAACAGTGGTAAACTGACTCATATTTGCGCATTCTCTCTTTCGTCACCTGAGAGATGCATGGCTCATCATACAGGTAATAGCATGAAGGGTTGTCAGGTTGAGAAGTAAATTGTTCGAGATAGAAGATGTTCAAGAAACGAGGTTCCACTGTATTGTATAGTTTACTGTTATGGTTTACTAAGTGCCTTTATATACAGTCTTACCTAATTCTTCCAGTAACTCAGTGAGGTAAATGGAATAGAAGTAACTCTTATTTTATAGATGAAGTTGAGGTTCAGATAAGTTATTTTGCCTACTATAGACCTAGGTTTTGTACTTTAATTTTCTGATTTCTTTTGTAGTGTTCTTTCTGATTTGGTATATACATTGGCTTCTTTTCAAGGAGATGAGTGCTGGTATTGTCTACAGAATATAAAGCATTGTTTCTCTTTAATACATAGCAGTATTTTCTACCAGTTAACTAACTGGTAGGACATAATTGGTATGCTTATCATTAAATATTACATAGTTTTTCCAGAAACATCTCAGTGTTATAAGTTTAATTGCTTATAAATCAGTCAGTTTTGTTCATTTGTTCCAGTACAAAGTAGTCAGGAGAGGAGAATGGTACTTCCTGGAGACTGTCAAATTAGGGTACTATAAATTTATCCTTGACCACTATCAGAATCAAGTTAACTGCTGTGATATCTAGTGATGATAACATCAGCTACTATTTGTTGAGTATATATTACATGCTAGGCTCTGTGCCATGGCGTTTTGGATATATTTAACCCAAGTAACCATCCAAACCAGGTGGTGTCATTTTAGAGATGAGAAAATAGGCTTAAAAAAATTGAGGCCACACAGTAAACTCAGATTTGGACTTTGATCTCTCATAAGCTGTGACTTTTCCTGTGGTTCCTGATTGTTTCAAGAATAAGATCCAGCCCTAACCGGTTTGGGCTGAGGACTGAAGGGTCCCAGGTTCGATTCCGGTCAAGGGCATGTACCTTGGTTGGTGGGCACATCCCCAGTAGGGGGTGTGCAGGAGGCAGCTGTTCGATGTTTCTCTCTCACCCTTTCATCTGATGTTTCTAACTCTCTATCCCTCACCCTTTCTCTCTGTAAGAAAATCAGTAAAAATATATTTAAAAAAAAAAAAAAAGAAAGAATGAGATCCAAACTCACTAACTTGGTTTCTAAGACTTTTAAGCATCCTGAATCCCTTGTAATAGGTATATCTCTTTTCCCCTCATCCTGCCATCCAACAGTTTCTATTATCTGGATCAGCTAGGCTCTTTCATTATTCTTGTTTTTGCGTATGTTCTTACCTGTCTGGAATTCCTACTATTCATTCTTCAAGACTCAGTTTGATGTTATCGCTGACATCTTTCCTAGGCAGTTAGTTGTTTCATTTTCTGTGCTTGCACAGCAATTTGGCCATATTTCAATAACAGCACTTTTATTAGTAAACAATACAGAGAGTGCTTACTCTACTAAGAACTATGTTATGTACCATTTTCTCATATAATCCCCCAGTAAGTTAACTTCTATTGTTCCCGTTTTACAAATAAAAAACATATCCCCATAGCTAGTTGAAGAGATAGCTTTCAGGTAATTTGGACTGGTCTCAGCCTTTAACCACTGTGATGTTTTAACTTTTCTACTATATGCTTTCTTATAATTTATCTCATCTCACTGAACTTAAAACTTTTTGAATGAGAAGCTTTCTGGGTTTTTCATTTTTTTCCAGCATTGAGTTGGGGTCTGGCACCTCGAAGTTGCTCAGACATTTGAATATTAATGGTTAAGTAAAGGCAAGTATATATGTAGGCTTAGAAGAGGCTGAGAAGAATGTCCAGATTGGAGACTCAGCTTCCTGCTGTGTTGTGGATTATTTCTGTGTGTTACCTTGTTCATACATTTGCTTTTCTGTGAAAAGTTTGTTAAACCTCTGCATAGAGATCTATCATGTCAGCCAGTGGTAAAAGAAATAATATGCGTTACTATGGGTCCCAGAGGAATTCCTGACTGTTGTCTCCCTACCTTTTTTAATGCTTCAGGAATTGTTAGCTCTATCTTGCATGCATTTCTGGAAAAGGTTGATTTCTCCTTTGGTGTTTTTAAAAATGACTAATTTTTAAATCTAGTGCTCTTTTGGAAACCAGTCCTTCCTTCTAGTCAAATTATCCGTGTCAAATAGATGTACATATATTTTAATATAAATGTGTGATATGCTCATACCCATGATCCAATGTAATATTTTTTCTTTTTTTAAAGAATAGCTTAATTGATTTTTAGAGAAGAGAGAGATACATTGATGAAACCTCCTGCACGCCCTCTACCAGGGATGGAGTCTGCAACCTGGGCATGTGCCCTGATGAATCAGCAACTTTTCGATATATGGGGTGATAACCAACCAACTGAGCCACATTGGCCAGGGCTGGCTGGCTAGCTTATTTGTTTATTTTAGAGAGGATGGCGGGGGGGGGGGGGGGAGAAACATCAATTTGTTATTCCACTTATTTATGCATTCATTGGTTGTTTCTTGTATATACCCTGGTGGGGCATTAGACCCGCCACCTTGGCGTATCAGGACAATGCTCTAACCCAGTGGTCGGCAAACTCATTAGTCAACAGAGCCAAATAACAACAGTACAACGATTGAAATCTCTTTTGAGAGCCAAAAACCGACTTCTGCGCATGGGCCATGAAGTTTCAATCACACTGTACGTGCGCACCAGCACGTGGTATTTTGTGGAAGAGCCATACTCAAGGGGCCAAAAAGCCGTATGTGGCTCGCGAGCCACAGTTTGCCGACCACTTTTCTAACCAACTGAGCTACCAGGCCAGGGTTCCAATGTAATATGTTTTCAAGTTCTTAAGTTATTTGCTGAGATTGCTAGCCAATTATTTTTCCTACCAATTTACATATAATTAAATTTCATGACTGAATTTATTCTGGGTTATTGACTAGTCTCAATAGTGTTTTAAAATAAATAATTCAAAAGTAAAATGAAATACTAATTCATTACTTTGTACCTCTTTAAACCTCACAGCCTGTACAGTAAAACTGTAGTGTAATTATCTGGATTTTACAGCAGGGGAAACAGCTTCCTGCTATGCTGTGGATTATTTCTGTGATATCTTATAAAACCAATTGAGGGATATTTCAGGTATGGAGGTTGTGTTATCAGTAGTTACAATCTCACTGTATTATGTTTTATGTATAACTAGAGGCCTGGTGCACGGGATTTGTGCACTGGTGGGGGACGTGGCCTGTGGGGATTGGTCCTGCTGTGGGAGCACTGCTCATCCCGGTCAGCCAAGCGGCTGTGGCCCCGCCTAGACCTAGAGAGAGGTTTGGTAATTTGCCCAAGGTTATCCAGATGACAGATAGTAATTATGATTTCTTGTGTCTTTAGCTTCAGAGATCTTCAGTTTTTATAATAATATATACTGGAAGTTGTTGTAAATCAGACTATTTGGTTATGAAAACAGTAGTGAAGAATTGGGGTTTTTTGAGGAATTGACCACAGTGGTGTTCTGTCCACTTTCTAAATTGAAATAAATTTTAACTATACAAATAAAATGACACCAATAATCCACTAGAATGACCATTTCTTTTTGGATAGATTTTTCCTCCAGAGACATTTTTCTGAATTGTTTAGGATAATAGAATAATTAGTTTATTTGGAATGAGTAAGGGAGAGGAGGACAGAGATGGAGTCTCATTTATTTGATGTCAGGGGAGGATTGGTTTTGTTCATAGATGGAAGCTATCCAGTTTAGCTCTATCTGCAAAATACACCTTTTTGTCTGTGTCCATGCCAGATGAGATCAACATCATATATTTGGAATTTAGAAAGTCCAGATTATAAGCAAGTATGTTACTTGAATTGTGAGGTAGGGCTATGATTAATAGATCCACCTTGTGCCCATCCAGGATGGCTCAGTGGTTGAGCATCGACCCAAGAACCAAGAGGTCACCAGTTCAATTCCTGGTCAGGGCATATGCCCATGTTGTGTGCTCTATCCCTAGTAGGAGGTGTGCAGGAGGCAGCCAATCAATATTTCTATCTTTCGATCCCTCTCCCTTTCCCTCTCTCTAAATTCAGTAAAAACATATTTTAAAGAAAACTTTTTTCATATACTTTATTTTTTTACAGAGAGAAAGGGAGAGGGATAGAAAGTTAGAAACATCAATGAAAGAGAAACATCGATCAGCTGCCTCCTGCATACCTCCTATTGGGGATGAGCCAGCAACTAAGGTACATGCCCTTGACCAGAATTGAACCTGGGACCCTTCAGTCCGCAGGCCGACGCTCTATCCACTGAGCCAAACGGGTCAGGGCAGTAAAAACATATTTTAAAAAATAGATCCACTTAGTGACATTAGGCCATGTCTAAAGGAATAATGGTAAATACAGTACAACTGGTAAATGTTGGTGGAGAGATTTGGAGCAGAAAGAGACAGGAATGTCTATAAGATGCAGTTTAATAGAGCCAGGTGCGAAAGAATAGGGTTAGAATGAGTAGTAAAATATACTGCCAAAGAACCTAATTGGTTAGAGCATTGTTCCAATACACCAAAGTTTCAGGTTCGATCCCTGTTCAGGCCACATACAAGAAGCAACAAGTGCATAAACAAGTGGAACAACAGACACCCGGCTTGCGATGGGTTGCGACGGGGGTACAATCCCCAAGAGGCACGAACTGGTGAAGGGGCCCAAGAAGGTTGAGAAGGTTGACAGAGATGCTGAACTGGTGGCCCTATGGAACTATTGTGCTCTAAGTCAAGAAATATTAAGGCGACCAATAGTTGCCTGTGAACTTGGCAGACTTTATAACAAAGATGCTGTCATTGAGTTTCTACTGGACAAATCTTCCGAAAAAGCTCTTGCGAAGGCAGCATCTCACATTAAAAACTTTAAGAATGTGACAGAACTAAGGCTTTCTGACAATCCCGCCTGGGAAGGGGATAAAGGAAACACAACAGGAGACAAGCACGATGACCTCCAGCGCGCACGTTTCATCTGCCCGGTCGTAGGCTTGGAGATGAATGGCCGGCACAGATTTTGCTTCCTGCCATGCTGTGGCTGCGTGTTTTCTGAACGAGCCTTGAAGGAGATAAGAGCAGAAGTCTGTCACACATGTGGGGCCGCCTTCCAGGAGGATGACGTCATCGTGCTCAATGGCAGTAAGGAGGACGTGGACACACTCAGGAGCAGGATGGAGGAGAGGAGGCTGAGAGCAAGGCAGGGGAAGAAAACAAAGAAGCCCAAGGCAGCAGAGTCTGTGTCACACCCGGCTGCCAGTGAAGAGTCCGCCGGGCCGTCTGGAATGAACATGGGAAAGCCTGAGGCCTCCAGCCTTGACTCCCGGGAGAAGAAAGTCGGCCCGGCTCCCAGAAGCACGGCTAAGGGGAGCTCTTCTGGGAAAGCTGGAAGCCTCCCTGTGGCGCCACGAAGAAGTCCATTGCCCACAGTGAGGAGTCCAGACGTACAGGTCCCTCTTCACGACCCACAGCTCTGCCAAGCGCTCCAAGGAGGAGTCAGCCCACTGGGTCACCCACACATCCTACTGCTTCTGAGCCCAGGCCGCGCCCCGCGCAGGCTCCATCCAGCTCCTGGAGGCAGGCGTATGGACGCTGCCTGTGCAGGGGCCTGCACTGTATCATTAAAGTGTCCCCCAGACCTTGGTGCCAGTGTGGCCACTCCTGCCTCTGAGGCACGTAGGCGACTTGCACACAGTGGCTGCGCCACCCTCTCCCGGCTTAGTGCTCCGTCCTAGCCCCCAAGCTGTGCTGGCTGCACTTCGCAGGCTGGAAACCATTAAAGATTCCAGATGCCTTGGAAAAAACAAAAAAAACAAGTGGAACAACAAATCATTGTTTCTCTTTCTGAAATCAAAGTGTGTGTGTGTGTGTGTGTGTGTGTGTGTGTGTGTGTGTGTGCTGCCAAGAATACAACTACTTTAAACATTGCTGATACCTAGTCTAATGGGAAAAATCAGACAGGATTTAAAACCTTAGTCTGTATAAGCCTTGTGTTAATAATTGATTTATTCATCAGAAACTTTGGATCCACTGACTTTGACTTTGAGTAATATTTTTCATTAAAATTTTAAAAGAAATTGTATTCAATTTTAATGGCCATAGGAAGATGGAAGAGATTATCACCTCTTTTATGGTCTTAAATAATTGTGTTTTGCTATTTGAGGTAGTGGGCTGTTGATTGTGATTTTTAAAGAATTGTGCCATTAATTTCCTCTTCTCTAGCTTTAATTTTCCCTGCTAGTTACCATGTAGTTAATCGATAGAAAAGGTCTGGCTTATATGGATTCCCAAATCAGCACATACATGGATAAATTTAGGGCAGTCTCTGACTCTTTTGTGTCTTTATATTTAAATGATCACTACAGCTAAATTTGTAGTACAGAAGTTTCCACATTTGTCCTGTACTTGGAAGCAGAATCCTTGACCTGTAAGAAACTAGAGCTACAGTGTATTTTAATGATGTGCATGTCAGCTAGGTTCTATTCATTTGTAATTTGACCTGCTAGGAATTGAAGCTTTTTTTTTTTTTCCTTTTTAAGAGAAGAGGCAGTTGAAGGGAATTCAGCTGGCTGTATGTATAAGTGTGTGCATTTTAAATCTTTAATGCATTTTTTTTAGAAAAGTGAATTTACTTGTTTGATCCCTTTGAATTTAAATTTCTGATCAGCATAAATGAAAAGCTGTTTTAATTCTGAAAGCAGGTAGTGTTTAGAAAGGAAGATTTCATTTAGAAATGGAAAAAGTGTTTCAAGGAGTCATCATTAAAACTAAATTTTAGGAGTGCTCTAACATAGAATCTGTGAATTTTCACTAGAATGTTCCAATTTATGGCTTTTGTCCTGGTATAGTTACTACTAACACTCCCTTTTACTCTCAAAGTGCCCTGGTTTGTCCGATACATTATCTATATGATCATCCTAGCTCTAAATGGAAGTTGAGAGATCTAAATAAGGTTTTGAAAGCAGGGTAAAGCAAAAAAAAAAATCAAATCCCTGTTGAGGCCTTTAGATCAGATGCAGTACTATTTTTGGAAGGAATGATCTTATTAAGCCTTAGTTGATTAGAAAAAAATTTGTGAGGAAGGGAGAAAGGCAAAAAATGATGATTTATCACTACCACCACTACTTCTATACTTTGTGTGCTTGGGGTTGAAATCACATTTTATATTTATTTTTTATCCGCTCTTAAATTTTATGTTTTGCTTTTCCAGTACAGCATTTAAAAGGGACAGATGAATAAAAGGATTCAGAGCAAAAAGTAAACTACTTAACCTTCTAAAAAACAACCACTGTTTCTAATTACATGTTTGTTCTTTCAGAGATATATGCAAACGTATTTTTCAGCACTTTGATTTTTCTCTGAATAATATGAGTGGAGATTATCCCATAACAAAAAGTGTTTTGTTTTTATTTTAAACTCATTTTAGATTTATAGCATAGTTGCAAAAATAGTATAGAGTTTTGGTTTACCACTCACCCAACTTCCTCCACAGCAGTATCTATACAGTAATCGTAATATAATTATCAAAACAAAGAAATTGAGTTTGGTACAATAATATTAACTAAACCATAGATCTCTTTTTTTTTTTTCTTAATTAAATCTTTATTGTTCAGATTATTACAGGTGTTCCACTTTTTTTTCCCCCCATAGCTCCCCTCCACCTGATTCCCCACCCCACCCCATGCCCTTACCCCCCGCCACTGTCTTCATCCATAGGAGTAAGATTTTTGTCCAATCTCTTCCCGCACCCCTCACACTTGCTTCCCCTGAGAATCGTCAGTCCACTCCCTTTCTATGTCCCTGATTCTATTATATTCACCAGTCCATTCTGTTCTTCAGATTTTTTATTCACTTGATTTTTAGATTCACTTGTTGGTAGGTATGTATTTGATGTCATTTTGTTGTTCATAATTTTTATCTTTACCTTTTTCTTCTTCTTCTTCTTCTTAAAGAATACCCTTCAGCATTTCATGGAATCCTGGTTTGGTGGCGATGAACTCCTTTAGCTTTTTCTTGTCTGTGAAGCTCTTTATCTGACCTTCAACTCTGAATGATAGCTTTGCTGGGTAGAGTAATCTTGGTTGTAGGTTCTTGCTGTCCATCACTTTGAATATTTCTTGCCACTCCCTTCTGGCCTGCATAGTTTCTGTTGAGAAATCAGCTGACAGTCGTATGGGTACTCCCTTGTAGGTAATTAACTGTTTTTCTCTTGCTGCTTTTAATATTCTCTCTTTGTCTTTTGCCCTTGGCATTTTAATTATGATGTGTCTTGGTGTGGTCCTCTTTGGATTCCTCTTGTATGGGGTTCTGTGCGCTTCCTGAACTTGTAAGTCTATTTCTTTCACCAGGTAGGGAAAGTTTTCTGTCATTATTTCTTCTAATAGGTTTTCAATATTTTGCTCTCTCCCTTCTTCTGGCACCCCAAAAATTCGGATGTTGTTTCGCTTAAAGTTGTCCCAGAGGCTCCTTACATTATCTTCATATTTTTGGATTCTTTTTTCTTTTTGTTTTTCTGGTTGGATGTTTTTTGTTTCCACATATTTCAGATCTTTGGTTTGATTCTTGGGGTATGTTGATCTACAGTTGAGTTTCTGTATATTCTTTATTTCAGACAGTGTATGCTTCATTTCTGACTGATCCTTTTCCATTTTTTTGGCATTCTCATTAAGGTCCTTGAAGGTCTCACTAAGCTCCTCAGAAGTGTCATCAAGTTTCTCGGCGGTTTTTAGAAGATTCTTGAGTAACCTTATAAATGTGGTTCTGAACTCTATGTCATCCAGTAGTTTGCTTTCCTCCGTTTCTTTCATTCATGACATGTTTCTTTGTTTCTGCATTTTGGCTGCTTCCCTGTGTTGATGGAGTGGCTTTGTGTGGTAGGTGACCTATAGGGGGCAGTAGCTCAGCCTCCCCAATCACCTGATGTGGATGCTCTTGGTACATCCCTTTGTGGGCTGAGTGCAAAGTCTTGGTGTAGTTAAGCCTGAATTGCTGTTGGTACACTGGGAGGAATTGTCCTCCAGGCCAACCAGTTAGCTGTGAGCACTCCCTGTGTCTATAATGGAAGAAGTGCTGCGCTGAAGACACACTTATGGGGCAGGACTTGTTTCAGTGGGGCTTTGGTGCTCACTGAGTCTGCCTCTTGAATGTGTCACTTATGGATGTGAGGAGTTGAAATCTGGTGTCTCACTCTGACCACTAGGTACACTGGCTTCTGGATCTCCAATGGGGTGCAGGTCAGCTACTGTCTGAGGCCACTCAGCAGGAGCTACAGTGAGAGCTGCAGTTTTCTCCTCTTTGCTTGGGGTTTGGAGGTTTTGGAGCTGTCTGACCCGGGCTGCAAGTTTTCTAGGTTAAGCTGCGATAGGGCAGGCTTTCTTATGCTAATTGAGCTGCTTGGAGCTTGGGTGGGTTTGTAGGTTGTGTGGGGCGGGGTCTCAGGGCGTCACTAGGTTAAGGCGTGGCAAACAGCAATGGCTGCTAGTAAGCTGGCTCTGTGTCCCCGACCGCGCGTCCTGGAGTCCTGTGCCCCAGTGCCGTAAACAGTTATTCCTGCGCACAGCTCTGCAAGCAAGCCACTCTCACTGGCAGACAGTCCAGCTTCTCCCGGTAGGAGTTTGGGTCCCCCGCGTCTCCCCAGAGACTGGATTTCAGAGTAATCGGGGGCTTGTCTCAGTTCAGGTTGAAAAAAGCAACGCACCCAGTTGCCCGCCGCCAGCCCGGATCACGCGCCTCCGTACCTCAGCTTTTCAGCGCTCATGCACGTCTCAATGCTCTTTTCTCTTTCCTCCTAGTTGTAGAACTTCCACTCAGCCAGCTTTCCCGTGGTTCTGGGTGATAGACGTTTTGTCTTTTAGTTGCAGTTTAAATTGTTGTGGGAGGCAGCAGTTTAGGTGTTTACCTATGCCGCCATCTTGGATTCCTCCGATCTCTTATTTTTAATTTTACCACTTTTTCCTCTAATGCCCCCTTTGTGTTCTATGATCCCCATCTAAGAAAATCGCTGCCATAGGCTAATGATATGAACAAGAGTTAAGTTCTTATGGCATTGATTGCATTTAGTTATATTTTTTTTGTTTCTAATCTGTAATAGTTCCTCAGTCTGTCCGTGTCTTTTTTTTTTATTTAATACATTTTTATTGATTTCAGAGATGAAGGAAGAGACAGAGAGAGATAGAAACATCAGTACTGATTAGCTGCCTCCTGCACATCCCCCACTGGGGATAGAGCCTGCTACCCAAGCATGACCAGGAATCAGATGGTGACCTCCAGGTTCACAGGTCAACCTCAAACACTGAATGACCCATGCCGGCCAGGCTGTCCATGTCTTTTGTGATAACTAGGTTTTTACTAACTCTGCTTCCTATAGAGAATATTGTTTCAGAATCATGGAAGCAAGGTTACTATTTTTTTTTAATCTTTGGGTTTTGTATAGTGTAATACAGTGGGAATATGGTACTAAGAATCAAAAGCTTTTGTGAATTAGTGACAATCTCTGTGTTGCTTATTTGTAAAATAGCAATGATAAAAAGAGTCCCTAAACTCTGTACAGTGAGTCCTCGCTGAATGCCATCTATAGGTTCTGGGATGTTAAGCAAAATAACCTATGAAGAAACCACAGTGATATTCAACCAGTGTGCCACGAGGCACATTGATGTGCCACAAAAAAATTTAAAACATACAGTACCTGACTAGTTAGGGGCACTGATCTCTTTTCCCTTAGATTGTCAAATTAAAAAATGACAACAGCCAGCACAACAGTGGCCATCTGGTATGAATGAATCAAAATTACACTTTTTTATTTATTTACTAGAGGCCCAATGCATGAAATTCATGCAAGAGTAGGCCTTCCTTGCCCCAGCTGCCGGCACCGGCTTCCCTCTGACACCTGGGACCCAGGCTTCCCTCCAGCCACTGGGAGGCACCCGGGACCTGGGCTTCCCTTGCAGCCCTGGCTTTGCCCGGAAGGATGGCAAGTCTAATTAGCATATTACACTTATATTATTATAGATTTTGTCAGATCAGCAAAAAAACATAATAGTATATTTTTTGGTGTGCCATGGCATTTTAGTAATTTGTGCCTTGAGAGGAAAAGGGTTGAAAATTGCTGCCATAGGCTAATTGATATAAACAAGAGTTAAGTTCTTATGGCATCTCATCTATGTTATAATGAAATGACTTTGAACAAAATGATGTTTTTTGAGGACCTGATGTATTGAGTTATCTCGCAAGCTTCTTGGGATAAGGTTTCTGAAAGTATTTTATAAAGCTAAATGAAGCTGTACATGTATATGGAGTGGTATTTACCCTTCCTGAAACTTTTTAGTTTTTTAATAAACTTTTTATTTTAGGACAGTTTTAGATTTACAGAAAGATTGCTAAGATAGTACAGAGTTTCTTTATACATATACTTTATATCCAGTTTTCCCTGGTATTAACATCTTGAATTAGTATGGCACATTTGTTACCATACTAATATACCAGTATTGATACATTATTATTCTTCCACTAGAGGCCCAATGCATGAAATTCATTGTGGGGAGAGAGTCCCTCAGTCCAGCCTGCGCCCTCTCGCAATCTGGGACTGCTTGCTCCTTAGTGGTGCTGCGGAGGTGGAAGGCTCCCGCCACCACCCTGCACTCACCAGCCATGAGTCCAGCTTCTGGATGAGCGGCGTTCCAGTTGTGGGAGTGCACTGACCACCAAGGGGCAGCTCCTGCGTTGAACGTCTGCCCCCTGGTGGTCAGTGTGCATCATAGTGACCAGTCATTCTGGTCGGTCCACTATAATGGTTGCTGGGCTTTTATTATATAGATGCCTTTATTCAGATAGTCTTAGTATTCCCTGAATGACCTTTTTCTATTCCAGGATTTCATACAGGATACTACATTAAATTTAGTTGTTAGGTCTTTTTAGACTCTTCTTAGCTCTGACAGTTTCTAAAAACTTCTAAAGTTTATTTACCATAAGTGCCTGTATATACTCTATAGCACAGTAGAACTCTGTTTCTAGTTTTTATTGTATATTTAATCTTTTAAAGCAAACACTTTAATTTATTTGTGTTTGTTAGGTACACTTATTTTTTTTGATATAAAAGCCTTCAGTCGGAGCATGGATCTAAAATTTAACATTGTTCCTTTAGGAAAAAAAGATTCGCTTTAAATTATCTGATTCAGGGAAAACCAAAGATTCTTAATTCTTTTTTTTTTTCTCTTAATATATTTGTATTTATTTCAAAGAGGAAGGGAGAGGGAGAGAGAGAAAGATGGAAACATCAATGATGAGAGAGAATCATTGATTGTCTGCCTCCTGCACGCCCCCAAGTGGGGATCGAGCCCACAACCCAGGCATGTGCCCTTGACTGGAATAGAACCCTGGACCCTTCAGTCCTCAGGCTGACACTCTATCCACTGAACCAAACCAGCTAGGGCAAGATGCTTAATTTTTATGGTTAAAGAGACAATTTTTTTGACCACCTTAATGGCCAACAAATACAGTCTTTCTTAACTTATCTTTCTTTGAGAAAGAAGCTATCTAATCTTTAAGGCAATTCCCTCCAAATTTCCATTATCTTTTACCTTCTCCATGAATTTTCCCTTTGTTTTCTGTATAATTCAGTAACCCCTACTTTTTAAAAAACCCTAATAAACAGTTTTTTAAAACAAATCTTAACACCACTCTACTAGCTGCACAGAGTATATGATAAATCAGAGAATAAATCCCGTGCCTTATAAAACCAGCCGTGTACCCTTCCATCCACACTGCTCCCTGGCTAAGATCCAGCTCACGTCCACGTCCACTTTGAAGTCTTGCCTGACACTTCTAGTCTGTGCTCCCCTAGCTTTTTATTTACACCTCTGTCGTGGCTCTTATGTTGTAACTAGAGGCGCAGCGCAAGAAATCATGTGGCCCTGCCCACCTACACACCCTGGCGCGCTACCCACCTGCCACCCTGCCTTGCTTGTGCCCTGCCCACCCACCTGCCGCACTCGCAGCCGTGCCAGCCTCACCACACTGAACTGCTCACTCGCTGGGCACCAGCCTTGCTGCGCTCGGAGCCTGTGCGCCGCGGGGGCGGGCCTGAGGTGCTCCATGCACCTCATGGTGACTGGTCGTTTGGTCATTTTTGTCGTGACACCGCTTGGCCTTTTATTGTTATGATTACTGTTTAACATGTCTCCTCCACGAGGCATATTCCTTGAGTCTTTTTTTTTTTTTTTAAGACAAGCAAACAATTTATTGACTGCAGCAAAAACATACTTACGACAGGGAAACAAGGACCATTTCTCCCCTGGTTGCAAGTCTCATAGGGTCCCTTACAAGCACTCTTTCTTCACCTATATGTCCTATGCCAGAACAGTTCCTAGTAGATGGCAGAAAATTAGCGAATATTATGTGTTGGGTTAGACCAGTGGTCGGCAAACTGCGGCTCACGAGCCACATGCGGCTCTTTGGCCCCTTGAGTGTGGCTCTTCCACAAAACACCACGTGCGGGCGCGCACGTACAGTGCGATTGAAACTTTGTGGTCTGCGCAGAAGTATGTTTTTGGCTCTCAAAAGAAATTTCAATCGTTGTACTGTTGATATTTGGCTCTGTTGACTAATGATTTTGCCGACTACTGGGTTAGACTAACATGTTCTTTTATATAAATAAGAAAGAAGAGACTGGTTCATACAAGATGATCTTTTTATTAAGTTAACCACTGTAAAAACTCAGTACTTCCACAGCTTGCTCTTGCCCCTTATTTTTTTCATTCTTTTTAAAGGTTATTTGCACTGTTCATAAATTATGCCCATTAAGGGTGTTTTTGTAAAATACTTTTCTCCAGATATTTTGTTAGACTGAGCTTGTAAGTAGAACTTTAATCTTATACCTAGATATGTTATCTAGTTCAATTGCCTGTTATTACAGGAGAGGAAACTTTGTGCTGGCAGTGTCTTTAATTTTTTAGAACATCCTGCCTTCCTTTATTAAAATGTATTATTAAAAACAAATTTGGCCAGCCAGCCAGCCAGTGTGGTTCAGTGGTTGAGTGTTGACCCAGTCACCAAGAAAGAGGTCACAGTTCAATTCTGGTCAGGGCCCGTGCCAGGGTTTCAGGCTCGATCCCCAGTAGGGGGCTTGCAGAAGGCAGCCTTTTGATAATGTTTCTCATCCATGTTTCTATCCTTCTCCCTTTCTTTCTAAAAAATCAATAAAAACAAAGAACCAAATATAAAAGTGGATATTGTTAAAAATTCAGGAGATATCATAACAAAGTAAAAAGTTAAAGCCCTGTTTTTTCTATCTTATTCCTTAAGAGATAATCACTGTTATCAGTTTTACAATTTTGTAATAAAGTTTTAAAATGGACATATTGTTTGGAAGATATACTTCAGAAATATTGACTATGGGTTTGTACAAATTATTAACTTTATCTTTTTGTTGTTTACTTTTTAAAAATAGACTATTTTTTTAAATAGTTTTAGATACACAGCAAAGTTAAGCTGAAAGTATAGTTTCCATATATCCATTTTCCTCTTCATATATATAGCCTCCCCCCACCATTAACATTTTTGCACCAGATGGGTGCGTTTGCTATCAACCAAGGTTCCAGTTTACATTAAGGTTCACTCTTGATTGTGGTTCTGTGAATTTTTACAAATGCAGTATAATGACACGTATCGACCATTATAGTATCATCTATAATAATAAAAGCATAACATGCTAATTAGACCGGATGTCCTTCCGGACAAAGGCGCAGCGGCGGGGGCCAAGCCCCTTGCACAAATTTTGTGCATCAGGCCTCTAGTATAGAATAGTTTCACTGCCCTAAAAAGCTTCCTTCCCTCCTGGCAACCACTGATTCTCCGCCCCACCCCACTCCAGTTGTATCAGGGGGGGCAAAGTAGGTTTACAGTTGTGAGTACTCAAAACAAGTTATTCTTGTATCATTATTTATTTGTATTACAACTGTAAACCTACTTTGCCCATCCCTGTTTTTGGAATCATACAGTATATAACCATTTCAAATTGGTTTCTTTCTTACACCTTAGTAAGTAATCAGGTATCCTCCATGTCTTTTTGTGGCTTGATAGCTCATTTCTTTTTAGCACTGAATAATATTCCATTGTTTGGATGTACCACAGTTAATTCATCTTTTTACTGAAACATAATCTTTTTTTAAAATATATTTTATTGATTTTTTACAGAGAGGAAGGGAGAGGAAGAGAGAGTTAGAAACATTGATGAGAGAGAAACATCAACCAGCTGCCTCCTGCACACCCCTTACTGGGGATGTGCCCGCAACCCGGAATCAAACCCGGGACCCTTGAGTCCGCAGGCTGACGCTCTGTCCACTGAGCCAAACAGGTTAGGGCCCGAAACACATCTTGGTTGCTTCCAAATTTTAGCGATTATGAATAAAGCTGCTGTGAACATTTGTGTAGACATAAGTTTTAACTCATTTGGGTAAATACAAGAAATGCAGTTGCTGGATCATGTGGTAAGAGTATGTTTAGTTTTGTAAGAAACTCTCAAACTGTCTTCCAAAGTGGCTGTACTATTTTGCCTTCTCACAAGCAAGGAATGAGAATTAATATTGCTCCCAAATCCTTCTCAGCATTTGATGCTGTTAGTGTTATGGATTTTAGCCATCCTAATATGTAGTGGTATTTCATTTTAATTTGCAATTCCTTTAATAATATATGATGTGATCATCTTTGCATATACTGATTTGCCATCTGTATGTATATCTTCTTTGGTGAGGTGTCAGTTTAGATCTTTTCTCCAATTTTATTTTTAATGGTGTTGCGAAGTTTTTTGATTTTTTTACATGGAACAATATTTCAAGAAAAACAATTTTAAATGTTACATGCAGTAAACATTAATATTTCAATAAAAGATTTTAAATATAATAATACTAGAGGCCCAGTGCATGAATTCGTGCACCTTGAAAAGGAACTGTGGGCCTCATGGCTGCGGTGGGCACAGGGGCAGATCTTGGCCCATCCTCCGCACCCCCACTCAGTCCCTCCCACCATTGCCCTGGTCCTGTCTGCCAGAAACCCTGCTCCTGCCGCCGCTGCTCCCGTGTGCTCCCATGCATTGACGGCGCCAGTCCCACTCGTGCCCACTGATGGCACGGAGTGATTGGGGCTGGCTCCACCAGTGGGAGCAAGTGGTGGCTGCTGCCCCTCACCCCTCAGGAGCAGGGAGAGGTGGAGAAGCCCTTAGGAGCCATCGGGGCCAGCAGCTGCCGCTTGCACCCACTGACAGCACTGAGCGATTGGGACTGGCACCGGGTGCCAGCAGCGAGTATGAGCAGCAGCTCTGGTGCCAGCTGTGGGTGCAAGCAGGACTGATGCTGGCAGCGGGTGCAAGCAGCGGCTCCGGTGCTGGCAGCGGGTGTGAGTGGGGCTGGCACCGGCAGCAGGTGCAAGCACCGGGCGGGACTGCAACGTGTGGGAGCCAAGAATTTTCAGTAACCACCAGAGGCTCGCCCCAATGACAGCGACCAGCGTCCCACCTTGGTTGGCGCCCCCACTCACCTGCTCCACCATCCCACCATGGCCGATGCCTGTCACATTCCGTGTGCACCCCCTGGTGGTCAGCACACGTCATAGTGATCTGTTTGATTGTTCCGCCATTCGCTCTATTTGCATATTAGCCTTTTATTATATAGGATTACCAAAACTGTACTAACATAGTATAATATCACAAAAGTTGTAGGAAATATTAAAAACCTGCAAATAACAGGATTACTTCTGTTAAATTTTTTATTTTTTCCCCTTTGTATTTAACTTAAAATTAACATATTTTTATATAGCTTAAAAACTTTTATGGCTCCCTAATTATGGCACGTATTAAACTCTCCCCCTATTGGACATTTGTTTCTATTTCTTTTATATATTAGAGAAATGGTGTGGTGAATCTCGTTTGCATTCTAAATTTGTAATCGCTGTGTAAAATGTGACATTCGTCTCCCAGTGTTCCTTCGCTTGGCCATTTTCCCCTGGAAAAAAAGAAAGTCACAAAGTAGCATAAGAGAAAGAAAGAGCATGAAGTATGAAGTTATAGCAATTTGAATTTGGAATTTGGGCTTCTTTATTTACTATTTAAGTAACTGAGCAAATTTCTTATACCCTCTGAATTCTACATCTGAAAATGGAAATAATGATTGCTATACCTACCTTGTTTGGTTGTTGTGGGCATTAATTGAGATGAAGCCTGTGAAGGACACAGTGCCTGATACCTATTAAGAGGTACTCAAAAGATAGCTTTACAAATGTACTGTTCAGCAAGATCATAGGAATAAATGGTTAAAGTTGAGTTTCTCTCTTAACTTCTGTTCTAAACAAATCCCTGTTGTAGACTGAATTTGTGACAATACCAGGAGGGTATTTTTACTTTTTAATTTGTAAAAGGTGTTGGTATGATTGAAACGAGCATTTGATTAAAATTTTTGAATCCAGATGGTTCATTGTCTTTCATTATTATTTTTTCCATCAGAATTGATCAGTTTTTTAAGTTAAAATTTATTACAGTTGAAGTTAGATTGTGAATGATTGGTAGCTGCCTTTTAAAAAAAAAAAAAATATATATATATATATATATATATATATATATATATATATATATAGCTAGCTAACTTTTCAGTGGCAAAAGAGTGACTCTGGTGTCATTTATTGAGAAGACTGGCAAAAAGTGAGCTTAGTTTGTGGCCTGTTAATGTTTGATATATAAGAAAATGAGAGAATAAGGACACATATGTAACACCTTAATCAATAAAGAAATTAAAAAAAAAAGATTTTGAAAAAAATTTTAGTTCCAGAACTTTTTCTTCAATACCATACATTTTAGCACCTAATTATTCTCTAATGTTTAGCCATTATATTGAATTTTGGAGGTTGGAAAAGGTAAACAAGACTCAGTTCTTGTCCTAAAAGACTTCACAGTCTGATGAGAGAAACAAGTAAGCATATATTTATGATACAGTGTGGCAAATTATTTTACAGGTTAAAGTATTTATTCAACTAAAAGTTTGCCTTGTAAAAGCAAAGTATCTTTTTGTTAGGTTAACATTCAAATTGTCATACCATTCCATACTGAATTAATTTAGGCTAGACTGTAGTCTTTTGACTTTGGTCAATTCAGGAGTCACAGATCCTAATGCCCTTTACTTTGTAACAAGAAGGGAACCAGAAAATTGATATTCTGATTTAAAGCCAAATTACTAGTTCTTCTTCTCTGATGAGAGAGAACCTCAAGCTGTCTGAACCTATCTTCATCTTCAATTCAGCTGTTTTGGTTTATTCTAGTTGCAGTGATAACTTGCCTGATTATGGTCAAATATGGCATTATACAGGCTTTTTATCTCTTGGCAAATGATTTGAGGAATAGCTGAATTTGAGATACTTTATCAAGAGATTGTGTTTTTTAATTCCTTGAATCTTGGGAGTTTAGTTTGGTGGTTGAAAATTGAATGTTTTAACAGTTTCAGTGAAAAGCAATGTTATCAACATTGAACAGTATTATAATATCGGTCTTATTTGCATTCTATTACTATGATATATTTTCTTTAGTATAAGATTGTTTATGAAAAGTAAAACATAATATGGCCCTTTGTTTTTAAGATTCTGTAATCTTCCTAATATGGTCAGTCTAAGAAAGCCGATATCCCAGTGGTTGGTTGGTAGTGTTTTAGTTAACAATTTCAACGCTTGCCATTGGAAGAAGAGTTCATATTACTATACTCCTAATAAATTGTTCAGATGTTTTAAAAGTCTGAATTTGTGCCACAGTTTTGATTGTCTACTACAAAAGAATGAA
Source organism: Corynorhinus townsendii (assembly GCA_026230045.1). Taxonomy (NCBI): domain Eukaryota; kingdom Metazoa; phylum Chordata; class Mammalia; order Chiroptera; family Vespertilionidae; genus Corynorhinus; species Corynorhinus townsendii. The sequence continues at coordinate 14,595,009 of JAPDVU010000009.1, forward strand.
AAGTTAAAAATAACTCCTCATTTGATTGCTATTGAAAAAATAACTAGTCTTTTTTTTTTTTTTCCAGGGTAATCACTTTGATCAGTATGAAGAAGGACATTTGGAAATTGAACAAGCATCACTTGACAAGCCTATTGAATCGGTAAGATGATCAGTGCTTAATTTTGGGTCAAAGCTAGCTAGTTAGGTAGTGTTCGTGTGATACTTGATGTGAATGAAGTTAAACTTATTAATAACTTATAGTACAGTCTAGAGTTATTGTCTTGCATGTCTGACAGTAATCAAAGAGAATTTGGGATATAATTTAATATGTTGGGTTATCAGTCTGAAATCTATAAGTAATTTATAATTTTGATGAAAAAATATCATTTGGCCCATACTGATATTCTGTTAAAGATAGCAAGTTGAAAGTTTAGTGTTTTGATAAATTGAATAAAGGAGTAAAATGTATTTTGATCCTTTAAAAACTTCACCTTTCCTGGGCAACGCAATCATATAATGTTCTATTAGGAATAGTTAAAGTCTAACACATTTTATTTACCAGACAGATTCTTGTAAAACATCGTAAATTTGGTTTCTGTAGCTTAAGAGATGTCTGGTTTTTGTCAAAAGTTGATTATTCCTATCTCTTTACACAGTTTAGTTTTGGAGATTGATAACAAAGCAATACAACAAGAAGATTTCTCTTTTTGACTCTTAAATTTTTTAAAAACTTTAATTTTTGAACATTGTTTCCATTTTGAGAAGCCCTTTATTTTCAAAATACACAGTCCATTGTTAAAATGTCTATACTTGTCAGTATTTAATATTTCTGCTTAAATATACATATTTAATAAGGGTTCGGTGAATTCAGCTTGAATGAAAAATAATCAAAGAGGGAATCTTAATCTTGATAACAACAGTCAAGACATCCCCTCTCTCCCTTTAAAAAGCACTAGCTTTTTCACCTCCCTCAGGAAAAGGAGGCAATTTAGAGAGCACAGATATTGTAACTTTAGCTTTTATTTTCACAACTATAACATAGTAAAGGATCAACATATATTTATGTTCCTAAATTAGGTTGGTGTTGTGTGTTTGTGTGTGTTTAGATGTTTACAGAAATTTACACAACTTGGGGTGTTCGACATTTTTCTTCCACAGCAGTTGGCCCATATTAGCTAAGCAGCCATGATCTGGTTTGTATTGCACGGTCTGCCTTTTTTTAATTTCTTCTCTAGGGTTTCTTTCTCCCCCACTTCCCCTTATTTCTGTTCTTCTGGTCCAGTGAACACTGCATACAGTACCTTCTGTCTTAACGTGCTGGCATGATGCTAGACTTAGGCATGGCAGTAAATGATGACGCATGTGATAATGCTGCAGAGGGAGAATTCACATCTGATGATGTACCAAAAGCCCAGTCTTGTGTTTTGGCTTAGGATGAAATGCCAAGCCCATTTTGCTCAGTTTAAATAATCCCTGAAGTTTTTGCCTTGTTCTGTATCAGTTTTCTATTTTAATTTAAATGTTTCTTTGGGTCAAAGTTTAAGAACAGAGAACTGTCAGAAGCAGGCCCAAGTACCATATTCTACATGGTTGATTCATATAATTCTGTGGGTACTCTGACTTAATAGTAGCAGGACATTTAATTAGGCTAAATTTGCAGCCTAGTATTTATTATCACTTTACTCAACAAAGATTTTTTAAAAGCAATAAATTAAGTGATATATGACATTTGTAAAGCCTTCTTTTAGGGCTAATTTTAAGGGTTTTGGGACATTCATTCCTTTGGCATGTGAGACTAATGATCTTTTTCCTCTCACACTGTCCAAGATTTTTTCTAGCACATGTCATAGGAATAACACTATCAGAAGACAGTCCGACTGAATAATCATTGTTGAGTAATGTCAGTGAGTAGCAGTGGAATTAATATATGCCTTATTTATTAAATAATAGTGTCTTCTCCACTTAAAATAGTAAATGATATAGCACTCAGACTGGATATTTAATTTTGTAATAAATAGGTGTATGATCAGAGATATATATTAATAAATTACACTTCTAATATAAATTTACTCCCAAAATACATAAATATATAAATATATGCATTATTTGTGCTGTGGTATTTAGATAGGAGGAAGAGGAGCTTCATAGCCTACATAAAGGCGGGACACATAAGATAGGGGAATTTTATTTCTGTTATCAAATCATATGGAGATAAATTTTAAGTTCTTAAAGACACTCAAAATGATTGGCATTAAGTGTGGTGTGTCTCCCCTCACCCCCCAACAAAGGAGTGCCCTCTAATCTAAGGAATCCCCACCAAGTACGTATATGTTAGTTTTATGACTGGCTGAGTATATTGAGTTGTCTTATTCTTAGGGGGGAAATGGTTGCTTTTAACACAGAAAGAGTATCTATCTGCTGAATTAAAATCTTTCTCTGCAGCAATATCTATTGAGAGGTGCTGACTGTTTTGCTACAGCATGCAACTCAAAAGTGGCTGGAAATATGCAGCTTTGGGAGTCTACAGATCATTGCAGGAGCTAAAGGTCTAGTCATTTTTTTTATTTAACAAAGGTAATCTGCAGCAGCTGGTAACCATGGAAGTCTGCACAGGTTTGTGCCAAGAATATGCCTGTTTGAGGGGTTATTGTGAGTATAGGATTAAAGCTTTTTTTGTTTTGTAATAGGGTAAATTTGTTGCAAACCAGCAAAATGGGAAATGAAACAAAGATGCAGTAATGCATTACGCTTTCAGTAAACTTGTGAAGCTTAGATTTGTTAATGAAATGATACAGGAATTTTAATTTCAGTCAGGAATTGTTGAAAACACTTAAAAATCTAACATTGGTAAAGTATTTCATAATCTTTATTATAAAGTTATATTTTAACCAACTAAATATTTTTGAATAAAATTTCTAGTCAAGAATAAAATACCGTTCTAAGAAAATTATGAAAGAACCACTAGACAACTTGATTATACTAGTATGAATTAGAGAGAAGGTGGAAAGGATTAACATTTTACCCTTATTACAAAAACTTCTTAAAGCTTGAATTTTAAGTTATTGCTTAATGCAAGTTTTAGGTCCCAGCCATAATAATAATGACCGTCACATACTTAAAGATAAAATATTTAGAAAACAAAAATTAATCTAAAACCATAGATAGCTCAGTCTAGGATTTTACCATAGTTCCAAGAATTGATCAGTGTGATTTAGAATATATGGTCCTTTATGACCTTTACTATAGAAAGAAGATAACAGATCAGAAGGGAGACTGATTATAAGCTATTCATAAGGCAAAATGCCTGCATCATAGACTTAAGATATGTTGTCATTGTTGCAGTTGGAAGTAAAACTATCCATCAACCATTAGGTGGTCTTTTTTCTACCTGACTGATTAAAATCCTATCTTTATAGTTGTCAGGTTGACCAAGCAAGATTTAAAAATTAATGTAAGTTTTTAAACTTCAGTTGCTGATGTTCATTTTGCTCACTAGGGTTTTAGAAGTCTATGTATAATTGGTTTTGTCCTGTTAAATATCTGTTTAGATCTGTGGACTCCACTAGTTCCAAACTGTAACTCTGTAAGACTGCTGATTTGACATTTAGCAGTGACCATATGTGGACTGCACTATAAATAATGTGCTTCTTGGAGCTGAATGGTGTAGCATTACTATATGGCTTTTCTCTCCAATCTTCATTGTGTCATCTGTAGTGAGCTATAGATTTTTTGTTTTGGGAATTTTTACAACTTGTTTGCATGGGTTCACCTAGTAGCATTTGGTTTTTGCTTATAGAGTCTTTAATACACAATCAGCAAAGCTTACAATCCACTCAAGAAACTTAACCATTTTTGTCACTGTTTAATATAGACTAAATGTTATAAATTGAATGTGGCTGTCAACTAAAAGAAAATTCAATGTGAAATTAATACTCATCCAGTCATTGGCATAATTATATAATTTCTCTTGAAACATGATTTAATATTCTACTTCTTGCTATAAAAATTTTGAATGAGCTCCATACAATAAAGTAAATTTTTATGTGTTTTGGCAAACTCCTATTATACAGATTGGTGGTCACTATTGCCAAAATAATTGTTACTTTGAGTGGTAATAGCTTTATGAAACAGAGCAGTTTCCTGGGAAAATTTTCTACCTGATAGTTAATAAACTGAAATGTTGAGGAATGGCTGAAACAATTAATAATGGGTGTTTTGTTTGTTTATTTGTTGTATTTTCAGCATATTGGTAGTTTATAATACATTTTTCTTTCAAAGATCTTATTTAAAAATTATATCCTCACATATATATTGGAGGGGAACAAAGGATAAAAATGCAGTGTTTTAATTATACGTTTATGTTTGTGTGTTCCTCCCCACCCCCTTTTTTTTATATGGTGTCAGAGACGGGTGGGGGGGGGGGGGAGAGAGAGAAACATCAGGCCTCCTGCATGCCCCCCACTGAGCATGTGCAACCTGACTGGGAATCGAACTGTGACCTACTGGTTTATAGGTCAGCATTCAACCACTGAGCCACACAGGTTGGGCAATTATATACATTTAAGTTTTGAACTAGAAAAAAAAGTTTTAAAAGCTAAGGTAAAAATCGTTTGGGTTTTCAGCTCAGCTTCAGACCTTTAACTAGAATTAAGAACTGTTCATGCCTAATCAAAGAAAATGCCACCCTGCCACCATTTGGGAGTCTTGTGCATACAGAGTAACTAATAGGTTATGAAACACTAGCTTTTTGTCTACCACCCTTGAACAAAATTCAGTTGCTTTATTAATTATTTTTAAATTAGTATTTCCCTGTAGTTCTTCCATGTGCATTGAAATGAGGCTGTCATGTCCCCTTGTTAGTCATAAGCTAGCTATGTTAAAAAAAGAAAAAATTTCCATTTATTTTTCGTTCTATGAGATTATAATTAAATTCCCAACTATATATTCTTTAAAAAAGCTAATACATATATTTTTAAGATTTTTAAAATTTATTTTTAGAGCGAGAGAAAGGGTGAGGTAGAGAGAGAGGGAAACATGGATGTGAGAGCAAAATACCGACTGGCTACCTCTGTATTCCCCCTACTGGGGATTGAGCCTGCAATCCTGACATGTGCCCTGACTGGGAATCGAACCAGCAAACTTTTGGTGCATAAGGTGACAACCAACCACTGAGCCACATCAGCCAGGGCCACATTATATATTTTATTTAAAAATAAAAAACTGCCCTGACCAGTTTGGCTCAGCGGACAGAGCGTCGGCCTGAGGACTGAAAGGTCCGAGGTTCGATTCCGGTCAAGGGCATGTACCTTGGTTGCGGGCACATCCCCAGTAGGAGGTGTGCAGGAGGCAGCTGATCTATGTTTCTAACTCTCTATCCCTCTCCCTTCCTCTCTGTAAAAAATCAATAAAATATATTTTTTAAAAAAAGTAAAAATAAAAAACTGAAAGATACTTAGTCACTGTTAGTGACTGAAATAGTAATTGTTACTATTTTAGAAGTTAAATTTAGAGCTCATTGCTTTTGTTATGTCTAGATTACCTGTTTGGGCTATAAATAACACCCATGAGAATAATTGGCAAAATCACAGCCTAAACAGAGAAAGTAGATTAATTATTTTCACAGGCTGGTGATTGAATCCCTTGTTCTTTTACAGTGAAAGTTCCATGAACATTTTTATCATTTCAGATGTAGATAAGTCTGCTTTGTTCTATTTTGTATAAGGCTTCTTGGTGTGCCTTCCTGTGTTACCCATCATCCTTATAAAACTTTCTTTCTTTCTTTTTTCTTTTTTTGGTAGAAAAAGAGACCATACTGAATACTGGCCCTTTCTGCTGAGTCATAGAGCTTCCTATTTTCCTCCAAAAGCAGGTAGTCTGGAATGATAGGAAGGGTCCAGATTTTCACTATTAGTCATTCGCTAAATTTAGGAGGTTGGTGGACCTAAGAGGTTCTTGGATATATGTTTGTTGTTTCTGTTGCCTTTGTTATAATCACAAGGACATAAAGTAGCATATTAATAATTTTAATATAGTTCCTGACATTTCATTCCCTAGTCATACTTGGGAAAGTAGATTTAATTAAAGAAAAGTTTTCACCTAAAGTTTTAGAAGAGAATGGCCGCTACCATTTTGTATCAATAGCTTTTTTGAGAAGGTGACAGCCATCTTGAGTGGTTTTGTAAAAGTGGTGCTAATGTGTATAACCCTAAATTTTTCTTTTTTCTCCCTTTAACATTTGCTTTTCCTTTCACTGTTGTCAGTCACAACACGCTGCTCTTGAACCTCTCAGCTGGTCTTGACTCGTGAATTTACTTATGCTTTCACTCTTTAGTATATACATTAATTGCAAGCAGTGAATTGAAAACAAGACAAAAAAAAAAAAAACGACCATTAGTGAATGGACAGTTTCTTACTTTGTGTTACATTTAACTGTTCTTTTGACAGCCCAGTTTTTAAAGCCAGGTTCGTATGGAAATGCTTTCACTCCACTTGCACTGCTTTTGGAAATAGCATACTGCTTCATCTGTCTGTTTATTTTAGTGCATTCATAATATAACACAGTCAGCATAATGTCTCATCTCCACTTAGCCAAAGATTGAGTTTTTTTAATAAAAAAAAGGGGGCAGCAATTTTTGTCAGCATGGTTTAATACCCTAAATCTCTGTGCCAAGTACAATTCTAACTTTAGCCTGTTAAAAGATTAAACAATAATTCAATCAACTACTTAATCTTAGAGTATTTCTGCTTTCTTTGTCCTTTCTGTAGTTATTTAGTTGTAGGAGTTATGATATAAAATAAAGATTTTATGTACAGGTAAGTTTATTTTCATAATCACGTAATAAAGGTCTCTTTAACTCTTCATATTTTGCTAACACTGCTTATACTAAGACTTTTAATTGTTACTTACTTTCTTTACAATGAGATGATTTATAAATACTTAGGCACTCAGTACTTGTTACGGGGATGCTTTTCCTGACATTTCATTTGTGAGGACAGAAGGGAAGAAGAGGCAGCAGTGTTAGTTAGATTAAATGTTTGTGATGTTTAATAACATGGAAGTTATCACCTTGGATAACACATAACAATAGCATTTTCTAATTCTTTTAGTTCCTAGCAAAAAAATTTCTAGTGGCTTTTTGTGTACCATAATGATTGAGTGTGAGTGTGTGTGTGTGTTTTAAAGTAGTAGTATCTTGTTTTAGAAACAAGTTTTTCATTGCTTTTTTAAAATATATATATTTTTATTGATTTCAGAGAGGGAGTGAGAGGAAGAGAAAGAAACATCAACGATGAGAGAGATTCATTGATCGGCTGCCTCCTGCATGCCCCACTCTGGGGATTGAGCCCACAACTTGGGCATGTGCCCCAACTGGGAATAGAACCATGACTTCCTTGTTCATAGGTCGATGCTAAACCACTGAGCCATGCCAGCCAAGCTCATTATCTTTTGCTTCATTTTTGTTTTTATAAAAGTCTCCTCATCTCTCTTTTCTTTCTTTTTTTTTTTTAGATTTTTTTAATTGATTTTTTAGAGAGAGAAACATTGATATGATAGCAAAACATCAATCAGCTGCCTCCTGCATGCCTCCTACTGGGGACTGAGCCAGTATGTACCCTGACTTGGGAATGGAACCAGCAACTTTCAGTGCATGGGATGTCCAACCAACTGAGCTGCACAGGCCAGAGCTCTCCTGATCTTTTTCCCCATCAATGAAGCAATCAGCTGCCCAGCCCAGTTCTCCCGTTGGTATGCTGTTATAACCTTGTAGAAGGAAATTGTCCTTTAAAAAACAAACAAACAAACATCGGGGAGCCTTAATCTTCCTCTTCTAACTTTCTGTCAGAGAAAGTAACCATACAGTAATTTTTTCTTTCCTCTCTAACTCCAGAGAGCATTTATCATTGATAGGGAGCTAAAGATAAAAAGCAGTTTCATATGAGATGTTTGATTTTTATATGGAGATTTATGGTTTTGTTAGCTTTATAAATTGGTTTCTGGAAATAATGAGGTTATTTTTAAATGGTGATACCAGATTAGTACTATAAATTAACTTGAGTAGATATAGAACACTTTCAAAATAATTTTTAAGTGTCTTCCTCTGGAGAAGCAGCATCATTTTATCTGACACAGTTAATGGTTATTTTAGCTTTGTCTCTATACTGGACAGTATTTGTAAAAAGCAAAGAATTGGACAAAGGTATGCAGAGGTTTCTAAGATCTTGACTCCTTACATAAAAGCTGACATTTAATTGTTGTTTCTGGTGTCTTTTCATATAATTTATATTGAAATACCTTTTCTGGTGTGCTTTTAGGAAGATGAGACATTATGTATATTGGTTTTTTCCCCCCTACATGCACTAATGGTTCTTTACTGTTAACTTATTGCTAGGCCTGTTTCATTCTAACATTTTAGCATTTTTGTTAGATTACATGTTGAAATGCATCACTCAGTCTGTGCTTGAGCTCATTTTATTTTTCTGTTTAATCAATTTAATTTCTTGTTTTACTAACCTCACTGTTTTTTCGGTTTAATATTGGCTGCATGCTAGTTAAATATTTACATTTTATATATATATATAAACCAATCAAGTCTAGCCTGGATTTTGCTCTGATTGTGTTTTCATTTCTAGTGGTGGGGCAGTCTTACACTTACAACTTACTTTGTACCATGAAAGCCTGACACACAAACAAAATAACTAAACACAACATAGATTTTCTTAAAAAAAAATCTTAAAGTGGTGCTGTCTAGGTGGTGGATATGATTGTATAAGTACCTTGATTTTATGCTTTTTTAATGTTAGTTTTAAACTTTATAAATGTATTCTTCCCTCTTTACCCCTTCCCGTTTTTCTCCTTTTTAAAACGTTATGTACAAAAGTTGCCCAGCACACCATCAGAAAGGACCTTACCCCCTATTATTTTCATATGAAATACTAGCCAGCATTTCTTTTTACATTAATGTCCCTTTATTGGGCACATTTACCCCCTATTATTAGCACCTTTTTGCATGCATATATGTAGACTTATCTCTTGCTCATCACCTGTTTAAATGTCACTAGGAAGGGAAGAATATATTATTGGAATATTTTTGGTTTGTCTTTCTGTTCTGTCTGTCAGGATAATATTGGACATCGCTTACTCCAGAAACATGGGTGGAAGCTGGGCCAGGGATTGGGAAAATCTCTTCAGGGTAAGTTTTTTAAATATACAAAAAGAAAGAAAACAGTGTTTCTGATGCAGATCTTGTGCCTGAATATATTTGTTGTCCTTTTAAAAAAACTTTGTTTCTCTCCCCTCTTCCTACCGCCCCCCCCAGAATAGTCTGTTTTTCTTATAACTGTATTTTAAGTCACTGTTAAGCTAATATTTGTAAGAGTAAGCTGTTATGTTGTGAATACTTTCTGGTCAAAAATATTGTATATGGCTCCACCTGTTTTAAAGGTTTTTTTGGTGGAAGTAGTCAGTGAATGAAATGAAAGAAATACATAGCAGCAGGGTATTTGTGTCGTTTAGTGATGTTGAATTGTGGCTTCAATATTTTAAAGAGAACTATTCAATAGCAGGTTTTAATTTTTGCGCTATCCTGCCCCTCCCCCATTCTCCCCGTAGCTGGTAATTGCCTTGGCTCTTTTTTTTCTGCAGTCATACTCTATGTATAGTAGAGAGAAAATTAACCCATTTTATATGAAACATAAATGGAAATAGAGGTTTCTTATGGTTCTCTGAGCAGAGAGGCCATTTCTCAGGTTCCGATCAGACTGTTGAAAATGTATGGCTTAAAGTTTCCATTGCATTTATTTTTTATTTTATTTTAAAATATATTTTATTGATTTTTTACAAAGAGGAAGGGAGAGGGATAGAGGGTTAGAAACATCGATGAGAGAGAAACATCGATCAGCTGCCTCCTGCACACCTCCTACTGGGAATGTGCCCGCAACCGAGGTACATGCCCTTGACCGGAATTGAACCTGGGACCCTTTAGTCCGCAGGCCAATCACTATCCACTGAGCCAAACCGGTTAGGGCTATATTTTTTATTTTAACTATAATCATTTGGATAAAAACAAAATACTTAATATTTCTACTTCCAAGTTTTTGCTAGTTGGAAACCAGCCAACTTCATTCATCTTTTTTTTGCTCTCTGGCATTCAAGAGTTATTGCTTATTCTTTGTTTTTGTTTTATTGTTTATTCTTTGCACATGTGAACACTACTTCAGAAATGATGGGGAATTGTACTTCTACATCTGGTCATGAAGGATCTCATTGTAGAAAGGGATCTTTGGGGAGAGGTGTGCTACTGTTGACAAATTATTTGCATTTTGGAAATGGATTTCCGTAATTTGAATGGGAAGTCTTAATCAAGTCGTGTATGTGTGTGTGTGTGTGTGTGTGTGTGTGTAAAGGACTCAGAGGAATGATGACTAGGGAAGACTTCATAGTGAAGTCTTAAGGAGGGAGGATAATAGCTATTACCAAATATAAAATGATTATATTTGGCAAAGAGTAGATATGGCTGTCGGGATCAGAGAATGCCCATGGGACAGTGGATTTTATACTTTATTTTTTTAGCATAAGAATCTCTCCAAATTTTTTTTTTAATGTTGAACCTTAATATATAAAGGGGAGGAGGAGGAAAAACTACAGTTGTTTTGGTTGAAGTAAAGTTCTAGGTTCCCAGGACTAGTTTGGAAACCATAACTAGAGGGCAGTAATGGGAAATTTGTTCGAATAGGCACAAATCTAGTACTTATTGAGTGTTTACTATGTGCTAAGCACTTAACAGATATCTCATTTAATTCTTACAACAAGTCTGTGAGATAATTACTCTTGTTCCCATTTTGCAGAACAAGAAACAGGTTTAGAGATGTTTAGTAAGTTGCCAAAGAATAAGCAATCATTTGACCCAGTGATCCTACTTCTAGGAATATGTCCTAAGAAACTAGAAACACCAATTAGAAAGGATATATGCATCCCTACGTTCATAGCAGCACAATTCACCATAGCTAAAATTTGGAAACAGCCTAAGTGCCCATCAGCAGATGAGTGGATTAAAAACCTGTGGTACATCTACACAATGGAATACTATGCTGCAATAAAAAAAGGAGTTCTTACCTTTTGCAACAGCCTGGATGGAACTGGAGAGCATTATGCTAAGTGATATAAGCCAGTCAGAGAAAGATAAATATCACATGATCTCACGCATTTATGGAATATAATGAACAACATAAACTGATGAACAAAAACAGATCCATAGACAGAGAAGTATTGATCAGACAGTCAAACCTTAGAGCAGTGGTTCTCAACCTTTCTAATGCCGAGATCCTTTAATACAGTTCCTCATGTTGTGGTGACCCCCAACCATAAAATTATTTTCGTTGCTACGTCATAACTGTAATTTTGCTACTGTTATGAATCGTAATGTAAACATCTTTGTTTTCCGATGGTCTTAGGAGACCCTGCTAGCAGTTCCCAACAGGTGAGAACCGCTGCTGTAGAGCCTAAGACCCTGCTAGCAGTTCCCAACAGGTGAGAACCGCTGCTGTAGAGCCTAAGACCCTGCTAGCAGGGTCGCCTAAGACCATCGGAAAACACAGATGTTTACATTACGATTTATAACAGTAGCAAAATTACAGTTATGAAGTAGCAACGAAAATGATTTTATGGTTGGGGGTCACCACAACATGAGGAACTGTATTAAAGGATCTTGGCATTAGAAAGGTTGAGAACCACTGCCTTAGAGGGAAGGTAGAGGAAGCGGGGAGTAAGGGGAAGAGATCAACCAAAGGACTTGTATGCATGCATATAAGCCTAACCAATGGACACAGACAACATGGGGATGATGGCATGAGTGGGGGTGGGGTGGGGGAATAATGGGGGGATAAGAACACATATGTAACACCTTAATCAATAAAGAAATTTAAAAAATTAAATTAAATGAATAAGCAATCGGTAAATGACAGTATCAGAATTCAAATTTTGGTCTTTCTGACTCCATAACCCACACTGTTAACTAGTACACTGAATGTGGAAGCCTTTAAGGCCTCTCCAATTTGGAACTTTATTTTGTAAGCCAAGGGCAATTAATTTTTTTTTAATATATTTTATTGATTTTTTACAGAGAGGAAGGGAGAGGAATAGAGTTAGAAACATCGATGAGAGAGAAACATCGATCAGCTGCCTCCTGCACACCTCCTACTAGGGATGTGCTCGCAACCAAGGTACATGCCCTTGACCGGAATTGAACCTGGGACCTTTCAGTCTGCAGGCTGACGCTCTATCCACTGAGCCAAACCGGTTAGGGCTAAAAATATATATCTTTATTGATTTCAGAGAGGAAGGGAGAGAGAAACATCAGTGGTCAGAGAGAATCATTCATCGGCTGCATCCTGCATGCCCCCTACTGGGGATTGAGTCCTCAACCCAGGCATGTGCCCTGACTGAGAATTGACCCTTCTGGTTCATAGGCTGACAATCAACCACTGAGCCACCACATCTGGGCAAGAGCATTTTTTGATCAGAGAAAAGGTATAGACTTTATAGCAAAAAATATTAAAGATAATGTAATCAAGATTTATTTTACAGATGAAATAATTTAGGTTTAAGGTTCCAAAATATGTTAGAGATAGTGCTGAAACCAATTCCAAATTTTCTGATTTGTGAGCTGTTCTTTCAGTTATACCAACCAGAACATTTGCGTTACAAGTTAAATACTAATCTGGTCAAAGTATGTCTGAAGATGAAGATGGAAAACCATTTAGAAAAAGTTGTTTGGGTTTAAGTTAATGGTCTAAGATATAGTGATAGCAATGGTAATGGAAAGGGAGGTATAAATATAAAGGATAACACAAATCAACAATGAAGCACAGTGTACAGTCAATTTATATATATCTAGCACAACCTTGTTCCCTGGGTTTAGTGTAAATCCTTTTTTTTTTTTTAAATCCTCACCCAAGGACATTTTTGCCATTGATTTTTTTTTAGAGAGAGTGGAAGCGAAGGAGGGAGAGAGAGAGAAGGAGAAGCATCAATGTGTGTAAAGGAGAGACATCGATTGGTGTCCTCAGGAATCAAACCCTTGATCCTTCAGTGCATAGGCCAATGCTCTAACCATTTAGCCACACAGGTCAGGGCTAGTGTTAATCCTTTGTAAGGATTTATTAAATGTTTACAGAGTGTACATGGATTATCTAACTTAAGCCTTCTTTGTGGTGGGTATCATTCCTGTTTTACAGATGAGGAAACTGACATTCTGAGCAATACTCTGCCCAAGATCTTATAACAAATAAGGAGTGCCACGCTCTCCTTATTTGGATAATGGTGCCAAGCTCTATGCTATAATTAACATGCTCTAATGGATATAAATTCTGCCTCCTAGAAAGATGTGATGGTGGTGAGAAGTGCAGGTACTACAGAACTGAAATATACAGTAGTTAATTCTGGCCCAAAACATTGGAGATAGCTTTGAATATGATATTTTTACCTTAGGGCACTTGAAGCAGTCATTTATATTCTTCATTATTAATATAAATTTGTATATATTCATTAGAAACTTTAGGCTAGATTGAGCAGTAAGAACCTTGGCCTCATTTTTAGGGGTGGTTGGTAATTGGTCTCTAGGGAAAAAGAAAATACTGTCATTTGATCACTTACTTTTTTCCTATACTTTACCAGAGGCTCGGTGCGCAAAAGTCGTGCATGGGTAAGGTCCCTAGGGCTGGCCAGCCATCAGGGCCAATCTGTAGGGCAACAGGCAGGGCAATCGGGGGACCCCCGCTTGCACCCGCCTTGGCTGGCCTGGGGCCTGCAGGTTTGGGGCAGCTCCTGCGTTGAGCGTTTGCCTCCTAGTGGTCAGTGCACATCATAGTGACCTGTTTTTCCGTCGGTTGGTCGATTTGCATTTTAGGATTTTATTATATAAGATATTTCTTTCTTGTGGCATTTTTATGCTCTACCTTGTATAATTTATGTTTTATGTATCTCTTAACCTTCATTAGACTATAAACTCCTAAGTGCTAATAATTGTTATGCATTTACATGTATCTGTTGTTGCTTTTCATATGTTTTTTATTCTGCATACATTTATCGAATCCTTAGAATGTTCCAGATCCGTACTAATTCTTAAGAGTTCAAGGATTAATATATAGCCTCTGCCCTCCAGAGGCTCATGTCTAATAGGGAGACAGATGTAACAAATAAATGGAATGCAGTATAATTGTGAAGTTAAAGGTATAGTGGGGGCTGCAGAGCAGATTGAACATGTGAAATTTCAATTTATTTCTTGAATGATTTAACAAGTGAAGAAATCTCAGAATGTGAGAACAAGGAAGCAAGCAACTACATCACAACTTTGTTAGTAGATACATGGAATCTCCTCATTCTTCCATATAGAAGCACTGATGTCTTAAAGTAGGATCAAATGTAAACATCAAAAGAGTTCAAAGTAAAAAGTGTGTTTTGTAAGAAATTTATTTTATTAAAGAAAAAGGCTAAAAGTATTTTCATTAGAATGGCTACCAAAATACGAAAAACAAGTTATATAGAAAAGAAGACAGGGCGTTAAGCAGGACGTTTCATTCTACAAAACCTTTGCTTTTTGAATTACACAAATTCTATACAGTGGTGACACAAATGAGATGTTTAATATGTATATTTCAAATATTTATTAGTAAGCATTAACCTATTTTGGGGGGAGGATAGAAATAGAAGTAACTTCTTGATAGAATTTGTTCCTTTGGTTTGCATAGTTTTAAGTGTTGTGTTGAATTGAATGGAGACGATTGCTCATAAGAAAGTCTGAAGACTGGATTTGATCTTTCTCTACTATTTGAAACATCTTTTTCCCATTCAGAGATACCTGGGAGCATTGTTAATGTTACTCTCTTAGTTCAGGCACACAGGGATTAAAATTTGGAGGCATTTCTTAGGGACTAGCTAATCTGTTTGAATCCCAGAATTTTTCATTGTAAGCACCAAAGACTTTAAAGTACAGCTAGAACCTGGAGAAAGACAGGAGTGATAGAAAATTATTATTAATATTTTAAGAATACTTTAGAATTTTGGTTCTCTTTAAACGTTGAGCTCTTTGAAAAGAGGAATTAGGTTTTATCCATTATTTACCTCAATCTCCATGTTAACAGGTATAGAATAAGCACGCAATAACTCATAAATCCATTATTCATTTAAATACAAGATAGCCCTGACCTGTGTGGCTCAGTTGGTTGGAGCATGGTCCTATACACAGAATGGTCATGGGTTCAGTTCCCAGTCAGGGCGAGTACAGGAGGCAACCAATAGAAGTTTATCACATCAATGTCTCTCTCTCTCTCTTTCCTTCCTCACCCCTCCCTCCTCTAAAATCAATAAAAAATAATAATTATAAAGTAAAACACAAGAGATTTTTTTCTTTTTAGTTGTGGTTAAAAAAAAGTAAAATTACCATCTTAACCATATGTTTTTATTTTTTTTAAGACTAGTTTATTGATTTTTAGAGAGGGAGGAAGGGAGAGGGAGAGAACATCAATTGGCTACCTTCTGCACATCCCCCACCAGGGGGAATCAGGGATTGAGCCCACAACCCAGTCATGTGCCCTTGACCTAGGAATGGAATCGGCAACCTCCTGGTGCATGGATGATGCCCAACTAACTGAGTCACATGGGCCAGAGCCATCTTAACCATTTTTTAAAATATATTTTTATTGATTTTAGAGAGGAAGGGAGAGGGAGAGAGAGATAGAAACATCAATGATGAAAGAGAATCACTGATGGGCTGCCTCCTGCACACCCCCTCCTGGGGATCGAGCTGGCAGCCCCGGGCATGGGCCCTTGACTGGAATCGAACCTGGGACTCTTCAGTCCACAGGCTGATGCTCTATCCACTGAGCCAAACCAGCTAGGGCCATCTTAACCGTTTTTAAATTCATTGTTGTGCAAAGCCCATCTGTTTTGAATGGCTAGCACAGTGTCTTCACCCTTCAAGATGAATGGAACCCTTATTCTGTTGCAACAATAAGGGCTAATTTTAATTGTTTTATAAATGGCTCTTTATTTATTTATTTTTTTTAGTGTCATTTTCTACAGTGTACAGGCATTGTGCTGGTTTTGCTTACACAATTCTTTCTGTAATAACCACATGATTTGACCTAGAATATAGCCACATTTATGGCATATTGAGATAACTCATTACAGATTTTTTTTTTCTTTGAACCAATCCTTTGGTATAAATAACCCCTGAAGGAAATCTTGTTGTCCTAGTGAAAATGATAATGCCACCTTAGTTTTGCACAGACTAGTCAATGCTTAGAATTTCTAGCCTCGTGACTTTTTAAGTTCTTTGTGTTTACTAGTTTACTGTTTACTTTCAGTTCTTTTTGTTTGATTTTAGGGCTCTAACATCTTTAACATTTAAACCTGATATCTTCAGGATATTTTGTTAACGTTTAAAATTATTTTGACCCAGGCAGGGTTTTGGCAGAGTGTCAGTTCTTGGGACTACAGTGCAGATATCTTGTCACTAGATAGATTGGGGAATAGGGCATGCTGACTCAGGAATGAAATTACCTGTGGCAAGATAGAAAATTGTATTTTATAAAGTGCGTTTATTTTTGTACTTGAATTTCCCTTATTATTCAGCTTTTGTTCTTTTTTGTTTATTAAAATATTTCAAAAGTTAAAAAAGTAAGAATGGGGTCTGGTATTATTTTATATCTCATCCTGTTTACAAGGTTCAATCAATAAGACAACCAACAAATATTTATTGAGCTAATAATATATTTTAGCTATATCAGCTATTACTATCATAAGCCATGGATAGAGTAGATCAGACATCATTCTTGCCCTCAGGGTTACTTTCCTTTTTATTTTTATTCCTTTAATTAATTTTAGAGAAAGGGGGAGAGACACAGACAGAAAGACAGACATCTGTTTGTTGTTCCACCTATTAATGCATTCATTAGTTGATACTTATATATTCCCTGTCTGGAGGAAAAGTATATTTCCTTTAGGTGATTTTTATTAAACCCTCAACCTTGGCATATATGGACAACACGCTAACCAAATGAGATACTTGGCCAGGGCAAGTCTTGTGATTTTTCTTGTTGTTAATCCTCACCCGAGGATATTTTTTCCCATTGGTATTTAGAGAGAGTAGGAGGAAGAGGTAGAGATAGAGCATAGAAGAGAGAGAGAGAAACATCAATGTGAGAGAGAGACATCCATTGGTTGCCTCCTGCATTCACCTGCCCCGGGCTGGTATTGAACCTGTAACCCACCAGCTATGTGCCCTTGACCAGGAATCAAACCCAAGACCCTGCAGTGCTCGGGCCGATACTATAACCGTGGCACCACACAGGCCAGGGCGAAGTCTTGTTTTTATATATTTATTTTTTTTAAATATATTTCATTCCTTTTTTACAGAGAGGAAGGGAGAGAGATAGAGAGTTAGAAACATCGATGAGAGAGAAACATCGATCAGCTGCCTCCTGCACACCTCCCACTGGGGATGTGCCCGCAACCAAGGTACATGCCCTTGACCGGAATTGAACCTCTGGGACCTTTCAGTCCAGAGGCTGACGCTCTATCCACCGAGCCAAACCAGTTAGGGCCCAAGTCTTGTTTTTAACTACTGTACACCTTTGGGAGATTTCTTGAGGCTAGAGACCATGTATAGATCACTAAACAGTTGTGAAAGTTTATTCTTGTATTATTATTTATTAATTATTATTTTCCATACTAACAACTGTAAAGCTACTTTTGCCCCACCATGTATTTATACCTGAATGAGTTTGAGACCCATTGTGAACATGTTCATTCTCTTGAGTCAAGAAATTTTTTTAATTAAATGCTCCTCTGTCCTAGATACTGTCATTTAGGATACAAACATAAGTAAAACTGAGGGCACAAAAGTGTTTCCCAACTTTTTTTTTTTTTTTTTTTAACTAAGGACCTAACATTGTTTTCCCTTTCCCCTAAGTCTCATGTTTTGGATTATTTACTCTGAAAGTCTGTTTATTAAATTGATTTTTCCATTTAAAAAAGAAATTGATCTTAGCATAATGGTTAGCATGAGACAGCCTTCAGTGAGTTGATATAATTTTTTGCCAAAACAGTCTTATCTGGAGTAAAAGTATATTTTCTTTAGGTGGTTTTTACTTTATTAATTGAAAGTGCTCCTGAATTCCCTTTATTACCTCTCCCAAGGTTTGACTATCTTTTGTCACCACTGGATGAGATATCTTTTCCTGGCTTAATTAACATTCTGATTCCATAATACTTTACTAAAGTCTTTTTGCCCCTTCTCTGTCCCTGTTCATTGACAGATTAGATTATCTGATTAAAATTGAGCTACCTTATCCTAGAAAGCAGCTCTGATACCTTGGAAAGATGAAAGGATGGAGATTCCTTTAGGTCATAGTTCAACTGTGCCCTTGGAAAACATCTATATTTGCCCAGCAAGCGTGGCTCAGTGGTTGAGCATCAACCCATGAACCAGGAGCTCAGGGTTTGGTTCTCGGACAGGACACATGCCTGGATTTTGGGCTCAATCCCCAGTAGGGAGCATGCAAGAGGCAGCCAATCGATGATTCTCATCATTGATATTTCTATCTCAAGCTCCCTTTCCCTTCCTCTCTCTGAAATCAATAAAAAAAAAAAAAAGAAAGAAAGAAAAGAAAAAGAAAAAACACCTATATTTGAAAACAAATTAACCTGGTTGTTGTGTAGATCACAAACAGGCGATGGCAAGAATATAATTAGTTTTTTAGTACTGGAAAATTTGAATTCTGTTTTGAGTAAGAAGTCTTTTTATTTTTTCTCTCTCTTTTTCTTCCTTTTTTTTAAAAGTAGGGAATAATTAATGTGCCTGGTGTTTTCAGTTAATGTTTATTGAGAGGTAGCATATATTATGTTACAGTTACTAAGAAAAATATCTCAGTGATGCTAAAAGTAATCATTGTTTTTATGCTATAAAGACTCAGTTTCAGGAGAAGTTTGCAAAAGTGAATGAAGCTTTGTTTTGGAAATAGATGTACCATTTTTTATTCAGTGTTTCTCAAAATTGTATGTAATTACTATTTTAATAAATGAAGTTATATTTAAATGCACTAACATAGCTTACTATAGAGACCTATTTTGGATAGTTTTGCAAGTATTGCAGAGAATAGTCATCCTAGTTTTGTATTATTCTTGATTTTCACATATGTATTTAAGTCGCTTAAAGTAAGAAAAAAATAGATTTAAAGATGTTAGCTCAGGGTTATCAATTTAATGCTTGTTAGGATTAGTCTTTAAAAACAATTTTAGACATCTTTAAAGGACAATTTCAGACATTTTTTAAAGGACAATTTCAGACATTTTTAAGCCTTCGAATCATATATGCATTGGCTCCACAAATGTTCTGTGTCTCACCCCCACCCCTCATTCCAGAAGTTTAAAGTGGTAAGATTAAATCTCTGTAATAAATATTTGTTGTTGAATGAATCTTAGTAAGTGGAAAGGCAGTAGAGATAAATTACATTCTTACATCTGTTGACTATCCAACCAGTTTTTAATCACTTTGGAAGTTTCTTCATTTCTAATTTATTTCTGTAGGAGGCCATGTGCCTTCAGTGTAGATGATTACCAGGTTTTGCTTGTTCTTTAATATGTTTTCCCCACTTGTTCTATTCCTGGATTTATTTAAGAGTCATATTTCTCAAAAGAAAAAAAAAAATAGTATTCCTCTACATCCCAGGTCTTTGGGGCCAATTTTGAAGATCGGTATATCTTTAACTTTTAAAATCAAAACTAATTCATGAGGGATTGTTCTCCGAAACAGAGGGGCAATCAATGGATTTTTATTTTTGGCTTTACTCTCTAGTTATAAATCATAATGCCTTGATATTTTAGCAAGAGATGTGTATATGAACATTTAGCGTTTTTGTCATTGTAGAAGTAAAACTGCCTTTTAAAATATAGAAAGTACAATTCTAGTTGGTCAATAAAACATCATTTACAGTTTTTTCTCTTCAAAAATTTTTTGAGATACAACATTATATTAGTTCTATGTGTACAATATAATTTGATATGTGTATATATATATTTAGAGTTTTTAAAAATATGAGTATCAGTTTTTCCCTCATTACATGAATTCAGTATTGGCACATTCTAGATTTGATATGCTTTCTTTTTTTCTTTCCCTTCTCTAGTTGGCCAGATCAAAGTCATAGCATCTATAGATCTTTGGCTGAGGAAGACAATTTCTTTGTAGGAAAGTATTTAGTATTTTGATTGAAGTTCCCTTCTTTGGAGTGAAATAAACAAAATGTTCTTAAAGATTTTAAGGAATATTTGCCCCCTTGAAAAGAAACCAAGAAATAGGGAACCTGGATAGAGAGTTCAATTTATTTGAAAAAGAAGTTGAATTTTCTAGAGAGTATCATATTGGCAAACATTCTGTTGCTACCTACTTTTTGAAATTCATCACTAACTTGTTATTCATGTGTTCCACCATGGTGTTCTTTAAGATAGGATTTATCATAGATCACAAATTGAATAAATTGAGGGGATTTTTTTTTTTAATGCTATAACTTCTTCCTGTATGTCTGGAACCTCTTAATGGAAAGACATTACTACTTGGCCTGGGCAGTAATGTCACTTTCAGATTGTTTTTAAAGCCAACCTTTTTCTTTTCTATGAGTCATCTCTGAGTGGACTAACTGAAATTTGAGAGCCCTTTTGATGCCACTTTCTCTGGAGTTCCTTGTCTCATTCAAAGCTTGACTTTGTTTTATGCAGAATGATGTTGGCAGGCCTGGGAAGAAGACTTCATTAAAAGACAAAAATTCTAAGGAAAACTAATTCCAGAGTTTTACTCATTCATAGCAGAACTCAAATGCACGTAGTTTTCCAGGCACTGAAGATCTAAGGTTATTTTCCAGACCTTTACTCATATCTATATCTAGATATCTATATCTAGATATCTAGATATAGATATAGGTATTTTTTAGGAAGTTCTTGATGACTCTCCTCCTACCCCTCAAATCCTCTTAGTGTTCTTTTAGTGAAGCAGGTGACTTCATCACTGTCCAGCTGATCTCTGTGGTACTATTTCTTTAACGAAAGGACCCGCCTTGGGCCCTGAATACTGATTTAGCAAAATGAGTAGTTAAATGAGAAATTGGAAGCTAGAGCTAGTTCTCTCACTTTGAACGAACACCTTCTTGCACCCCCTGCACAATGAAAGAGGAGGTTGTTTATGTTCTCACACCCTGGTCCAGTATGAAAATAACTGCTGTAGCACAAAGTGCCCTTCCTCTGTCCCAGCTGACATTGGGGGAGGGACAAAGCCCAATTGTTACTTTACCCCATCCCATCTGCCTGCTAGAAGGCCTGTTTCCTACCCTAATTGGTTTCTGCCTAACAAATGGTGTTTCTTTTTTACAGCATTATGATCCTGGACTTGTTGTGGTGATGGTAAACTTAGCAGTGGTAATTTTTTATTTTCAGACTGAATACTCCTTTTGTCATCAGTGCACCAATATGTTAGGCTTACTTTCTCTGTTGTAGCCTTCATCCTTCTGCTTGGTCTTTTTCATTTTCCTTTCCTTTCCTTATGCAACTTGTCTGATCCTCGTTCATTAAAGGGTAATGTTACGAAGGGATGTATCTGTTTGTGTTAGAAGTGAAAAAAGAATCAGTTAAAACATTAAATTTTAATACTGTCAAAAACTTGATTTCCCCACAATGTAATGGGCACTAGCACTTGCTACTGCAATTTATAAATAAATTAAAACAAACTTTGACTGCCTTAGAAGGCAAAAGTACTAATGCAGAGTTTATAAACAGGGGTTTACAGAGGTAATGAATTTATACCAAAACTTTCTTGATTCTTGCATAACAAATTCTGACAGACCAAAAAAGATAACCAAAACAACAAAAAAAGTAAATTCCTTTGTTGTTGTTTTCCAATTCTTTCATTGGACCATTTGTTTTTACCAGTAAATCCCTGATTGAGACGTTATGAAAGTGATATTGCACCTAGGAAGTCATTTTTATAACCTGTCTTAATTTGGTCCTTTTGCTAAAGATTGCAGTCACTGCTTATTTATTATACCATTGGGCATAAGGTAGTAACGCATTTTCATTTTGTTTAACTGGCAGTCTTTGAAAGTATCTAAAAGAAGGCTGTATTTTAGAACTTTTTTTCTGGCTTTAGAGGCTCTTTATTTACTTAAAACTTTTTTTCACTATAATAATTATTCCTAATTATTTCCTTATTGTTTAAAACCTAATGGGATATTGATGATAAGTAAACATCTGAATTTGTTTTTTTTTTAAATAAAAACTAATTACACAGTTATAGAGCAACTAGGTGGAAGCGGTTGCTGGTCCCTTTGAAAACAGTTTCTTCTTTTTTGTCCAGGACCAAACCTAGTCATGATCATGGCATCTGTTATTATTTTTTAATTTGATTTTGGTAATAGCTCAAATTTAGCCTGACAAAACTTAACTTTTAGCCCAAAGGTATAATATACATGTGTGTATAACAAAAACAAAAAATTAAAAAAAAAAAGACAATTGTTTACACCAGGCTGAGTGAAATGATGAGGGAAGTAAACATTGTGTTTTTTCACTAAAGGTGTACAACGGATAAGGTAAGTCCTCCTATCAGTGGGCTTACATCACAATAAACAGCGCAAGTTGTGATGTAAAACAGCTGTGGTAGTAAAGTGCTTGTCTGCCCCATTTTGCTTTGTTTGGCTGGTTATGAGTGGATTAAATATACATTTTTAAAAATCTTCAGCATAGATCGACTAGATTAAAGTCAATTTTCTTCGCAACTAGTCCTTTTCACAGCTTACCGATTACCGCAGGCAGTGTTCAGTCCACTTTGGAAAATGGGACCTCAGCGCACCAGTTCAAAAGAAACACTGTGCTTGTTTCCAAGGGCAACTAACTGTTGCTGCTTATTTAAATTTTTCATCGCCCCACTGAACTGGAAAGCATCTTTTGAAAACAAAACAAAAAATATTAAACATACTGAGTTGTAATTACAGAGTTTTCCTGTATCATGTTTGAAACTGTGCTTTTTTGACTTAAACATGTCGGTTGAAATATTTATTCCAGTTTTAAAAGTGTGTATGGGAGGATGTCAGTGAACAGTAAGAGTGAAGTGATTCTTGATGAAAACTTACTTTAAACCTCCTGGGGCCATTGCTTAGAAGTGCTTTGCATTACTTAATTTTGTCATAGTAATCTGGAATTATTCTCACTGGAAGGACAATCAAGGTGGTTAATTGGGCTTGAACTGGGAGAGGTAGGTTTGGTTGTAAGCTGTGAGAATGGCTTGTGTTTGGTTCACTGTAGCTTTCTGGTCTCTGCACTCCAAGGCAAGATCTCTAACCACCCAAACCCAATGTGTAAAGTGAGCTTTTGGCTTGGCTTAGCTTTGCATCTTACCTTGATTATGTGTTCCTGTTACAGGGAGAACAGATCCCATTCCGATTGTTTTCAAGTATGATGTCATGGGCATGGGTCGCATGGAAATGGAGG
Organism: Corynorhinus townsendii; assembly: GCA_026230045.1. Classification (NCBI taxonomy): domain Eukaryota; kingdom Metazoa; phylum Chordata; class Mammalia; order Chiroptera; family Vespertilionidae; genus Corynorhinus; species Corynorhinus townsendii. Next base: position 14,618,518 of record JAPDVU010000009.1, read on the forward strand.
TAAACTGATCTCATTAGCTCACTTGTTTTATGGAATATTTAAAATTGATATTAATTCCAAATTCAGATGCCAGTGCAAGAATACATTTATTAGATAGAATGTGATTTTAATATTTTTCTTCGGAAATTTAAATTACTTAGTGCTGCCATTGAGGTAGGTAGGTGGCAAATAATAACTCTGTTTTAATTGAGGCATAAAGAAATTCAGTGGTTTGCCCAGGATTAGGCCACAGACCTTGGTACTCATTTCAATAGGCAGTGTTGCTTAACTCTTAAAATATTTGCTATGGTGGAAGATTTGTCCCTTAGAGATGTGTACAGCTGTCATCTATGGTATCTTCATTGGCTAAAATATTTCCTCCTAATTTTTTGACATAGACCACTGAATTAAAGTCTGTTATTGTTAAAAAATGTGCCTGTTGGGAACCAACAGCATGAAAGGATTAATGAAATTTTCTGCAAGCTATTTTCTCTGTGGGTGACAATAAAGCAAGAGGTCACTGAGCAAAATACAGAGTTTTTTATTTTCATCCAGTACTATAGTTTGTGCAGATGACTTTTTAAATTGCTAATTGGGGATACTTTAGGAATTAAGACTAATTATATCTTATTTTGTTAAGCTTGATTATGCCGAAGATGCTACCGAACGGCGCCGTGTCCTAGAAGTGGAAAAAGAAGACACGGAAGAATTAAGACAGAAGTACAAGGTACTTAAATGAAGCTTTTATTGCATGTGGGGTATTTCCACTGATATTTTCAGTGGAAAGAATCTCTTTTGACAGCATTTGTTTGACATTTGGTGGTGATCAGTAGTAGATCTCAAGTTTCTAAACTTCCCTATTTTATTGCCTTTGTAAAAACTACAGAGTTAAAAATACCTACTTCATATGTTTGTTGGGAAGATTGATTTCATTTGTGTTTGAAAACACAGTGCTCAATAATAGCAGTAAAAATTATTAAGAGTCTTTGGAGAGGGGCAGTCCTTTGAGAGCTTGATATCTGTTTTTCTTTTTTTTGAGCCTTTTCTTTTTTAATGGATGAGGTGTTTCAAGAGTAACAAACAGTTTGAGAACTTTATTCAGTATTTTTCTTTTTAAGGGACTAAATTATAAGAAAGCTGCATCTTAGAACATGTTATAATTTAGCTTTCAAAAGACTGACCTGGAAACATGTTTTTCAAGATGTTCTAGTATGCCCAGTCTCTACCACAAAGCAGGTAAATTTGTAAATAAGCAGGTTTAGCTACGGTTATCATATAAAAACTGCTTTGGTGCCCGGCTAGGTTGAGGATTGACCTATGAACCAGGAGACCATGGTTTGATTCCCAGTCAGGGCACTTGCCAGGGTTGTAGGCTAGGTCCCCAGTAGGGGGCATGCAGAAGGCAGCCAATCAGTGATTGTCTCTCATCAATGTTTGTCTCTCTCTCTCCCAGTCCCTTCCCCTCTTTCTTTAAAACACACACACATACACACACACACACAAAATGGAGCCATAGCTGGTTTGGTGCAGTGGTTAGAACGTCGGCCTGCAGACTGAAGGGTCCCAGATTCAATTAAGGTCAGGGGCACATGCCTGGGTTGCAGGCTGCATCCCCAGTAGGGGGCATGTAGAAGGCAGACAATCAGTGGTGTTCTCATCACTGATGTTTCTGTCTCTCTCTTCCTCTCTGAAATCAATAAAGGTATATTTTTTTTTAAAAAAAGGAAAAATACCCTCATGTGAGAATTATACAGATATACTAGTGGTCTGGTGCACGAAGTTCATGCACATTAAAAGGGAATTAATTAGAGGAAATATTTTAATATTGCTGTTTGCCCTTTTTCTATAATACAAGCATCAGAGATGAAAGAAAATTAGTAAAATGTATATGAAAATCTCATTCCTGTCAGAGTTTGGGGCCGCAGGACCCAGAGTCAAGTATCTGCCTACCCACATGCACCTTAAAATCACACAAGACCCAGACCCTACCTGCCCCACCTCCATCAAGCCCCGCAGGGCAAGGGGCACGGCCTCAGGTCCCCTGGTGAGGGTGTGACACCATTTGCATATTAGCTCTTTATTATATAGGAGGATACATATATTTTATTTTTATACACACACACACACACACACACACACACATATATACATACACACATATATATATATAAAATAAATCCTCACCCAAGGATATGTTTTTATTGATTTTAGGGAGAGAGGGAGGGAGAAAGAGACAGTTTCCTCCCATACACACCCCAACCTGGGATCGAACCCAAAACCTGGGTATGTGCCCCAACCAAGAATTGAACCCATGACCTTTTGGTGTACAAACTGACACAGCAACCAACTGATCTACACTGGCCAGGGTTCTGAGAGTATTTTTGATTCTCTCTGCCAAGACTCAGATCCTGGGACCTCTCCAGTCCTCGTGTAGGTTCTTTTGCTTATTACGGAGGCTTCTCAGGGTTAGCTCCCCCACGTTACTCAGACCCCAAGCACCATATGTCCTATGGAGAACCCTTGGCTATCACAGCTCTGCTTTCAGCTTTAGGTCATAGTTGATTTTTTGGTTCTGTTTTGTTGTTTTTCTTCTTCCATTGCCCTTCTCAGGGATTTACTTTTCTATGTTCTCTTCAGTGCAATAAAAATTGTTTGTTATATCTGATTGGTTATTTTTTTAGTTTTTGTTTTTTAAATATATTTTTATTTCAGAGAGGAAGGGAAAGGCGGGGGGTGGGGGGCGAGAGAGAGAGAGAAAGAGAAACATCAATGATGCAAGGGAGTTGTTATTGGCTGCCTTCTACTGGGGATCGAGCCCACAATCTGGGCATGTGCCCTTGACTGGAATCAAACCTGGGACCCTTCTGTCCTCAGGCCGACGCTCTATCCACTGAGCCAAACTGGCTAGAGCGATTGGTTGGTTTTTTTAAGCCAGGGGTAAGAATAGGGGATGCCACAGTAAACTCATTTGAACATTTGTTTATTTGAAGACAACTGTTAGTACAACCACTCTTATGTTTCATTCAGCTTTTACTTGTACCACTAAATTTATGAAAAGCCCTTTTTTTCTCTTCAAGTAAGACTACTTCTTTACAACATTCACTTTAAAATTCTACCAAGTTCATTTTTTGTTTGTATTTTGTGGTTCTTACAGGATTATGTTGACAAAGAGAAGGCAATTGCTAAAGCGTTGGAAGACCTCAGAGCCAACTTTTACTGTGAACTCTGTGATAAGCAATATCAGAAACATCAGGAGTTTGACAACCATATCAATTCCTATGATCATGCACACAAACAGGTGAGGAATCGTTATTTGCTAACAAATAAAAATATACTTTATTTTTTGTTATAACTATTGAATTTTGAGTGGACCCAAAAAACTTGGAGAATATGGTTTCTTGTATCTGCCAGTCTTAATATGAAGTCATTTGACTTTTTTTTTCATGACAGAAGTCCTAACATAGACCTCCTCCTTCCAACTTATGTAGAGTGAAGAATTGTGAACTTCATAAATCTTGCATAAAACATTTTGTTTGAGTGGTTCCTAAATTTGTATTTGATTTGGTAATTCAAATAAGGATCGCTGAGAGCTTTTTCTTTCTCCCTCTTTATGAACTTGTGAAACTTTGAACAGATATCCCAGGCTGGTTGTTTCATCTTCTGTATAGAAGAGTTCTTGCTTTATTAGCTACTCTTTCCTATCAGTAAGTCATTGTGTTTCACTCTTGGAAGATAGGTAAATCTTGAGAAGGAAAATAAAATTAGATGCTATCTTAACTTCAACAAAAAACTGATGCTGCTCCTAGGCGGTTTGGCTCAGTGGATAGAGCGTCGGCCCTCGGACTGAAAGATCATGGGTTTGATTCCGGTCAAGGGCCACATGTACCTCGGTTGTGGGCTCAGTCCCCAGCCCCGGTCCGGGCCTCTGCAGGAGGCAACCAATCGATGTGTCTCTCTCAGTTGATGTTTCTCTCTCTCTCTCTGTCTTTCACGCTTCTTTCCAAACTCTCTAAAAATCAATGGGAAAATATCCTCGGGTGAGGATTAACCAAAAAACAAAACAAAAAAAACTGATACTACATGTTGAAAAGCTTGCTGAAAAATAAATTACACTTACTTTGCATTCTTTTTCTAAAAATTTATTTAGGGGGAAAAAACAAACAAACCAGTACCTAATGAATTACGGGTATAAAGAAGGCAGCAGTACTCCCGAGGGATTTTAGAAGGAGGAAATGAATCTTTATATCTACAGCACAGTTATGGCTTATTAAAGAATTTTGAGCCAGAACCGGATTGGCTCAGTGGATAGAGCGTCGGCCTGTGGACTGAGGGGTCCCGGGTTCGATTCCAGTCAAGGGCATGTACCTTGGTTGTGGGTGCATCCCCAGTGGGGGGTGTGCAGGAGGCAGCTGATAGATGTTTCTCTCTCATCGATGTTTCTAGCTCTCTATCTCTCTTCCTTCCTCTCTGTAAAAAAGTCAATAAAATATATATTTTTTTAAAAGAATTTTGAGCTATTTGGTCTTGGGTGACTTTAGCATAACTTGTTCAGTTTTGGGGGGGTACATAGTTGTATTTGTTAAGTTTGTAAGATTTATGGGCTTTGCTGGAATGCTCTCTTAAGCTGAACCTATTAAACCAACATTATTTTAAACCTTTGCTTTATTTTTCAACCAACCAAAGATTTCAGAGCACAGATAAAAGGCAGGCTTTGACTAAGCTTTACTTCTACTACCACAGGGGTACTTTTCAAGCTGGTTGAAGTATTATTCTTTATGCAACAATCTCTTCCACATTTAACTACACCTAACCAATTTAAGATTATTTTACTGATAGAGTTTTATTTAAAACAGATTTTCAACATTTTATACATGTTTAGACATTTTAATATATTGTTAGCTCTGCCTGATTTGAAGAAGAGAAATTGAGAGAGCTTAGACAGGATGTGGCAAAAGTGGGTTTATAGTTTTGTGTGTACGAAACACAGAATTTATTCTTTTTTTTTTAATATATTTTATGATTTCAGAGAGGAAGGGGGAGAGAGAGAGAGAGAAACATCAGTGATGAGAATCATTGGTTGGCTGCCTCCTGCAGGCCCCCCACTGGGGAATTGAGCCCACAACACAGGCATGTGCCCTTGGCCGGAATCGAACCTGGGACCCTTCAGTCTGCAGGCTGATGCTCCATCCATTGAACCAAACCAGCTAGGGCCAGAATTTATTCTTGTGTTACTTATTATTATTTCCCATATGAGCAACTGTAAACCTACTTTTACCCCAACCTGTATATGGACAAGATATATTGGCAGTTACCTTACTCCTTTAAAGAATGATCTGCCGAGAAAGAAGAATGCAACAGTGAATAATACTTATTCAGTGATTTTTGCAGCTTTTCAGTATATATATAATTCAAATTTTGGGGTTATTTTTTATGGATTTTAAGAAAGACATTTTATACCTAAGTACATATTTACCTTTTTGGGCTCTTGAGAATTTCTTCAATTAAGTAGTCTGTGATTAGTTAGAAACATTCCAGAAGAAACTTTAGGGACCAAGTGGACATTTAGAAAAGTTACATTTTAATTGATGAGAAGTCTCGTGAGTAAAGTTTTAATTATAAGAGAATAAACCAGGAAAAATGTAATTCAAATTTGAGTAATGTGTACAAGGGGAAAATCCATCAAAGCAAAAGCAAAACAAACAGATTTACAGTTAAATGTAGAACTAATAAAATTCACATTGACAACATTAATATGATGGATGATAATGTTTTAGTGATATTCTTTCAACTTGAGAGAAGTAGGGATTGGTACAGCTCTGGTTCATTTGAATTTGACCTGTTTATTCTGTGCACTTTGGTTTGACTCAATTCTCTCACTACTTATCCTGTTGCAGTAGTTCTCCACAGGGGGAGATTTTGTCCCCCAGGGTATACTTGGCAATGTCTGGAGACATTCTTTATTATCACAACTAGGGGTACGGGGTTACTGGCATCTGGTGGTAGAGGCCAAGGGTGCTGTTAAACATCCTACAATGCACAAAAAAGTTCCTTGCGACCAAGAATTACCTGGCCCAAAATGGTTGAGAAACCCGTTCTATTAGGACAACTGAAAACTTTCAAATATATATGGTTTTGTGATATCATTTGACCTTTGCTTGGTACAAACAAGTCACTATCATTTTAACTTCCCAGTTGTCAACATTTATAAAGTGCTCATTTAGATTATCTCAAATATTCATTTATTACTCTTTTTTTTTTTTTCCATCAAAATGAAAATACAAAATTAAGGATTTCTTATAGAGAATTTATGGACTACCTTATCCATTAATATAGAGTACTAGAGGCCCAGTACATGAAATTTGTGCACGGGTAGGGTACCTAGAGCCCTGGCTGGTTTGGCTCGGTGGGTAGAGTGTCAGCCTGCGGATTGAGGGGGTCCCGGGTTCGATTCCGGTCAGGAACACATGCCTGGGTCACAGGTTTGACCCCCACTCAGGACGTGCAGAAGGCAGCCGATCCATGATTCTCTCTCATCAATGATGTTTCTCTTTCTCTCTTTCTCCCTTCCTCTCTGAAATCAATAAAAATATATTTTAAAAAAAGAAAAGTTTAAAAAAAAAAAAGATGTATGATTTTTTAAATTTTGTTTATTTTTGATGGCATATTCTTAATTTGGTTGAAATATAGGCTTTTTCATCTTTCTTTATACTGCTGTCTTATTGGAAGTGGTAGAATCTTGAAACAGAATACTATCTATAATAACAAAAGGCCAGGCGTCATGACCAGAACGACCAATCGACCAGTTGCTATGAGGTGCATTGACCACCTCTCAGTCCCTCCTCCCAGCCCACAGGCTCCCATTGCTGGATGGCCAACGGGGGACCACAGGAACCAGGCTGGGTGGCAGTGGAGTGGGACTAGGGACTGGACTCACGGGGCAGCAGCAGCGTAGTGGAGGGTCATGGGGTGGCGGCAAGCAGTGTTGCAGGGCGGCAGTGAGCAGCTTCGCGGAACATGGCGGCAAGCAGCGTCGCGGGGCGGTGGCGAGTAGTGTCATGGAGGGTTGTGGGGCGGCGGCGAGCAGTGTCACAGAGCAGCAGACATGGCTCTGATTGCAGGCTAGGCCTGGGGACCCTACATGTGCACGATTTCATGCGCTGGGCCTCTAGTAAATATGTAAACAGAAAAATACATGGCACTAAATTTTTATATAGTAGTTACACTCTTCCCTGCACTTAAAATTTCAAAGGAGCCCTAGCTGGTTTGGCTCTGTGCATAGAGTGTCGGCCTGTGGACTGAAGGGTCCTGGATTCAATTCAGTTCAAGGATACTGAACTGGGTTGTGGGCTCGATCCCCAGTAGGGGGTGTGCAAGAGGCAGCCAATCAATGATATTCTCTCTTTAAACATTGATGTTTCTCTATTTCTCCCTCTCTCTTCCTCTCTGAAATCAATAAAATCCTATCTAATAAAAAAGCAATATGCAAATTGACTGTGTCTCCGCTACACCCACAAGCCACACCCACCAGCCAGTCAGGAGCGAGTATGCAAATTAACCCAACCAAGATGGCTGCAGCCACAGAGCAAACAGGTGGCTTGGGTTTCCCTGGCAATGGAGGAAGCCAAGCTTCCTGCATACCCTGGTGGGCCCAGGCCTCTGCTCAAGGCTACAAAGTTTCAATTATAGAAGATAAATAAATCCCAGATACCAGGGCACCCCACGCCCCAAGGGAACCCCCACCCTGATCCAGGACACCCTTCAGGGCAAACCAGCTGGCCCCCACCAGTGCAGCAGGCCTCTATCCTAGCTAATAAAAGAGTAATATGCAAATTGACCATCACTCCAACACAGAAAATGGCTGCACCCATGTGGTCAAAGATGGATGCCCCCATGTGGACACAGGATGGCTGCGACAAGATGGCCAGCAGGGGAGGGTAGTTGGGAGGGACCAGGCCTGCAAGGGAGGGCAGTTGGGGGCGATCAAGTCTGCAGGGGAGGGCAGTTAGGGCTGACCAGGCCGGCAGAGGAGGGAAGTTGGGGGGACCGGGCCTGCAGGGAAGGGCAGTTGGGCCAATCAGGCTGGCAGGGGAGCAGTTAGGGGGTGATCAGGCTGGCAGGCAGAAACGGTAGAGGCAGGCAGGCGAGCAGTTGGGAGCCAGCAGTCCTGGATTGTGAGAGGGATGGACATCCCTCAAGGGGTCCCAGATTGGAGAGGGTGCAGGCTGGGCTGAGGGACAACCCTCCCTCTCCCCGCCCCCCATGCATGAATTTCGTGCACCAGGCCTCTAGTATATAATATAAAATTTCTGAGGAACCTTTAATTGACTGTGATACAACACAGTTAAATAACCCCTATGGGACGTAGGTCCTATTTATTATTCCTCTTTGATGGACATGACCCTACCATACAAATGGACCTACCGTTTTCCAAATTTATGCTTTAAAATCATAAAGACACCCTGTCTTGTCTTCCAGGAAGGCACACAGGATTATTATGAATCTGAGATAACAGGTAAGTGCATTCAACCCTATGCTAGTAATCCCTAGTTTGCATCTTCCATCAAATTTTCGCCATTAAATATTTTTAGGTTGGGCAGGATTTGGAACGTGCCCATATCTTCATTAAGCACAAATAATCTCTCAAAAGGGGGCTACGGAGTCACCCTCGTTTGTGGAGTTTTTGTTTTGTTTTGCCTCTCACTATTCACTAGTTTTTCATCAAATTTTCTAAGGCATTTTGTGAAGGAAGTCATTAATACACAAATGTCAAGAACCAGCTTGATCTTCAAAGATGAAAAAGCTAATTGGATATTTTGGCTCTTTTTCAGCAGTTTAACCCTTATTTTAAAGTAATCATTTCAATACATATTGAGGTCTTAAAGGATATGCCTTTCCATTCTTAGGAGATAACCCAGTGATTTCTTTTTATATTGTAAGTTCATTCTGATACGCCTGAGTGCTCAGTAAGCATTAGAAGATATCTTCTACCTTTGTTGACTGAGTTATGTTAAAGTTGACTTTGAAACTAAACATTTTTCCATCTCTGCCTCCCTGCCTCTTTAATTATTTTGCATATCTTTTTTTAAAATCACGTCTGGCCCTAGCCCATTTGGCTCAGTGGATAGAGCATCCACCTGCGGACCGGAATTGAACCTGGGAGGGTCCCAGGTTCAATTCCGGTCAAGGGCACATGCCTGGGTTGTGGGCTTGATCCCCAGTAGGAAGCATGCAGGAGGCAGCCAATGAATGATTCTCTCATCATTGACGTTTCTATCTCTCCCTCTACCTTCCTCTCTGAAATCAATAAAAATATTTTTTTTAAAAAAGACTTAAATAAATTAATAACACATATGCTAATTGATATGACAATGGAAACCATTTTCTTTAGTTTTCAAAGGGCTTAAATTTCAAACTCCAAAGACCATTTTTTCCCCCAGAGGTAAATTTACAGCAGCACAACAATAGTCAGTGCCTTATTTTTGTTGTTTTGCTTTTCTTCCTTGGTGCCTTGTTACCTACTCGGAATTTTTCCAATCTTACTCTCTATTTGTGCCACTAAGGATCTCCTCACTAGCCTCTAGTAGATAAACCAGAGACCATAAATTATCCCACAGATGTATTTGTGTGGCCTTTGTAGTGGTAGTTTTTCCCCCCTTTAATTTCAGTTGGTTCCCACTTTTTAAAAGTGAGACTTTATCACCCAGCCAGTGTGGCTCAATGGTTGAGCGTCGACCCATGTTCCAGGAGGTCACAGATCGATTCCTGGTCAGGGGCCATGCCCGGGTTGGGGGCTTAGTTCCTTGAGGGGTTCGTGCAGGAGGCGGCCAATCAATGATTCTCTCTCATCATTGATATTTCTAACTCTCTCTCCCTCTCCCTTCCTCTGAAACCAATAAAAAATATATTTTAAAAGTAAAAGTAAATAAATAACAAATGAGACTTTATATAATTCAGGCTTTGGCTTATTTTGAAAATTTAAGATAGCTGAGAACATTCGTTATACATTTCAATATAACAGTTGGCTAAAACTAGTAGCTGCTATCCTCAAAAAGGCATGCATGTGCACCAGCTCTCCAATTAACTCTGGTTTCCACTTCATCTTTCTTCTTATGTCATCCTGTGTGACTCGTCATATTACTTGCCAAACTACTCTAAACATTTGAGTTTGTGACCCAACCTTACATCTTTCCTTCCTGTCAACACACAGGCTCCCACAGTTTCTAATTGACACTGGGAAAGTAGCACACTGAAAAAGCTGCCTTAGTGTTGGGTCTAACTTTCTTGCATTTTCATAACCATCTACGGTAGTTTCATCCAGTTATCAAAATCTGGTATTATAAAGCAGCTTTGAGGAGATTCCTTTAACTTGTAGAATCAATATCTCGGTCAGAGGAAAAAGTGCTTTCAGCTAAATAACTTCATTGTGAAAACCCTGATAATTTTTTACATTTTTTGAAAAGTCTGCAATTTTATTTAATGCCAAGGTCTGTTTTGGCTATAAAAGCAGTGGTTTTCTCTGAGCTTTAAATAGCTGAACTAAAACAAATTAAGCCTATAGCAATCATCAGTAACTTCCTGATTCTAAATTGTATAGGATACAGTGGTCGGCAAACTCATTAGTCCACAGAGCCAAATATCAACAGTACAACAATTGAAATTTCTTTTGAGAGCCAAATTTTTTAAACTTAAACTTCTTCCAACGCCACTTCTTCAAAATAGACTCGCCCAGGCCGTGGTATTTTGAGTAAGAGCCACACTCAAGGGGCCAAAGAGCCGCATGTGGCTCTTGAGCCGCAGTTTGCCGACCACTGGGATAGAACATACTACTATATGATTTAGTTAACTTTGTCTAAACTGTTACAATAACAGTTTTAAAGCATTGCATACTTTTAGTTGACTACTTCATTACCCAGTAATGTGTATTATCAAGGAATAGAAATTTTAGAGTTTTTCTCATTACTCAAAAATGAAGTAAGTTCTAACTTTAAATATTTTCTGAGAAATTTCATGGTGATCAAGAAAGGAATGATCACATGGATTTCATTCAACTTTGGAGGGGTCACTTTCCACTTGAAGTCTCATTGTTTACTAGTTGGATTTTTGCCTTTCAAGTTATTTTACTGCATTCAGTCCTCTGTGTGCTTGGCACATATGGCATCAGGAACAAAAGCACATCAAAACCAGTTGTACCTCTGGCAAGCCACTGCAGCTGTAAATAAATACGGACTGGGTTCCTCTTTCAGTGGTACTTTGATATTCAATTGGGGGTGGAGGGGAACAACACAAAACACCAAGGCAAGAGAAAATTTTAAAGCTAAAATAGAAAGTAGCAAAACCACTAAGATCATATACCAATGAAGATATTCCGTAGATACTCTATTTTGGGTCTCTATAGAAAGTTTATCTTTAGAAAACCATAAATTACTATAAAGATGTGAAATAGGTTAAGAAAATTGTATAGTATTTATGAATCTCAAAGCTTCATAAATGTTGACTTAAACAGCACAATTTATCTCTCGAGATTATACTTTGAAAAGCAAAGCAATTGTGAAGAGAAGTATACATTTTAAAACTTCGGCATCTTGTAAGTTGTGTTGTTTCTAATATATTTTTATTTCAGAGGGAGAGGGGGAGGGAGAGAAACATCAATGATGAGAGAGAATCATTGATCGGCTGCCTCCTGCACACCCCACACTGGGGATCGAGCCTGCAACCCAGGCCTGTGCCCTGACTGAGAATCAAACCGTTACCTCCTGGTTAATAGGTTGGTGCTCAACTGCTGAGCCACACTGGGTGGATAAGCATGTTGTAGTTTCAATAACTTATAGCGGAGAGATTAAAGTTTTATGTTCGGTGATACTTTGTACCACTCTGGATGCCATTTCTTTGGGAATGTTTTGCTTAATAAAAGAATTTACGTCCTTTGGCCTGTCTTCTAAAAATGGAGCATATTTAGGCTTTTCATCTGTTCAATCTTACCACCTCTGCTTTTGTTGGGAATACACGTCTTATACCCAGCTATCATAGCCTTGGAAAACTCTGCATCTGTTTAGGGACGCTCTCCGCTTTGGTGAGCAGAAATAACCCTGAAACAGACCTTCTTAAGAGCTAAGGTTGCTGGTAAAATCCTGTATTCTCACACTATGTATGTCTCACTCTGTTCTTCATCTTGGCACACAATCCAGATTTGAGTAAAAATTATTTTACCTTATTTAGCTTCTTGGAAATCGAGACCTTAAGCAAAACAACATAAAACCAATTTTACCAGAGGCTATAATATAAACAAGCTAAGTTTCTATAGCATATTTCTTGTCACAAAAATATCACCAAACTTAAACATGGAAATACATGTAAGAACTATACATACATTTAAGAAAGATTTATAAAAACAAGTGAGATCCTTGTTTTTTACCCTGGTTTGAAGGTAATAAGAGTCTCTCCCAACAGCTCAGGGAGCAAGGCCAGGATATTCTTCCATTGTAGCGTGCACCCATACACACCCTCACACTCACTCAGATAGGGACTGTATAGACACACCAATTCATCTTCTAATGTGGGAGGAAACGGGTATCCAGAAAGAAAAACAAAACATCTAGACATGGGGAGAATGTGCAAACTACAGACAGCAGCCCATGCTGGGAATTAATTTTTCTTTTCTTTTTTTCCTCCTCTCATTAACTTTATAATGAAACTACATTATTCAAGGACCTGCTTATATTTATCAGTGTTGCACAGTGGTGGAAATTCTAGGCTAAGGCTATATGTTGTATTATAGTGAGAAAAGTTAAATTAACTTAAGGAATAATGAGAAGTTTATGAATGACAATGCTGAAAAGAGCTTTGAACTGGCATGCTGCTGCTCCATTTGCTTTGAGCTCAAGCAGCTCTTATGAATTATAATCCTTCAAATTTTACATAGAGGGCAAATATTTGCCTCCAGATAGTACCTAGAGGGCTATGTAGATATACTTAAAACTCGTTATCCACAGCCCTGGCTTGTTTGGCTTAGTGGCCAGGGAGAGTCAGCCTGTGAAGTGAAGGGTCCCAGGTTTGATTCCTGCAAGGGCACATGCCCAGGTTGTGGCTTGATGCCCAGGAGGGGGCATGCAGGAGGTGGCTGATCAATGATTCTCATCATTGATATTTCTCTCTCTCCCTCTCCCTTCCTCTCTGAAATCAATAAAAATATATTTTAAATAAAAGCCCTGTTATCCACAAAAACACAATGGCATACCATTTCACACGTACTAGGATGTCTAAGTGTTGGAGAGGATATGGGAAAATTGGAACTCTCCTACATTGTTAATGGGGTTGGAAAATAGTTTGGCAGTTTCTCAAAATGTTAAAGTTACCATATGGCCAGTATGTACCCAATAGAAATGAAAATATATGTCCACACAAAAACTTGTAACAAGATTGTCCATAGCTGCTTTATTCATAATAGCCAAAAAGTGGAAACAATCTATCCATCAACTGATGAATGGATAAACAAAGTGATATTCCCCTGCAATGGAATATTATTCAGCATTTAAAAGGAATGACTTACTGAAAAATCCATGATGCACAAACCTTGAAAATATTATGCTAAGTAAAAGAAGCCAGTCATAAAGATGCTCATATTGTGTGATTTAATCTGTATGAAATGTCTAGAATAAACCAATCTATATAGAATGTAGGTTAGGTTTCCAGGGCCTGGGTGGAAAGAGACAACGGGGAATGACTGCTAATGAGTATGGGGTTGTTTTTTTGAGGTAATGGGAATGTTCTAAAATTAGATGGTGTGATTGCACAACTCTGAATGTACTATTCCCACCAAATTTTATACTTTAAATGGGTGAATTTTATGGTATGTGGATTATATTCCAATAAAATTATCTTCAAAAATCTCACTTTTCCAGCTTAAATGTGTGTGTGTAAAATAAAGCAGGCACACCTGGTATTAAAGAATATGCCATACGTTTAAGGCCTTTTGCTGAATTCCTGAGCATAACAAAGCAAGCATTACACAGTGATTTTTGTGACAATTTGATATTCACCAAATAATATTAAGAGTCATAGTGTTACAAAATAACTGGGCATAAAAGGTTAGTATTGCCCTAAATGACTAATTAGTACTACTCTTAAAAGAATGTATACTTTTCCCCTCTGATTTTTTTCAGTATCTATAATCAACATTAGTGTTTTGTGGGTTTTTTTGTTGTTGTTACTAAACATTACGTTTTTTGTGTTACTGAATAAAATTCATTTTCACCACTTACTAATATGCATGGGCTAAAAGAAAGAATTTACATCTGTCTAGTAATGTGGACTTCCTTAATCATTTAACTGTATTCTTCCTTCTCTGAATACTTGAATGCTGAAGCTTTGTGTTCCTCCTGGTGTTTCCCTCTCTCACCACACAGTGATGTTCTGGATGGTCTCATCCAGAGGCATCAAACACAGACTTGAATCAGAATAACCTGGCCAAGTAACAACTACAGTGTGATTACTCCAGTTTGGGAGAGGAAATCACATTCATATTATGTTATGAGAGTGAAGCAGGAAACAGTGGGGAGATGAGGACATGGACTTGGGGTATGCAGGATTGTTAACGTAGAGGAAAGGAAGTGGTTGAGGTTCAGAAAAGACCAGATTATACTTAGAAAAAGATTGAGATGCTTCATACAACCACCCCTTCTTTACTCACTGTTTCCCATTTCTGTTTATAACCAAAAAATAATACATAAAAGTATATGTATATGTTTCCTCTCCCAACTCATTTTAAAACTGAACATTTGATAAATGTTTATTGTGCATTTCTTGTGCCATAGACAATGGTGTGTGTGTGTTGCAGACTTAGTAAAAAAGGAAGTCCCTATTCTGGGACAGTGGGGTTGCTATCTAGTAAGAGAAAGATAATCCTTTAACCCTAAAGAGACAAAATCAGGTTTTCTCTTTAAAGTTGAGTAAATATAGAACATAGGAATTTAAGTGGCAATAGGAAATACTCTCTGCCTATTTTTTGATGCCTGCAATTTTTTTCAGATGGAAACAATTGTTTTTATTTTTTAAATTGAGATAACAGTTGTAAAACACTTGTGAAAGATTTATTCCTAGTAAAGTATACTCAATAAACTTGTAGCATCAAACTTTGTTTTGATAGAGGAAAGAAGAGTAGCATCAAAAGATAACAAAAAATATTTTATTAGACTCAGACCTTTATATTTTGTTAGGGAAAGCTGTATAGAAGTATCTTTATTTCATTCATTCCCCACTTAAACACAGTGCCATTCCTTGCTATTGACATTCCACATTATTGATGATGTGGGCAAACTTATCACCCACATTAAAAACCTGATACGATTTGCCAGATTCGAATTTCCTGGTTTAATTTGTGTATAGTTGGGTAGTGGAGCAGGAGTTTGTTTCTGAAATAGACATTTTTTTTCTGCCAACACAGTGCTATTTAGCTGTGTTTAAAGAACAGGAATGTTATTTACATTTGAAGTGGTCTTTAGCCCAAATAACCAGAGTTATTATGTAGATGGGTATTCCAAGCACTGGTTGGTTGGTAAGGTCTTCCCTCTGCTGGTCTTTTGAGAAATTTAGTGGAAACCCCTGCTACCATGTGATTCAGAATCCATGAGACATGTTTCTTCCCTTTGTGCTCTGTGCCACAAATGTATACTTAGAAACATGCTATGTTTTTTTTTGTTGTTGTTTCAGAAAAACAGGATCTTCAGAACTTTTCATTTGAATGGGGTCCAGTCTCCTTTTTTTGAATCAAATATTTTCCATCTAAAAATGTGTTATTTGGCTTAACTTTTTATTAATAATCATTAATAGTTCAAGAAATAAGCAAATTTATCAGCAACTCTTCAGAAAGTATACTTTATAATTTTAGAGATAAGGGCATATATTGGCTTTGTAATAAGCTTAAATAATTAATTATACCATTCAGATTAGACTGTATCCCAAAAGGCTAACCAAATTCTATATCTTAATCAAAAGTCTAACTTGAACTTCTGTTTAAGATACAGAATTTGTTCAGCCTTTGAAAAGAGTTTTGGATTGATGATACATCTATAGTTTTGCTCTTTACATGAGCTCTTTCTCTTTAATAGATGAATTGCTTTTCTAAGTCACACCTTGAAGAAGTTATATGAAGTTGTAATTCTCTTTAAAACTTAAGAGGAAAGTAAAAGTACAATCACAGAGAGAATTTCATATGGATATTCAGTGGCAAGTAAGCCAGGCTTGATAACCTTTTGGAATAAAACAGGCATCTTTGAAAAACCTGACTCTAAATTAGGGTCTCTCTCTCTCTCTCTCTCTCTCTCTCTCTCTCTCTCTCTCTCTCTCTCTCCGTCAGTAGTGGAACAATCCACCCTTTTTACTTGCAAAAGGGGAACAGAAAGTGACTATAGTTCTTTAGGGCATTTACAAAGAGTTTTCTTCACCTTAAGAAGAAACGGAATAAAATAGGTTTTGTATCTTTTTATAAAAATGACCTTTTTTTCTGGTTAGGATCTTTTTTGGCATTTGCCTAGTTCTGTCCAGAAGAAAAAGGACTTAAAATTTTAGACTTTTTGATTCTCTAAAGAATGAAACTCCTTATGAGAGTAATAACTAGGAAAACCTTATTATATAACCTGAGTCATGTCCCTACTAGAGATATGAAAACATTTCATAATAAAAATTTCCTACATATGGTAAAAAATTATATGGGGAGAAGACAAGGATCCAATGTTTAAGCCAAATTACCCGCCTACTACTTACACCTTTTGTAGACTTAGTATTGCTCTTTGTACTTCCAGGTTGGTTATAAAGATAAGCCTAGTCCTTGCTTAAATAAAGATGAGGGGGAGAGTCAGTATTGTGCTTTACACTTACTTTGACAATCTCATAAATCTGCTAGATAGCCCTCTTTTTCTAAAGAGGGAACTGAAGTTCAGAAAAGGTGAAACCATTTGGCTAGTAATTAATGGATTTGAACCTAACTTTTCGACTCTGAAACTTTATACATACCACCTTTCTGAAAGGTAGGCATAAGTATAATCAAAGCAAAGTATGTTGGTTGCTAGATGAGTGTTAGCACAAAGTGCTAATAAGACAGTTCAGAAAGAAGAAAAATCCGGTCTTATGAGTGATCAGTAGAGACTTTAGGAGGGATCATTTAGTTTGACCTTGAATAGAAAGGAAAAACTGGGTTAGGAATTCATTTTTATTATCAGAATGCCCTTATCTGAAAGAGACTTCAAATATATTTTGGGTTTGAGGCAGTTGCTAAGCCCTGTCTCTAAGGTTTGGGTTAGAATCCTAGGGTTCCCAATTCTACTTTTGAGACCCCAGACTTGACTATAAAGTTAGTAAAGGTGATAGGAGTATTTGCTGCACTCTGTATAGTACCAGGATAGCTTTGCATAAAAGGTTATGCAATTTGGATTTGTTTTATTGACAGCATCTTATTTTCTTCCCTTCCTACCTCCAATTATGTTGTGGTAGGAATTTGAGATAGAATATCTTCAGGATGATGTGGACATAGTCCTATCTCCATCAACTTCAAAGTCACATGAAGTGGCTTGCTGAATAATTAGCTCTATGTACTATCTGACTTATCCTGGAGACTCCAGACTTTGATAAAAATGCTCATTCTTTTACTTATTTATTTTTACTTTAGAGAGAAACATCGATTTGTTTTTCCACTTATTTATGCATTTATTGGTTGATTCGTGTATGTGCCCTGACCGGGGATCGAACCCGCAATCTTGGCGTATTGGGACAACGCTCTAACCAACTGAGCTACCTGGCCAGGGCAAAATGCTCATTCTTTTAGACGGTGTCCTATAGTTTGAAATAACTCCTAAAAAGTGATTAAGTATTTGTAAAAGAAAAGGAAATGAATAGACACCTGTAGATTTTCCAGGCTTATTGGATAGCTGAGAGAAAATAGCAGATGTGAAAAAAGCATACATTCTATTTAAATCTTAAGAGCCTGTTAAGTGTTTGGGGAGGGGGAAAAAACAACTAGATCTGACAGGCTCTAGTAATCATATAATAGTTCTGACAGGCTCTTCCTGTGTGCTTCATTTTCTTCTGAAAGAGGAAATTGGAATCCATGTTTATTTAAAATAGTTGATCATCCATCTTAAAGTGGTTTTTATAAAAATCATAATTCTGGGCAACTAACCTCAGTAAAACAATTTTGCCAGCTGTTGGTTACTTGAGCGTCCTCAAAATAAAGGTAAATGAAAATAAGACTCACTGCTTTTAGACATCAGTGGTCTTTCCTTGAGTTCTGTAACTATTTTTTTCCTGAAAAAAATACAGTGCTTCCATTTATGTAGGAGGGATTGTTACTATGTCAAGTCTGTGTAAACGCACACATATATGTGTTGTACAGGTGCTTCCTTTCTTCCCACCCCTTTTAGAGTTGATGGCTTTGTCCCTGATTGTTCAGTATAATAGTTTGCAGATTCACTAAGAGAGCTTGTGTAGTAATGCTTGCTTTATTTTTTTTTTCTCTTCCACTCTTGTTTTATTTTACTTTTTTTTCTTTGTGATGTGACATTTTCAGCTGATGTATTGAAAGCAAATCCTTCTAATTTGGGAGCCCAGATCACAAGAGTGAGTTTTTCTACTAGTGTCTTTAGCTGTATATCTTTCTTTGTGTGTGTCTTTCCACCCTTTTCCCTTCCCAATTCAAAAATATTCAAAACACATTTCATAAATACTAGCTAAGAAAATTCCTCTGTTTGTTGAACATCATGACTTTCCACAAAGCAATGTCCACTTTATATTGGGTCAAATTCTTTTTCCCAATGCTGTTGTAAAAACACAGGCTATTGTATGTGTTTTGGTTTCTTTTGGTTTTAATATTATCTAGTGTGTTAAAAATAATTTTAATTCTGTCTTCATTGCAGATAGATATGTCTGGACTCTGTTACCAGTGTGTCATAGCACTGTTCTTTTTTGGTTCTTGTTCATTTGTTTTAAGGAAAAATATATAATAGCTTCTGAGAATAAAAGATCCATTCTTTTTTAGGATTTTAAGTAATAAATTATTTGATTTATCTCTATTCTCCCTTCTCATCCCCTGGATGTTCCTCTCAGGGCCATGAAGCAATGAAAAGCTACACATATTACTGTCTAATTTCACCAGACTGACCGGATGAAACATGGTCGAACTGGTGAGCTCCGAACATGCTGGTAGCATTGGAAAATGGTTTGTTTGAAAGTCACAGGAAAACTGTTCATGCTAAAAGGAAATAATAGCACCTTTTTATGGTGAAATAAACATATGCTTTCCCTTTGTTAGTTCTGATTCAAATAACCTCCCCATGTAAGCTGTACATTGCTTTTTTTAAGATCTTACACCTGGGTAACTTTCTGTACTAGTTTAACCCCTTCCTGTTTTCTTTGGCTTGTGTTATTACAATTTATTTCATGTTCTATTTGTCTGGTTTTGCATCCTGGAAGAGCAGGTGATTAAATAGTCCCTTTTCTTTCTTCCTAGTGTTCTAAAATTTGCTCATTGCTTCTGACATCATTTAAGTTTTCCCAATAAAGCAAATGGTA
The DNA here is from genome assembly GCA_026230045.1 of Corynorhinus townsendii. Taxonomy (NCBI): domain Eukaryota; kingdom Metazoa; phylum Chordata; class Mammalia; order Chiroptera; family Vespertilionidae; genus Corynorhinus; species Corynorhinus townsendii. Next base: position 14,638,054 of record JAPDVU010000009.1, read on the forward strand.
TGCTGTCGTAATTAGAAATGCAGATACTACAAGTGTGTTACCCAAAATAATCAGCCGTTGTGTTTTCTATTACCAGAAGCGAATATAACAGTGTATTCTGCACTAGCACTATAACCGTTGATTGAGGGTAAATTTTAAAGGCCTTGCTTTCAGGATCCCCAAGTTACTCTAAATCACCCTCCCTCTGTTCCCTTCTTTTGTTAACCCAGAGATTGAAAGATCTCAAGCAGAGAGAGTTTGCTCGAAATGTTTCTTCAAGATCCCGCAAGGATGAGAAGAAACAGGAAAAAGCCCTTCGGCGTCTCCATGAGTTGGCAGAGCAAAGAAAACAAGCTGAATGGTGAGGACATCTTCTCTCAGAGGGTCTGTGGGTAATTATAACCCTTAAGAGAAGGTTTTAATAGATTCCTCTTTCCACCTAACAGCGCATATCTATACTTAGAGTATGCTATACTGACTAAGAAGATGCTCATCTGAGGCCATATTCTACAATCTTTGTGACCTTAAATTATCTAACCTCTATGCCTCAGCTTCCTTATCTGTAAGATGGAGATGGTAACAACAGTCTGATCTTTCTAGTTGTGAAGAGTGATTAAGTTACTACATTAAAAGTGCTTATAAGAGTGTTTAGTACATATAAATTATGCTCAGTAAATTATGCAGCTATTATTGTTCCTATCTCCAACATTCGTTCTTATGTAAAAAAGCACATTTGTTGCATTATTATAACTACAAAGTACTGCAGCACAGATTCAAGTGTAGTAACTGCCTTTTTTTTAAGAGAACAAGGAATAACTTTATTTTCTTTTAGTTCATTTTACATAATTTGTATCTGTGAAAGAATTCAAATTTATTGAATAAAAGGCTTTGCTTATGATTTATAAAGCAAACGGAAGAATAAGTTGTTGAATGGGTAACATTTAGTGAATTAAATAATACGGTTCTGGAGATCTATAATTGCTGTACATTTGATTAACAAAACTATTAAGTTACCATGAATACTTATACAACAACAAATGTAGAAAAACACAAAAAAGTTCAGTGTGATCCCAACAAAATACCTTTTTCCTTGATCATGAGAGAACCAAATATTTTTGGAATCTAAAGCTGTTAAGTTTACAGAAGTGCAAAACACCAAACAAAAACTCTTTATTTCTCATTTTCTAGGCATAAATTTTAATTTTTTCCACTAGAACCAAAACCTCCTGAGCCCCTTTCAGTGTCATCCAAAACTTGAACTTCCTCTATTTCTGGATTAAAAATCCATTCACAAATGAGCTGTGTAATTCGGTCACCCTTTTTTACTTCAAATTTTTCTTTGCCAAAATTAAACAGTACAAAACCAAGATCTCCTCTATAATCTTCATCTGTAACACCAGCTCCTACGTCTATAAAGTGTTTTGCAGCCAAGCCAGAACATGGAGCTACACTTCCATAGCACCCAGAAGGAAGAGCTATCTGAATGTCGGCTTTCACAAGGGTTTTCTCCATGGGTGGGATTGTGTAATCATAGGCACTGTACAGGTCCTAGCCCACGGTGCGGGAGCGCGCACGGACCCCTTGGTGGGGGCGGTGGCGTGCTCCCAGAGCCACACGAAGCGGAGCCGCAGGCCGCCCTCCTCCACAGGCCGGGGCTGCTTGCTGGGGGAGACGGCCAGTGTGTGTCTTTGGAGCACGGCATGGCAGGGCAGACCGCATGGCAGGGCAGACCGCGGGCGGAGGCAGCGTAACTGCCTTTTAAGTACTATAAGTCAGTACTAAACACTGAAACCTAGGGATTGCTCTAAGGTTCCTGCTTAACAGTTTGGGGTTGGTATTTTGCATTGGGTGAAATTTTTTTCACTTAAGGCTGAGTTTCTAAGCAATTAGACTTTGGGGACCCAGTCTTTAAGCATCTGAGGATTCATGAGGTATATGCTCAATTAGAAGGTCTAAACCCCCCCCCCCATGTATGTTTGTTTGGTTTGGGTTAAGTTGATGTTTTCTCCCTTTATTTTGCTATTTTTTTTCATCACCATTTGTCCCCCATATAACCTCTTCTACCCTCCTCTCATCCGTGCTTGTTTTGTTTTCATTTATTTATTTTTAATTGATTTCAGAGAGAGGAAGGGAGAGGGAGAGAGAGATAAAAAAATAAAACTGTGTCCTCCTGGTTCATGGATCAACACTCAACCACTGAGCCACACTGGCTGGGCCCCATGTTTGTTTTTAATATATTTTTATTGATTTCAGAGAGGAAGGGAGAGAAAGATAAAAACATCAGTGATGGGAGAGAATCATTGAATCATTGATTGGCTGCCTCCTGCCACTAGGGATTGAGCCCACAACCCTGCATGTGTGCCATCCACCGGAATTGAACCCAGGACCCTTCAGTCTGCAGACCGACACTCTGTCCACTGAGCCAAACCAACTAGGGCCCCATGTTTATTTTTAATGGCTGACCAGGACCAAAGGAAGGAACTGGTTACAGTTAAAAGATAAACTGATTGTTCCTATTAAAAGTTTACAGCCTAGTTCCTTGACTTACTAGGTTTATTTTTGTGTCTGGATCCTTTTTTACTTATTTACTTCTCTTATGTTTTGGAGGCAGAAGCAAGGGAGAAAACGCACATTAGTGTAAGTTTTGAAACAGAATTAACCTGAGCCCTAATGTTGAGTTAAACTGTCTATGGATTGCTTCTTTGGCAGCTCTTTGTGTAGTAAAACACATTCCTCTTGGACGTGTTGCAAGGGTACCTTCTTAAAACGTATGTAACAGACCACTTTCTAGTTCAGGGCATTTTTTAATACATGCTTTCCTCAGAGGTGGCTTTTAGGTCTCAGTTTCACAAACAAACAGCTAAAGGATGACTGAGTAATCTTGGAGAATAAAAGAAAATTTTGAACCCTCATCAGGTATTTAATTATCCTAGGAGTAATGCATGACCCCATAGTAAGTATTACTGAAGTAACGTGGCAAAGACTAAGCAAATAGCAAAATAAGTCCCCTTTTTATTCAGTTTGAGGTTTTCTTTGCCGTGTGGTAGGTTTTGTGACATAGTGTAAGTATCTATTGCTATCCAGATCTGTTGGGTTCCTATCTTCCGATAGCAAGGGATACCACATTATCCAAATATATTTGATTCCTGAGTTTAAGACAGCTAGTAGGTAGAGTTCAGATAACGCGGACTTCAAATAGATACCTAAAGCTCTTCATTCTTCAATTTAGCGTGAAAGATGCCTTTATAGTTCACATACTATAAAAATTTCAAAAACAAGAAAGTCCTTAGTAGTATCGTGATCATTGTATGTAATGCCCAGAAAGAATCAAAACCAAAGCAGCTGGCCGGTGTGGCTCAGTGGTTGAGCATATACCTATTAACCAGGAGGTTATGGTTCAGTTCCCAGTCAAGGCACATGCCCAGATTGTGGGGTCAGTCCCAATGGGGGGCGTGCAGTAGGCAGCTGATCAATGATTCTTATCATTGATGTTTCTAGTTCGCTCTCCCTCTCCCTTCCTCTCTGAAATCAATTTTTTAAAATATATATTTTTTTATAAGTAAATGCTTAGATGTGGGGCCTAGGAAATAGGCACAGACCCTTAGATTCTAAAACAGACATACTAGCCACAGACTGCGATAACGTAGTAGCACTTTGGAGGTTTCTGATTATGTTTAACTCAGAGAACATACACATTTTAAAAAATGAAGTTTGAAAGCAGAGAAAATTAGGGTGTTGTTTTTTTAGCTGAATAGAACCTTATGGATAAATGTTCAGCCATACATTTGGTAACATACTGATGGGTCGGATGATACAATAAGAAATGAGCATGGATACAGGATGGGTAGATTTTATCAGATGGTAATGATAAAATATTTTAATTTTAGATACCAGAGGAAGAAATAGTAGTAACTGTCTACTTTTAGAAATGTAGCTTGATAGATTAACAGTATGAGACTTTGCCCAACCTCACGGAGAGAGTTCTCTTCATTAGCACAAGGCGAGGGAATGACAACCACTCAGTGTCTTTTAGACCCACCTGTGAAGAATGATAGAACATGAGGTAAGTATTTTAGAAGACATATGAAATTTACTCCTCAAACTGTTTTTTTTATTGTTGTTCGTTTGTTTTTTATTTTTTTAAACCAACGTGTAGTGCACCTGGAAGTGGTCCTATGTTCAGACCAACCACAGTGGCTGTAGATGAAGAAGGTGGAGATGATGATAAAGATGAATCAGCTACAAATAGTGGCATAAGTGTCTCTGCCACTTGTGGACTAGGATCTGAATTCTCCACGGATAAAGGAGGCCCTTTCACTGCAGTACAAATCACTAATACCACTGGACTGGCACAGGCTCCTGGGTTAGTCTCCCAAGGTGTCAGCTTTGGCATTAAGAATAATCTGGGTACCCCATTGCAAAAATTAGGAGTGTCATTTTCTTTTGCCAAGAAAGCTCCTGTCAAACTCGAATCAATAGCATCAGTTTTCAAGGACCACGCTGAGGAAGGGACCTCTGAAGATGGAACAAAAGCTGATGAGAAGGGTTCTGACCAAGGACTGCAGAAGGTGGGAGACTCTGATGCTAGTAGTAATCTCGATGGCAAAAAAGAGGACGAAGACCCTCAGGATGGAGGGTCCCTTGCGTCAACATTATCTAAGTTAAAAAGAATGAAGCGAGAAGAAGGCGCTGGGGCAACAGAGCCAGAGTATTACCACTACATCCCCCCAGCACACTGCAAAGTAAAACCTAATTTTCCCTTCCTCCTCTTTATGAGAGCTAGTGAACAAATGGAAGGTGATAATAATACACACCCAAAGAATGCACTAGAAAGCAAAAAAAGCAATTCTCCCAAGCCTAAACGCTTCAGCAAGGTGGCAGCAAGCCAAGGAGCAGAAAAGACTGTTGGTGAAATCTCGGAGCAGCAGGCGGAAACCAGTGTGGCTGAGCCCTCGGAACCTGGAAGCAAAGCTGAAACAAAGAAGGCTTCCGGAGGGGACATAAGTGAGCAGAGTTTAGAGAGTCAGAATCAGAAGTCTTCAGGTATCCAGATTTGTGAGTCTAACCCTTCTAAAGAAACCTCTCAGACCACCCCAGCAGGGAAAGAAAGCCGGGAGGGACCCAAACATCCTACTGGTCCCTTCTTTCCAGTTTTGAGCAAAGACGAAAGCACTGCCCTACAGTGGCCATCAGAACTATTAATTTTCACCAAGGCAGAACCCTCCATTTCATACAGTTGTAACCCTTTATACTTTGACTTTAAGCTTTCAAGGAACAAAGATGCCAGAGCTAAAGGGACAGAAAAACCAAAGGACATAGGAGGCTCCTCAAAGGACCATCTCCACAGCCTTGATCCTGGTGAGCCAAATAAAAGGAAAGAAGGAGGAGAGAAAACAGAACATTCCTCAGGAGATAGAATGGATGCACCTGCTTCAGGATCTTCCTGTCGCGGCCTGAATAAGCAGGAGCCTGGTGGCAACCATGGATCAGAAACAGAAGACACAGGGAGAAGCCTTCCTAGCAAGAAAGAACGACCTGGGAAGTCCCACCGACACAAAAAGAAAAAGAAACACAAAAAATCCAGCAAACACAAACGGAAACACAAGGCTGACCCAGAAGACAAAAGCTCTAAGGTGGAATCTGGGGAGAAGTCTAAGAAGCGCAAGAAACGAAAACGAAAGAAGAATAAGTCAGCCCCGGCAGATTCTGAACGGGGACCCAAACCGGAACCCCCTGGGAGTGGTAGCCCTGCACCACCAAGAAGACGGCGGCGAGCCCAAGATGATTCCCAGCGGAGATCCCTCCCAGGTGAAGAAGGGAGCAGTGGCAAGAAGGATGAAGGTGGAGGTGGTGGCAGCTCTCAAGATCATGGTGGGAGGAAACATAAAGGTGAACCTCCAACTTCTTCCTGCCAGCGAAGAGCCAGCACCAAACGGAGCAGCCGGTCCAGCCATCGGAGTCGACCCAGCAGTGGAGATGAGGATAGTGATGATGTTTCATCACGCCGGCTGCACCAGAAGTCTCCCTCCCAGTACAGTGAGGAGGAGGAGGAGGAGGAAGAGGAAGACTCGGGCAGTGAGCATTCCCATAGCCGCTCCCGGTCTGGCCGGCGCCATTCCTCACACCGTTCCTCCCAGCGTTCTTACTCAAGTAGCTCAGAGGCTTCTTCAGACCAGAGCTGCTATAGTAGGCAGCACAGTTACTCTGATGACAGCTACAGTGACTATAGTGACCGATCACGAAGGCACTCAAAGCGCTCCCATGACTCTGATGACTCAGACTACACCAGCTCCAAGCACCGGTCCAAACGGCACAAATACTCATCCTCTGATGACTATAGCCTCAGTTGCAGCCAGTCCCGAAGCCGGTCTCGGAGTCATACCAGAGACCGCTCAAGATCCCGGGGCCGCAGCCGCAGCAGTAGTTGCAGCCGCAGCCGGAGCAAACGGCGAAGCCGTAGTACCACAGCCCATAGCTGGCAGCGAAGCCGGAGCTATAGCCGGGACCGCAGCCGCAGCACCAGAAGCCCTTCCCAGAGATCGGGCTCTAGGAAAGGATCATGGGGTCACGAGAGCCCTGAGGAGAGGCGTTCTGGTCGTCGAGACTTCATTCGCTCTAAAATCTACCGCTCCCAGTCTCCTCATTATTTCCGATCAGGTCGGGGAGAAGGCCATGAGAAAAAGGAAGATGGCCGAGGAGATGATAGTAAAGGGACAGGCCTACCCTCTCAGAACAGCACTGTTGGCACAGGAAGGGGATCAGAGAGTGACTGCAGCCCTGAAGATAAGAACTCTCTCACTGCCAAACTTCTACTGGAGAAGATCCAGTCAAGGAAAGTGGAGAGGAAACCCAGTATAAGTGAGGAGGTGCTGGCCACCCCAAATAAAGCTGGGCTCAAGCTCAAGGACCCGCCACAAGGTTACTTTGGGCCCAAGCTCCCCCCGTCTCTTGGCAATAAGCCTGTCCTTCCACTGATAGGGAAACTCCCAGCCACCCGAAAGCCCAACACCAAGAAATGTGAAGAGTCTGGCTTAGAAAGAGGGGAAGAGCAAGAACAGTCAGAGACAGAAGAAGGGCCTCCAGGGAACAGTGATGCCCCATTTGGACATCAGTACCCCTCAGCGGAAACAGCTGGCTCCTTATCAGACCCACCTCCAGAAGAGCCAAAATCTGAAGAAGCTACTACTGCTAATCACCCTGTGGCTCCACTAGGCACCCCGGTGCACTCTGATTGCTATCCTGGGGACCCAACCATCTCCCATAACTACCTCCCTGACCCCAGCGATGGGGACACCCTAGAATCCTTGGATAGTGGCAGTCAACCAGGCCCTGTGGAATCTAGCTTGCTGCCAATAGTGCCAGAACTTGAGCACTTCTCCAGTTACGCACCTCCCAGTGGGGAGCCTAGTATTGAGTCAGCTGATGGGGCAGAGGATGCTTCCCTGGCTCCCCTGGAAAGCCAGCCCATCACCTTCACCCCCGAGGAGATGGAGAAGTACAGCAAACTCCAGCAGGCTGCACAGCAGCACATCCAGCAGCAGCTTCTAGCCAAGCAAGTCAAAGCCTTTCCAGCCTCTGCTGCCCTGGCCCCAGCCACTCCAGCCCTGCAGCCCATCCACATTCAGCAGCCGGCCACAGCCTCTGCCACCTCCATCACAACTGTTCAGCATGCCATCCTACAGCATCATGCTGCAGCAGCTGCTGCTGCCATCGGCATTCACCCCCACCCTCATCCCCAGCCACTTGCCCAAGTACATCATATTCCCCAGCCCCACCTGACACCCATTTCCTTGTCCCATCTCACTCACTCAATCATCCCTGGCCACCCTGCCACCTTTCTCGCTAGCCATCCCATTCACATCATTCCTGCCTCTGCCATCCATCCTGGACCCTTCACCTTCCACCCTGTCCCACATGCTGCCCTCTATCCTACCCTACTTGCCCCACGGCCTGCTGCAGCAGCTGCCACTGCCCTCCACCTTCACCCACTTCTTCACCCCATCTTCTCAGGTCAGGACCTGCAACACCCCCCTGGCCATGGCACATGAGTTGGGGGAGGAGAGCCCAGGTAGGACCAGGGAAGGTGACCCATAAGTCTTCCCTTGGGGGTGTTGAGCCATTAATACCAGCAAGTAGAAGCTGGGATGGGCAGTGTCTAATAGCCAAAGAATTGAGTTTTGGCTTGCAGGGGTGGTTTTAGATTTGAGGTTTGCTTTGGGTTCACTATCAGGGATTCCCCCCCCCCTTTCCTTGTATCCCTCCCCCTCCTGTATTTCTAGGCTAGGAAACACCAGTAAGTGCTACCCGCCCCTCTGCAGCAACATTTCCAGATGGTCACGTTTATATACACCCCTCCTCCCTCTACTGTTTAACCTCTGCTCTTCCCTTCTATAAATTTTAAAACATTTTCCTCCTCTCTGGCCGGCGGGTTGTCCATCTGATCCTGCCTTCTCAGTGTCTGTCCATCTCTTGGTGACCTTGTGTTATCCTGGGTGAGGTGGAAAGGGAGTCAGACCTGGAATCAGATGCTACTCTGTTTTTGGATCCACTTCCCACATAAAGAGCCACACGTTTGGCACTGATGTCCTCGTGTCCCTCATCCCAGAAGAGACATCCGACTATCCCAGAAAAGAAGATCCTATCGTGATTACAAGCTATGCGGAACACAGAGTTTCTCATGTGCTTCCCCAGAGAGGAGCTTGTATGTCTGAAGGGTGTATTTTCTTCTGTCATGTTGATGTTTCCTTCTTAATTTATAGGATTTTTTTTAACGTAAAAAAAAATTGCACTGAACTCTATAAACGCAAATGCTGCTTTTTGTAGCTCATAAAAAAGGTTCCATATTTGTAGTATACTGCAATAATATTTTTTACATCTAGCTCTTTAAGTGATCCTTGTTCTGGTGGCTTTGTGTAAATATGTTTGCCTAGTTGAATTAAGAAACTAAAGGTTATAAGATGAAAGCAAAAAATAAAGTATTTGTTTTCTGCTAGATGCAAAAATGACTAAGCATGTATATTTTATCAAACTCATGTATTTTTTGAAGTTATGAAGTATAAAAATGTTAGAGCAAAAAAGGAACATTGTTTAACATTTTTGCTGGGACAGAATATTCAGTAGTTTGCATTAAGTGGTGCCCCGGCACTGGGCTTTTTGAATTAATGGGCATCACTCACCGGGGGTTCAGAGGAACACTCATGGCGGTCTCCTTCATATGCTTTGTGTTGTTGTTTTTTACAGAGAAACAGGTGGGCCCACAGAGGAGGAAAACCTTCACGACCTTTATTTGAAAGCAGTGAGATTCAGAGTGATTGGGCGTTTCTGATGCCTTGTTCTAGGCAGTCCATTTGCCTTCCTAGTACTTAGCCTCCTCTGATAATTTTTTTTTTTTAATGTGCCTTTTTGGTTAGCTAGAAACAAGTAGAGGTAGACTGGGGGACGGTAGAGTTCCGTTTTCTTCCTCCTCTTGTTGGGACATGAGCACATTTATAGATACTGCAAATTCTTTTGCTTCATAGTTTCCATGCCTTCAGCCCAGTTTAGCTTAAGCAGTAAAGATTCCTTTTCTCTTCTGTGACACCATGGTACTTACCAGAGGAAATATCACCTCAGTTCCTCTTTGTCTTCTTGCTTTTCACCTAGGCTTTCAGCCCTAATTAACACACTGACCCAAAAGTGTTTATATCGCAGTTCTCAACTTCTTTTGTGTAATTAGCAGATCCCTGTTTGGCGTTTCCCTGCCTATTCCTGTGGCTAGAATTGGTTGGGTGGTCATCTGACAGGAAAAACAAACCCTGCTTACCTGGGCCAAGGCTCCGTGTTCTGCCTGCCTTCTCGAATTCCCAAATGAAAAAGGTTTTGAGTTTATGAGAAGCAAGTGCTGGGCAAACAAGGCTCTTGACTGAGCCTCCTACCTGTTTAGTGCTCCTCACATGGTTCAGAAGCATCACTTTTTTGATAACTAGCACTGAGAAAATGAAATGTCTTTGATGTGAAGGGACTCGTTTTTCTTTGCTTTCAGCCCATGTAAATAATTTAAATAATACAGTATTAACATTTTTGTGCTATTTCCCTTCCCATTAGCTTGTAGATTGAGCCATACTCTGGCTGCCTCTACCTTCCTGGGGGCAGTTTTCTTTAACTTTCAGAATAGTGATTTTAAAACTTTTAAAAAAAGTGAAAACAACAAAATAGCCTATCCTTCCTTACAAGCATAACAAATTGTATTTAACTTTATCGCATATGATAGAGATATATATGCTGTAAAATTAGGGAAAGGAACTTTCTAATAAACCAATGATTTGTGGAAACTTAGCAGAGTCTGTTGTGATTGTTGCCCCATCCATTCAAGTTGGGAAGGGATGGAGTTAAGGGTTACAAATAACATCTTGTTTGAAGTGATCAAGGGATAGACTCTTGAGAACCAGTTTTTTATGATGTTTGGAATTGTGCTTCTCAGAGCTCAGGCTGCCTGAGTAGAGAGAAGATGGTGATGTGGGAGGGCGTATAGTAAAGTTTCTCAGTCTTAGGTAGGTGCTTTGGAATGTGCACCTCTTCTCCACTCTTTCCCACAAGAATCTTTTATTTCTGCCTTACCTCCTCTTAGGTATGTAATCTGTGTGTAATACAATGTATGGCATGTAGGTGCTCACTAAGTGGGTTTGAAATTTCTGAGTTTGATTTAGGATTTTTGGATAAACTTCGGGGCAATGGAATTACAAGAGTCATCTGCCTGGCCTTTGCCCTCCAGATGTAGTTCTGTATACCAGAACCAGTCTTGAATTATTCTCCTCAACCCTTTAATACCAGTATAGTACTTGAGAGCTACCTGGTGAAAGGAAATAGGCCTTGTTACTGAGATGATAAAAGCCTCTGCTGTATCTAAAAACACAAAAGGGAAAGTTTAGCATCAAAGCTAACCATAGATTTGCAGGGATAAATTAGTCTCCTCAGTCTTGCAGGAAGTAGGAGTACAATCTCTATTTCTTTCCTACTCATAACAGCTGTGTTCTCCCCTTGACTGAAGAGAAGCTATTCAACATGAACCTTGGGTTGGATGCTCAGATCTGCCTATTCTCCTAAAATAGCAATATTCCTGGCCAGAAAGAAAGGATGCTAAAAAATGAAATGTGAGCAGGCAAAGTGCCAGTGAAAGAAGCAGACTGGCCTGTAGACAGAGGGCTATGTGCAGCTGCCTGCCTCAGCCACCTGGGCTTGCAACATGGACATGCCTCTTCTGTACCCTCAGTGACAAATCCAGGCCTGTCGGCCATTTCCATTCTTATTTACCAGAGACACCGTCACTTCCCCTTTATCAGTTCATATCTGAATGTTTGCCGCATTTCCTGGCTGACCTCCCTGACTCTTAGGATATAATTCCCTGTCCCACATAAGCTTACTGGCTTTTCAGAATCTGAGTGCATTTCATTTTGTGTTCACTGCTTCGCAATACAATTATAATAAGATCTGGGAGGACGGGGCTTGATTCTTATACTTCCTTTTTTTTTTTCTTAATTCCTTAGAGTGTTTTACAGAGTTGAACACATAGTAAACATTTTGATTATATGTCCAAGGAAGATTTGAGCAAAGTAAAATACTACTAACAGGATTATGCATCAGGGTTTAGAAAGGAAACCAAAGATGACAAAATGTTTTTCTTTATGTCCACATCACCTAGCTCAGTGCCAGGCACAAAGTAGAAGTTCAATAATTGTGGACTAAATGAAGTCTTAACGGAACTTTGAGTTCATTGAGGGTTTCTAGCTCTCTGGTGGCTGATGGGATGGAAAAGTGGGAGCAGTGTGTCAGCAGCACTCCTGCCTACTATCTCAGAAAGGAGATTAACCCAGCTCTGAACCCAGAGGAACACCTGGAAGAACAGAATTCTTACTGAATACCACACTCCTCTCCCTTCCCAAATCTGATGCTCCACCTGTTTCCAATTTTAGTTACTGGTACCATTGTCCTACCAGCCAACAAGGCACCAAAGCTTCGAGTTACTTGACACTTCCCCCACCACATCCAGTTACTGATGGTGTAATCTCTGCTGTCTCGTTCCTGCCATCTGTACCTGGGCTTAAGCCTCATCCATCACCTTTAACCAAGAGGATTGCAATTGCTCTCCATCTGATCTTCCCAGGAAGTTCTGCCTTTTCCAGTTCTTTCTAGCCAGTCAGTGTAATTGTCCAAATCGGAGCACAATTAGTATATCTCTTACTGTCAGACTTGACAAAATCTTTATGATTCTCCATCCTCTCCAGATTAAAATTCAAATTCCTTTATAAGGTATTCAAGGACCTCAAGTTATTTGACCCCAGCCTTGCATTCCACCCTAATGCCCACTCTGTCCTCATGCCCCAGTGTACCCTAAGTCAACTACTTGCCCTTCCCTATAATTGACCTTTATGTCCTGCCACTCTTAAAGAGAGTGCCTAAAACTCCATTCTCTGACGAGTGTAATGAATAAGAACATGATTTTAGCCCTAGCCGGTTTGGCTCAGTGGATATGTCAGCCTGAGGACAGGCTTTCCAGTTTGATTCCGGTCAAGGGCACATACCTGGGTTGTGGGCTAGATCCTCAGTAGAGGGCATGCAGTAGGCAGCTGATCAATGATTCTCATAGATGTTTCTCCCTCTCCCTCTTTGAAATCAATAAAATATATTTTTTAAAAACATGATTTTAGCCCTGGCCTGTTTGGTTCAGTGGATAGAAGGTCAGCCTGCAGACTGAAGAGTCCTGGGTTCAATTCCGGACAAGGGCACATACCTCGGTTGCAGGCTTGATCCCCAGGGCACTTTCGGGAAGCAACTCATCGATGTGTCTCACATCAATATTTCTCTCTCTGTCTCGCCCCCTCCCTTCCAACTCTGAAAATCAATCGGAAAAATACCCTTGGGTGAGGATTGACCAAGAAATAAAATCCTTTAGAAACAAACATGAATTTAAGCACAAACGTGTTGGAATCCACACATTGGCCATGTAAACTTGGGCAATTTGCCTAAAACTCTGTGCCACAGTTTTGGCATTATGAAATGGGCATAATAGTACCTATTTCATAGGAGTTGTAATGAGGAGCATATGATACAATTATTTCAGCTGGACATAATCACCCTTTTCAAGGCGTGCTTTACTCTTCCTCTGCTGTAGTTGTGTGTTCATGTCTTAAATCCCTCTTTAAAGATCCTTGGTAAGGGGCCTTTGTATCCCTTACTACTCAGTGCCTTGAGCAGAATGAATACTTAACTAAAAACTTTAGTGAAATGTGACTTAATTTGGGAGCTACACAGTATACACCAGTGATTACAGTACCGCTCAGGTGAGGACAATGGGAAGGTGGTAGGTAAGTATAAAACTGAGTTAAGTATTCATTCTAATAGATGCATTACATGCCTACTATGGTCCTGGGACTGAGAAATCAGCAGTGAAGAAGGCCTGGACTAAAGTTTACGGAACTTCTAACCTAGTAAGGGGCAGGATTTTGAGCTGTGCTGAGGTGGTGAATTAGGAGATTCCAAGATAAGATGGTTGCAATTGATCAGAAAATACAGAGCAAAAGGAGAATGTGGCCATGTTCCTGTGCCCTGGCAGAGCTTGAATTTCCTTGCTGAGAACCTGTTTTTGGGGGGAGACATGTAGTGTCAATAAGACTTGGCACTCCTCTTGCTCACATCCACAGAAAGTGGCCTTGCCTTTCTACTCAAAACTATTCCTTCTCTTTCCACGTTTGCATCTTCCATGCTCAGTGCACGCTTCCATTCAGTCTCAGCAATACCTATTACAAGTTGGGCTCTCGGCTAGGCCCCAGGCTGCAGTAAAGAACCTTGCTCTCCAGGGATTCATGGACACGACACAGTGAATAGGCCATGATAAACTGTGTTAATACCAGGGTGCCAGCCTGAAGAGTTGGAGGAGGCTTCCCATTGGCACTGACCCCACTAGAATCAGTTCTTGATGACTGGACAGGAGCTCTGTCACCAGAAAGAGTGAAGGGGCCTGCTTTCAACTGAACAACTGGTGAATAATCACAAAGCCTATGAGCCAGAATACCCTGATCTGACTCCACTTTATCCCCGTCTCCCTTACCCCTTCGACCAAGATCCATTCACCCATCCCTTCCCCAGCCCTGGCTGCACTGCTTGACCACATTAAGACTTGGCCTGAGATGGAGGAAGAGTGAGGAAGCTGCTGCACCAATATGACTGCTGGAAGCTGCCCAAGGCCCTAAAAAGAAGTGGATAGGTGCCTTATCCAAGAGGATACAGCAGCCCAGGTCTTATCAGGAGCCAGCAGCTTCCTTACTCCTACCCCCACCACTAACCAAGTCATTATGTGCCACAGTAGTGCAGGCAGCTGTGTGGGAGGAAGAGGGGCCCTAGAACTGGGCTAGAGTGGAGGTGTACAGACCAGCTAGTTCATGGTTTTACTATCCCAAGCAGAAAGCCATGATGGCTTAGACTTGCATGGTGGTAGTAGAAATGGCGTGAAGATTCGAGAGACATAGTTGAGAGGCAGAACCAACAAGACTTGGTGATAAACTACTCTCAGGAAAAGGGAGGAGTCATGGCTTTCAGCCATCAGCATCCACCCCCAGGGTGGCCTCACCCCCTTCCCTTCCTGGCAATCCTAGAAACCAAATGGGTCCAGGGCCAACAGCCCTGTTCAGTAAGTTTGATAAGAAAAGACTTCCTGTGGTGGAAACTGAAAGGAAGAGGAAGGAGTTGGTCCATTCCTTCCAAGAAGGTTGTGGGAGAAGAAAGATGGCCAGAGCTTTGTGTCCACTCCATGCCCTCTGGCTTCTGGAGTGGGTGCAGATGCTCTTGGGACCCGGTGCTGCCCCTCCAGCCTGGGCCTTGAACCTGGACCCAGTGCGGCCCACCTTCTACACAGGCCCCAATGGCAGCCACTTTGGGTTTTCACTGGACTTCTACAAGGACAACCATGGGAGGTAAGCCGTGGGGGAAGTTTGGGTGTTGGGAGAGAGAGAGTCTCCCACCATTACTGCTTCTGTGGACCTCAAGTTCCCCATTTGTGATAGAGATTGGGCAAAGTGACTCCTAGGGTCTATTTGGTCTGAGTTCTTGTTAGGAATACTGGGGAGGAGCCTGCTCAGGTGAGGGTATCAGAAGGAGGCACCAAAGAGGAGTTAGACACCGAAGTTACAGCAAACACAAAGGCGAAACAAAAGTTGATGCCTTATTTTTTCTTCCAAGGGTCAGTTGTGTGACCCACTCCACTGTCATCCCCTCAAAATACAGAGAGGAGTGTGCATGTCTTAAATTGACTTGCAGAACTGTAAAATGATCTACTCACCTTGCTTTTCTACTCCATTTCCCTCATCCCCATAAAAATTAGAGATCTTTGAAAAGAAGCAATAGAATATTGTGCTTGGGATTAATCAGATTGCCAAGATTAGAGTCCTGGTTCCTCTTCTTTATAATAACTGCCCTGAGCTAGTTCCTTATGGTGGTGGACACTGTGCAACCCAGCTTTGGGGAGTGGCAATGGCAGACAGCATTCAAGTGTCAGTCCCTTGGTGAATTCCCTCTGCTGAAGAGAGCTACCTCCCCCAAAGTCCCCTTCCCAATGTGGCCTGCAACTAATGACTGATCAATGAGGAATATGGAGGGGGGTGAGAGGTGTAAGGGTCCAAACCCTTTCACCTCAACTGGGAAGAGTTCTGAAGGGTCCTTCTAGTACCAGGACTCCCAGGGTATTTGTGTGGCCCATGGCTGTCACTGGGCTTGAATCTCAACCTAACTCATTCCTCTAGCCCCTTTTGCTTTTCCCCTTCTATCCACAGATAGTGGTCTCACGGGCACTACTTAACAAACATCCCTCATTATTCAGCATATTTTTTTGAGCAGTAGTTATGAGTTATTTGGCTGGTACCATGCTGAATGTCCCTTATATATTTACTTCTCCTGGCAGCATTGATTGGTGGGTATTGTCCCCAATTTTCATATGGCAGAGCTGTGGTTTGAACCTAGATCTACTAGGGTCCTCAGCAATGTCAGCACCCTGCCCCCCGCCCTCTTTAGAGATGCCCACTAGCTTCCCTTGACCTTCAATTCAGGTCAGGGCCAGGTACCTTGGGTTGCAGGCTCCATCCCAGGCCCTGGTGGAAGTGTTATCTCTCACATCGATGTTTCTCTCTCTGTGTCTCTCTCCCCCTCCCTTCCACTCTCTAAAACTCAATGGAAAAATATCCTCAGGTGAGGATTAACAAACAAACAGAAAAAAAAAAAACACAAAACCCTAGCTTTCAAAAAGGTAACAGTTTAAGGTTCTAAGACTCATGTAAACCCCCCTGGCTTTTTTGGGGGGGGGGGCGATTTGGCGGATACAGAGCTTAGGATATCTTTTTCAGCAAGAATATCAAACCCCTTGCATTCATACCAAATCAAACGGTTATAGTTCAGCTTTCCCCTTAATTCTCTGGGTTTGGGAGGAGGGGGGCATGTCATTTACCCTCTGGGAGTCCATTTCATGGATCATAAAATGAAAAGATTGGCCTCTATGGTCTGTGAAATCTCTTTAAGGAAATGTGATCCAGTGTCCCCCAAGGCACACCCCCCTTCAGGGTAGTGCTTCCTGCGCGGGCACTGGGACAAGGGGTACCCCGGAATGCGCTCCGTGCTCACGCAGCTTTCCTACACAGCGTGGCCATCGTGGTGGGCGCCCCGCGGATCCGGGGCCGCAGTCAAGAGGAGACTGGCGGCGTGTTCCTGTGCCCTTGGAGGGCCGAGGGCGGCCAGTGCTCTTCTCTGCCCTTCGACCTTAGTGAGTCCCAGGCAAGGAGGGGGAGAGGGAGCGTGGGCAGCCGGGCTTCAACGCCCCATTCCTTCTTGTGCCCTCCAGATGATGAGACCCGAAAAGTAGGCTCCCAAACTTTCCAAACCTTCAAGGCCGGGCAAGGACTAGGGGCATCGGTTGTCAGCTGGAGCGACAACATTGTGGTGGGCAACGCGGGACGGGACACCCGGAGTAGTCGGGGGCAGGGACATGCTGGGGGAGGGGCGTGGGAACCGGAGTCCCGCCTCTTTCCCACTCTCCTGTGCCTGCCCCAGGCCTGCGCCCCCTGGCAGCACTGGAACGTCCTAGACAAGACGGAGGAGGCTGAGAAGACGCCCGTAGGTGGCTGCTTCGTGGCTCAGCTCCAGAACGCCGGCCGCGCGGAGTTCTCGCCCTGTCGGGACAACACCATGAGCCGGGTTCACTCACAACAAAAATTTTGTGAGCTCCGCTCTCCATTTGGGCTCCGCCCAACTCCCGGCCACTTAGCCCAGCCCTTATTCCCGAACCTTCTCCCAGCACCCGCTGGCCTGGCTGTGCACGGCCCGCCGTACTGCCCAGCTCCGAGCACCGCCTTCCACCCCCGCCCCGCGACCTGCAGGTTCAAGGCCACGCCCCTATGTTACCCCGTGGCCCCGCCCTGCCCCAGGTTCAGGGCACGCTTTTACTTTTTGTTTTTTTATTGATTGGTTCCAAAGAGAGGGAGACAATCATGGTGTGCTGTTCCGCTGAGTTATGCACTCATTGGTTGATTCTTGTTTGTGCCCTGACGGGGATCCAACCGGGAATCTCGGCGAAAGGAGAGGGATGCTCTAACGCAATGGTCCGCAAACCGCGGCTCGCGAGCCACATGCGGCTCTTTGGCCCCTTGAGTGTGGCTCTTCCACAAAATACTACGGCCCGGGCGAGTCTCTGTTGAAGAAGTGGCGTTGGAAGAAGTTTAAGTTTAAAAAACGTGGCTCTCCAAAGAAATTTCAATCGTTGTCCTGTTGGTATTTGGCTCTGTGGACGAATGAGTTTGCCGACCACTGCTCTAACCAACTGAGCTACCCCGCTAGGGCCAGTACAGCTTCACCACCCGCCCCCAGCTGGCCCTCCTCCGCCCCTGGCTGACCCTCCCCCCGCCCCGGCTGACCCTCCCCCGCCTCTGGCTGACCCTCCTTCTTGCCCCTCCAGGGCAAGACAAGCGCTACTGCGAAGCGGGCTTCAGCGCCGCTGTCACTCAGGCAAGTAGCGAGCGTGTCGTGAGGGTCGTGAGGGGCGGCTCCCACACAGGGCCCCTCTCACCTCCACGGCTTCCTTTTCAGGCTGGAGAGCTGGTGCTTGGGGCCCCTGGCGGCTTTTTTTTCTTGGGTACGTGTCTGTCTGTCTGTCTCTGTCTCTCTCTCTCTCTCTGTCTCTCTCTCTGTATCTCTGTATCTCTCTCTCTCTCTCTCTCTCTCGGCCTGGGGAGACCCCAGAAGTTCACATCCCCTACGTCTCGCACCCCAGGTCTCCTGGCGCGGGTTCCAATAGCAGATATCTTCAGGAGTTACCGCCCGGGCACCCTCTTGTGGCCCGTGAGCACCCAAAGCCTCACCTTCGACTCCAGCAATCCAGAGTACTTCGACGGCTACCGGGGTAACCCTGGCACCTCCCTTCGAGGCTTCCCAGCGCTCAGTGCCTCAGCCCCACCCCCGCCCCCGCGGGAGCGCGCCCCCCCGCCAACTCCGGCCGGCCGGCCCCGGCGCCCGCGGCGTCCCCATCCTCTGCTCCCGCAGCTTCTCCCCCCGCCCGCCCCCGCAGACCGCCCAACTCCCGCACGCTCCCCGGCCTCCCCCGCAGGTCTTGGCCTCTCCGTGGCCTTCGTGTTGCCGTATCCATAAAGCAGGCTTTACACTGGTGATGTCTGCGTCTCCTCCGTCCTCCTCCTCCGCCCCTCCCCGCTTTGCCCTCGCAGAAAAGCTAATTCGCACTGTGTCTTCAGGGTATTCGGTGGCTGTCGGCGAGTTCGACGGGAACCTCAACACAACAGGCAAGAAATCCATTTAGGGGCAGGGGTCGGGGAGCCCAGCCCTGGGAGGAGCCCCTCCAACCCCGCACGGAGATCTCCCCCGGGTGGGGAAGTGATGGAACGATGGGCGGGAGGCAGGTAGGGTCCCAAACCTCATTCGCTGGGCCCGGCTCTCCCCAGAATATGTCTTTGGCGCCCCCACCTGGAGCTGGACCCTGGGAGCCGTGAGTGCCACCTACCCCGCCATCCCGAAGCCCCTGACCCTGCTCCTAGATCTGACCCCCCCCGCCCTTTTTCACCCGGCGCGGGAGGCTGCCTTGGGGGGGATGGAGCCCTGAGGTGCGTGGTCTGCGCAGGTGGAAATTTTGCGCGGGAACTACCGGACGCTGCACCGAGTGCATGGAGAGCAGGTGAGGGCCGCTTCCTGATGGGGTGCCCGAAGCAGGGGCGTGGGACCCTAACATATTCCGCGGGGTGTGGGGGCGGTGACTGAGGGCGGGAATTAAGGTGCGCCTTGTTTTCCTGCAGGTGGCTTCGTATTTCGGGCACTCGGTGGCCGTCACTGACGTCAACGGGGACGGGTGAGGAGGGGCACCCCAACCCTACCCAGTTGAGTCCCCAGTTACCAGAGTCGTGAACTGCCCTAGGTCTCCTCCTCTGCTGGCCCTCACTCCTGGCGAGCGCAGAGGGGAGCGGAAGGGCGCGGGTGGACGACGTGTGGCTCTGGCCCTGAGCATCCCCTAGCCACCCCCACCCCCATCCTCACCCCCACCCCCACCCCCACCCCCGCGTAACCGCGCGCCTGTGCCGCAGGAGGCACGACCTGCTGGTGGGCGCGCCACTGTACATGGACAGCCGCGCTGACCGCAAGCTGGCCGAGGTGGGGCGTGTGTATTTGTTCCTGCAGCCTCGGGGCTCCCACGCGCTGGGCACCCCCAGCCTCCTTCTGACTGGCACCCAGCTCTATGGGCGATTTGGCTCAGCCATCGCGCCTCTGGGCGACCTCAACCGGGATGGCTACAATGGTAAGAGAGGAGAGGGGCCCCACTGGTGCCCAGGGGTTAACAGCCACAGTAAAGACCATGGATTTGACCTGAAGCCCGCAGGAGCCAGGGAGAGCTTTAAGCAAACCAATTCGGATTTGTTCGCATTAGTCCAGGCAAAGGAGTTGGGGACGGGGGCGGGGGGGGGTGGGGGGGGGCGGGGGAGAGGGGATCCTTCACTGCCTGGAACTCAGGCTAGGCAGCAAAGCTGGGGAGGTGATATGGGAGGGTGTCAGCAGTTCAACTCTGGACCTGTTTGATCCTGAAGGACTTGCCCACATTAGGCAGAGAACCGGTGAGTGTAGCTTCCCCCACTTCCACCAGAGAGGTCTGAGTGGGAAATGGAGGGGGGAGGTCCTGGGAGCCTGAGAAGTGAGGAGAGGCCCAGGACAGAGCCCTGGGAAGCAGGAGTATTTAGGGGACTCCCAAAGGAAGTGAGTCTGGAAAGGAGACAGGACTGTCCAGAGGGGTAGGAGAGAAAATGAGATCTGATGGCCCAGAACGCAAAGGAAGAGAGTCCTCTAAGCAGAAGGAGGGAGGCCAAGGCTCCAGCTGTTTGTGAACGGTGCAGTTGGATGGGGCTGGGGAAGTATCATGGTCTTTAACAAGAAGGTCATTGACGACAGCGACAAGAACTGATTCAGGGCTGGGTAGGGACAGAAACCAAAATGCCATGAGGCAACATATGAATGGAAATGAAGAATTGGAGGCAGCCAGTGCAAACAGCTCTTTCAACCAGTTTGTGAAAGAGGGGGGAGAAAAAGCACGATTACTGAAAAGAGAGGAGGGTCAAGGGAAGGCTATTTTAATTTCAAAGAATATGGAGTGAGTTGAATGTAAAGGAAAATGATCTGTGGGGAAATGGAGGGATGGAAGAGTGAGCTGGAGGAGGGTCCCTTTAACGCCTGGGGGATGCGGGGTGGGATGCTAAGCCCAGCAGCAGGGTAAAGGAGGGACAACTATTCCAAGGTCAGGTGGGAAAGGGCGGGGCAGGGGGGCAAGTGGAATTATAGCAAAACAGTTGGGCTGCTTCTCTTTATGAAGGAAGTAGGGGGCTGGGAGCGTGACAGAACAGAGCATGTTTGAAATAGGTGCTGAGCAAACTGAGAGAAAAAGCTGAGCAGACCCCCACCCCCACTTTGGCTGACTGCTGGGCAGTCCCTAGTGAAGACTGGAGATCAGGAATTCAATTCCTGTGCCCTGCTCTGGTGGGGGTCTGGCCAGGCTTGCCCAAACTGGCAATGGGGCAAGATGGCTGAGGAGATGGCCAGGAAATAAGTGAAGAGATAAGGAAGCCAAAGATCAGGAGAGCGTGGAGGCCCAGGGCCTGGGGACTCAACTGTGGTCAGAGTGGGGGTTTAGGTAAAGTCTGCGTAACTTGATCAGAAAAATCAATAAAGATTTTTAAAAGAAAAAAGTACTGCACAGAAGACAAAGCAAAGACAGCTACAGCATACGGATCAAAGATCTTGAGTCCTATCACGTGCAAAAAACACAAATTAATAAGATTGTGCTGAATAACAAATAAATTTTCAAGAGCGGTCTTAAACGTTATTAGTGACACCCTGGTCAGTGGGCTCAGTGGGTTGGAGCATCAGCTGGTGCACCCGAAGGTTGTGGGTTTGATTCCGATCAGAGCACACACCTAGGTTTTGAGTTGGATCCCCAGTCAGGCTGAATATGGGAGGCAACCCAAGGATGTTTCTCTTTCACATCAGTGTTTGGAGTGCACTCTCCCCGCATCCCCTCTTCTTCCCTCTCTAAAATCAATAAAACGTATGTTTAAAAATATGTTTTATTGATTTTTGAGAGAGAGACATGGACGTAAAAAAAGCAACATTAAATGGTTGCTTCCCACGCACAGCCCGACGGGGGATGGGGCCTGAAACCTGGGTATGTGCCCTGACCAGAAATAGAACCAGTAACCTTCTGGGACACAGGACAACATGCAACCAACTGAGCCACGCTGGACAGGGCAAAAAAAATGGGTTTAAGTTGTTCCTGATGACAAGCCCATGGTGTGACTCTGGGCATACATGGTATAAGGGCATAAGTGGAATGGGGTAGAGGTCCCTAGGGGAGAAGGGAGGAGAATTTAATAGGTTTTGGTTACTGAATCTTCTGGGACTCAGTTTTCTCACCTGAAAGAGGAGTAACAGTGCCTGATTTTCAGTCTCAAATGAAATCATGGCCATACGTTTTTCTGAATAGATAGTGAGAGCTGTTACTGTTTTTATAATAATCCTATTTGGTGGGTCTCTCTCTGACCCAACTGTAAGCTCCTGGAAGGCAGGGCAGCCGCCTTCTTGACCCAGATCTTTGTATCTCTCTCCTGGTCCCCTGGGGTCTGCCCAGAGTAAGAGCTCCTGAAAGTTTACAGGGCCACCTGGAGAGCCTGGAAAACAGCCCCTCTCTTTCTGTTGTTCCTTCCAGATGTTGCCGTGGCCGCCCCCTATGGGGGTCCCAGTGGTCAGGGCCAAGTGCAGGTGTTCCTGGGTCAGAGTGAGGGGCTTAGCTCACGCCCCTCCCAGGTCCTGGACAGCCCCTTCTCCACGGGCTCTGGCTTCGGCTTCTCCCTGCGAGGTGCCACAGACATCGATGACAATGGATACCCAGGTGCCCAGGACTGCCTCCAGCTAAACAGAAAGGGCCCTTGAGCATTAGCTGGAGATGCTAGGAGACACAGCTAGAGGCCTGTGCCTGACCCGGTGCCCCACGGAGACCTCTGGCCTGTCTGTGGGGCTGCGATGCCAGGGAGGGCCAGGTCAAACCTCCAATGGGGGAAGTGGTTTGGGAACCTCTGGGAAGATGGGGACTTCCTGCCCTCTCCAGTGACCAATTCTGACCTCCTTCCAATATCCACAGACCTGTTGGTGGGCGCATACGGGGCCGACCAGGTGGCTGTGTACAGGTGAGCACTGACTCCAGGGCTGGGGTGGGGAGGAAGTCAGGAAGGGCCACAATAGCAAGCCTACGCCATCCCACCAGAGCTCAGCCGGTTGTGATGGCCACTGTCCAGCTGCTGGTACAAGGTTCGCTGAATCCTACTGTGAAGGACTGTGTCCTGCCCAAGACCAAGACACCAGTGAGCTGGTGAGGAGACGGAGGGCATGGGCCAGGCAGGATCTGGGACCTCAGGGGCCGTAACCCCTGAGCCCCACTCACATCTTTGCAGCTTTAACATCCAGGTGTGTGTAGGAGCCACTGGACACAATGTTCCTCAGAAGCTGCGTGAGTGGCAGGGTGGGCACAGGAGGGAGGTGGCCTGGGCTCCCCTGGAGGCTGGCCAGGGAGACCTTGACCCTCCCTGCTGGCCCTGTCAGGCCTAAATGCCGAGCTGCAGCTGGACCGGCAGAAGCCCCGCCAGGGCCGGAGGGTGCTACTGCTGAACTCTCAACAGGCGGGCACCACCCTGCACCTAGACCTGGGGGGGAGGCACAGCCCCATCTGCCACACCACCACGGCCTTCCTCCGGGTACGCCGGGCTGGGGATGGGCAGGGCTGGGTGTGCAAGCTTGTTCATCCAGCCCTGGGGTATGGGCAGGGCGCTGCGGGTCCGGGGGTGGTCAGTGGTCGGGAACACGGTAGCAAGATGGCCTGATTCTTGTCCCCTCCCTAGGACGAGGACGACTTCCGGGACAAGCTGAGCCCCATTGTGCTCAGCGTCAATGTGTCCCTGCAGCCCGAGAAGGATGGACTAGCGCCTGCTCTTGTGCTGCATGGAGACACCCATGTCCAGGAGCAGGTGAGTGGGGACAGGGACAGGCCAGGGAGGTGAAGGACCCCTGCCAGACAGTCAGGGTTAGGGTTAGTGTCCAAGTTGTAATATGAACCCCAAACCTTGAAGTCACCTCTAATCTCTAATGTCGCTCTAAACCCTAATGAAAACCCCAAAACTTGAATGTCCCCTAAACCCCAAGGGTTGATGTCACCTCAAAATTCTGATATAAACCCTGATGTCGCCACCTAAACCAGGACATTGTCCCCAACCCCAAAGCCCTGATGTCATCTCAACACTCCTTCATTCTCAGATCTTCTAATCCCCTAACTTCACCTGCCCCCAACTTACCCACACACCCTGATGTGCCCCCTGCAGACCCGCATCATCCTGGACTGTGGGGAAGATGACCTGTGTGTGCCCCAGCTTCAGCTCGCCGCCAGCGTGTGAGGAGACCTCCCACTCTCCCCTCCCCTGGCCCGCTTGCCGTGACACCTCCTCCCCACCTAGGGTGTCATACACCAATACGCTGTCCTCACCCCTCTCCTCCTCCCAGACCCTGGGCCTGGACACAGCCTTTACTCCTTTCTCCCCCCAGGAAGGGTGCCCCACTCCTAATTGGAGCCGATAATGTGTTGGAGCTAAAGATGGATGCAGCCAACGAGGGGGAAGGGGCCTATGAGGCTGAGCTGGCTGTGCACCTACCCCAAGGCGCCCACCACATGCGGGCTGTCAGCAATGTCCAGGTGAGCCCACCCCCCACCCCAGGGATTACTGGGACCTGAGAGGTACAGGCCTTCCCCACCATGAGAGCCCTCACGTCTCATGCTTTGCTGTAAGAGCTTTTAACTTTTATTTTTTTACTTGGAAGAGGATTACTTGCTAATGGTCCACAATTCAAGAACTTTATTATAAAACCCAAGTCAAAATGGTTCAGGAAGCCCTGGCCAGTGTGGCTCGGTTGGAGCATCGCCCTGTACACCAAAAGGCTGTGGGCTCCATTCCCCGTCAGGGCACACACCTAGGTTGCAGGTTTGATCTCCAGTTGGGGCATGTATGGAAGGCAACCAATCGATGTCTCTCTCTTTCTCTCTCTCTCTCTTCCCCTGTCTCTAAAATCAATTATGTATGTCCTCCAGTGAGGATTAAGAAACAAAAAAAAGGCTCAGGAACCTAATGTTAACAGGAACCTCTGTTAACATTTGGTCAATTTTCTTCTAGTCTTTTTCCTCAGCATTGACAGACATACATTTGTTTGTTTGTTTTAGGGAGGGAGACACATCAATTTGTTCCACTTTTTTATGCATTCATTGGTAGATTCTTCAAAAAAACAATAAATATATTATTATTATTTTAATAATAATAATAAGAGGAAGAGAGAGATAGAAACTTCAATGATGAGAGAGAATCATTGATGGGCTGCCTCCTGCACGCCCCCTACTGGGGATCAAGCCCACAACCCGGGCATGTGCCTTTGACCGGAAGTCAACCCGGGACCCTTTAGTCTGCAGACTGACGCTCTATCCACTGAGCAGCTGGGGCCATTGGTTGATTCTTGTATGTGACCTGACCGGGGATCAAACCCAAAACCTTGGTGTATCATGAGGACACTCTAACCAGCTGAGCTACCTGGCCCTAGCCACGTATTTCTTTTACGTTGTTGAGGTAGTTTATAACAATGGGATCATAGTCTATGTAATGTTTTGTGGTTTTTACTACCAAAAAAAATCCTAAAAAATGATAAAGTGCTAGAGTAATACATAAAGCAGAATGTAACAGTCCCTCGTGTCCCCACCCCTAGAAGCCCTCCTCCCACCCGGCACAGAAGACCTTCCCAGACTTTCCAAGGAGTTTCAGTATATATGGGCTGCTCTGTAACCATGCCCTTTCTTGAAACTACCTACTGACAGGGCTTTGAGAGGCTGGTCTGTAACCAGAAGAAGGAGAACGAGACCAAGGTGGTGCTGTGTGAGCTGGGCAACCCCATGAAGAGGAATGTCCGGGTGAGGCTGCTGAGTCTTGGGCGCTGGGTCTCCTCCACCAGGGCCTCCAAGACAGCTGGGTTTTAGTGGCTGGGTTTGGAGTCAGCCCTGGGCCGGAATCCTGGTGCTCACGCTTCCTGGCTCTGCAATCTTGGATAAGTGGGCTTCTGCGTAAAACGGAGATAATAACGGTGACCTTGGAGGATGAGGACTGGAGGCCACATTCCATGTTCAGAGGGGGCATTTGTGCAGTGACTTTGGCCTTTCCGGTCTCTCAGATAGGAATCACCATGTTGGTGAGTGTGGAGAACCTGGAAGAGGCTGGGGAGCATGTGTCCTTCTGGCTGCAGATCAGGAGGTACTGGACTGGGGAGCGCCTGATGCAGAGACACTCAGGTGACCTCCGTGCAGAAGGGTCTTCTGGGTTGCCGGCTCTTCAGATTTTCCTGTTCCCTTTCTTCCTCCGAGACTTGTTTCTCAGTCTTGGAGCCCAAAAAGAAGTTCTTTCCCAGGTCAAACATTTGTGTGGCAAAAAAAAAAAAGAAGAAGAGTTAGGTCTTCCTGAGCCCTCTGAAAGTCGGGCCCCGCCCCCAGAGAGTGCTGATGTTCACTGGGCTGGTGTCCCTGACCTGCTTCTCCTCGTCCCCTCCCCGCCAGCAAGAACAGCCAGAATCCAAACAGTGAGCTTGTGCTGCTGGATGTGCCAGTCCGTGCGGAGGCCCATGTGGAGCTTCGAGGGTGAGAGGCCCGGGAAGGATAAGGGAGAGGCAGGCAGAGTCCTAAGGTTCGAGGGGTCCTGGGGGGACTCCCACAGCACGTCAGGGGCTCAAGCTTACGCTGGGAGCTTGGGCCCCTGCAGGAGCTCCTTTCCAGCCTTCCTGGTGGTGGCGGCAGAAGAAGGCAACAAGGAGAACATCTCCGACAGCTGGGGCCCCAAAGTGGAGCACACCTATGAGGTAGGGAGAGCCCTGGGCCCCCGGCTGGGGTGGGAGGGTCCCAGGAACTACAGTTCTAGGCACTGAGCCACCTAATATCCTACCACCCTCACCAGCTCCACAACAATGGCCCTAGTACTGTCAGCGGCCTCCACCTCAGCATCCACCTCCCTGGCCAGTCCCAGTCCTCTGACCTGCTCTACATCCTGGATATACAGCTTCAGGGGGGGCTTCAGTGCTCCTCACAGCCCTCTCCCAACCCCCTCAAGGTGAGAGCCTGGGTGGCAGAAGGAGCTGTGGGGGAGTCCCAGCCCATCAACCAGGGTTCTTCTGGGAGCACGCACCCAGAGACGGGCAGAGTGTGGGACCTGACAGCTTCTTTGCCTCCCCAGCTGGACTTGGGTGTGCCCACCCCAATTCCTTCCCCCATTTACCGGGGCCACCACAAGCGGGAGCGCAGGCAGGCGTTCCTGTCAGGATCCAAGCAGCCATCCAGGCTTCAGGATCCAGTTCTTGTGGTGAGCAGGCTCTGCGTCTCCAAATGGGGTCTCTTCTCCCTGGAGCCCAGGGGGCGGGGAGATGGGAGGCAGAGGGGCCTGAGAGCGATGTGGGCCTCTGGTTGGCCGCTAGAGTCTGTCTGTGCTGGTCTCTGTCTAGGGCGGGGCGGGGGTGGGGGACACTAGCATTTTTTTAAAGATTCCCAGTCATTCAAACGAATGAATACCCGCCAAAGCAGGGTTCAAAAATCCTGGGTACTGAAGACTGTCTGATGGCCCACCTCTTCCTGCCCTCTCCCTGGATCTCGGGGACTGTGTGAACAACTCCATCTAGAGATAACGTCTGAAGTTTGGATCTGAGGCCCTTCCTGAGGGGAGGCCCAAGCTCCCTGACTGCCCCTCCCCGCCACACACACACACTCCTCTTCCCCCACCCCCTCTGTGTTGGGTCCTTGGGATGAGGGGTGCCAGGTCAGGAGGGGCTGGGGACTAATTAATTACCCATCCCCTCAGAGCTGCGACTCGGCGCCCTGTACTGTGGTGCAGTGTGAGCTGCAGGAGATGGAGCGCGGGCAGCGGGCCATGGTCACGGTGCACGCCTTTCTGTGGCTGCCCAGCCTCCGCCAGGTGGGCATGACGTTGTGGGCGGGGCCTTCTGGAGGCGGGGACTGAGTGATTTGGGGGGAGAGGCGGGGCTTTGGGGAGGGGGAAGAGAGTAAAGACCAGGTTTACTTTGTTTTATTTTTATTTTTTTAATTAATTGTTCATTTGCGGGGGAGGGGGCGGTTTACTTTGAAGGGGATGAGATTAGGGCAGGGGCAGGCTCCCCCGGGGGGAGGGTGGTCAGGAGCTGGGACTCCTGCAACCAACAGGCCTGTGTGAATGGCTTCCCCACCCCATCCAGAGGCCACTGGATCAATTTGTGCTGCAGTCGCATGCTTGGTTCAATGTCTCCTCCCTTCCCTACACCGTGCCCGCCCTCAGCCTGCCCAGCGGAGAAGCTCTGGTAAGTATGGAAGAACGTTGTCAAGGAGGTGAGTCCTGCAGGACCCATTGGTCATCCCCTGTGTCCTGTCCGGCAGGATGAGGGCGGGGCCTCCCTGGGTCTGAAGGGTGAGACTGGTAGATGGCTGGGCTAGGTGTCTCCACCCCACGGGCTTGAGTTTTTGGAAAAGCCAGGTGTCCAGGTGACAGAGGACACGCGCCGGTTTGTCCTCAGGTCCAGACCCAGTTGCTTCGGGCCTTGGAGGAGCGGGACATTCCCCTCTGGTGGGTGCTGGTAGGCGTGCTGGGTGGCCTGCTGTTGCTCACACTCCTGGTCCTGGCCATGTGGAAGGTGAGGCATAAAGGGAGGGGAGGGTCTCTAGTGGGCACCGACTTGGCCCTGCCCACCCTCACAGGGAGGCAGAGAGAGGCAGTGGTCCAAGTGGGTGACCCCAGAGCCCAACTGATGTACATCTCCATTATTATTTTAAAATATATTTTTATTGATTTCAGAGAGGAAGGGAGAAAGGGAGAGAGATAGAAATATCAATGATGAGAGATAATCATTGATCAGCTGCCTCCTGCACGCCCCCTACTAGGGATCGAGCCCACAACCCAGGCATGTGTCCTTGACGGGAATCAAATCCAGGACCCTTCAGTCCACAGGCCAACGCTCTATCCACTGAGCCAAACTGGCTAGGGCTGCATCTCCATTATTAGACTGTCATTCTCCAGAGGACCTCTTCCTGGGACAGACTCCTACAGGAAGTGGCATCTGGGGTTCTAAGTCCTTTAGACCCATCACCCCTGCGAGGAAGTCCTGCCTCCAGGAACTCCCTAGCTGCTGTGGAGGACAGGGTTCACTTCCTACCTGCCCTTTGTCAGGTCTGATCCAGACCCTGCTCCCTGCTCCTTACTCCTTATGAGGCCCTGGTGGGTCCCTCTCTCCTCTGTGCCTGGAGAACAAGTGGGCTGGTATCAAGCTCACTCAGGTGCCACGCCCTGGGAAACATGGTGCTTTTAGGGAAAACCACACTTTAGACTTATAATAAATTAAATATATATCTTCATGCACTCGAGTCACATAGAGACACAATCATCAGTATTTAAGAAAAATTCAGGGAAGAAAAAGCAAAACCTATTTTTAAATTGTTACATCTATTATCACTAAATGGGGAAAGGCCTTCGTTGGTGCAAACAGTGGGGTCCATATTTTGTGCTGGTCCCGGAGAGGACCTCATGGCTGGCTGGTTGCTAGCATAATGGCTTCTTCCAGGCCTGCTTGGGTCCTAAGGATCATCTCTGTAACCTGGCCCTGGCCCTGTACACCCCCAGGTTGGTTTCTTCAAACGGAATCGGCCTCCCCTGGAGGAAGACGATGAAGAGGAGGAGTGATGGTGCAGCCCAGGCTCTGTCCTGCAGGAAGGCTGGCTGTGATACCTGCTCTGTCCCTTCTTCTCCGAGTGCCCTCCAACTCTGCTCACCCACAGGTTGGAGCTGTTCCATGGAGGCTCCTGATGTCTTCCCCCTCCCATCAGAGCTGGGCCATCTCCTTTCTTGCTGCCAGATAAAGAGGCTGAGCCCCAACCCCAGTGTGCTGCTTCCTCTTGGGGTTAGGGGAGGAGAGGGAGGTGATATTTGGAGTGGGGATCTGGGGCTGCTAGAAAGGTGAGCAGACAACATCTGTCAGGGCAAAGGTTGCAAATTACTGTCTTTGAAGAGTGTCAGGGAGTAGAAAGTGGGCGTGGAGCAAGGGAGAAAGGGTGGCAGAGCCTCCAGGTGAGACTGGAGGGGATGGAGGTGTTTGAGGATGGCTGGGAGGATGGCAAAGTCAGCAGGCAGGGTCCCTGGTGGGCAGCTTTAAACATTTTTTTTATGATTTTGAAGAGATAAACATTAAGAAAAGAACATGTTCTCCCCCACTCACATTTTTTAAATAGGCCTTTAAAGCTGTGTTCAGAGTGAGAAGGGGCAGAGAGGGAGGCTGACCAAGCCCTCATCCTGAGGAAGGCAGTGTCGGAGGTGCAACTATGCCTTCTTCCCCACCAAGGGGAAGGGTCTTAAGTTAGGAAATAGGGCACCAGGCAGGAAGACCCCAGGAGGGCTAGGAGTGGAAGACACTGAGATTGGAGTCAGGAAATAGTGGTGGGGGATCCACCTGGAGTCCTGAGAGATATGTGGATTCATGTGTTCAATAAATATTTATTGAGCACCTACTATGTGCCTGGCACCACTCCAGTGCTGGGATGGAACAGGGAACAATAAAAAAAGTCCCTGCCCTCATGGAACTTACATCCAATCAGGGACAAAGAGAAAGAAATCCTATATAATAAAAGCCTAATATGCAAATTTATCCCCATGACTGGGAGTTCCACCAGGGGGCAGGGCTGGCAGGCCAACCGCCCATGGCCCCTCCCCCTGGGCCAGCAGCCGGCAGCTGCTAAGGACCCTACCTGTGCACGAATTTCATGCACTGGGCCTCTAGTAAGTAAGTAAATAAATAAATGCATAGTCAGTGGTGGTTAGTGATAGGAGTAAAAATAAAGGCATGGAGCTAATGATAGAATTATGTGGGTGCTGGGAGCAGGCTGACTTCATAGGCAGAGTGTCAGGAAAGGCCCCTCTCATGAGGTGAGCAGAGGAAGGAATGAGTCAAGCGGCTGCAGGGAAATAAAGTGCTCTGGACAGAAAGCGCAGCCAGTGCAAAGGCCCTGAAGTTGGAGCAGGCTCGATGTGTTCACGTAAAAGCAAGGAGGCGCATGGGCTGGAGGCAGGTGAGGAATCCAGGAGATGAGGTCAGCGGTGGGAGCAGGCAGGAAGCACCTGGGACCAAGGAAAGAACTTTGGTCTTGATGCTAAGTGTTGGGGGAAGCCATTAACAGACAGGCTTACCTCACAAGAGCTGCTCCCAAAGGGGAAAAGGTAGATTCTGAACAGAACAATTGGACATCCATGCATGGCAAGTTCCAGAACAGGTTTCTAGTTGGGTGACTGAATATTTAGGAAAAGATTAAGCCGAGGTCCTTGAACACCAGCCAAGTTCCAGTCCCTCTGCCATTGCAATTGGACGGCCCCAGACAATTTATCTTGATCCAGCAAAGCATTTGGCATTTGTCTTTATATACACGAGATAGAAATGTGAGCTGGACGACAGAGACTCGGATTGAAAACTGAACAATTTTGATAAAGCTGAAGGATGTTTCTATAAGGGTGTCCCAAAGCTCCATCCTAGCCCTGGGCTGCTTGGTACTGTCACGAGTCCCTTCACTCTGCAGATGGCTGCTGGCTGAGAGGGAGCTCCAATACAATGGGTGACGAGGCAGCCCTGACAGATTGTAAAGTTGGGTTGTAACCAACAAGATGAAATTCACTAGGGAGGAGTGCTAAATCCTGTGCTAAGGTTCCAACAGTTTGGTTACATAAGAATGGGAACTGGGAAATCTGGTTAGATGGAAATTTATGAGAGGGGGGAAGGGAAGGGAAAGGAAGAAAGACAGGAGGGAAGAAAGGTAGGAAGGGAAGAGAAGAAAAGTTGGTTATTTTGTCCACAGTCTCAAAACAAGGTCCCCGTATTTCAGAAGGCCCAACCAGGGGAGAAGCCCATGTTCCTGAGGTCCTTGCTCTAGGTCTCCAATCCCCTGCAGGGCAACACGTTTTGAGAAAGAAAAGGTAACAAGGCAGAGAGAACCGGCAGAGGGATGCCAGAGTAGATGAGGATTTGGCCACCCAGAACTGAGTGAGGATGACCTTCAGGAACTGGAAGGAAAGAGAGCGTGGCTGGGCAAGAGGGCCGGCCAACAGCTGTCTTCAAAGGCAGGGTTCCATGGCTGAGGGAGAAGGAAAAGACTCAGCTTGTCATTCATGAAGCACAACCAGTGAGACCAGCTGGTGATTCTCAGGGGCACAGGCAGGCTGTCTCCACCTCTAGAACTTCCTAACCGTATGACAGCCCATCGACAGATCTTATTACCTGGGCCAACGGTAGCACCTGGTCGGTCAGACATGTGCTAGACCCTTTACGTCATCTCATTTAATCTTTATAGCAACCCCACGAGGGAGAGATTACAATTCTCACTTTAAAGGAAGGCTAAGTAACTTGCTAACAGCTTAAGAAGAGGCAAGAGCCAGACTAGAACCGGGACGGATTCCCAGGGGGCTGCGCCCTGTCTCCCCTGAACTGTGAATGTTTGTGCGGAGAGGGGGGAGCAGTAAAACAGGGCAGTTCGTACACTTTTTGGAGACGCTCATGACCATAGTACCCACCTATTTGAGTGTGTTGCAAGCAATAGCCATTCCCCCCCCCCAAAAAAAATATGCACCCAATATCAGGAACTCTGGAACTTCAAGCACCCTGGCGATTGGACCCCATTCGATACACTCTCCCTTGCAGCTCTGGGTCTGGAGCACAGGATGGTAGCTGCGGGGTGGGCTGAGCTCAGGCAGGAGGCGGGCGGAGCGGGGCGCGAGGGGGCGGTGCCGGGAGGACCATCGGGTGGGGCGCCGCCTGCAGGGGGCGCTGGCGGCGGCTCCGGGCGGAGACAATCGCGCTGAGCGGCCGCTGCAGCCAGAGCGGGAGCCCGAGCCGCCCAGAGCTGGGGCTGAGCGGGGCCGGCCGAGCGGGGCCGGGCAGGAGCCATGGACCGCTAGGGCCGGGCCGAGCCCCGCGATGCCGCCGCCGAGTGGCCCCAGCGTCCTCACGCGGCTACTACCGCTGCTGGGGCTGCTGCTCGGCGGCGCCTCCCGGGCTCCCGGCAAGTCGCCGCCGGAGCCCCCCAGCCCGCAGGGTGAGTCTCGGCCAGGAAGGGCAGCGATCCCCAGCCTGCGCCCCCCACCCCCATTGGGCCCCGCCCGCCAGCCCCTTCTTGGCGGCGCTCGTGAATCGGGGGCTATTCTGTTCCCTGGATTTGGGTGGGGTAGATAGGCAACCTGGGTTCAGAGCTTACGGGGGAGAGGAGGACCTCCAGGGAGGGGGTCTCGGGGAGACACAATGGGGAGAGCGGGGGTCCCCAGGCTCTGCGCCACCGCCCACCTCCTGCCTTGTTTTTCTCCCTCCTGGTCCGCGAGGCGCTGCTGCCTGAGCCATTGTCTACCGAAGACACCCGCCCAGGGGCGGGCTGGGGCGGGCGCCTGCTCCGCAGCCCCCTGCGGGTTCCTCGCTCCAGACCCCGGCTGGGTGGGGGCTCAGGCTTCGGCTGCCACCCTGGGCCTAGACGGGGGCTGGGCGCCTAGAGCCAGGTTTGACAGGGGTGAGGGGAGGGAAGAAGGGGTGAGGCTGCTGGTGGATTGACTGTTCGAATAGGGTTCTTCGCCTTGGAGCCTGACAGCCCCCAGCCGGCCCCCCAGGTTTAGATTTTGGGGTGCACCAAAGAAACGCTGCTTAGCCCATGAAAGAGAAGGGGCTGAAGTTGGGGGGCTCTGAAAAAAGGGGTACATTGTGATTCCTAGCTCAAAGCGCATGGCAGGGCTGTGGTGGCGGAGCCTGCTGAGCTGGCTAGCTGACTGTGGGCAGTGCCGGCTGGGAGGGCAGGTGCCTGGGTCCCGTCCAGCAGGCCTCCGGCCACTCCTGTTCCCAGTCCGCTCCCAGATCACCCCCTCCTCATCTCACCCCCTCTTCATCTCACCTCTCCATCGCAGTGGAGGAGACCCCCCCCTCCCCCAGCGCCTCTCCGGGCCCAGGTGGGTGTGTGAGGTGGGGGTGGGGTCGGCTTCTGCAGCGGGAAAAGGTGGGAGAGCTAGCCTATTACTTCCTCCCTAGCTTGGGATCTCAGGGTACTCCAGCCCTGCACCCTCACCTAGCCTCCTGCCCCACCACCCAGCTACTGCTCTCCCCTCTCTTGCCTCCGGGCCCCATCCCTGTCTGAACCTGAACTGGTGCTCTCCGCTCCTCACTTCCCCACCAAGGAGCTGGCAGGAAAAGCAGGGTGGGGGAGTCTCCATGAGGGAAGTTGGGTCCGGATGAAGGGAGGGGGTCGGATTTCCTCCTGGAATGAGGCAGGGCTGAAGCCAGGAGAAACGGATACTGTATGGAATGTCAGGCATTGAGGATGGGGAAGGTTCGCCTCTGGCCTCAGTCTTCCTGGGAGACGAGAAGAGCTTTGATGGCTAGGAATGGGCCCTAGTTTCTCAGAAAGCTTTTCTCAAGCCCTGCACCCCAGGGGAGGGGCCCAGGGAATTGTCTGGAATAGAGCCAGGATCAGGGCTCTCCCAGAATGCTGTCTGGAAGCGCAGTTGAGGGGTAGGAGGAAGGAAATCTAGGCATCTACCCCCTCACCCTCCAGTTTGGCGCTGGTGCCTTCTTCAGGCCTTACCTACCCACCCGTTTTGTTTCCCGGGCTCTCTCCCCTTTTCTTGAACCCAAGGCATTGCGTCAAATGACCATAGTCCCTAATCCTGGGTTCCCTTTTCCCAGCTGCTCTATCCAGCTGCTCCTAGCCTGGGGTGGGGGTAGGGAATAGCCAGGCCCTCTAGCTTCTCAGAATTCCTACTCGGAGGTGGAGGGGAGGCTGCCAGTTCCCAGGGGAACCGGAAAGGGTCGAGCCTGTGCACCCACCCTACAGAATTGGGCTTTGGCCGGAGAGAGGACAGGGTGGTGAGTTCAGAACAGCTGGATGGGATACCAGGGG
This sequence comes from Corynorhinus townsendii, assembly GCA_026230045.1. NCBI lineage: Eukaryota > Metazoa > Chordata > Mammalia > Chiroptera > Vespertilionidae > Corynorhinus > Corynorhinus townsendii. Next base: position 14,672,600 of record JAPDVU010000009.1, read on the forward strand.
CAGGCACGGCACTGGCCCTGGGGTGGGAAGCCTGAGATAAGACACCTGTCACTGTTGAGTATTAAGCTCCACCCATGAGGCCCCCTGACCTTCCGTGTCCTGTGGCCCTCAGCCTCCATATCTCCTAGCTCTTCCCTTTGGACCTGGACTCCCCTGGTTTTGTGTCCAGCACCCAACCCACTCCCACCTGCCTCCTGGGGCTCATACTTGCGTCTCTGTACCTCTCCAAGCATGACATCTCCTCTCATTATTAGCAGCAAGGTAGGGGTGAGGCATGCTCTTGAAGAAGGGCTGCACTGAGTGAGAAGGGGCCCATGGTGCTCTGGATCAGAGAGGCTGCCTGGAAAATCAGAAGTGCAAATCTAGGCCTGGTTCCTCCCCCCATCACCCCATCTGAGAGCAGGACACCTACAGGGCCATGCCAGCTAGACCATCCATGGGCTAGTGGCAGAGTTGGCTGGAAAGCGAAGGACTTGGCCTTCTCTTCCTGGCCCCCTCCATACCAGTGTCCCTTGGGCCTGGGCTTCTTCTCCCCTTCCCCCAGTCTCTTTCCCTTGCCAGGGCCCCAGCTCCCTGCCCATCTTCTGGGAGGAATGAAGGAGTTACCCTGGTGACTGGCTATGTAGCTGACCAGCTGGGAGGGGGCCAGCAGTACACTGAGGAGGCGGGGTCAGGAGGTACTTGTCTGGGTTTCAGTTGGAGTGAGTCCCTGAATCTGAAGAGAAACAGGTTTGTGTGCAGAGGGTTCTAGGAGGTGGATGAATGATGGGAATGACCAATTCCCTAGAGTCCCCTTCTCAGTTTCTTCCTAAGAACCCAAACTCTGACCCAGCACCCCATCCTCTCCCAAATGGCTGAGTCCTGACCTCTCTCCTCTCCACTTGGAGCCTCTGATTCTCCACTTATTCATTCTTTCTCAGCCCTCCCTTTCCTCTCCTCTCCCTGACACCAGCCCCATAGGGTCCGGGCGGTTAAGAATTTAGGTCTAGAAGTCAATACCCAGGTTTGGACCTCCCACTTAACTGTAGTACAAATATATAAATTCTTTGAGCCTCAGTTTCTTTATCTGCAAAATGGGCTAAGAGCATGTCTTATCAAGTCTAATGCATCATTGACTGGGAGATGCACCATTATTTCATGTGCCAGGAAGAAAGGGAAAAAATGCTGCCAATTATAATTATGACAAAATCAACCATAGGCGTAGTCTGAATTCAGAAATGTTAAAATGTGGATAAGTGCGTGTGTTAGACTAGACTTGATGAAATGGTGCCAGCTACCTCACAGGCTGATGTGAAGTTTGAGGGCTCTGTAAATGCTAGCTTTTATAATGTCTTATCGAGCCTTGGCCCCGAAGCTGCTCCCAACCCAAAGCCCCCTCCTCTGATCTTGAGGCTCCCCCAGTTCCCTCTTCCTCCCTTCCTCCTCCTTACCCTCCTCACCTCATCTTGTCCACAGAGATTCTGATCAAGGTCCAGGTGTATGTGAGCGGGGAGCTGGTGCCTTTGGCCCAGGCCTCAGTGGATGTGTTTGGGAATCGTATGCTGCTTGCTGCTGGCACCACGGACTCAGAGGGTGTGGCCACGCTGCCCCTCAGTTACCGCTTGGGCACCTGGGTGCTGGTCACTGCTGCCCGCCCTGGCTTCCTCACCAACTCCGTGCCCTGGCGCGTTGACAAGCTGCCCTGTGAGTGCAGGGGCAGGTGGAGGGGGGGACAGCAGCTGACCCCATCAACCCCTTCCCAAAATAGTCCTTGGGGGCGGAGGGGGTAGGCTTTCCAGCAGCTGCTGCCTGGCCTGGGGGATGCAGAGGGGGCTGAGGGAGGATGAAGTCACTGGGATTCGGATGGAGGGAGTTCCCTGCCTGGGTGTGGGCAGGGGCTTTCTCTGGAGCTAACAGGACACCCCTCCTGCAGTGTATGCGTCAGTCAGCCTCTACCTGCTCCCCGAGCGGCCGGCCACCCTCATCCTCTATGAGGACCTGGTGCACATCCTCTTGGGTTCTCCTGGTAAGGCTCCCTCCTACCACCCCCACTCCTCTTGCTGCCCTGGCCCTGAGTACCGAGAGCTCTGCTCTTCCATTCTAGCTGGGTGCCCCTGGGCAAGTCACTTAGCCTCTGAACCTCAGTTTGCTCATCTCTAAGATGTGGATATTGATAGTATCTGCATCTTCAAATTGAGGTAAGGACTGAGTGTTACCAAGCATGCAAAAAAACAGCACAGAAGGGGGCCAATAAATGTTTATTGTTGTTGGGGCTTCTCGTGGCTTCTATTCTCCCTCTACTCCTACCAATAGAATGCCCATTCCCTGCCACCTTTATCTTCAGTGGGTCATTGAGTCCTTGTTGTGCACCTACTGGGTGCATGGCTATGTTAGAAGACCATGAGAGGGTCATTCCAAGGTATTGAACATCGGAGTGCAAGGCCTGGAGCAATCCTGCGGTGGCCCTGGTGTACCTACAAGCTTTCAGTCTCATTCAGCTGAGACTGACTGCAGCACCTAGGCTGTGCCAGGCCCTGTGTCTGGTGCTGGGGGTCAATGGTAAGGAAGAACAAACCCGTTCCCTGCCTCGTGGAGTTCACAGACAAGTAGGAAAACACACAAACAGGTTATCCCTGAAATAGTGACAGAGCAGGCAGGACAGTGGAGTAGAGGGTAGCTGCATTCAATATTGAGAACACCCTGGCCTGTGAGCATTGCAGGATGAGAGCATTTAGTGAAGGGAGCTGTGGGACTGAATGGACTTGGGCGTTGAAGACGGAGCAAAGGCACCTTCGCTGGAGAGGAAGGCCTGGGGGAATCTTCCAGATGCAGGGGCAGAAGGGAATGCTCTGGCCCAGCAGAAGGGAGAGGGATAGTGGTTGAGCATTGACCTAGGAACCAGGAGGTCATGGTTGGATTCCTGGTCAGGGCATATGCCCGGATTGCCGGCTGGATCCCTGGTGTGGAGTGTGCAGGAGGCAGCCGTCAATGATTCTCTCTCATCATTGATGTTTCTCTCTCTTCCTCTTTAAAAAAAGAAAGGGATGCTCTGGTCTGGCTATGCAGAAGGGGCACCTAGTTGATGAAGCCTGGCAGAGGGGAGACTCCATCCAGCTAGTACTAGGGAGCCACACTGGGTTTTGGAGTGAGAGAAGCCCCTCCTCAATTTATATCCTTATCCCCCAAATTACTCATCTGTTCATCATTTCTCTGATCCTGAATCAGAGGCTTCTAAAATTTCTTTGGAGGTTTCTTTTTAACAACGTATTTCTTTTATTGACTTCAGAGAGGAAGGAAGAGGGGAAAGAGAGATAGAAACATCAATGATGAGAAAGGATCTTTGATCGGCTACCTCCTACACGCCCCACACTGGGGATCCAGCCCGCAACCAGGGCATATGCCCTGACCAGGAATCAAACCATGACCTCCTGGTTCATAGGGTCAACATTCAACCACTGAGCCACACTGGCTGGGCGGGAAGTTTCTAAAATGCCAAAGGAGCCCAGCCGGTGTGGCTCAGTCGTTGAGTGTCTACCCAGGAACCAAGAGGTCGTGGTTCCATTCCTGGTCAGGGCACATGCCCTAGTTTTGGCGCTCAATCCCCAGTAGGGGGCGTGCAGGAGGCAGCTGATCAATGTTGATATTTCTCATGGAAGTTTCTCTCTCATCCATGTTTCTATCCTTCTCTCTTCCTCTCTCTGAAAATCAATAAAAACATTTAAAAAATCAAAATAAAATGCCAAAGGAACCCTTTATTGCTTCCTAGCTTAAAGCCTCCCACAGATCCCACTGCTTCAGTGTAACACCTAGACTCTTTCACATCCTGACCGTGCCCACCAGAGCCTGACCTGCCACTGCCTCACCCACCCCCCGCACCCCCCACCGCCACTCCAGTCACCTGGAGGCCCCTGACCAACATGCTGCTTAGAGCCAGGGGGCCTTTCTCCTGGCAGTCCTGGGGGTTCCTTTCCACTTTCATTCCTGGCTGTCTTATCCTGCAAGGCGCCCCAGGGCCTTCGGAGCTGGGCGGGCCGAACTCCGCTTGCACCCTGCACCCCGTTATGGAGGCAGGATGGAGCAGTGGTGACAGAATGTGTCCTGGCACCAGGCTTCGTGGGCTTCGGTCAGGCCCCAGGATTGTGACCTGAGCAAGTTACTGACCTCCCGCCTCCATTCCTGCCCTATAAGATAGGGTCGATGATAAAGGTACCTATGTCAGGGGCTGTTGTGCTAATTGCAGGGGTTTTAATATAGATATTAACCTGCTTAGAACAGTACCCAGCATATCAAAACTTAATAAAAGTTACTATTACCTTATTGTATCAGAATTCTGTTTCACGTCCTCTCCACCCCAAGGCAGGCAGACAACAGGCAGAGCCTAAGCTGTCCAATTCAGTAGCTACGAGCCCCACGTAGCTATTTAAATTGAAATGAATTAAAAATTCATTAAGTTTTTAAAAATGAAAAATAAATCCCGTTCCTGAGTCACACTACACTGGCCACATTTCAAGTGCTTAGCCATGTGTGTCTGTGGGTGCTGTAATGGCACCATAGATGTAGAACATTCCCGTCTACCACAGCAGAAATGGGCACCCGAACAGACCACACCACACTGGACTGTGAACTTGAAGGCTGGGAATTGTGACTTGTATCTCATTCATTTTTGTGTCCCCGGCACTTAACACAGCGCCTGCCACACTGTAGACAGTAATTGTTTGAGGACCTGAACCTCATCACTTTATAGGTTAACTAGAGGCCTGATGCACAAAATTCGTGCAAGGGGCTTGGCCCTCGCAGCCCCAGCTTCGTTTGGAAGGACATCCGGAAGGACATCCAAAATGTTGTTTGGCTGTCCGGTCTAATTAGCATATTGTGCTTTTATTATTATAGACTAGAGGCCCAGTGCATGAAAATTCATGCACTGGAGGGGGGGATCCCTCAGCCTAGCCTGACCCCTCTCACAGTCCGGGAGCCCTCAGGGGTGGGAGGTGACCTGGCGATCAGGGGAAGGTGACGCCCCATCACACCTCTGCTGCTGCCACTGCTGGCATTGCAAGCCTCAGCTGGCCCTGGTTACCTGAGCCTCAGGTGGCCCTGGGTGGCTGGGCAGCCGCCATCCGAGGCTTGCCTGTGCCTTGGGCTGGCTCTGGGCAGCTGGGGGACTGAGGGGACTAGAGGACTCTGGAGGCAGGCACACGGAGCGGCCAGACCCGCCTGGAGGTGGGCCCTGCTATGCTGCGCACCTGCTGCCCCGGCAGGGCTGAAGGGTCTGGGTGCCACCATCTTGTGGCTGTGGGCACTATCATCTTTGAGGGTGTGGCAGTCAATTAGCATATTCCCTCCTTATTGGCTGTGGGTGCCACCGTCTTTGTGAGGGCATGATGATCAATTAGCATATTCCCTCTTTATTAGCTAGGATAAGGAAACTGGTTCAGAGAGCGAGTAACTTGCTCCGGGTCATACCGGCAGGACTAGGGTTCTGGTCCACATCCCTCCCAAATTAACGTTCTCGGACTGCCCAGTTTTCTCCCCAGTCACCACCCTCCCTGGCCTCCCAAGTGGCCTGACCCGCTGGCTCCCCCTCTCCTTAGATACTTGCTTTCTGCTCTGGTCTCTGGGCAACCTTGTCCCTGGCCAGGCCACTGCAGCCCCTCCTCTCTCCATCAGGTGCCCGCTCCCAGCCCTGGGTGCAGTTCCAAAGGCGGGCTGCCCGCCTGCCTGTCAGCTCCACCTACAGCCAGCTCTGGGCCTCGCTCACACCTGCCAGCACCCAGCAGGAAATGCGGGCTTTCCCTGCCTTCCTGGGCACCGAGGCCTCCAGCTCAGGTATGCTGGGTGCCAGGCATGCAAGGGATGTCCCCCACTTGGAGGGTTTACCCCTCAGCTCCTTCTGTCCCCTTCCCTTAGGCAATGGCTCCTGGCTGGAGCTGATGCCTCTGGCTGCCGTGAGCGTGCACCTGCTGACAGGCAATGGAACAGAAGTACCACTCTCAGGCCCCATTCACCTGTCCCTGCCTGTGCCCTCAGAGCCTCGTGCTCTTGCTGTGGGCACCAGCATTCCAGCCTGGAGGTTTGACCCCAAGAGTGGTGAGTGCCTCAGGGAGTTGCCGAGGCTGGAGTTTGGGGGTAGAGATGTGGATGGGAGGACATTGAATCTGATGCAACCCCTGCCTCTCCCAGGGCTGTGGGTACGTAATGGCACTGGCGTGATCCGGAAGGAAGGCCGGCAGCTCTACTGGACCTTTGTCTGCCCCCAGCTGGGGTACTGGGCGGCTGCCATGGCCTCCCCCATGACTGGTGAGAGTGTGGTAGGGGGGACAGGGGACAGTGGGGGAAGGGGAGGCTGGGAGAGTGGGTTCCTTCTGAAAGGCAGGAAGGGCATCCACACCTGGAATGCTAAGCCCTTGCCTGGCACAGGGCTGGTCACCATCACAACAGGCATCCAGGACATCGGCACCTACCATACCATCTTCCTGCTCACCATCCTGGCAGCCCTGGCCCTGCTGGTGCTCATTCTGCTGTGTCTGCTCATCTACTATTGCCGGTGAGTGATACCCCCACCTTCTCTCCTCCCATGCAGACGGAGGCCTACCTATGCCTGGCCTTGTGTTGGGTGCTCAGGCCTCCAAAATGCATAGAAGTACAGCCTGATCTTCCAGGCGCTGACTGGAAAGCAGGGCATATGCACATGCAAAGACTGAAAGGCTGGTGGCTTGAGAGAAGTGGGAGAGGAGGCAGGACCTGCAGGGCAGGCCCCGCCAGAGACACCCAACCCCGCTCTCCCCTCCATGGGACCCTGGGCTCGGACATCCTCCCAGGTTCTCATGCATCTCCTACTGTGCAGGCATGCCGTTTACCCGAAAGGGACCCAAATGGGCACGGCTGCTAGCTGGACTTCCCACAGACATACAAGCTCTTTCCACAAACTTCCCCCAGGAGTTTTTGTTGGTTTGGATGCTTTAGTCCCGGGCATTGTCCCGATCCTCCCAACTATTTCAATCCCTCATCGTGCAGCTGTGGGTTAGGGAGCTGCTCTGGCATGACCCTTTCCTGAGGACCCCTGTCTGCCTTCTCTCCAGGAGGCGCTGCCTAAAGCCCAGGCAACAGCACCGCAAGCTGCAGCTCTCTGGGCCCTCGGAGGGCAACAAACGAGACCAGGCCACCTCGATGTCCCAGCTCCATCTCATCTGTGGGGGGCCCCTGGAGCCCACCCCGTCGGGGGACCCCGAGGCGCCTCCTCCAGGCCCCCTCCACTCCGCCTTCTCCAGCTCCCGCGACTTGGCCAGCTCCCGGGATGACTTCTTCCGTGCCAAGCCACGCTCAGTCTGTCGTCCTGCCGCCGAGCCTGCAGGTGCCCGCGGGGGTGAGGGCGCTGGGCAGAAGGGCGCACGCTCCGTCGAGGGTCCCGGCGGGCTGGAGCCAGGCCTAGAGGAGTACCGGCGGCGGCCCTCCGGGGCCACGGCCTTCCTGCCAGAGCCGCCCTCACCGCCGCCGCCCTTCGAGCACTACCTGGGCCACAAGGGGGCGGCCGAGAGCAAGGCCCCCGACTTCCTGCTGTCGCAGTCAGTGGACCAGCTGGCGCGGCCGCCGTCGCTCAGCCAGGCGGGGCAGCTCATCTTCTGCGGCTCCATCGACCACCTCAAGGACAGTGTCTACCGCAACGTCATGCCCACCCTGGTGATTCCCGCGCATTACGTGCGCCTGGGCGGCGAGGCGGGAGCCGCGGGGGCGGGCGACGAGCCCATCCCACCCGAGGGCACGGCCCCCGGCCCAGCACGCCCTTTTCCCCAGCCCGACTCCCAGCGCCCGCTGATGCAGGGTCACTCGGGCGCGGGAGGCGAGGGCAGCGGGGGTGGCGGCGGCGAGGGCTGGGGGGGCGGGCGCTCGGCGCCGGTCAGCGGCTCGGTCACCATCCCGGTGCTGTTCAACGAGTCAACCATGGCACAGCTCAACGGGGAGCTGCAGGCGCTGACCGAGAAGAAGCTGCTCGAACTGGGCGTGAAGCCGCACCCACGCGCCTGGTTTGTGTCCCTCGACGGGCGCTCCAATTCGCAGGTGCGTCACTCCTACATCGACCTGCAGGCGGGCGGCGGCCGGAGCACGGATGCCAGCCTGGACTCGGGCGTCGACGTGCACGAGGCGCGGCCTGCGCGCCGGCGGCCCCTGCGCGAGGAGCGGGAGCGCGCCCCGACGGCCGCCCCACCGCCGCCCCCGCCGCCCCCGCCCGCACCCCCGCGCCTGGCGCTCAGCGAGGACACGGAGCCCAGCAGCAGCGAGAGCCGCACGGGCCTCTGCTCTCCGGAGGACAACTCGCTGACACCGCTGCTGGACGAGGTGGCGGCTCCCGAGGGCCGAGCGGCCACGGTACCCCGGGGTCGGGGCCGCAGCCGCGGGGACAGTTCCCGCAGCAGCGCCAGCGAGCTACGGCGCGACTCGCTTACCAGCCCGGAGGACGAGCTGGGGGCGGAGGTGGGAGACGAGGCGGGCGACAAGAAGAGCCCTTGGCAGCGGCGGGAGGAGCGGCCGCTGATGGTGTTCAACGTCAAGTAGCGCCTCCGGATCTAGCACCGCTTGCGGGTTGGGCTCTGCCCCGCCCGCCTGGGCCTGTCCCCAGGGTGCGCACCCCAGGGAGTTGCGGGGGCATTCGCTCTTAGCGCTGGGCTTTGAAAGGTGCCCAGAGGCCTGCAGAGCTGTTCAGTGGTATGTGCTGGGTAATGGCTTGGGAGGGGCCCCATGTCTGTCTCCACAAAGGCGGTGGGAGGGGTCCAGACCCCCATTGGGAGGTGCTGGGGAGGAGGGTGGGGTGGGGGGCAAGCAGTGCCTGTATAAACGTGGCTGTACATAGAAAGTTCTATTGTGAGAAAGCAGGAGGGGCAGCCAGACCTTAGCTGCTAGTATGAGGGCTGGGAAGGGAGGGGGAATTCTCTGTGGACCCCTGGGAAGGGAGGGTTGCTGCTTGCTGAGGAGCCCGCCTCTGGGCTACCAAGTCACAGGGCTAGAGGCTGAGGCTGGGAGGCTCTGGGGAACAGGATAATGTGATAGGACCGCTGTGGGCAGCAGCAAATATAAAACTGGTGAGATTAACTCTGTGTGTGTCTGTGGGGTTGGGGGAATGTGGGTGCTAGATGGGGACCCTTAGGGATCTCTGGGGAGGGCAGGCAGGGTGTCCCAATCAGACACTTAAGAAAGTGTACAAACTTTATTGGAGCACATACACACACACACACACACACACACACCCATATACACACACCTGTGGATAGGGAAGAGCACCTGGCCACAGGGTCCATAGAAACGGGGAGAGGAATGGCAGCTTGTAATGTGGCTTTCGCCACAGCTCCCCATGTGACAGGGAAGGCCTTAGATGGAGACCCCCACCTCAATGATGGGGGACTCAGAATGGAGAGTCCAGGAGAATTTGGTGGGGGAGAGGTGATAAGGAGGCCTGAGCAGCGGGTACCCTCTGAACAGGGTCCCGGGGGTTATGGAGTGTCTTTGGTGCCCAGTCTCTCCTCACAGCAACTGTCTTGGGACTGGATCCCTCAAATGAGTGTCCCAGCGCAGTGTCTCCCTGCGTAGACACTTGGTGCCCTTCGCCCCACAGCGGAAGCCAGCAGGACAGCAGTGACGCTGATCGGCACAACAGATGCCCTGGATGGTCAGAGGAGGGTACGAGGGTTAGAGCAGGACCTGGCCAGGCCCATACCAGACCCAGGGGAGGGAGTGGCACTGACCTGGCGATAGGGACAGCAGGCCCAGCTCCCGCGGCTATCTCGGCAGCAGGTCTGGTTATTATGGCAGAAGTGCCTCTCGCCACACTCCACATCCCCCACACCCACATGAAGGCCAAGGGGGAGGGGGGCAGCATCCACCTCCTTCTCACAGGTCCGGGCCTTCACATTGCAGGTGTACCCATTGGGGCAGCAATGCTGGTGATCCTCACAGCACACAGCCTGGGGGGACAGAGTGGCATTATGCTGTCTCCTTCACCCCCAGGACTTGGCTCCCCTCTCCAGGGGCAGGCAGGTGGACACTCACGTGGGGCAGCTGGCAGCAGGCCCAGCTCTTACTCAGGCTTGGGCAGCAGGTCTGCCCCACTGGGCAGCTGGTGTGCTGGTCACAGTCCATGTCTTTGGGTTGGGACAAGGAAGCCCGGTAGGCAGGCACCTTCCCCAGTCCCGCCAAGATCTGGTTCCCCCTCTGACACTGACCCCCAGCCAAGCACGTGTAGCCCTGAGGGCAACAGTGCTGGTGGTCCGAGCAGCAGACAGCCTGGCGAGGGGAGAAAGGGGCAGAAAGAGTGATCTAGGAAGCTCTATACTACGTGGGATGAAACACTGAGCCCCTATCCATTCTGCCTCTTCTGCTCGGTTCTTCCAGCTGGGAATGAAATCTAAGAGCTGGTCTGCCCCTGTGAGCCAGACGAGAGCAGAAGGGCAAGGTAACAGGAGTCTGGCCACCTGCCCAGGTCAAGACAATGGCCCCCCCAATGCTACCCCAGTACCCATGCACCTCTAGGGCAGGACAGCAGCCCCACTCTCCAGACGTGAGTCGGCAGCAGGTAGTGGAGGAGGGGCAGCTGGTGACATTATCACAGGGGACATCACTCTCCATGGCTCGAAGGTCTGGCAGGCTGAGGCGGGCTGGGGCCTGCTCCATCAAGGGCAGCTGGCGGCCTTCCTGTTCACAGGTACCCTTCTCTACGTCACACTGAAACCCGGCTGGGCAGCAGTGCAAGTGGTCTTCACAGCACACAGCCTAGGGTGGATAGAGAAGGGGCAGTAGGCACAGGGGCCTAGCTTGCTGCCCCCGTCTGCTCAGCCCAACCCACCCACCACTCCTGGGTACCTGGACAAAAGGGCAGCAGCCCCAGGCTCCTGTCGGTAGGCGGCAGCAGGTGTAGTCAGCTGGGCAGCTCACCTGCATGTCACACTTCACCTCCTGCACTGTGAGTTGGGCAAGGAGGAGAAGTCAGCAGTGGCACTGGGGACCATCTGAAGGTCATACCCTTTGCGGGCTCCACAGCTGGAACCAGATGTTGAGGATGGAAGGCCACCCCTGGCAGGGATCCTAAGGCGACGCCCAGTGCGGAGAAAGGGGGGCTGTACCTGCCCTGGCCCCTCCATGCAGCCACCAGTGCCCACCCCCATATCTGCTCCTGGAATAGGCTGGTGGAACGCTCCTCCTGGTGCAGGTGGGAATCTGTGGTGCAGGTGGGAGTCTGCTCCTGGTACCTGTGTGTGCTGGCAGCTTGGTGAGGAGGTCCGTGGTGTTCTCCTTGGAGAGACACTTACTCTGGACCAGGTCACACACGGTGTCCTGGGGGCAGCAGTGCAGGTGGTCGGGGCAGCAGATGGCCTGGGGGAAGGCAAGGGTGGGTCTTTGTGGCTTCCAGTCTTACTTGAGCACAAGGAAGTCAGGCTGACAGCTGGCACTGCCCCAACCCCCCACTAGGGGGTAGCATATGTCCTGAGCAGCCAGGCTCCCAGCAACCTGTCAGCCAACCTCAGACCCCTGGAATCCAGGCTAGGTGGCTGTGGGCACACAGCCCAACTGGTGATAGCCCCTCACTCACATTAGGAATTGGGCAGCAGCCATACTTCCCACTAGGCAGCTCACAGCAGGTAGAGTCGTCAGGACAATGGGACTGTCCATCTGGGCACATGATCCCTGGAAGGGGAGAAAGGTGTGAGGGGCAGCCACGGTAGAGGGGAACTTTTCCTCAGCTGGAAGCCAGGCAAGGCCTCTCCTTACTCCCACCCGCCAACCCAAAGTTCACCCATCTCTTCACCTGCTCTATTAGTCCTTTGTGCTGGGATCTTCCGTGCCAGGGGGAGGGTGCCCGTGGCGGTGAGGCAGCGGGTATGAACCAGGTCACAGGTGGTACCACGGGGGCAGCAGTGCACCTTGTCTTCGCAGCAAGAAGCCTGAGAAGAGATGGTCCTGACTGTCTTTGCCCCCTCCAGCCCCTTGCTTTGCTCCTGCTGCCCCCCTTTCCCCCCTTCATCTTCCCAAACCTGTACCTGGGGTATGGGGCAGCATCCCCAGGAGCCATCAAGCATAATGCAGCATGTGGAGGAGTTGGGGCACTCGAACTGGCTACCGGGGCACTGGATAGCACCCAAGGGGTTGGTATCTGTGGAGAGGATGACCCAGGATCCCACCAACCCAGTCAGTGAAGGTCATTGCCTCCCTCCCTCAAGAAGCTGCAGGCAGCAGGGTCTACACTCCCAACTACCGGGGTTTGGGGGACTGGCACTAGGGCTCAGGCACTTTCTTTTAAATCCTCACCCAGATATGTTTTTACTGATTTTAGAGAGAAGGGTGAGTGAGAAACATCCATCAGTTACCTCCCGTACACACCCTGACTGGGGATTGAACCAACAACGTAGGTATGTGCCCTGACTGGGAATCAAACCTGCAATATGGGTGTACCACGGGACAATGATCCAACCAACTGAGCCACCCGGCCAGGATCCCAGGCACTCTTAAACCGCTCTCCCACAAGCCAGGCCTTGCTTCAGAAATATGGCACAGGACAGGGGCATCCACTGACTGGGTTGGCATTAAACCAGCCCAGTTTGGCCTCTCCCCACCCCTGCAATGCCTGGCTCTAGGCCTGTGGCCTCGAGTTCCCTTCTTCCCCTCTTAGCCCCAGTGCTGCCCCTCTATCCAGAGCACGGGGGCGTGCTTAGTCCAGATGCCACATGAAAGAGGACATGAGAGCAGAAGTCAGGGTCACCCAGCCAGCGGGGCTCCTGGGTGCTCCAGCTCTCCATGCTGCCCATCTGCCTGCCCTCCACCTCCACCCCTACTGCACCTGATCTTCGGAAGCAGGACTGCCCATCAGCACTGCAGTGGAAGCCCCTTGGGCAGCAGTGGCGGCCATCCCTGCATGACACGGCCTGTGGGACAAAGAGACGCCTGCATTGATGAGGCCCTTCTACCCAGGGTGGAAGAGTGTAGGGAACATGTAAACACAGAACTGAGCCCCTCCATCGAGCTGATGGTACCCTCACCTCTGGGAAGGGGCAGCAGCTGGAGGTCCCCAAGACAGTGAGGAGGCAGGAATAGCCCGGAGAGCAATGGGAATCAATCTGGCAGGGTCTGCCCAGAGGCCTGCTAAGCGCTGTGGGCCATTTGTCCTGGGAAGAGAGGAGAGGATAAACCAAAGGACCAGAGTTTGGCCCCTTCCTCTGGCCCAGCCAACACGACCTTTTGGAAAATCCCAGCTGCCAGCTCTTGCCTGGGCGGAGGACACTCACCAGAGGATTGCAGCAGCTGTAGCTGGCTCCTCCTGGGTCCAAGCAGCAGGCCACAGGGCAGAGTTGACCATCTGGACACTGCGCTCCAGCCGCCAGCCCTGTCACTAAGGCCACCACGCTCACCAGGGTCCACATGATCCACCTGCAAAAGTACCAAGAGGCATTTGGCAACTAGCTTAAGTCCACGCCACCCTTGATTCTGGAGCCAGTCTCCCCCTAGGCCCAGGCCTGGGACTACCGAGCCTCCTCCACAGCTCCTTATTCGGGGCGGAAGATGTGGGGCCTGAGATTCCACTTCCTACATGTGTCCTGTGTGTGTGTATCACACATGCCGGAGTGCGTGTACACCCATGAACATAAATGCTGGCATGGGTATGTGTGAATCTGAGTCTGCAACATGTGGCCTATCTTTGGGTGAATGTGTAGAAATGTGGTCATGTAAGACTCAGGAAGATTTGTGGGTTTTGTGGGTCTGACCTGTGGGACTGGGCTGCCTCTGGGTGTAGGGAGGCATCAGTAGCCATGGGAAGACACACTGGTGCAAGGACTGAGGCCCCTCTGAAGAAAAGCCAGGGTTTCACTTCCCCCGCTAGCCCCTCTGAACGTCTCCTTGCCTGATACTGTGTTCACACCTGCACTCTGCCAAGGCCTGTTGGTGGCGGAGGGGATATCACATGACAACGTGGGAAACCACGGGGTTGAGAAACGAGAAAAGGGAAGTGGAATCTGGGCTACCCTCCCCAGAGGCCAGTCACGGCCTGCTCACTGACCATCCCCTCCTCACCAAGGGAAAGGGACACACAGGCTGGGTCAGCCTTTGAGACACTGTGTTCTAAGGGCCCTCAACACCACCAGGACCTTTCAGACTCTCCAAACATACCCTCCCCACCCTTGCCAATATCCTGGAGCCGAAACGCAGCTGCACATGAAGAGAGCCCACTCTGGAGATGGCAGAAGGAACCGGCTTCAGTCCAGGGTTGGGGCACAGCCTCTCATTTCCTAAACAACTTTCCCCCAAGCTCAGCCAGCCCCACTAGTTCAAGGGAGGGCCCAGATGTTACCCTGCCTCGAGGGGCAAAAACTGTTTTGTTGAGCCTCTTGGGAGCCAGTTTAAACAATCTACATTTTCTTTCTTCTTTGTGACCACCATCCAAAGTAGTAATTACCACCTTTACTTTCAAAGGAGGAAACCCAGGACTCAGAGGTGCTAAGTAATATGCCCATGTCATATATCAAGTCCTAGAGGTGACAGGCTTTGATGGCTCCAGAGCATATGGGACCTGGGTTCATTTCTCGTGGCACCATGTACAGGGCCTGGGAATGAATCACAAACCCTAGGAGGGTAGAGGCCTAGGGTCCAAGCAGAGGAAGGGGACAGAAGCATCTCCTAACTGGGTGGACCAGGCAGGGCAGAAACAGGGAGAGCAGAAGCTGCCAGGATATAGCACTGGTCCTAGTCCTAGAATTGCCACCACTGATTATGAGAGCCTCCAAAGTTGCCCCCTCCACAGCTCCTGGCCAGGTAAGGATGAAGACGACTGGTCCTAGACCTCAGCCCCTTGCAGTCTCTCCTCCACACCCATAGCTCTCCGGCAAGGGATCTACAGCTCTCGCCCCAACCACTTCTTGGCTTAGGCGTGCCTATACAGATGTCAAAGTATTCAGGTCCCTAATGATTTCTTTTCCTTCCTGGGTATCCTGAGGTTAGGAATTATAGTGTATGTGTCTACTGAATACACATGCAAGCACACGCACTCAGGACCAGAGATGAGGGAGGTGGGAGCCCAATTCCTCGCAGGTGGGTTTTGAGTGGCGGCCTCTCTCACCCCACCCCATCCACACTGCCAAAACAGAGAGGGAGAACCGGAGCCTCTTCAAGCCCTCATCTTTTGTCATCTTCCACTAGGTGGCACCCCCCAACTCTGATTGTCAGGAGCACGAGATTCCCAACATTTGAACCAACCCAACAGCGAGGCGCGTGAGCAAGGAAAAAAAGTGGCTGAGAGAGGCGGAAGTTAGCTTGTCCCACCCCACAAGAAAGGAAGTAAGAGAGAGCCAGACGTAAGCACTCCCAAGTCCTTGGAGAAGGCCAGGGTCTCAAGACTCACTTCCAGTTCTCTGCGCTCCAGGACTAGGGAGGGCGCCTCTCCCGTTCCCAGCCGTAGGAGACTATCTACCTACCGATCTACCACCACCGCAACCAGACGGGGGAGGCGGAGCCGGCTCACAAACAGAGTGGTCCCTGCTTTGGGGGAAGGGGCTGCAGCTTGCGGGAATGCTAGAAGGTAGAGAAAGAGCGTCCCTTCTAATGGGGGTCACTGCCATTCTGCTTAGATTGCCATCTTTCAAAAAACTCCCTCTAGTGCACCGCAACCCCCCAAAGACGATACTCTAAGCGTCTTCTCTTGCCTCCCGAAATAAACGCAAGCCCCCACGTCCCTGTGGCCCGGGCCTTGGGAAAGAGTGAGCGAGAGGTCTGCGCTGCCGATCTCCTTACCAGTGTCCGGCTCCGCGCTCGCTGGGCAGCAGCAACCCCGCAGCTCACCGACCTGGGCCTTGCAGCGCGATGGCCCGCCCACCTCAGTTTCCATTGGCCAGGTGTCCGGGCTGTCGAGCTCCCGTTGGCTACTCGTCGACGTAGAGGCGGGGCCATCCTAGAATGCCGTGCTTCTTTTCTGCTGCATTCACTCCCCGCCCCCTTTTCTCGGGATCATGTGATTGGAGAATCATGTGATGGATGCCCTGGCTTGCTCTTTGCCTCGTGCGGGCGCCGGCTAGTTTGCCCGAGGTGGGACGGCGCCGGTCTGTAGACATTGACAGACAAAGAAGCTGCCCCTTAGAGTGTGCGTTTAAGGGTGTTTGCGGGATGTTCGCTTCTGGATTTGGGACGCTTGTCCATCCTGTTTCTACTCTATTCAACAAACTCAGATTGAACTTGGGGCTGAACGAGTTGCGAGGGCAAGGATAAACAGCACTCGGGCCCTTTCCTCAAGGTGCTCCCAGAGGGCACGGGGTGTCGGAGGGAGACAGACTCAGATTCTATCTAATTTAAGGTACATGGTCGTGTGCCAAGTGACGATGTGTGTAGGGAAACAGTCGTAGGTTAGCTCTACTAGTAAGCGGGAAGAAGAGATTTCATTCCATCTCCGGGGCACCTTTTTGAGCTGAGTCTGGGAAGGTTTTAACGCAGGTGGGAGCAAGTTGGAGAAGTGGCTGGACAGGGGTTGTTGGAAAGAGCATTAAGAAACGAGGTGGAAAGGGCAGCCTTGGGCAAGGATTGAATGCCAAGTTCAATGCAGTGGGGCTTGAAGAGTTGCCGGGTGCCTGGTTCAAGGCCAGGCAGGGGGATGGATGCAGGGTGGGAGCGGCTTTGTAGTTTCAGGTAGCGCTGCCTTCCAGGAATTGACATGGCTGGTGAGGAGTGAAAAATGTACTACACAGAACAGGTTAGCCAACAGTAGTAACCAGATTGTTCAGTGGCAAAGGGTCTAGCCCAGACAGAGGCTGGTGATGGGGAGACACACCAGGAGAGAGGAGAGGCCCAGAGGAAGCCTGGTGCTGAGCCTTGGAGGAAGGAATGAAGAGTGCTGTAGACTAAGCGAAGAGCTTGAGCTGAAGGCGAGACTGGGGTAGGGGACAAATCCAGTCTGGGTAGGGAAGGAGTGGCAGGGTTGAGGAATTGTGTGGCAGTGGCTAGTGAGGGACCAGACAGTGGGCAAAGCTCCTGCTGAGAACTGGGACTGTTCCGCACACTGATGATATTAGGGGCAAAAATAGAATATTGGTGACTAGCTATAAGTATAAGAAATATTAATCGTGCTCTTCTGTTAACCGTGATTGCCTTGTTCTGATGAAAGAAAGGACATTCTAACCTGGCTGGAAGTTGTACACCCCTGGGACTCAGGTGTCAACCTTGGACCTGGCAGTCAACCTTAGAATGCGGTCCATTCTCATTCAAGAACTGCCATTATCTGCTCAGCCAGCATTGCTCATCATTGATGTTTCTATCTCCTTCTCCCTTCCTCTCTAAAAT
The DNA here is from genome assembly GCA_026230045.1 of Corynorhinus townsendii. Classification (NCBI taxonomy): domain Eukaryota; kingdom Metazoa; phylum Chordata; class Mammalia; order Chiroptera; family Vespertilionidae; genus Corynorhinus; species Corynorhinus townsendii. The sequence goes on from JAPDVU010000009.1 coordinate 14,689,877, forward strand.
CAATATATATATTAATATATATATATATATATTTTTTTTTTAATGGATGCAGTGAACCTCCACTTCCTTGGAGAGTGTATAGGGCCCCTGAAGACTGCAGAACCTCCCCCTATTCCTCAAGAAACACTACAGCCCTGGCTGGTTTGGCTCAATGGATAGGGCGTCAGCCTGCGGACTGAAGGGTTCCAGGTTCGATTCCGCATGCTGGGTGGGTTGCATACTCGATCCCCAGGAGGGGTCGTGCAGGAGGCAGCCAGTCCATGATTCTCTCTTATCATTGATGTTGCTATCTCTCTCTCCCTCTCCCTTCCTCTCTAAAATCAATAAAATATATATTTTTAAAAAAAGAAACACTACAATATCCTTATGTCCCCTAATTCAGGAATCTCTCTCTCTTCTTTTTGCTCTTAAGGAGGGAGAATCATTTTGTGATCAGGGAAGAAAAACAAAAACAAAACAGAACCAAAAAAAGCAAAAGTTCCAGAGTCACACAAAGATTTGCCCTATTCGCTGAGCCCTCCCAGCCCTTTGACCAGGCCTTGTGATTTTTTTTTTAATCTACATCAATGGTTTATTTGAAATAGTTTTAAAAGTATGCGGAGTCTTTCTTGCATCAAATGACTCAAAAGGGGGGAGGGGAAAAAAAGGCATCTGTCAGTTTGAAAGTCACAGTTTATCTTTCTATAATTACATTAGGAGAAAAATGAAGAACCCACTGATAGCAGGAAGAAGCAAGTCTTCTAGGTTCAGTCATTTGTAAGATATTCAGTTACTGTGCATTTCCATTGTTTTTCCATGGCAGAACATACGGCAGAGACTTGGGAACGCGCATGCCTGAAGCCAGGTTACTCTTATGTTCCATAACTATGTTGCTTGCAGGGCTGTTCTTGCCACAGTAGTTGGCTGTACCCCAGACAAATGGGGTGCTGGTCTGTTCCCACAAATCTTTATCCCAGTCTTCATCACAAGGAGGGCACTGCCATGTGCTCTCAACCAGAGTCTCTTGTCCAAGGTTCCGGGTTTGGTTGACAATGTCTTGCTCTATACAACTCTTGTCATCACAGCTTGAAATATGATGACTGATTTCGGTCCGAGGAACTTGATGGCGAGCATTGAAGGGACAAGTAGCCAATTTGTTTGCGACATCAGGATGATTCTTTCTGCACTTGATAAGATGATAAGGAAACCTGCAGGCTCTGATCTGGTGGTTTCTATCATAGGGACATGGTAATAGCTTTTCAGGGTCCAGGGATTCGAAGTAAGTTTCTTCCATGTTGGAAATGAAGGAGCCGAATCCAAGTGCTGAGTCAAGGCACCCTCTTCACACAGTCATCTCTTGTGATTTTTAATGTTGAAAAAATCAATTGACTATAAATGGGAGGGCTTATTTCTGACTCTCAGGTCTATTCCACTGAACCAGGTGTCTGTCCTTATGTCAGTACTACACTGTCTTCATTGCTATAGCTTTGTAGCAAGTTTTTAAATTGGGAGAAGTGGGAGTCCTCCAACTTCTTTTTCAATATTTTTTTGTTAATAATTCTGAGTCCCTCAAATTTCTATGTGAATTTTAGGATCAGTTCCTGCAAAGAAGACAGTTGAGATTTTAATAGGGAATGTACTGAATCTATAGGTAAATTTGGGGTGTATTGCCATCTTAACAATATTAACTCTCCCCATCCATGATTATTAGTTTATTAGTTTCTTTTTGACAGTTGTCAAGTATTTCATGCTATAAATATTATATAGTTACTTAATCAGTATCATGCAATGAGCTTTTATGTGTTTCTAATTTTTTAAAAGTTTTTCTTTTTTCTTAAATATATTTTTATTGATTTCAGAGAGGAAGGGAGAGGGAGAGATAGCAGAGAGGAAGGGAGAGGGAGAGATAGAAACATCAATGATGAGAGAGTATCATTGATCCACTGCCTACTACACACCCCACACTGGGGGACTGAACCTGCAACCTGGGCATGTGCCCTGACTGGGAATCGAACTGTGACCTCCTGGTTCATAGGTCAGTGCTCAACCACTGAGCCACACCAGCTGGGCTGTGTTTCCATTTTTTTTTTTTAAGTTACCAATAATTATGCAATGAATATTTGTGAACATGTGTCTGAGTGCACATGGTGGGGTTAAATTCCTAAATGTTACATATGCTGGGTAAAGGGTCTGCATATTTGAAATGTTTATGACAAATTGACTTAAAATTTTCCAATTTACACTCCCAGTCATGGTGTTTGGGGGCACTTATTTCCCATTTACTCACCAACATTGGATATGCCAGTTTACTTTTTTTTTTTTTCAGCCAATCTGTTGAAGATATTTCCTGGTTGTTTTATTTGCATCTCCTTGATCTCTAGGGAAGCTGAGTATTTGTGCATATACTTATTCTGTTTATGTATGTCTTCTGTGAATTGCCTGTTCTTGTCTGCATTAGTCCGGGTTCTCCAGAGAAACAGAACTAATTGCTTGTACGTAGAAAGAGAATTATTAAAAGGAATTGACTCACATGATTATTGAAGCTGGCAGGTCCAAAATCTGCAGGGTAAACCAGCAGGCTAGAGACTCAGGGGAGCAGATGGTGCAGATGAAGTCCAAAGGCAGGCGCTGAAAAATTTCCCCTTGCTTAGAGAAGCCAGTTTTTTTTTTTCTGTTCAGGCCTTCAACTAATTGGAGATGGCTCACATTACGGTGGGCAATTTGCTTCGGACAAAATTTATCTATTTAAATATTCATCTCATCCAAAAAACCCCAGAAAGTTGACAGATAAAACCATCTCATTATCCTTTGTTCATTTTTCTACCGTTTGTCTTTTTCCTATTGAACTGTGGAAGTTCTTCATACACTCTGGATATTATATATGTTACAGATGTCATTTGTCTTTTATCTTTGTTTATGATAACTTTGTATGTCATCTGAAATCTAGCAATCAATCTTTTCCTTTGTGACTTCTGCCTCCGCCACCACCCCCCCCCCCCATTTTCCCACTCCCTCGTCCAACCCCCACTTAAGAATTTACAGATATGTGCTTCCTGGTCTATTTCTGTTCCTCTGTAGCCCCAGCTGAACTGGACCTCAGATGCCAGCCCTGGGCTGGATTGAGGCACCACAAGTGACAGGTCTGCCTTCAGAGGTAGTGGTCTGGATAAAGGGTTGGGGAGCTCTCACTTCCTCATTCCACTTCTCTCAGCCTCTCCCTGTGTCTTCCCATCGCCTCTTCAGGGTTTTCTTCATTCAGAGTTACTCCTGTCCTGCCCCCAGAGTCACAGCTGTCCCAGAGCAGGGCCTTTCCCCCTGAGATCTTGGGTTGTCAGATAAAACATAGGATGCCCCGTTAAGTTTGAATTGCAGATTAGAACCTCTTTTTTTTAGTATAAGAATGTCTCATGCAATATTGTAGACACACTTACACTTAAAAATTACTCATTGTGTGTCTCAAATTCAAATTTAACTGGACAGCTTGAATTTTTATTTGCTAAATCCGACAGCCCTGAAGACTAAGGTTGGAGTGGGGGCACGGAAACAGCCTCTCCCTTCCATATTCCTACTCCTTCCCCTTCCTGCCTGAGTCACCTGGGGATGAGCAACTGTTGCCCCAGTTCCTGAGGCTCAGGCGCCTGACTGGTGCCTGTGGGGCTGGGCTCGGCCCTCCTGTCTGTCTGGTGGGCGTGGGGGAGGGGAGTCTGAAACAGGCCAGTGTCCTGGCTAGAGGCTGTGGAGCAGGAGTCCTCAAACTTTTTAAACAGGGGGCCAGTTCACTGCCCCTCAGACCGTTGGAGGGCCGGACTATAGTTTAAAAAAAAACTGTGAACAAATTCCTATGTGCACTGCAGGCCCGGGACGAGTCGGCTGCTAAGCAGGACAGGCAGCGGCACCCGGCGGGCCGGATAAATGTCCTCGGCGGGCCGTAGTTTGAGGACCCCTGCAGTGTGGAGGGATATTTGGCAACAGAGGTACTGGATAAAGTCAGGAGACCTGGGTTCCTGTCCCAGAATAGATCGTGAGCTTTTCCAGTGCCATGGGGCAGGCCTCCTTCCTTGTTGCTGTTTTTTCGTCAATTATTATCTTTGCCAAAGTCTGACATGCAAATAAAATTTTAGTCAAATTATAACACGAAGTAGCCCTCTTGTCCTCTTTCATTTCCTACTCTAGACATCCACTTTCCAACTTTTTAACAGTTTCTTCTCTAAGTTTCCCTTGCATCTGTAAATCAGTGTGCGGGTGAGAGTTCTTGATTGGCCTCTGGCCTCCGTGTGTTCATCTGGGCAGTGAGTGAGCATTAATTACCCTGCTCCGTGCCAGCTGGGAGATTCAGCGGCTACAGTGAGCTGCAGCCGCTCCACCCAGCCCTGGGGGTAGGCCCATATCTCTCTGCTTGAAGAGTGATACTGGATGTTTATCTTTAAATCCAGTTGTGGGGTATGGAATGCAGGCTGGGGGTGGAGGGACAGGGGAAGGGTGGGTGAGGAAGGGGAAGGCAGGTGGGAGAAGCTTGGGAGGGGAGTAGTTTACTTGGCTCTACCCAGGCCCTGGCTGGAGGGCCTTCAGGGATCCTCTGGCCCAGGTTCTCCGCCCCAGATGCTCACTGGAAGCAGTGGGGAGCATTTGTAGCTGCAGAGGATCTGGTGTGCAGGTCTTCGGGCCCCTCCTCCAGCTGGACGCCCCCAGCTTTGCAACGGGAGCCTGGTGCTAGTGAGGAAACTCCTCTTGGCCCCTCTTCCTCTTACAACGATGTGATTTGACTTAATTCTCTGCCTCATTTCCCCATCTGTACATTGAGGGCACTGACCGCGAGGCCCTCCCCTCCACGGCCCTCGCACAGGCGTGGAGACAAGTACATGCTTGTGGAGGGGAAAGTCCCCAAAGTCTAAACGCAGGATCGATTTCAAAGAACTGACATGCAGTTTTATTCGAATTCATAAGAGCTTTACTAGGAGGAACTTACACACAGGGGCAAAGCAGCTGCTTGCTGTCGGTGGTGGCAGGCTGTGCATAAATCCACCCCCTCCCAGGACAGGGTCTCTGTTTATAGGGGCTTAAAAGCACATGGTGGGTAGTCACAGAGACCCCCAGTAGGAGCAATGCACTTCTGAATTAACAGGTAACACCAGGCAGTTTTCCACACACTGTATGCATTCATTAACCCCTCGGGGCCTGACATTTATCTTTGTGCAGCCTTCTGGCTTTCTGGGTTGTCAGCCAAACCTGAGGCTAAAGAGGGTGAAACAGTCACAGGCTAAGGCTAAGCCCTAGCTTGTTTGGCTTCATGGATAGAGCGTCAGCCTGTGGACTTGAGGGTCTCAGGTTCAATTCCGGTCAAGGGCACATGCCCAGGTTGCGGGCTTGATCCCCAGTAGGGGGCTGAGGCAGCCGATCAATGGTTCTCTCTCATTGTTGCAGAAGACCAAAGAAATACCAAGCACGCTTCCTAGAGAAAGGGAAGGACCCAGTTTATTAACACTTGTGGACTCCGGGAATAATTTCCAAATCAGAGTGAAGAAACACGCAGAGGGCTTCACTTTTTATAACCTTCTGGGGTCTTTGTCCTGCAGATATGGTTCCACCCCCTTTCGTGGGCTTACAGGAAGGCCCCCAGGTGTTGGGGGTCCCCAGGCCATATCCCATGCTCTGTCCTGGGGCCAGTGAAAAGGACCGCCCCCCCCCCCAGGGCAGTGCATTGTTCACAGTTTTTATGGCCTGACAGGCCTTGCAAGACCAGTTTCCTCCTCCTCATCTCATCATCATTGATGTTTCTATCTCCCTCTCCCTCTCCCTTCCTCTCTGAAATCAATAAAATATATTAAAAAATAAACAGTCACAGGTTAAACAGAGTCCAATATATCTCAGATGCCTTTGCTGCTGGAGACATACTGCATCTCTGAGCTCTCCTACAGCACTCAGTAATGAAGCTGCCATTATTGCAGTGATTCCTCCCCTTGGGCCCTCCCAGAAACCCCTTCCCCTCTTCCCCCCCCACACACCTGATAGACTGCCCACCTGTCCCTGGGCCCACTTTGCCCTCTCCTCCCTAGCCCTGGCATACATGTCCCTCCTCCTAGAAACCCACCTGGGTCCCGCATGTGGCTCTTTCCATTCTGCTGACCTGATGTCGCCTGGGGCTATTTGCACCCAGTCCATTTCAGACTCCAGTGCAGATACCCCTCACACTGGACCGTCAGGCTCCCTTAGCCAGACAAGGGCAGAGGTGGCAGAAGGAGACTCAGTCCCTCAGCGATGGGGTCAGGTAGGGGGAGACACAGGTTGGGATGGGTCTGGCTGACTTCTCTCCTCCCATCCAGATGTGGGAGCAGCTGCCTCCTACAGGGGAGAGACAGCGTTTTGCCTGGTTAAAGTTTCAGTTTCTTATATTCTGAGAGCAGTGGGTTCTGAAGAACTTCCCAGTGGGGGCAAAGACGGATCCCAGGGAGTCTCCAGGAAGCCAGAGTGGCCTCCAGGACAGGCAGGTGGCAGGTGGCAGCAGATGGCGGGGGGTGAGAGTCAGCTCTTTCCTGGAAACCTGGACAATGGGCTGGGAGCTGAGCAGCAGGCCCGCGTCATTGCCTGCTGGTCTCAAATTCCAGTTCTGCCTCTTACCAGCTGGGTGACTTCGGCTTATTCTTTGACCCTAAATGCCTTCCTCTGTGAAATTGTTAGAGAGTGGGAATTTTTGAGCATGCTTCCTCCTAGTGAGAAGGCTAACCCCTATTTTGTAAAACTACTGTTTGGAATTCTCTGCTGTTTTTTAGATGGACTCTTATTCTAAAAATAACTTTGCTTTCTAGCCTGCTTTAGCCTGCTTAAATAATGAGGAAGATAAACTTAGCTGTCTGACCTTGTAGGCCAGAGACTAGATATGCCCATAATTTCAATGCTATGCCAGGTGCATTTTTAAATTGATAGAACTGTGTTGTTTTCAAGGCTGGCAGTGAGATAACCACTAAGCGCACATAGGGCTGGCTCTTTAATGAAAAGGGAAGTTCTGCTTGTCGTCTTGCTTAGAATTTGAATTCATTTTGGCCATAAATCCCAGCTGAACTAACAACATAGCCTTACAGGATAAATTAGTGTCAGTTTTCTTGAGAACTGTAAACCTTACAAGATAGATCACTGTCAACTCTCCTGATAACGGGATGCAGTTACTTACTCCACCAGGCACCAGGACCCTGTAAATTACATACTGACATTAATTAAGGAAAACTGCTTTGTTTTAAATTGTTTTAGACTGTTTGCTCTGCAAAGACAGGATGTAGTGAATGGGTTTAAATACGGTCAGACACAAAGGGTCGGGGGCTGCTCTTTGGGCTTGCTGCGTGGAGAGAGCAGTCCGCTGGCCGGTTATTAAAAAGGCTCCCTAAATTTTAATTTGGTCTGGACTCCAGTGGTCGTTTACTCGCGTTCGCTCCACAACAAAACGAACTAACTGTAGCGACCTGCGAGGGTGTTCAGGAGCGTGGACCGTGCTAACACATCTACGTAAAGTGTCAGGCATACCGTGGTCCCTCAACAAACTGTCACTTCCTCCTCCATCACTCCTATATTTGAAAGAATTTTGGCAACCACATTGCATTTACTCAGAGCTAAGGAACTCATTTTTCTATTAACATTGACAAGATCCATGATCTAAAATCAGACCCCACTAGAGTGAAAAAAAGAAAATTCAGCCAAGCCCATCACAGGGGCTCAGGTCTGACAAACACTTCCCAGCTCCTCCAGGGTGCAGGCACTAGGCCCTCCCTCATCCCTCCCCTGGAAGGGGTAGCCTCTGGTCCTGGAAGGCTGGGGGGGGGGAGGAGGGTGGCTATTGATGGTCCAGCCAGTGTCATGCCTCCTGGTGGGTACAGGGAGTAGCCACCCTGTGTCCTTTTCTGAATTTGAGAATCCCCTGAGGGCAGCTATGCCCCTGAATGGTACTACGTTCCTGGTCAACTCCAGAAGTTGGAGCCCAGCTTTTGCCAAGGGCAGCAGCCGAGAGGGTGGGCCTTCGAAGGGGAAGGACAGCTTGGGTTGTGGGTACTACTAGTTGATCCTTGGAGCTCAGACTTGAATGAGCTGAATCAGGACGATGTTTTGCACGCCTGCTCCGTACACATCACTGAGTTCTTAGAACAACACCGCAGGCCTAGCCAGTTTGGCTCAGTGGATAGAGCATTGGGTCCCGGGTTCGATTCCAGTCAAGGGCATGTACTGCAGTTGTAGGCTCCTTCCTGGCCCAGCCCCTGGTCAGGCCTATGCAAAAGGCAACCAATCGATGTATTTCTCTCACATTGACATTTCTCTCTGTCTTTCCCTCCCTCTTCTGAATATCAGTGGACGGGTGAGGATTTAAAAACAAAGCAAAATACTGCTCAATATTATCTCCATTTCACAGATGTAGGAGACACTGAGGGTCTTATCTCCCAGCTACGAAGCAGTAGTGTTGGTAACTGAGCCCAAGTGGGTCAGACCCCCCGAGCTTTTGCCCACAACACCAGCCCCCAAGGAATACTGACAACAGCTCAGTTCGATCCTCCCTCCCAACCCACCTTGAGCTTTCCTGGCCCTTCTGCAGGCAGGCTCCCCACAGGTCAGGAGATATGTGCTCCAAGATTCAGTTTCCTCATCTGTAAAATGGGTACAAAGTAACTCCCACATGCCCTCTACATGGTCATGTGAGATTCAAGTGGGATGATGGAAGTGAAGAGACCTTGTGAACTGACACATTAAAAAAGGGAGGAGCCCTAGCCGGTCTGGCTTAGGGGATAGTGTTAGCCTGAGGACTGAAGGGTCCCGAGTTCGATTCCGGTCAAGGGCACATACCCTGGCTGCAGGCTCATCCTTGGCCCTGGTCTGGGTGTGTGCAGGAGGCAACCAAAGGAAGTTTCTCTGTCTCTCCCCCTCCCTTCCACTCCTTCTAAAAATCAATGGAAAAATATCCTCGGGTCCCGAGTTCGATTCCGGTCAAGGGCACATACCCTGGCTGCAGGCTCATCCTTGGCCCTGGTCTGGGTGTGTGCGGGAGGCAACCAAAGGAAGTTTCTCTGTCTCTCCCCCTCCCTTCCACTCCTTCTAAAAATCAATGGAAAAATATCCTCGGGTGAGGATTAACAAAAAAGAAAGAAAAAAGGGAGGAGTTTTTTTAGGACATTAAAGGGGTTTCTTTTGCTAATCTGATCATTTGTCTCTGGAGCACTGGACCAGGGCTGAGGTGAGGAGACAGCTCTCCCCGCCCAGCTCTGAGAGGTCAAGTCAGAGTCACCTCCTGGGGCCCGAGGGGAAGCAGCTGCAAGGAGGGTGGGAGAGGAGGGAACCACTCACTGGAACGCCCTTTCCCTTCACACATCTCATCTGTCTAAACCAGGGGCGGGGAATGTCCGGCCCTTGGGCCCTGTGAGGCCCTCCACAGTGTGCGGCCTGTGAAGTCATTTGGTCTGACGCTGCCTAGGCATTAGGGGTGAGTTAATTAAATGTTTGAAATTAAATGTTTGACACATAGCAGGCTTATTTTTTTTTTAAATATATTTTATTGATTTTTTACAGAGAGGAAGGAAGAGGGATAGAGAGTTAGAACATCAATGAGAGAGAAACATCCATCAGCTGCCTCCTGCACACCCCCTACTGGGGATGTGCCCACAACCAAGGTACATGCCCTTGACTGGAATCGAACCCGGGACCCTTCAGTCCGCAGGTCGACGCTCTATCCACTGAGCCAAATAGGTTTCGGCTAGCAGGCTTATTTTTAAGTTGATAATTTTGTATGGCCCCCGAATGATGTTGGATAATGTAAATATCCAAATGGGCCCTAACCGGTTTGGCTCAGTGGCTAGAGTGTTGGCCTGCGGACTCAAGGGTCCCAGGTTCAATTCCGGTCAAGGGCATGTACCTTAGTTGCGGGCACCTACCCAGTAGAGAGTATGCAGGAGGCAGCTGATCAATGTTTCTCCCTCAATGAAGTTTCTAACTCTCTAACCCTCCTCTCCCTTCCTTTCTGTAAAAAAATCAATAAAATATATTTAAAATAAATAAATATCCAAATGGCCCTTGGCAGAAAAAAGGTTCCCCATTCCTGGTCTAAACCTAAAGCTCTCAGCAGTCCTGGGAGGGACGCAGGACCAGAAATATTCTTATTTTTTATTTTAAAGATGATGAAACCAAGGTCCAGAAAGGAGACCAGTTCCCCCCATGAGTCAGCAGGGAAATCTGTACTCATATGCACTTCAGGAGACTTTAACTCAGTCTCTTATCTTAGGATGAGCCACTTGCTGGTTTACTTGATATCCGTGTTTTTAAAAAGTGGGTCCTGGCCCTAACCGGTTTGGCTTAGTGGAAAGAGCATCGGCCTGCAGACTGAAAGGTCCCAGGTTTGATCCTGGTCAAGGGCATGTACCTTGGCTGCGGGCACATCCCCAGTAGGAGGTGTGCAGGAGGCAGCTGATCGATGTTTCTCTCTCATCGATGTTTCTAACTCTCTATCCCTCTCTCTTCCTCTCTGTAAAAAATCAATAAAATATATATTTAAAAAAATAAAAAGCGGGTCCTACTAATGTCTAAGGTTCACACTGCCAGGTTCTGCCCTCAGTTCTGTAATCTCTCACACAACTGCGCCAGCTCAGTGCAGTTGTTAACAGAGAAAGCACTCAGACTCAGGGAAGTTAAGCAACTTCACCGAGGTCATACGGTTAAAAAGGCGTGAAGCCAGGAATAGGATCCAGCTCTGTGTTTGCAACCATCACCATGTTTTTTTCCACGTAAATCACTGTGACATCCGGCCCCTCATCTGAGCGCTTCCTTTCCTCCCAGTCTGCGCCCCCTCCCTTGGCCTTCACCTTGGGTTAATCTCCAGCAATGTCCCCTGACCCCCTAGGTCTCCCTGGTTTTAGGCCATCTCAGGCCTTCTCTGTCACTGACCTGCTGCCCTCACAGGTGTCACTGCTGTCCACGATGGCCTTATTTACTCATTTGCTGGTGTCCCCTGCACTAGAAAGTGTGAGCAGGGACCTGTGTGGCTTCTTCTCTGCTGTCGCCAAGTTTCTACAACAGTATCTGGCACACCATCTAACACTTGGAAGTTAAAAAGAGAAGAGAGAGAGAGAAATGCTCAATAAATCAAAAGAGAGCGCGCAAGGCGGAGAGAGGGATGGCCAAGCCTTTGGTCCAGGCCCAGCTGGGATAGCTCCTCCTCAGTTGGGATCACGGTGACCGGGCCTCAGCCTTGGCATGGTCACACTGGTCAGGTGGCCAACAAACTCCAGGCAGCCTTGGTCAAACTAACAAGCAGAAACTGCATCCCCCAGAGGCAAGGACATGACCTGGGACTAGAGAGTGCTGGGTGAGCTCACAGTCCTTTTTGAGGATCTTATATGCTCTCCTTTGATACATTTTCAGAAATTAAATTCAAAGACAATATATTTTTCATATGGACAATGCTTTAGACATCTCACAAACTTCAGACAGTGTGTAATGTGTATACATATAATATACTGTATAAAGTATTTTTCACATAATATACTGTATAAAGTAATATAGAGGAAAAATGGAAAGTAATTTGGACTGAAATAAGACGTATTTCTGGATGCGAACGCTCAGGCTCCGCTCGGTGAGAGAACAGGAGCTTGGGAATACACACGAATCGCTGGTGTTGGGAAGCTAGAGCCACAGATGGAGACTCGGGCTGGACTGTCACGTTAGCAACTCAGCTGGTGCGGGGCCCGGTGGTCCCAGGGACACCATTTTCTAAAGTTGTGAATGAGCCTTGATAAAGTTTTAATGGACACAAAGTCAAATCTTCCTGAGGGTTGCATGGTAGTTTCATTCCTGGAAAATCCAGTGTACTTTAAAAACATTCAAAAAAGGTGAGTGGCCTGGCCAGTGTGGCTCAGTGGTTGAGCATTGACCCCTGAACAATTCGATTCCTGGTTTGCTCCCCAGTAGAAGGCAGCCAATTAATGATTCTCTCTCATCATTGATGTTTCTATCTCTCTCTCCCTCTCCCTTCCCCCGCCTCTAAAATCAATAAGAACATACAAAAAAACGGAAGCAAAACCAAAAAAAGATGTGGGTGAAATAGACCTAGCTTCCAGGTCAGGTAATGAACAGGTCTCTCACCTGTGTAATTGTCCGGAAAGACAGAGGAAAATTGAGAGGCGTGCGGGACAATTCCTTGGTGTGTCAGACTGTTCTACCCGTTATAGGGTATTTAGCACACCTACCCTGCCATCGGTCAAAATCCAGGGGCCCCAATCTCTTGACCACTACAGACAACCTCGTCAATGTTCAAAATGTCCCCTAGGGGGCGGCAGCGCCCCGGTCGAGAACAGCTGCCTGGCACCTTCTCTGGCGCTTTGCTTTTTAACTTAACTCTACCGTTGAGATTGTTTTACATCATGATGTGGAGATCTGCATCCCTTTCAGACTGTGTGGAATTCCATAGCATTCTGCTGTTACAAACCAGGCTACACCATAAGGGTCATTTCGCACCTGCGGAAGCCGAGGGGTGGAGGAATTCTGAGAAGTGGCCTGGCTGGGTATAGCGTTTGGGCAGTCGGAGTTTTGATAGTTGTGGCCAGAAACTGCCTCTCACGGAGGTAGGTAGTGAGAGAGCTGGTCCGGAGCTCTGGGAGTCAGCCTGGAGTGGGGGTGGGGTGTCAATTCCAGAAAATCTTAGCCAGGAATCCTTCCCCTCTGAGGGTCACCTCCTCAGACCACAACCAGGGTTCCCCTAGTAAAGCTTTGGGTGTCCAGAAACTCCCTAACTCACCTTCTCAGACCAGGGGCGAAGGGGAAGGAGGAGGGCCTTCCCCTAGACAGTCTGATCCTGGCTATTATATTATTTCTTTTCTTTCACCTTCAAAAAAAAGACAGCTCCTTGCTCTTCTGATTCTGTAAGTAATACAGGGTGGGGCAAAAGTAAGCTTACAGTAGTGAGTACAAGAAACAGAGTTTATTCTTATTTTTGAGTATATTTTTTATTGATTTCAGAGGGGAAGGGAGAGGGAGAGAGAGAGAGAGAAACATCAATGCTGAGAGAGAATCATTGATCAGCTGCCTCTTGCACACCCCACACTGGGGATCAAGCATATGCCCCCGGCTGGAATCAAATCTGGGACCCCTCCGTCCACAGGCCGACGCTCTGCCCACTGAGCTTAACCAGCTAGGGAGAGTTTATTCTTGTATTACTTATTAACTTTTGTATTACTTTCCATATGAACGACTTGTAAACCTTCTTTTGCCACACCCGGTATGTATGTATTTCAGAGGAGGAAATCCAACTTTTTATTTTGAAAACCTTAACAACTTCAGAAACAGTGTGCAAGAATGGCATAATACGCGTCTACGTACCCCTTCACCCTGACTCGCCAGGTCACATGTTGCTACATTGGCATTATCTCCTGTGGGTTTTTTTCTGAACCATTTGGGACTAAGTTGCTGACACTCAGCCCTGAACATTTCAGTGTGCATTTCCTGAGAACAAGGATGTTCTACAAAACCACAGCATGGTGATCAGAAATTTAACACTGATAAAGCAACGTCTGCTGGACAGGCCCCATTCAGTTTTCTCTAGTTGTCCCAGTAAAGTCTTCTATACCTCCTCCTCCTCCCTGACCTCAGGCTTCAATCAAAGACCTGACGGGGCATTTAGTTGTGAGCCTGGGCTTGGATTTCTCCTCTTGGGCTCAGTGGTCCCCAAACCCTTGGCTCTGCCCCCAGGAAGGCAGCATTAGGTGGAGACAGTGCTGGCCCTGAGCTCAGAGGTGTTGGTGGGATCCGTAGGAGGGGACCGGAGCCTTACTTCAGCCCTATAAACGTTTTCCTAGGCCTTGAAGATGCCAGCTGGGGGGGAGGGGGGGAGGGGGGAGGAGGCTATTGCCCCTGCCCCAGGGCTGCCCTGGAAGAATTCAGCCTCACAATAAACCACTTTCTGTTTCTGTTGCTCTCCCAGTGCCAGGCAAGGACTGTCCATCAGTCCCCACTGGAACCCCTGGGGCTGGTACCATTTTCTCCCTTTTGGCAGTTGAAAGGAGTTTCTATTTCTCCATCTGATGAGGAAGCCAGTGATGGCCACGTGGGGCCACATGATAACTCTGGAAGGACCACTGGGTGTGACCTGCGGCCAAATCAGCCAGGACGGTGGCCGCCTCCTCCTCAGGCTTCAGGCTTGCTCCTCTGGGCGGCAAGTCTAGCCAAGGCTCTAGAGCAGCGGTTCTCAACTTTTCTAATGCCGCGATCCACAGGTTCAGACCCACTGCTGTAGAGCCTAAGTCCATCGGAAAATAGAGATATTTACATTACGATTCATTAACAGTAGCAAAATTACAGTTATGAAGTAGCAACGAAAATGATTTTATGGTTGGGGGTCACCACAACAGGAGGAGCTGTATTAAAGGGTCGCGGCATTAGAAAGGTTGAGAACCACTGGTCTAGAGGTTCGTGGGCGTCTCAAGGTTCCCGGCTCCGGCTGCACTGTGCAGCCACCGGGATCATCCCTGGGAAATGCCTCCACTGGCTGGTGATGTCTCCTGTAACTCCCCCCGCTCCCTGAACTCAGGGCTCCATCGAAGGCGCGACTTGGCCTTTAGCTGTGAGCACAGGTTTGGATTTTTCCTCTTGGGCTCAGTAACCTCTCCCATCTGCCCAGACTACTGCCACCGCGCTGTGCTTTCGTCACACCAATGACTTCCCAAGGTTTCTCAGCCCCAAAGCATTTACCTGTGGGGGAAGGCAGGGACGCGATCTGCTCAGCTCTGGGCCCCTGACAGGCGCCGCAGAACTGTTGGTTGAGTCTTCACATGGCTTTTACAGACAGGACTTCAGCCAAGAGTGTGTAAGTTAGGCGGGACCGGGAACGTCATTTCTAGTTTCAGATGAGGAAACTGAGATGTAGCAACAAATCTCCAAGGCATCCTATTGCAAGAAGAAACCCAGAAGTGAAGTGCAAGTCCCTCATTCTCCTCTGGGGGAGGCTGGCTCAGAGGTCACTAGGTTTGATTCCTGGCTCTGCTACTTCACAGCTGTGTGAACTTGAATCTGGGAAGGAAGGGGTATAAGGAGCGATAACTGTCTGTCCCTGCATTTGGAGGGAGAAGTAGGACCAGAAACAGAACCTGGTTGCTCTAAAGACCCTTTCCTGAACTTTCCATGCCACAGGTTCTGGGAAGCAACCGATAATAATCAAAATAATAGTCATTGAGTGCTTGCCACCTGCCAGACAATGGTCTTACATTTTACAGCTATTAATCCATTAAACCCTCACATAATTCCTGTGAGGTAGGTGCATTATTACCCCCATCAGCTCGTTTTGTAAGTGGGGAAAGTAAGGCTGAGAGGCGTTAAGAGACTTGCCAGAGGTCACACAGCTGCTGCAGGAGGAAATTGGAGCCAGGTTCTTGCCTCCCCGGTGCTCTGATCTTGAAGCAGACAAGTGGTGCTGCCAGGCACACGCTGGACCAGGTGTACCGGTGAATAATGCGGATTTTTTTCCAATGGATGGAGTTGCACATGTTGATATACCGTATATGCGATTTGATATGTATGCTATTTTGTGGTATTGACAACAAGCTTCAAAACTTCATATGTCAAATTTTCTGAAGGTGTTAACATCATACCAGTAGATATTTTTACGGTTAAAGTTTTTGAATTTCGTGCCAAAAAAGGAGCATTTGCGGGAAGTTTTAATTCATTACTTTATTTTGAAGAAAAGTGCTGCTGAAAGTTAGCGTATACTTCAGGAAGCTTATGGTGAACATGCTCCATCTCAAGATACTTGTGAACGCTGGTTTAAATGCTTTAAACGTGCCCTGACCGGTTTGGCTCAGTGGGTAGAGCGTCGGCCTGCAGACTCAAGGGTCCCACGTTCGATTCCGGTCGAGGGCATGTACCTTGGTTGCGGGCACATCCCCAGTGCGGGGTGTGCAGGAAGCAGCTGATCGGTGTTTCTCTCTCATCGATGTTTCTAACTCTCTGTCCCTCTCCCTTTCTCTCTGTAAAAAAAAAAAAAAAAAAATCAATAAAATATGTTAAATGCTTTAAAAGTGATGATTTCAATGTGAAAGACAAAGAACGTCCAGGTCAATTTGAACCACGCTTTGACTGTAAAATGACCAGAATGGGCCAGAAGACATGGCAAAGTAATTTTGCTTCATGATGACACACCATTACCCACT
Organism: Corynorhinus townsendii; assembly: GCA_026230045.1. NCBI lineage: Eukaryota > Metazoa > Chordata > Mammalia > Chiroptera > Vespertilionidae > Corynorhinus > Corynorhinus townsendii. The sequence continues at coordinate 14,706,013 of JAPDVU010000009.1, forward strand.
TCAAAACCAGTTAAAGACACGTTAAAAGATCTTGCCTGGGAAGTATTAACCCACCCGCATATTCACCAGACCTTGCTCCTTCAGATGACCACTTGTTCTGATCGATGGCACACACACTGTCTGAGCAGCACCTCAAAAAGTATGAAGAAGTGGAGAATTGGGTCTCTGAAAGGTCTGCCTCAAAACAAGAAAAGTTCTATTGGGATGGTATCCACAAAGTACCTGAAAGATGGGGGAATGTGTAGCTAATGGTGGACATTACTTTGAATAAAGCACTTCTGATGTTTCTCTTGAAATTATCGTGTTTTCTTTGATTACAAAAGCCGCATTATTAACCAGTTCACCTGGTATTTCTTGGCGTTCTTGGGGCCTGAGGCCTGAGTAGATGAAACAGGTGAACAGGTCACTGGGTTGAGAATGAGGTGGGGTGGGGGCTGCTCTGGACTCAGGTAGGTGGCGGTTTGAATTCTGGCTCTTTCACTTGAGTGGCTTTGGTGCGATTTGACCTCTGGGGTCTCCGGGGTTTTCATTTGTAAAATGAGAAATTGCGTGAGAGAAACCTGGATTCTGCTTCACACTAGTCATTACACGAAAGAACCTCAGTTTCTTCCTCTGTAAAATGGGGAGAGTAATCTCTGGGCTGATGGTTGGGTAACTAACTGTAGGGGTAAACCGTAACTTTGAGGCTGTAAAGAACCTTAGTAGAACCTGGGTTTTCACCTGAACCAACAGTTTATAAAATGGTTTTGTATTATTTCAGACCTCAGCTTGGTTTGGGAAGGAAATGGAAAGGGTGCCCTCCCTACGGCCCTTTATTTTATTTTACTTTATTTATTTTATATTTTATTTATTTATTTATATATATTTTTCCCCTCCGGCCCTTTAGACGAGCGTCCACTTCACCAGTCACAGATTGCATGCTCCACGCCCACGGATTCGGGCTTCCCAGCAGTGGGAAAGCGCAAAGCCTTTTCTCAGGGAAAGCTCATGGTTGGCCCTTTGGGATCCACGTGCTAACCTCGCGTGCGCCGGCTGGCTGCGCAGCTTCTAGGTCTTGACCCAACCATTTCTGGGAGGCAATTTACGTCAAAGTCACGGCCAACCCTTCTTAAAGGTACAGTCTCTCACACCGTGTGTAGTTTTTTGTTTGTTTTTTGTTAGAACAAACTATCGGCTGCACAAAAGTTTTAAAGACGAGGCAGGTGGCGGAGTTGGCCGGGGAGAGAAATGTGTCTCCCTGAGAAGTGGGATCAGAGACTTAAGGCGTAAGATTTAAGCCCATCTGCCACCCCGTGAGGCAGGGTAACCTGGCCGGTTCCAATCCCGAGCTCTTAACTTGGAGCCTCAGTTTCCCCAGCTGTAAAATGGGGTGAATAATAACCTACTTCTAAAAGATTTGAGACTTAGAAGATAAAACGGCGTGAGCCCAGGCTGGTTTGGCTCAGTGGGTAGAGCGTCGGCCTGCAGATGGAGAAGGGTCCCAGGTTCGATTCCAATCAAGAGCACATGCCTGGGTTGTGGGCTTGATTCCCAGTGGAGGGCGTGCAGGAGGCAGCTGATCAATGATTCTCTCTCATATTGATGTTTCTCTTTCTCTCTTCCTCTCCTTTCCTCTCTGAAATCAATAAAAATATATTAAAACAACAACAACAACGGTGTGAGAGTAACCAATGTCGGTCCTCTTCTGCCTTATTCATCCTCTCTCGTCCGAGGCCCAGAGCGGGGTTGAAATGCCCAAGGTCACGCGGAGGTGGGACAGAGCCCAGGTTGAAGCAGGGGCTCCCCGCTTCCGGACCAGCGTTTTCTCTCTGTCCAGCCTGCCAGCTTGTCTAATCCCACTGCGCACAAGCGCACGGAATCCACTTTGTTTTGGAGCTGAGTCTCAATCTGTCAAATGGGATGATGCTAGCTGATTCCCGTCTGGTGCGGTCCCCGTGAAGTTGTAAAAACCCAGCCCTGCGGGCAAATGCTTGCCATCACTCTCCGATTGTTCGCGGCTTTGGAACTGATTCAAACCCCCGCCCCGCCCCCTCCTTCCCCCCCGCCACGCAGACTAAGCCACTGAGGAGGAGGGGGAGAGTGCATTCACGCTGTCTGGCGAGTTATTGAGGGTGTGGGGTTCCAGGTGCAGCGCTCGGCCGGAGGGCTAGTTGTGGGGGGTGCGGGTTGTGAGAATACGCTGTCAATGCGGTGCTGCCGATAGATCGCGCGCGACGTGGACACCCGCGATCTTGGCTCCCGGACCCAGCAGGGTACTAGCTGCTTGGGGAATAGGGCTCCGCTGGTTCCCAGGAGGCCTCGAGTGGGAGGGACCGGCACACTCCGGGTGTGCAACCGGTCGGCCCATGGAGGCGGGGCCTCGCGGCGTGGTACGGGGGCGGGGCGGGCTCGGCGGCCTTCCTCATCGGCCTTGGAGCGAGGCGAACGCGCGCGGACCCCGCACCGGTCGCGGACCCGCCATGGGCCCGCCCGACCCCGGGCTCCGCGCCGCGCGAGTACCATCCTAAAGCCAGGTGGGCGGGGCAGGACCGGGTCTGAGGGCCCGGCTAGGGATGGAGGCCGGAGTGGGGTCTCTCGGGGTCCCCAGGAGCCTGAACCGGGGCTGGGCTGGGGGCGCGGAGTCGCGGGTCGTTGCGTCGACCAAGTTGGTTTCACCGGGAGTGGGGTCGGGACCGGGAGTGTCGCCGAGGGGCGAGAACAGATCCTGTCTCCCCATTCCTTCTTCTCGCTCTCTCGGTCGAGTCTCCCGGCCTGTACTTTTGGGGAGAGAGAGCGGAGAGATTGTCCTCATCCTCGCTCCAAGCCTAGCCTTTCCGGCCTGGGATGGGGCGCGGGGAAGGGCCGGGCGCCCAGCCTGCAGTCGGAAGAGAGCGGATTTGCTTACACATGCCCTGCACTGCCGGGTCCCACCTCTCCACGCTTGCATGTGCCCGCCTCGGGGCTGGTGGCTGTAACAGAGGGGGGGCGGGGGGTGTTGGCGACGGCGCTTTGATCTTTGGGACGCTGGGGCCAAACCGAGCACCCTGGCTGAGGAGGTGCCCAGTAAGCCTGCGTGGTGAGGGCGAGTGAGGACTTGGCAGCGGGCCACTGTTGCCCATTAACTAACCGGTGACTATTCCGGTTTCCTCATTACTCCCAGAGTGACCTTGAGCAGGTCACCACACCTCCCCGAGCCTCAGTCTCCCCATAGGCCAAGTGGAGATGGCAGTAAGGGCTTTAAAAAGGCTCTTGTGATGACCCCTGAGACTCATACTCAGTGAGTGAATGGGGTGAGCGGCGAGAATCAAGTCCGGAAGCGCCCTGCCTCCGTTTTCTCAGCCACTGATTTCTGTTTTGTGAGCTGGAACTCCTGGAGCTTTGTTTTTCAGAATTGAAGCTACAAGATGGCTGATCAGGACCCTGGGGGCATCAGCCCCCTCCAACAGATGGTGGCCTCAGGTGCCGGGGCTGTGGTCACCTCCATCTTCAGTAAGACCTGAGGAGGTGGGGGGCAGGGGGGGCAGGCCAGAGACCGGAAGTGTCTTGGTCCTGGAGGAGGTGTCAGGAGTGGAGCCTTGAAAGGAGTCTTCAGACCTGCCCTCTCCCCTAGTGACCCCCCTGGATGTGGTGAAGGTCCGCCTGCAGTCTCAACGTCCCTCAGTGACCAGCGGTGAGTGTCCAGCCCTGGAACCAGTAGGGGGTGGTGTCTGCACAAAAGGATCTCCTAGAGATGGGATCCCTGGGGGAGGGGGGGCTCTCCTGACTTGAGGGGCTACCTTGTATTTTAGAACTGATGCCTCCCTCCAGACTCTGGAGTCTCTCTTACACCAAATGTGAGTGCCCCTAGCCACAGGGAGCCGTGAGGGTCAGGGGAGGGAGTGCCCCAGTCTTCCCAGGGCGCCTGTGAGCCTGGCAGCCATGGACTAGCACATGCTCCCAGGTCCTCCCAGCCAGTCCTCTGTCCTGCGCAAGAATACCCACCTGAGGACCCCAGCCTCCGCTAGCCCTCCCGGGACAGGGGCTCACCACCTCCCCGCAGGGTTCCAGGGCCATGGCCTTCATTGTCCCCTCCCCTTCCCCAGTGCCCTCTCTCCGACCCACAGGGAAGTGCCTCCTCTACTGCAATGGTGTTCTGGAACCCCTGTACCTGTGCCCAAATGGTGCCCGCTGTGCCACCTGGTTTCAGGACCCCACTCGCTTCACTGGCACTATGGTGAGGAGCAGCTGTGCCCTCAGCTGGGTCAGTCAGAATTCCTGAGGGATAGATGGCTGGGCAGCAGGCCCAGGAAAGAAGGATTATAGCAAAGCATGTTGGGGCAGCCAGTTGGGTTTGGGAAAGGCTCCCCTGAGGAGGCAGTGCCCTCCGTGTGGTTTTGAAGGGTGAACAGGAATCTGTCCACCTGGAGCCAAATGGGGACTGGCACGTGTGAAGACCTGAGGGGCTGCTGCCTCCTAGCAGGACCCAGGGCTGTGGGCAGAGGCGAGGGCATCGGGTTAGGGCCGGGGCCAGCCCCTTCACAGGCCTCTTTCATGTTCATCCCTCCTGCTCGGGGCTGATGTCCTCTTGGCCAGGATGCCTTTGTGAAGATTGTGAGACACGAGGGCACCAGGACCCTGTGGAGTGGCCTCCCAGCCACCCTGTGAGTCCCCCAGGCCTGCATGCTGTCTTCCCTTATGCCCTGCTGACCTCTTGCTCCCCTGTTGGCTGGCTGGCTGGGGCAGGGAAGGCCTGGGGGGGTGGTTGGAAGTCCCAGCTAATGTCTCTTCACACCCCCAGGGTGATGACTGTGCCAGCAACCGCCATCTACTTCACGGCCTATGACCAACTCAAGGCCTTCCTGTGTGGTCGAGCCCTGACCTCTGACTTCTATGCACCCATGGTGGCTGGTGCATTGGCCCGCTGTGAGCACAGCCCTGGGCCCTTGATCTCCCTTTGGCCCCAGCTCTGCCTGGCTCCCAGCTTCACTCTGCCCACTTAGGGGTGGGGAGACGTCTTGGGCTCCCAGACCCTGGGACACACTGCCATTAGGACCTGTGCGCTGATCCCTCCCCATTGTTCCCCGCAGTGGGCACCGTGACTGTGATAAGCCCCCTAGAACTGGTACGGACAAAGCTGCAGGCTCAGCATGTGTCATACCGGGAGTTGGGTGCCTGTGTTCGAACCTCCGTAGCTCAGGGCGGCTGGCGCTCGCTGTGGCTGGGCTGGGGCCCCACTGCTCTTCGGGATGTGCCCTTTTCAGGTAGGCACCAGGGGTGCAGGGGATATGGGGTAAGGGGGCCCTTGGATGATGCACGAGAGGTCTACAGCCAAGTCCCAACTTTGATACTACTGACCTTGAAGTCACATAACTTTTCTGAGCCCTATCTCATCTGTGAAATGGGCTCAATGTACAGGGTATTTGCCCAGGTTTTAATTTAACGAGATAATTCCTGCAGAGAACCTGTTACAGAAACTGGAGTGTAGCAAACAGGCCTCTTAACTGGGAGGGAGTGGTCGTCATGGGATAGGTCAGTGGAAGAAGGTGGTATGGGGCCCACCCTTCTGCCTTTCCCATCTCTAATGAGTGTATCTTGTGCCCCCAAGCCCTGTATTGGTTCAACTATGAGCTGGTAAAGAGCTGGCTGAGTGGGCGCAGGCCAAAGGACCAGACATCAGTGGGCATCAGCTTTGTGGCTGGTGGCATCTCAGGAACGGTGAGTTGACTGGGCTGGGGGTGAGGCTGGCAGAGGTGTCCTTGATGGCAGTGTAGGATCTGCCTGTTGAGAAGCAAGCTCACCCTCCCTGGTGCTAAGGCTGGCAGACTCTGGCTGGATGCAAGGGATGGGGGTCCTGGGAATGGAGATGAAGCCCCCCACCCCCACCCCCAGGTGGCTGCCATCCTGACTCTACCCTTCGATGTGGTGAAGACGCAACGCCAGGTTGCGCTGGGAGCCGTGGAGGCTGTGAGAGGTGAGGGGTGTGGCTGGCATGGTGTGGGGGCAGGTGGGGGTCCAAGTGGGGTTTTACTGGGTCATGCCTTGTGCCTGCAGTGTCACCTGTGCACGCTGACTCCACCTGGCTGCTGCTGCGGAGGATCCGGGCCGAGTCTGGCACCAGGGGACTCTTTGCCGGTGAGTGTCTGTGTCCAGGCCCTGGTGAGGTTGGGGCCCTCTGGGACCCAGCCTCTGACCCCAGCCTTGCCCTCTCACTGCAGGCTTCCTCCCAAGGATCATCAAGGCCGCCCCCTCCTGTGCCATCATGATCAGCACATACGAGTTGGGCAAAAGCTTCTTTCAGAGGCTCAACCTGGAACAGTCTCTGAGCCAGTGAGAGGAGCGAGGGGACGAGGGCCCCATCTCTTCCTTGGATGGTGTGGGGCAGGAGGAGTCTGAGCCAAGTGCCTTGTCCTCAGGGGAAAGGGCCTCATTTTTTCCCTCTCAGCTCAGCCCCAAGGGTACTAGCCCATCCGTTGGGCCTGCCCAGGCCCCTATCAGACAGCTTTCTTCCTGCTGGTCCTTATCCCAAGCCCCAAGGATAATCACTTTTCCACCCAACCCCCCAAGTTCAAGACCAAATCTGTTCACACTTTCCTCCCCCTGCCCTCTCGCCCATTTTCCTGTGTTTGTTGTAGCTGGGCCTGCCCCCAAGGCCCACAGAACCCTGGACCTGGCCAGTCTGAACCCACTGCTGTTAATTCTTTGCGTGTAAAGATGATGAATTTTTCTCCAGTGTCTGTGACTGCAGGGGCAGGGGGCACTGGGGTTGGGGGAAGCAGGACTTGGTGAGTGATTTGCATAGAGGAGGCCTGGAAGGGATCTTGGTGGGTATAGGCTTTGGCTGCCTGGGTGGTGCTCATGTAAAGGACCCCCCAGTTTAGTGAGGACCCAGAGTTGGGGTCAACAAGCAACCTTGATAGTGTTAGGGCCAGGTAGAGGATGGTGAGGCACCCCCAAGGGCACACTTACATATGACAGGAGGGAGGGTTGCTTCACTGCCAGGCTTTGGCCTAATGGGAGGGTCTGCACCTTTGGGCCAAAGCTGAATTGTGCAGGATGATGGAGAAGGGTCCTCCCAGGCCTTGCCTCCACCCTGCCCACCCCCCACGACGTTCATTCTCTTCTCTGCCTGGAGTTGAGCAAATTCATAAAGCGTGCCAGGTTGAAGGGGTATTTATGTGTCTTGGTCCTGCTCTGAGTGGCCTAATACTCAGGATGCTTTATACACACGTCACCTGCTCCTACAGGGCACACCGATTCTGTGGTGCAGCAGCATGTGGGCCCAGCACTGGCTCTGCCATGTCCTGCCGACCTCAGGACAGGGTCCTGTCCCAGCCCCCACAGACAAGGCTTCCCTCAGTCCTCTGGTTTTTATTTGCCTGATGCCCTCAGAGCTCCTGCACTGGGGGCCGAGGAAGAAGTGACTCCAGGGAATGAGTAGAGGACAGACAGGAGAGGTGCGGGAGATAAAGGTGCTGAGGCTGGGCCACCAGCTCCTGAGGAGGGTGGGGAAGATGGTGAAGAAGAGTCCCAGGAGGGAGCAGCCAGGCATCAGTCACCAGAAGAATGGGACAAGCTTCCCCAAGGACTTGCTGTGGCCTTGGCGACCCCACCTTCCTACCCAACCGGCTTCCCTTGGTAACCCTGCTTCCTTGGGCAGGAAGCTAAAACCAGAAGCAAAGGGTTTCGATCCCAAGAGACCCCTGGCTGGGTGGGCAGCGTTCTCTGGCAGGTGGCCTGGATTGGGGGACTCGGGAAAGGCGGCAGGTGTCTGCCCTGGCAGGTGGGGCTGGCACCCACACTGTTCAGCTGGGGCTCAGTGCTGGGCTGCCCTCAGGACTGTCGCTCACCAGGCACTCGTTGGATTTGAAGCTCGCCAGGGACTTGCAGCTGGGGATGGAGGCCAGGGAGCCGCAGAGGCCCAGCATGGAGGGCGTGGGGTCCTTCCCTGGGGAGAGAGGGTGGGTGAGGCCAGGCCAACCAGTCTGCATGGGTCGGGGCCTTGGGATCAGACCACCCCCCACCTGGAGATGCCTCATTTCTGCAGCATCTGCCGTTTCCATGAACCTTGTTCTGCACCTGCCTGTGCCATACACAGCACAGGGAACACTATTGTAATCGTCAGTTTGTTTCTGTCTCCCCGAGGTTCATCCGCTCTCTGTCCATTTATTAAACACAGTGAGCACGTGTTCTGTTCCAAGCACTGGGGATACAGAGAACGGACTGGACACAGTCCCTGCCCTCAAGGAGCTCACAGTCTGGTGGGGAGACAGACACATGGACAATCAAACAGTGTGGCAGGGTCACATGTTCATAGCCTGCCTTGTCTGGAGATCTAGGGTCATCCAGTACAGTGGTTTTTAGAAAAGACATGACATCCAGGCACCGGGAAAACTAGGGTGGGGAACCAAGATGAAGCCATGGGGAGGGCAACACAAAATGCATGCGTTGAAGTCCTGGGCATTCGCTTGAAGGGAGCCACTAATTTGGCTCAGAGCTTCCTGGCAGCCAAAGAAAAGGGGAAACAAGGGTCAGGCACGTGGTTCACAGAGTGCATGAGAGATGAGCAAACTAGGCCAAGACCTCCCCAAGCATTTGAACCCCTTGAGGATGTCCTAACAAACAGCCATTAAGCCCTCACCACATGCCAAACGTGGTCACTGATCAGCATCCCCACTTTACAGATGAGAAGGCTCAGCAATATGAATAACTGACCAAGCTCCACCACCAGAGGAGGCGCAGCTGGGGTTTGCACTAGGGGCTGCCCTGCACCCCAAACCAAGCTCTGAATCGCTGTGCTAACCTCTGGAAAGGCTGAGTTCAAGGGGAGTGACCAGGGCCTGACTACAAGCCCCAGACCTGGCCCGAGCCCTTCCTGGAAGCATGCTGGGTCCTGCATGGGGGGGCTCACCGATGGGGCCCCAGGGCTCCTCATCCTGCTTGCCCTCTCCCAGGCGCTGGGAGTCCGAGCTCAGACTGGCTTCAGCTGACAGCCGCTCCGTGCTCATGAAACTGTGTCTGTGAGAGTGTAGAGAGCTGGTGTATGGGCAGAGGCTTACCACCCCCCTATTCCCCCACCGCCACCACCACCATGCCCCTCTTTCCTAGGAGGCACCAGCACTCAGGCCCAAGCTGAGCCTAGCTGTGCTTACCTCCGGTACAGCCTGGGGTTGCTGACACCCTCAGCCCCATTGAGCGTTCCCAGTGATGGCCATTGGTTGACCAGGGATGTGGTGAGCTCCTTGGAACCCTGGACTAGGGGAGCGTGGTCGCCAGGGATCAGACCTGTCCTGGGATGGGGAGGTGGGGGTCAGGCTGGCTGGGAGAGGGAACAGAAGTAGGGAAGGGAGTCTCAGCAAGGGGGAGGGGTTAGGGTTGAAACCTGGGTAGCAGAAATGGGGACCAAATGTTGAGGATCAGTGGGGCAGATTCTAGAAGCTAGTGGAGAGTACTGGGGGTCAGAGATACGACAAGGATTGTGCCCTCAGGTTGGGGGCTGGAGGGAGTAAAGGGTGCGTGGGAGTCAGGAGAATGGCGTAGGAACCCTGAAATGTAATTAGCGGGTGGGGGCGGGGCGAGCTTGGGACTCATGCTGGGAGGTCATAGGGTGATGAAAGGTTTAGTGGGTAAATATCAGGGATGGGTAGGAGGTCAGGGGTCACCATGGGTGATGACAGTCAGTGGGCGTATGTAGCACATCAGAGGGAACAATTCAATGATGTTGAAGGTCGCTGAGTAACAGGTCCTTGTGAGTGATGTTGGGGCCCCGGGAGTAATGTTGGATGGATGGCCATTCTAGCTGATGTCGGGTAACTGAAATGAAGTGGGGACGGGTTTTTGGAAGGGTCCCAGGATCTTTGTTAAGGATAACGTAGACGGTTCCTGGGGAGAGTTCAGGTAGAGGTGATGGGGTCAGTGGTTTGATGCTGGTGGTTGATTGAATTGGATGCAGGTGTCAGGAAAGGTGAGGTTGGAGTCAGTGGGGGTGATGTGGGGGGTTCCCTGGGGTGATGTGTTGGGGGGCTGGGTCAGGGGTCAGGGCGGCGAGGCTCACAGCTGCTCCTGCAGCTCCAGGATCACGCCTTCCAGCTCCCGCTTTTCGCGTTGGTTCTGCGCCGCCGCCTCCTCCAGCTGCAGCTGTAGCCGCCGGTTCTCCGCCTCCAGGTCCTTCAGCTGCGACTCGCGCAGACGCACCAGCTCCTCCAGGTAGCCCTGCGGAGCGCCGGTGAGCCCGGACGGGCGGAGAGGAGGGTCCCAGCACCGCCCGGCCCACTCCACTCCCTCCCAGCTGCGTGTCACCGCGCTGCGCAGCGCACACCTTCTGCGCGTAGACGATGCGAAACTTCTGTTCCATCTTGTGCCACTTGCTGTACCAGCTGTCCTCGTCCGTGACGAGCGGCAGGTACGGGTGCTCGGGAGAGTTGTCCTCGCTGGTGCTGCTCTCGGCGCTGTGCCGCTCTTCCTCATCCGTCAGGTAGTCGTAGCTTGCGGGAGGGAGCAGTGGGCACCGCAGGCTCGCCCGTGCATCCCGCTGACCCTTTGACTGGGGGCCGCGGTCCCTGGCCCCTGCCCCCATCCCCGTCCCTCCGGGCCGGGATCTGCCGAACCCCCCGCAGCAATCCAGCTTCTCACCTCTGGGTGAACTTTAGATAGGGCGTGTAGTCGATGACCACGGGGGTCTTCCCATCCAGCACTTCACCCTTTAGGCAGAAGCTGAGAACAGAGAACCCACAGGGAAGGGGGTGGGTATGAGGGGGTGTACATTCGTGAGTGGGGACACCCCACCACAACCACCACCACACTGGCACCGACACCTAGGCCCCACCTGAAGTCTATGGCGCTCAGTCCTATCAGCATCCCAGTGAGGACCGTGGCTTCCTCCCTCAGCATGATGGCTCCTGAGTCATAGAAACGTCTGTGGAGAGTGGTGGTGGTGGAGGGACTTAGGGTGCAGCATCCCCCCTGGAGCCCACATCCCCCAGGATCTCTCTTGTTGGTTTACTACAAACCTTTCTTAGAGGAAGGAGGTATCTGCTTCCTGCTCATCCCTCAGGTGTGGGTCTTGTGTCTCCCTCAGATTGGGGCCCACTGGGAATAGCACCTGTGTCTCCCACCTATTAGAATGTGTGTCCCCTGAGAATAGACTCTCCTCAATCTCCTGAGCTACCCATTTCCCACCAAGTACTGAGTCACCAGATCCTTAAAAGGAGGAAACACACCATTCCCCACTGGCACAACTTGCCTGTGATCCTGCCCTGCCTTGGACACAGGGCAGAGAATGAAGCTCCGCATGCTGGGACTCTGCAGTCCCAATAGGTAGGGCTGTGTTGTAGGACATGGAACAAGGCCAAGTAAAAGGACACATAGTTGAGACTTGTCCAGATGTGTGTCTAAAGGTAGAGATGTGTGAGTCTGGTCTGGGAAGTGATGGGAGATAATGAATTTTATTTGGAAGAGGTGATGATGGTGTCAAAGCTGTGTATCCTAACTGCAGGCTAGGCTGACCTTGGACAGACTGGGAGAGAGGGAAACTAGGTGCATGCCGGGAGTTGTAGTCCAGCTATGAAAGGTTGCAGCAGGAAGTTAAGGATTAAGTGTGTTTAGGTGATGGACATACACACTGGGACCTGTGGTCTGAGCTGACTGAGAGGGTCTGACCTGGTGGTCCGGGTGTCCCGCAGGGCTGTGGTGATGTATTCCGACATGCGCTTCTCCATCAGTGCTACTCGGATCCATGCCCGGCCCTGGAAAGCATGCTCACCTTTACTGAAGGGACTCGTGTGCACCATTGGGCCTGGACCTTCTGTGGCTGTTCTCCCCATTATCCATGGCAGGGTGAGACCGAGGAGCAGGCAGTTCCCTATTATCCAGAGTGTGGAGAAGCTGCCCTGGTCCTGCCCATTGCAAGCCGCTCACCTTGGCTCGGGCTGTGCTGATGTTCTCCATGTTCTCGATGCTGCTCACACAGTTGTTGGGCACTTTGCTGCAGGCCAGCCGGATATAGTCCCAGAAGCCCCGCTGCCCATCTGAGCTGAACCAGCTCACTGGACCTGCTGGGGCACAGGCTGAGCCAGGGCAGGGAGGGGGCTCAGCGAGACAAGGGAATTTAGAGAGGGCCCATGTAATGGGTCACATACATGCATAAGTGCAAGTCACGCACATACGTAGTGCCTGCCCCAAACATATGTGCACACACATGTATGCATACAAAGGGCACATCCATATAACTGCATGTCTAGAAGACCCCTTCCCCTCTTCCTAACTCTGTGCATGAGTTGCTGTACATAGACAGAATTGGGACCCGGGTCAGTGATGGGGTCCAGAAAGCCACAGAGCAGATCTGAGTGGAGTGGCTGGGAGCTAAAGGATGGGGGTTGGGTGGGCTGGGCAATGAGGAACCGGAACCTGGGCCCACCTTTGAAACGGTGGCTGAGGATCTGCTCTAAGATGGCTGCGAAATTCACAAACTCCTCGGATGAGTCATCGATGGGCTCTGCTGTGTACTTCTCCAGCAGTGTTTTCACCGAGAACCTGGGTGGAGGGCAGGGAGAAGGGGCAGGGGGTGTCGGGTGAGAAGACAGGATGATGGTGGCGGGGAAAGGGCATCAGGCAAAGAGAGGGACAAAGGGCAGAGAAGAGGTCAGGTAGAGCATGGATGTAGCGGGTGGCAGAAGGGAAAGAGGGTGGGAGACAGGTAAGAATAGAGTGACCATAGAGGTGCTGTGACATGGGAGTGCTAGGGCAGCAGGTGGGAGACTGATTGACATAGTGGGTGACAGGAAGGGTGACAGCCAGAGAAAGGAAGCTTTGGGAACAAGGTATGAGAGGGGATGAAACAATAGGTAGCAAGTCCAGGCACCTAGAGCCAGAGGCTGTCCCAGAGCCCCTCCTTGCCCACCCTTTGGAGTGGCATTCTCTACGTATGTGTGTTGGGGTCAGCCAGGGGTTAGAAGCTGGTTTGTGCCCCTGCACTGTGCTATCTTCTGCTTTTGCTGGAATAACCTTTAGTACCTTCTGGAGTGGGGGGGTCACCTGTGCCAGGGCTTGTGAGTTGGCACTGAAAACATGGGGTGTGGGTATACATGGTGACCATGTGGGCTCTCAGCACACCAAGGCCCCCCCGTCCCCCTTTCCTTCCCAGCTTAGCCGCCCACACACCAGCTGCCCAGAACCAGGAGGTGCAGAGCTGGGCTGGGGGAGGTGCAGAGTGTGGGCCTGGCAGACAGGCTGGGCAGGAGGGAGCATTGGCTGCAGATCTGTGGAAGGGGCCTTGGGGGCCCTGACACCTGGCTTCTCAGAGAAGAAGGGAGTCAGGGGAAGCCAATGGAGTGGAGGGACTAGAGCCCAGCAGCCCCCATCCCTCCCTGCAGTCCTGCTTAAAGCCTCAGCTCCCTCTGCAATCCCTACTCCTAACCCCTGCAATCTCCACCCGCCATGCTGCCATATGTGGGGCAGGGCTGAGGCCACGGGTCCCAACATCCCCTTATTGCCCTGTTGTGGGTGGCAGAGCAGATACAGGGGTTGCTTGACACTGTCCTTCCCCCCCCCCCGCCACGCTTATCAAGGCCTGTAATTGGCCAAGCGCTATACTTTGCAGTGTCATCTCATCCACCACTATAACAGTCCTGGGAAAGAGTTCCTCTTATCATCAACATCATCCCCAGTTCACATATAAGGTAACTGAGGGTCCAAGTGGTCGACTGATCTATTCAGAGTCACATCACCCAGCTTCTGAGGATTCAAGGAAGTATGTCTGATTCCAAAGCCCTTGCTCTTTCTGCTCTATCTTGGTCCCCTCGTGGCTGTCAAATTCCCAAGGACCTAAGCAGCCCCTGCCTCCTCTGCCCTCTGTCCTCGGCTCTATGCTCCAGCCCTGGGGCACTGGCCTCCTTGGCTCTCAGGCCAATGGCACAGCTGAGTCCACAGACCTTCCTTCCTTCCCTTTGCACTTAGAGTTGGTCTGGCATGCGGTCAAAGCCAGGACTGTGTTGGGGTTGCACTAGGGGGAGGCAGCCTGGTGGACTCAAGTCCTGTTTCCTTGTGATACCCATGTAGCTTTGGACAAGCCGTCTCCTCTCTCAGAGGCCCATGGTCTCAGGTGCAAACAGGAACAGTATTACCTGACTCATTAAATTTTGGTTCAGATCCCAGACAGGACTAGAAGGTGAGTGTGTGTAATCCTGAGGTGGTGAGAGGCTGGGCCATTAATGGGAAGGTTGCGCCTGCCAGAAGGAGCCTGTGTTTAGGGTGTTTTCTGGGCTTCATTATGCAGCCCCCCCACACCCTGATGATTTCTGATCATCTGGGTCAGACCACAGTGGGGGCCTGGGGCTGGTTTCAGCATTGCAGCATGTGTCCGCAGGGGTGCTGCAGGGATGGTCACCGCCCCCGGGAGCTCCATGGTGTGCTCCCTGTTAGGAGGTACAGTGGCTGCTGCAGGTTGCCATGGAGACAGGGAGGCCAGGGCCCAGGGGAGACCTCAGCTTGCTAAAGGGACCTGTTCTGGGAGCTGGAGGCAAACCATGTGACAGTGATGAGGCAGCAGAGACCTGAGGGGTTTCTTAGCCTTTGTCATGCCCCTGATTCTCCCCAAACTCTCTCTCTCACACTGCAGCCCTCAGCCCACTTTCAATCCACCAGAACCTCTGCTTCTGCAGCCTAGGCCAAGGAGAGGTCCCCCTTCCCCACACACTCAAGAGACCCAGCTGTCCTGGCCGGCAAGAGAAAGAAGAGGAACGTAGGAAGTCACTAGGGAGGAGAGGGACAGGAAGGGTGTCATCAGGACAGGGCTGTTGTGTGCCAGGCATTGGGCTAGACTCCTACATGGATTATGTCATTACCATTCCTTGGCATGGCTGTTACATCTATAATAGGGGTGCTGAGGCACTCAAGACCCAGAATGAGTAGAAGACTTCACCAAAGTTGCACAGCTAATAACTGATGGAGCAAGAGCTTGAACCTAGGACCATTAGGCCCCAAAGGCAGAAATCTTGGTTTTACACCACACTGGCAGAAGTCGAGGTGTGAGGGTGGAGGCAGAGGTCTACACTTTGTACTCATCCCTTCTATAACATTACAGGCATCTTTACAGAGGCCTGATGTGCTGGGCACTGTGCGAGGCACTAGGGATCTAGTGGTGTGAGACAGGCGCAGTGTGGTTGGGTGTGTGCCCAGGAACCTGGGAGGAGCTAAAGGACAGAGTAGCCAGGGCATCAGGTGGGCACTGATTCCTGTGTACAGGCAGGTGGAGCTGGCAAGGGAAACCAGCTGAGATGTGCGCTGGAAGCTCCCTGCCTTCAGAGGTGGCACGGGGGTGGCGGGGGAGCAGGGAGATTGCAGGTGAAGGCACTGATATGGGGATCCTAGAAGGAGAGATGAGTATAGGTAAGGGCTGAGGTAGAGAAGCTGAGCTAATGGCATTCCTGGCTTCAGGGCAGGCCAGGGAGGGTGAGTCTCTGCAGGGCCGAAGTGGGCCCCAAGAAAGCAGGGGAATCTTCTCACCACGGCAACAGCCCCACCCTCAGGGACCAGTGGGCCTGCCCTTCCGACCTCCTCCCCTTGAACCAAGGAGACCCAGGTTTCTGCGGCGGGGCCCTCAGTCCTTCCCATGCCAAGGGCAGCACCCCTCATCCTTCACTGGATGAATTCAGGGTCTTCGCCCACAGGCCCTGTGGACTCTGCCACAGGTCGAAGCTGCCCAGAGAAAGAGGGCACCATTTCTGCTTCAGGATTTGAGCACTGGGAAATCTCCAGAAAAGCCCCACTCCAGAGAGGCGAGACTATTGGCAGGAAGGAGGGTATGCGTGGAGGGCAGCATCCCTGTCCTCAGCAAGGGAGCCAACCATCACCACCCCTCCCCCTCACGCACAGTGTCACTTCCTGGTTCTCACAGGAAGCTGCAGTACCAATTAAACACCCCCCACCCTCCAGGCCTCGGGCTGGGCATAGGCCTGGCTTGGCCTAGAAGGGTAGGAACCAGATCCAAACCCCCTCCCCGGTCTGGGCCTCAGAGGACAGTGAACTCGCTCCTCTTAACCCTGTGCCACCTTCCTTTTCTCCGCGGCTGCTGTGCATCCTCCCGCAGGCAGGCTCATCCAGGTTTCCAAAGCCGTCCCGACCCTTCTCCCTGACCACACCACCCCGCCCGCCAGCAGAGCCCACCTGCACACGGTAATCAGGTTCCTACGCTCCACGGCCACGTTGCGGGAAGACGCTTTCTTGGAGGACAGCCCCAGAGCCATGGTGGTCAGGACAAAGCTTGCTTCCATCCAGATGTGCAGCCCCTGCTGCCGTTGCCAGCTGCCTCTTACCCCGCCCGGCACCCGGCCTCCCCGCCGGATCACGGCTGGGCCTTCTGCCCATCGGGGCCCCTCCACCCCTCTATGGCCATCTCCCTGCTACTGCGCGGGTGCCCGGCCCCTAGGCTCCCTCCCCAGGCGGCGATTCGGGAGCAAAACAAGGCCGGGGAGGGAGCTCTCCGAGGTGCTGAGCCGGGGCCCGTCACCCCCTCCTCTAGCCGTCTGCCCCCCCACACCTCGGCCAGTGACGTCACGGCCCTTGGACTCCGCCCCCAGGCAGGCCAGGGACCAATCCGCAGAGGATGCAGGATTTCGTGGGGGAAGGGAGAGGACCAGGACCTCCGGGAGGGCGGAGGGGGTCCCTGGAAGAGGCAGCGATTGGAGGGAGTAAGAAGGGGTATCTGGCTTGTCCTCCACCCCCATATCCAGAGCCCGGGGACCCTTCGTCTTACGTCTCTGAGCTCCAACTCCTCTACTCTCCAGTTTCTGACCTGTGGTCAGTGGTGTCTATCTCAGATTTCACCCTGGGTAATGAAGGTCCTCACCTCCTGTACCCTCCTCACCCCAGCACCTCCCTTCCCTTCAGTATCTTAACAAGACCAGGGCCAGGTCTGTGTCCAGAGAGCGCAGGTGGCCCGACACTGCTGACTCAGGAGGCCAAGGAGCAGTTAGACTACGTATCTGTCTGAGTCCAGGCTCCACTTGGCTGCGCCGGCCCGCCGAGTGTACCGCTCCTAGGGTGGGGGATGGGCATTCACAATCAGCCGTAGGAGCCCAGAGCCTGGAACCTCTCAGGACTGAGCGGAGAGTAGACTGACAGCTAGGGGCCTGGGTTTTGTGGGGATTCCCAGCAGCAGAGCTGGTGCCCACAGTAGTCTCAAGGCACCGCTTCCCCTCGAAGTCTTACCCCCTCACACCACCCTAGGGGCATCAGGCTTCCGGTTAACCTCTTGGCTGCCAACATTGTTGCATGGTGCCATCAACCCTCTCTGCAAAGCTGAGGAGGTCCCCGCGAAGCTGAGGAGGTCCCCGCGAAGCTGAGGAGGTCGCCGCAAAGCTGAGGAGGTCCCCGCGAAGCTGAGGAGGTCCCCGCGAAGCTGAGGAGGTCCCCGCAAAGCTGGTTGCATCTTTTACAGGAAGGTGGGGGAAATGGAGGCACAGTCTGGCTTCCCCGCTGCCCTTTACCTCTCAGTTCTCTTACATCCCTCCTCCACCTGCTTCATTCCCCAACTCAACCTGTTCTTTTCCACCCACGGAACCGCCAGCTTCCACAGAAAGCCTTTCTATGTTGATTAAAGGGCTTCCACTCAACTTCTCCATCTGGCCTCAGGAATGTCCGTCCCAGGGTTCAGCTCATATGTGTTCACCAACTCTACCGAATTACTGGATTTATTCTACTCTGCTAATTAATAGATGGTCAACATCTCCACACTGATTCAGACGTGCAGCCACATCTGAATATGACCAGCAAGCAGGTGTCCTCGGTTAGCGCAAACGAGGAGGAGGAGAGGAGACGTTCCCAGTGCTGGTCTGGCTTCCTTGGGGCTGGGGAGAAGGTCCTGCCTGCTGGCTCAGATCTGATGTTCACTCAGTCTCAGCCTCAGCCTCAATTCTTGGCTTCTTGGATCTCAGGCTTGGTCTTTTCTGTCCCTCTTTTGCCTTTTCCCTCTTGCCTCATCTCTAGAAACTCTTCCCAGCCTCCTCCTGCCTTCAGACTCCTAGCCATTGGCAATATTAATGTTCTTTTGTTTTTCAATTCAAGATAAATGTTATGCACGAAAGAGCATACAAAACACTAATGTGCAGTTTGAGGAATATTGACAGCCCTACCCGGTGTGGCTCAGCAGTTGTGTGTAGGTCTATGAACCAGGAGGTCATGGTTTGAATCCCGGTAAAGGGGCGTGCCCAGGTTGTGGGCTCAATCCCCAGTGTGGGGTGTGCAGGAGGCAGCCAATCAATGATTTCCTCTCATCATTGATGTGTGTGTCTCTCTCTCCCTTTCTCTCTGAAATCAATAAAAAATATTAATAAAATAAAATAAAATGGAGATGCTGTCTCTCCGGTAACAGTAGTCAGTCATCTCTGGGTGATGTTAATACCTCTCCT
This sequence comes from Corynorhinus townsendii, assembly GCA_026230045.1. Lineage (NCBI taxonomy): Eukaryota > Metazoa > Chordata > Mammalia > Chiroptera > Vespertilionidae > Corynorhinus > Corynorhinus townsendii. The sequence continues at coordinate 14,724,372 of JAPDVU010000009.1, forward strand.
ACTAGGTGTACCAGTTAATAATGCAGATTTTTTTCACTAGATGGAGTTACACATATGTTGATATACATGCAATTTGATATGTATGCTATTTTGTTGTATTGACAACAAGCTTCAAAACTTCATATGTCAAATTTTCTGAAGGTGTTAACATCATAGATATTTTTATGCTTAAAAATATCGAATTTTGTGCCAAAAAAAAAAGAGCATTTGCTGGAAGTTTTAATTCATTAACTTTATTTTGAAGAAAAGTGCTGCTGAAAGTTATCGTATGCTTCAGGAAGCTTATGGTGAACATGCTCCATCTCAGGATGGAGCATGTTTAAATGCTTTAAAGGTGATGATTTCAATGTGAAAGACAAAGAACGTCCAGGTCAACCGAAAACGTTTGAAGACCAACAATTACAAGCATTATTGGATGAAGATGAGTGTCAAACTCAAAAACAACTTGCAGAAAGATTAAACGTTGCTCAGCAATTTCTGATCGTTTACAAGCAATGGGAAAGATTTTAAAGGAAGGAGAATGGGTGCCACATCAACTGAACGAAAGACAAATGGAAAACCAAAGAGTCATCAATAAAATGTTGCTTCAACGGCACGAAAGAAAGCTTTTTTGCATCGAATTGTGACTGGCAATGAAAAGTGGATATATTTTGAGAATCCCAAATGCACAAAATCATGGGTTAATCCAGGTCAACCATCAACATTGACTGCAAGGCCAAATAGCTTCGGAAAGAAGACAATGCTCTGCCTTTGGTGGGATCAGGAAGGTGTGGTGTATTATGAGTTTCTAAAACCAGGTGAAACCGTTCATACTGATCGCTACCGACAACAAATAATCAATTTGAACCATGCTTTGATCATAAAACCACCAGAATGGGCCAGAAGACACGGCAAAGTAATTTTGCTTCATGATGACGCACCATCACACCCTTCAAAACCAGTTAAAGACATGTTAAAAGATCTTGCCTGGGAAGTATTAACCCACCCGCCATATTCACCAGACCTTGCTCCTTCAGATTACCACTTCTTTGGATAGATGGCACACGCACTTTCTGAGCAGCACTTCAAAGTGTACAAAGAAACCCTAACCAGTTTGGCTCAGTGGATAGAGCGTTGGCCCGGCCTGTGGACTGAAAGGTCCCAGGTTCGATTCTGATCAAGGGTATGTACCTTGGTTGCAGGCACAACCCCAGTAGGAGGTGTGCAGGAGGCAGCTGATCGATGTTTCTAGCTCTCTATCCTTCTCCCTTCCTCTCTGTAAAAAAGCAATAAAATATATTTTTTAAAAAAAACACAAACAAAAATGTACGAAGTGGAGAATTGGGTCTCTGAATGGTTTGCCTCAAAACAAGAAAAGTTCTATTGGGACGGTATCCACAAATTACCTGAAAGATGGGGGAAATGTGTAGCTAGCGATGGACATTACTTTGAATAAAGCACTTTTGATGTTTCTCTTGAAATTAATGTGTTTTCTTTGATTACAAAAACCTCATTTTTAACCAGTATCTGCATTATTAACCAGTACTGGTTAAAAATGTGGGCTGTCCATTTACCGGTTAAAAATGCGGATATCAGTTAAAAATGTGGATTGACCCTTTACTGGTTAATAATTAAAACTTCTTGCAAATGCTCTTTTTTTGGCACAAAATTCAACATTTTTAAGCTTAAAAATGTCTATGATGTTAACACCTTCAGAAAATTTGACATATGAAGTTTTGAAGCTTGTCAATACAACAAAATAGCATACATATCAAATTGCATATATATCAACATGTGTAACTCCATCTAGTGAAAAAAAATCCGCATTATTAACCGGTACATTTAGTAGTTCAGCCACATTTCCTCTAGAGGATTCTGTAAACATAAAGACTAAATTATAAAGTTCACTATCAACAAAAACCCTTATATAAAATAATAAGGGAAAGAAAGGATGGGGAAATTAGTATATAGAGTTTATGGTACAAAACAAGCAAGAAAGAAAATACACATAGCTTCTACAATAATTATTTCTGAAACTTGTCAGAAGTTGATATTTATAACTTTCCTCTTCCATTACTCATTTTATTTTCACTTTTCCCTAAAAAGGCACTTCAGTTGTTTTTTTTTTAACCAGGCCAGGTGACCAAATCTTCATTCTTTTTTCCTTTTTTGAGGGGGGGGGGAGTAGAAAGGAAGAAGGGAGGGAGGATTGGAGGGAAAGAGGACGTGAGGGAGAGAGAAGCATCGATGTGAGAGAGACACATAAATTGGTTGCCTCCTGCATGCACCCCAACCAGGGCTGGTGATTGAACCTGCCATCCAGGCATGTGCCTTTGATCAGGAGCCAAGCCCGTGACCCTTCAGTGTGTGGTCCAATGCTCCAACCACACCAGCCAGGGCCAAGCCTTCATTCTTGAAGAATCTAAATCCTCAGAATTGAGTTGCTACCATTTTTCTTTAACTTTTACTAGTGGACATGGAAGCAGGAAGCGACACATTGGGGAATTCCATGGGTCCCAGACATAGTGCTCCCTAACTTCATTGTGTAGCACCCAGTTTGTCCTTTGTACTTGAGATCAGCCACCTCAGACGGTAACTTCCTTCTTTGTTGATGGTAGCAGAAGCTGCTATGGAACTGGGCTTCCTAGAGTCAGTGGGTATGACAGGGGATCAGAATGAGGCCAGGTTACAGAACTTGGTCATCAGAGTCAAGGTGGACATAATTACTGTAATGGGCAGAAGGACCAAATGGCAAGCTGGGATGGAGTGTGATGGCTAATAGACCACGGTCTTTCTAGGCAGGTGGACAGCCAATCATGGCATTTCATGACTTACATAGCCAAAACCGAGCAAGAATGAGTTAGCAGAAGGCTGATGTCAACCCATGCTAACGAAAATCATGATCCCTCCCCAATTTCCAGACCCAAAGCATTTTTGGCTGCAGAGCCCATTGATCGAAGGGGAGGCCAGTTTTCTTCAGGATAAATCTTGCAATGCCACAGAAGCTTATATCATAATAATTAGCTCACTCTTCTCCCAAAGGTGCTCACAGCCATTTTTCACGGCAACTGTAGCCCGAGGAAAGGGGAATACTCAGATCTTTCAAGACTTTGGATACAGGGTCTGAGCTGACTCTGATACTAGGGGACCGAAGTGCTATTTAGAACACATATTAGAGCCCTGGACAGGCAGCTCAATTGATTGTGTCATCCCAATGCACCAAAGAAGCAGGTTTGATCCTCAGTCAGGGCACCTACGAGAATCAACCAATGAACGCATAAACAAGTGGGACAACAAATCGACCTTTCTCTCTACCTATCTCTCCAATCAATTTTTTAAAAATTTAAAAAATAACTCATACTGAATTAGAATAGGACATACACAGGCCAGGCGATAAAAGGAGGCCAAGTTCATTCCTACAGTGGGTGTAATAGGTCCACTTACTCACCTGGTGATTATTTCCCTGGTCCCCGAATCCATAACTGGAGTAGAGTATAGTACTTAACAGCTAGCAGAAGTGAAGTGGAAACAGCCCCCTACCCTTGCCTAGATAGTACATCAGAAGGAATACCCCAGACCAGGTAGAATGATAGTGATTATAGACCACAAAGGATGCAGGAGTGGTGGTCCCTGTTATGTCTCCATTTAACTCATCAATCTGGCCCTTGACAACAACCAGATGCTGGTGGACATAAGAAAGTGCTAGCTCCAGGTAGCCCCAATTTAACTGCTGTGCCAGATGATGGGACAGTTTTCCTAAAACGGATCGACAATTTTACCCCTGACATTTGGTATGTGGCTATTCATTTGGTGAAGGAAAAAGAATCTTACAAAAGTACACTTCCATTTCCTCGCTCTCTGACTTTGAATACTGTTGTTATGTATACATTGTATTTCAGTTGGCATTCCCATGTTTGTTGATGAATGAGTATTTTTCTCACATGCTTATTAGTCATTTGGATTTCCTCTAGTATGAAGTTCCTATTCAAAGCATTTTGCTCACTTTCTCTTGGACTATTTTTAACTGCTTTGTATCTTTTGTCACTTATATGTACTACAGATACCTCCTCACATTCTGTGACTTGCCATTTGGTTCTGTTTATTGTATCTTTTCTTGAACAAAAATTCTTAATTTTAATATAATGAAATGTATCATTTTTTTATGATAGATATTTTTGTCTCCTTTTAAGAAATCTTTTCTAGCCCTAACCGGTTGGGCTCAGTGGATAGAGCATCGACTTGCATACTCAAGGGTCCCAGGTTTGATTCCGGTCAAGGGCATGTACCTTGGTTGTGGGAACGCCCCCAGTGGGGGGTGTGCAGGAGGCAGCTGATCGATGTTTCTCTTTCATTAATGTTTCTAACTCTCCCTCTTCCTTCCTCTCTGTAAAAAATCAATAAAATAAATGAAAAAAACCCTTTATAATGTCTTGGTGACTGGTAAGGCAAGACTTCCCATCTTATATTCTTCAAGAGTGTCTTGTTTTCTTCTTGGCCCCCTGCATTTCTATAATAATGTTAAAATTAACTTTACAAGTGCAACAAAACCAAATTAACCTTGGTAGGATTTATTTTGGAATTATGATTGCATTGAATTTAGAGTTCAATTTGGATGGAATTGACATCTTTATAATCCTGAGTTTTCCAATCTATCAGAACAGTACATATACTGCTCTTTTCATTTACCTTGTCTTTAAAATTTATCAAAATTATATCAGTTTCTCCAAAGAGATCTTATTCATATTTTGTTAGATTTATCCTAGGTTATTTATATGTTTTGTGCTATTTTAAAAGGTACCTTGTTAAAAATTTATTTTCTAACCGTTGCTGATATAGATAAGCAATTGATTGCTTAGTGTGTTAAATTTTATATAACATAAAATTTGCCATTTTAACCATTTTTAAGTGTACAATTCAGTGGCATTAATTACATTCGCAATGCTGTACAGCCATCACCACTGTTCATTTCCAAAACATTTTCATCACCCTTCATCATACTGTTATGAACATTTGTGTACAAGTATCTGCTTAAATCTATGTTTTCAATTCTGTTGAATTGCTGTGTCACATGGGAATGCTTTGCTTACCATTTTAAGGAACGTAAAACTGTTTCTGCAGTGGCTGAACCACTTTGCATTCTCATCAGTAACGTGCAAGTGTTCCAGTTTCTCCACGGCCTCTTTGACAATTGCTATTTCCCGTTGTTTTATAATAGCCATGCTACTACATGCAGAGGGGTTTCTCTTTGTGGTTTTGACTTGCCATTTCCTAATGACTAATGATGAGCATTTTTCATGTATTTATCGGCCATTTGTATATCTTCTTTGGAGAAATGTCTGTTCAAATCCTTTGACCATTTTTCAATTGGATTGTTTGTGCAATTAACTTTTAAGTTGGTTTTGCTAATGTATTAAACATTTCTATAAATTGAAATAATTTATCTATAGCTTCTTTTGCATTTTCTTGCTACACAATGAGTTCATTTGCAAATAACAGGTTTGTTTCTTCCTCACCAAATCAAGCATCCTTGTCCTGTTTCTGATCTCAGAAGGAAAAACTTCAATATTAAGTATGGTGTTTGCTAGAGGTTTTTTATAGATATCCTTTATCAGGTTATAGAAGTTCTCTTCTATTCTTAGTTTGCTCAAAGTGTTAATTATTAACGATGGTAAATTTTATCAGATGCTTTTTCTGTTTTTGAGATCAATATATGGTTTTTATTTTTTACTCATGTTCACGTGGATGATTACATGAATTGATTTTTCTAATGTTATCAAACTTCATTTCTGGAATAACTCGTTTGGGTCATGATGTATTACTCTTTTTATATGTTACTGGTTTCAGTTTGCTAATGTTTTGTTTATTTATGATTTTAAAATTTATGTTCATGAGTGAGATTGGCAGGAGGCAGCCAATCGATGTTGCACTCTCACATAGATGTTTCTCTCTCTCGCTCTCTCAATCAATCAATTTTTTAAATTTCCCATAAACATTTTCATTCAATGTTTTTGTGGACATATATTTAATTTTCCCTTGGGTAGATACCTAAGAATGAACAAATGAATCATAGTGTAAGTATAGGCTTAGCTTTTTAAGAAACTCCCTGTTTTCCAAAGTGCTTGTACCATTTGTTCAACGTACAAATGTGTCAGATTTCCAGTGCTCCATCTCCTTTCCAACACTTGGAGTTTTCAGTCTTTTTGCATTTTAGCCATTTGATGAGTATGTGATGATATCTCACTGTGGACTAATAATGTTGACCTCTTCCCTGAGCTTGTTAACCACTTGTATATTTTCTTCTGTAAAGTGGTGTTCATGTCTTTTGGCAAATTTTTTATTGAGTTGATTGTCTTTTTCATCATTTAGTTGCAGGAGTTCTTTATATATTCTAGATACAAGTCTTTTATTAAATACTAGAGGCCTGGTGCACGAAATTCGCGTAGGGGAGAGGGTCCCTCAGCCCACCCTGCACCCTCTCCAATCAGGAAACACTCAGGGGATGTCCTACTGCTGGTTTAGGCCCGATCCCTGTGGTGGGATTGGGCCTAAACCAGCAGTCAGACATCTCTCTCGCAATCTGGGACAGCTGGCTCCTAACCACTTGCCTGCCTGCCTGCCTAATCGCCCCCTAACTGCTCCTCTGTTGGCCTGGTCGCCCCTCAACTGCCCCCTTGCCGGCCTGGTCACCCCCTAACTGTCCAGAAGGAATTTGGATGTCCGGAAGATGTCCGGTCACCCGGTCTAATTAGCATATTATCCTTTTATTAGTATAGATAACAAAATAAAACATTTTTTGAATTGTGTGCATTGCAAACTTTTTCTTCTAAACTGTGACTTGCCATAAGGATCAAGGTACTGGATTTTGTTGTTTTCCAAAATGCTGGACTTTGTTCTAACAGGCAATTATTCATAAGAAACAATTCATTTGAGGTTTATTTTTCTTAGGTGTCAGGGAAGGTCTAAATTTGCATTTACTCTGAGGTTAAAATAGCCCTACTACTAACATGTTACTTGTCTCTACTGAGTGCCCTGGGTGTTGTTGTTAATCCTCACCTCAGGACAATTTTCCATGGATATTTAGAGAAAGCGGAAGGGAGAAGGGAGGGGAGAGGGAAAGAGAGAAACATCAATGTGACCCATCGATTGGTTGCCTCCCACCTGTGCCCCAACCAGAGTCCGGGGTCAAACCACAACCCAGGCACGTGCCTCTGACCAGGAATCGAAACCAAAACCCTTTGGTGTGCAGGCAATGCTCTAACCAACGCCCTTAACAAAGATTGTCCATTCTGGGTGGTCAAAGCTTGACTGTATCCTCGCCTTCTGTAAGCTCTGGGAATTCGTTAGTTTACAGAACACCACTGACTCACATGTGTTGAGCTTCACCTTCACGTGCATGGCTTAGGATTAAACAGGTCTCAAGGATACTCGGATCCATATTTCTGGAGCTCTTTTTCTACCTGGTATTCCACTTTGCTTTGGCCATTGGGAACTGCATGTAATATATTTCCTCATCTTCTTACTTAACCTCTGAGTATGCACATTCAGCAAACATTTATTGAGCACCTACTATGTGCCATGTCTGGTGCAAATCAGATAAGAACTGCATGTATATGCATATTTATAAAGAGAACAAGTGAAACTCAAAATTAGAGCTATGGGATTGGAACATTAGCATTTGAATATAAGCAAGGAGTGACAGGTTCTGATTTGGGGTTTTAAAAAGTTCTCAATTACAGGGAAGTGAATGGATGGCTTCTTGGTGACTGGCCAGATAAGGTGGAAGTTTTTCAGTCACCCTCGGGTTTATGGCTTAAGCAATGGGTGGACCGGGGTGTCATTGGCTGAGATAGAGCATCTTGGAAGAGGGCCAAGTTACAAGAGTCTGCAGAGTGGAGAGAGAAGATAGCTCAGAAAAGACAAACTTAGGGGAGCACCAACATGGCCAGAAGTGATAGGAGAAAGATGAGCCAGCCAAGAAGATAGAGAAGAAACCACCTGAGAGTTAGGAGGGGAACTGAGAGCAGACATTTCCAAGAAGCTCGGAGAGGCTGCATGTGCGAACTCCAGCTGAGGAGCTGGGGAGTGTCCAATAGATTTGGCAACTAATACACTATTAGTGGAAAGGGGTGGTAGGGGGTAAGCTAGGCTGCCTTGAGTAGAGGAGGGAATGAGAAGCAAGAAAGAGGAGAGAGTACTATTTGTTGAGGAGTTGAGCTGTGAGGAGAGCAGAGCATGGCTATAAGGTTTAGGGAAGAATTGTTATTTTAATGCGGTAGGCTTGTGCTCATCAGAGCAGTCGGGAAAGAGCAAGAAGAGGGAGAGAGTTTTGGGAAGACTGAAGGAGGAAGACCCAAAGTGGTGTATGGTGATGGTGGGGGCAGGGTGCTCAAGGAGGTAGGAGTTACACTGAACAGCCTGGGCCCCCTGGAGGACGGGTGGTATCACTACAGACAAGTTTACAGGAGTTCGGGAGGAGAGGTTATTAAAATTTTCAGTCCAAGGGCCTTTACTGACAGAGAAAAATCCTCTCCTTACCTGAAGTTGGTTTCATGTTCAGTTTATTAAGCTTCTGAATCTATTGAATAAGTTCTATTACTTTAAACAATCAACATCTCTCTAATATTCACCCAAGTAAAAGTGAACACTTTGGAAATCGGCAAATTAAATTTCTCCAAACTCTTTAAACCTGAGTTACCAAAACAATGGCAGTAGGTAACACTCAATAGTGATGTACTCTGCGCCGAGCACTGTTTGATGTGCCTTACAAGCATTACTTCACTTACCCTCACAACAGCCCCAAGAGGAAGCTACTATCATGTGTGTTTTTTTAAAATATGTTTTTATTGATTTTCAGAGAGAAAAAAGGGGAGGGAGAGAGAGACAGAAACATCAATGATGATCCCACAATCCGGGCCGGGAATCGAACCTCGACCTCCTGGTTCATAGGTCGACACTCCACCACTGAGCCACACCCGTTGGGCGGAAGCTACTATTATTATTACCTGGTTCCCATTTTATACTCAAGGAGACTGAGGCCCAGAGAGGTGAAGTGGCTTGCCCAAGGTCACATTCAGTCACGTGGGCCGTGAAGACTCTACCACAGATATACACTGTAATGAAACCACAGCTGGTTTTTCTGAACACTTAAAACCCTTCAAGCAATTGGCAAAACACACACAAGTAAAATTATTTCCGAAAGTATTATGTCTGGTTATTAGGCAAACTGGAGCTTCTTTACAATGAGGAGAGCAAACTTAAAGCTACCATGTAGAAGTATCTCTCGTGTCCTCACTATTTTAAAAAAATAAGTATTCTTATTGATTTCAGAGAGGAAGGGAGAGGGAGAGAGAGAAACATCAATGATGAGAGAGAATCGTTGATTGGCTGCCTCCTGCACGCCCCACACTGGAGACTGAGCCTGCAACCCGGGCATGTGCCCTTGACAGGAATCGAACCTGGGACCCTTCAGTCCAGAGACTGACACTCTATCTACTGAGCCAAACCAGCCAGAGCAAGGATGTCTAGGTTCTCATGCAGAGGCCTGCCCATGGTCAGAAGCATCTGTGACCCTGGACATCCTGCTGTGTCTCCTGCTGCTTTTCACATCTGTCTAATCGCAGGTTAGCCTAATTATCCTTCTCTTCCTGATGCTCAGAGAGGAAGACAGCAGCCCTGCCCCTGACATCTTTGAAAGGTTTTGCTACCCCAGGACACGGAAGCCGCTGTCATCCTGGGAATCTTAATTCCTTGGAGTGGAGTTGTTTCTATTTGGAATAAGTGCACTTATTTCCCGAAGTGCCACATTTGATCCAGCTGGAGAGTCCCGGGTGTGAGGACACGCTCATGGTGAGGGCACGCAAGGTTTGGGGGTTTGCTGCGCTGATGAGGCCGAAGGATGAGGGTGCCTATGTATGATAGGTCCTGGCAACCCTTCTTGGCATCCACCCTCCAGGCCTTTCCATCCAAGATGGAGGAGGGATGGCAGGATCCACCAAGCTGCCGGCTCCATCCTTCACGGACACACCTGTTACAGCACTTTGAGTGCGTCTGTTTACCTTTTGGCTAAATCACGGGAGAGAATCCCTGCTCACTCTGGGGTTTACTGGCCAAAATGATTGTGACTTGGTGCACGGGAGGCCCCTCCTGGGTCATGGGCTGCTGCCTTTCTCTGCACAGTCCCAGAGCTCCAGTGTTTACTCTCCCGGACTGGGAGGCTCCAGGCCCCTCAGCCTGGGTTTCAGGCTTCTGTCTCCCCAACCACCGAGCACAGCGCCTGCCTGACACCTTAGGAGGTGCAAAATAAATGCTGTGGACATGCTTGAATGAATAAATGAACTAACTCCCCCATCTTCTCAAAGTTGAGCCTTAGGAAACCCCATTTCCTCTAGTTACCCAAAAGATATCAGACCCAGTATTTTTTTCTGCAGAGTGAGATGGGTTAATGTTGTCTCCTCCCATGTCTGCCAGCTGACAGCACTGGAACCTGAGATAGGGGCCTGGGCCCTGCAGAAACCACTCCTTACTTCCCACCCCACCCCACCCAAGGGCCCCTTTGGCACCACTGGCCAGGCACCAGTTGAAATGAGCCAGTCCTGGGGCAGAGCTGAGGCTCCGGGGTCCTGATTGGCTGCACCAGGTCTATTCAAAAGGAAACAAGGACTGGTAGAGAGGGGAGCCTGGGCTTGGGGACCCCCTTCCCTCCCCCAGGCTCTTAGAGAGGCAGAGGAGTTACTGAGCTGAGTCAGCTGGAGTCTGGTTGGCCTCCCCCGCAGGGAGCAGAGGCACATGGGAGGGATAGAGGTTTCCTCAGACCTCAACTTTCCTGCTGGGATTGGGTGTGAATAGCTCAAGGTCCCCAATTGGGATAGTCCACAAAGGAGGGGAAGCTCAGGGGTTTGGGGGCCCCAGAGGCCTTGCTCCTTCACTTTCCCATCAGCCAGGCCTTGGGGTCTCTACCCCCATGTGTTGGGAGCACCAGAATCTCAGGGTCCAGCATATGGAGTACCCCCTCAAGAGACCGCATGCTGATTGGGGTTTTCTCCTAACTGTGGCAATGGCTACCAGACTTTACTGTGTGCCTGGAGCTGTGCTAAAGGCTTCCTGTACAATATCTCATTCCACAGGCAGTACCTCTAGGAGGCTGGATCTTATGGATGAAGAATCTGCGACTTTAAAGACATCAGGAAACTTACTCAAGGTCACACAGCCAGTAAGAGGCCAGACCCAATTGGTTTGATTCCAAAGCCATTGGCTTAACCACAACTCTCCTTCTCTCTCTCTCTCTCTCTCTCTCTCTCTTTCACACACACACACACACACACACACACACACACACTCACACACACACAGTGCACAGCGGGGAACACACCCATAGGCCCAGGCCCTGAGACAGACCCTGCCATCAGCTGTCAGGCAGAGGCCCCAGACATCTGGCTCAGCAGATAGGAGGGATGGAGCTGTCCCCTGACTTGAGGCCTGGCCCTTTCCTGGGGGAACCATTTGTACCCTCCTTCAGGAGGGATGGAGAGAGAAGGGGCCTTTGTGGGCTGTGAGGGAAGGCCCAGACTAACAGGGAGACCCACTGTCCCTGAGGAGAGGTCAGAGAGAAATCTCAGGGGATGCATGAGAGAGGCAAGCCAGGGGCAAGACAGAAGGACAGGGAAGCAGATCATCCATCCTTCCTGTCCCTGGGGCACACCAACAGCTGCCTGGCCACAGACACATCAGGCTCCAATTCCCTTTACCCCTCCCCTCCTCCTTCTCCTTTAATCACCGCCCAGGCCCAGCCCAGGGAGTTGGTGCTCCAGTCAATTGTAGTTAACTCTCCAACAACACAGGTTTGAGCTACATGGATCCACTTATACGTGGATTTTTTCCAATAAATATATATTTGGCCATCCAGCCACCTGTATCCTTGGGTTTTGCATCTGCTAATTCAATTCACTGGGGAAAACTGTATTTTGGATCCCCAACTGGGAATCTGTGAATGCAGAGGGCTGATTGAATGTATTGCTCTGTGTTATTTTATACTAGAGGCCCCGTGCACAAAATTCATGCACGGGGTCGGGGGGTGGGGGGGGAGAGGGCCCCTCAGCCCGGCCTGCACCCTCTCCAATCCGGGACCCCTTGGAGGATGTCCAACTGCCTCTCACAATCCAGGACCACTGGCTCCTAACCGTTTGCCTGCCTGCCTGTCTGATCACTCCTAACCACCTCTGCCTGCCTGCCTAACTGCCCCTAACTGCCTCTGCCTCACCCTGCACCAGGACCCAGGATTCTCTCCTCCGGCCGGTTGCAGGCACCCAGGATCCAGGCTTTTCTCCCTCTGGCCAGCTGCAGGCACCCAGAACCCAAGCCGGCTTTGCCCGGGCCGGCCACAGCTGCAGGGGATCATGGGTGGGCAGCTTATCCCTCTCCCAGGCCTCTCCCAGGCAGCAACCTGGCTGGTCCCCATTCCTCTTTCACGAGCTCATTTGTGCCTGGCTGGTCCCCATTCCTCTCTCCCCAGTGTTGAGTGTCTGAGCAGTTCCTCAGTGAGGGTGTGAGGGCGTGAGGGGGTGATGACCATTTGTGTATTAGCTCTTTATTATATAGGAGGATAAGGGACTTGAGCATCCACAAATTTTGGTATCTGAGAGGGTCCTGGAACTAATTCCTGTTGATGCTGAGGGACAACCATAGTTAAGTTTTGGGGAACCAAAAGTCACACAAAGATTTCTGACTATGTGGGGGCTCAGAGTCCCTAACCTCTCCCCCGACCCCCATTTTCCAAGGGTCCATTGTATTACTGTTAAGGTGTGATGTGGAGTCACAGTTGCAGTAGTACCTATTTTATCAGCACTTAGTGGCTTTATATAAAGTGCACAGGAGAGGGTGGCTAGGGGAGATCCCTCCTTAAGCTGGGGCTCCCCTCACACAGTGCCTGTTGCCAGGAGGTTCAGAGTACACCCTTCTAGGCACAACCTATACCACCACCATGGTTTCTGGCATCATGGGCCCTCCAAGCCCCGAGGGATCCTGCCTGGGGCTGACCCCCACTCAGCCCCCAGCAAAGGAGATCGCTCCAGGGTTCAAAGGGTCAAGCATGGAAGGGAGAGAAGGGACACAGAGCCAGCTTCCAGGGGGTGGCTGACAGCTTGGAGAATCCAAGGTCAGCCCCTGCTATACCTAGTTCTAGCTCCTACTGGGTGCAGGCTCACTCTGAAAGCAGAGGGTGCCGGGGTCACAGACGGGGCCTCAGGAAGGAAGGAATATGTGGTGGAGGAGGACAAGGAGGGAAGGGGAGAGGAGGGGAAGGAGGGAAGGAGCATTTCTCTCTGTGTTGGGTGGCAAGTCAACAGAAAGGGAGGTGGCTGGACTAGAGAAGGGACTGGGCTCAATTTCAAACATTTAACCAGGTAAAGGGAGAGCATGGACATCAGGACCAGTAGGTCAGGGCCTGGGATCAAGTTCACAGCCAGGAGGCCAGGACGAGGGGTTGGCAGAAACTAGGTCAGAAGGAGGAATTTGGACTTTACCTAGAGGCAGCCAGGAGCAGCTGGGGGTGGGGTAGGGAGTGCAGAATCAGTGGGCTCCTACCGGCAGTGGGACATGGGACTTTCACCACAGGTTCCCCCCCACCCCCCGCACCCTCCCCACGCACACAGAGGCCCCCAGGTGTGGGTCCTTGTCCTGCAGTCCCACCCTCCAGGGTTCATCTCTCCACCCCCGAAGGTTCTCTGCCCTCCCCACAGGTCCTTTCAGGTGAAGAGCTCTCTCGTGCTGACCTGTGTCCAGGGCACCTGGGTCTAGGTGGGCAGACCTGGGCTGCATCGGGCAGTGAGTGGTGGGGAACACGGGGCCTGTCCCAGCCTGTCCATCCCAGGCCCCAGGCCTCTGGCGTTCTAGCAGGCTGTGGTTTTCCGGTCTGCTGCAGGCCTCCTGAGCCCCAGCTGAGAGTCCCACGTGTGCCTGGCTCCCTCAGACCAATTTGACCTCCAATTGTCACTGACCCGGGAAGAGCCATTTCCTGGAAAGTTTTCCCTCCCTGCCCCCATCCCAAGCTTTGTACCCTGGCGGCCAGCATGGGAATCCTGTTCCAGCTCCCTTACTTATGAGTTGCGTGACCTCTGGGAGGTCACATCATGTATTGTGTCCCCTTTTCTTCCAGTATTGTGAGGATTAACCAAGAGCAGTCTGTAAGTAAAGACAGTTTACCTCATTGCGTGTGGTCTTTGTGTATGTTGATTAAGCCTTTTTCTATGGATGAGGAAGCAGAGGGTCAGAGGTGGCTAGTTAATGGGGAAGAGATGAGGCCTAGATTTCAGCCTCCTGCCCTGGGCTGGGGCTCCTTCCAAGACTAAACTCTTCCTCACGTTGAAACCTTGCTCTCTCTGGAGACTTGTGAACTGCTCTCTCCACCTGTGCGCTGTATTTTATCCCTGGAGACTGGAGACAGCAGGTAGACAGTGGGATTAGTGATGGATGAGATAGTACCAAAAAGGGTGGAAAGATGGAGGCAGGGCTGGGCTGAAAACTGAAAGTGACCTCAGGGGTTAGCACTGCAGGCAACTGGGATAATACAGTCGAATGCTCCGCACCAGAGGATTCCACCTAGCTGTCAAGACACCTCCTCCTTGAAGCCTTCCGGGACTACTTTATTCTCTTAGGGGAGAATTCCTGGGACCTGAGAAGCTGCAGCTTAGCCTTGGCTGAGTGTTCCCTGACCATCTCTTCATCATCTAGTCATGACTGGAGAGTTTTTCCATGTATTAGCTCTTTTAATCCTTCTAGCAGCTTTGAGTTTACTACCACGGTTCTAAGGTTCAGGGAAGTTTGTATGTCTTGCTCACAGAGCATTGGCTGAAACTCAAGGTCAGGCTACCTAGTTCCAAATCACAGTCTGTCCACTAGAATGCTTCTCCAGAGCTTGGGTGGGGCTGCCTCTGGGCACTTAAATTCAAACTCCAAGTTTCCTGGCAGCGAAGGTAAAAAGGAAAACCTGATGGGGTAGGTAGTCCTCCCTCATCTGAAACAAAGAACCTATCAGTTCATGTGAAGTTCCAGACTTTATCCTAGTGCTTAATTCCAGGAGGAGTTTACTTCATGGATGCTATGTAACGTCTTTACCTAGTGGCTTGCAGAAAGGTTACAGAAACTTGTCCAAAACAACCATTTCTTATGTTGATCCCATCAGAAGCTAAAGGCTAACATAAGTGAAAACTTGAGGTGAGTTTCCCAGGGAAATGGCAGGAATAACCCCCAGGTGATAGTTTCCTGGCTTCTAACTTGATCTGTGGAGGAGCTGAGAGATCAGAAGAGCCAGCATGGGAGGTGGAAAGAGTAGAAAGAGTATTGGTGCCACAAAGAGTAAGGATCAAATATTGGCCCTACTGCCTACTGTGTGACCTCAGGTGAGTTACTTAACCTCTCTGAGCCTCATTTTCCCAATCTGTAAAATGGGAATGAGAATGCATCCCTCAAGTAATTGTTATGGGGGATCATTCAATCATTCATTTAGTAAAAGTTAAAAACCTACCTTATGCGAGGCACTGTGGAAGGCTCTGGAGATACAGTGATGGACAAGGCTAGCAAAGAGCTTGCCCTTGTAAAGTTTACATTTAGTGGAGAAGGATCATAATAAATAAATAAACAAACAAACCAACAGGAAACTATCTTCTGGTAGGAAGAAGAAGAGAACTGGTGATATGATTCTGGCTGAGATGACTGGGCGTCCTCCCATTTCCATTCTCCTCTTCTTCCTATGTGCGAGAACTCTGGACACATGACTTCCCAGAATAAAGACTACATTTCCCAGGCTCCCTTGAAGCTAAGTGTAGCCATGTGACTAGGTTCTGACTGGTAGGATATACACAGAGGCAACCTTTGAGAAATATATATTTTTAAATCTTTGTTGTTTAAAAGTATTACATATAGTATTACATGTGTCTCCTTTTTCTCCCATTGTCCTCTCCCTGGCCACTCCTACCCCCCAGCACATGCCCTCACCCCCCTAATGTCTGTGCATGCATACAAGTCCTTTGATTGATCTCTTCGCCCCCTCCCTCCCCTGCCTTCGAGAAATACTCTTAAAGAGAGAGGGCACATCTTTCTTTAACCGTGTCTCCTTCCTGCTGACTGGAATGCAGAGGTGATGGCTAAAGCTCAAGCAGCCATGTTGGACCATGAAGAGAAAGCCACCTGCTAAAGATGCCACAAGATAGAAGGTACTTGGGTAGGGTCCCTGACACTGCAGAGTACCATTGCCAGCCTGGGACCTCCTGCCTCCAGACTTCTACATCAAAGAGAAATAAACTTCGGTCTTAAGCCACTAAGACTTTGGGTTTTCTCTCACACACATTCCTCCCTGATTTTCCAGGGATAGAATGTCTGGGGTTATCTCTAAATGGAGAGTCAAAAAAGGCGTGTTTTTTTCTGGGGTAACGTTTTCTCTGAGACTGAACAGTGAGAATGACCCAGCTGGGGGAAACTGGGGAGGAGCCCCTAGGGAGAGACAAGCCCGAATGGCACTGGTGCCTTGGTGGAACAGAAGGCGGGAGGTGAGCAGAGGGCAGGAGTAACCCAGAATAGGGAATGGGCGTTACTCCACATGTGGGGGAGTCATGAAGGATTTTACACAGGGCAGTGATGTCTTCTGATTTCTGTTTCTAAAAGATCGCTCTGAGCCCGGCCGGCGTGGCTCAGTGGTTGAGCATCGACCTATGAACCAGAAGATCACGGTTCGATTCCAGGTCAGGCATGTGCCCGGGTTGTGGGCTTGATCTCCAGTGGGGGGCGTGCGGGAGGCAGTCGACCAATAATTCTCTCATCATTGATGTTTCCCTCTCCCCCTCTCCCTTCCTCTAGACCAGTGGTTCTCAACCTTCCTGATGCCGCGGCCCTTTAATACAGTTCCTCATGTTGTGGTGACCCCCAACCATAAAATTATTTTCGTTGCTACTTCCTAACTGTAATTTTGCTGCTGTTATGAACCGTAATGTAAATATCTGTGTTTTCCGATGGTCTTAGGCGACCCTGCTAGCGGTTCTCAGGTCGCAACCCACAGGTTGAGAACCGCTGCTGTAGAGCCTAAGACCATCGGAAAACACAGATATTTACAGTACGGTTCATTAACAGTAGCAAAATTACAGTTATGAAGTAGCAACGAAAATAATTTTATGGTTGGGGGTCACCACAACATGAGGAGCTGTATTAAAGGGCCGCGGCATTAGGAAGGTTGAGAACCACTGCTCTAGGGGGTCCAAGTGAAGCCAGCTGTCACAGGCCCACATGGCTCCTCCTAACACGTCATTGCCAAGCCCATTGCAAGGGAGAGAAAGCAGCTTCCCCTTCCAACGCCCACTGCCAAGTCTTCACTTCTCCCCGAGGACGAGGACGGCCTGCATTCCAGGATGATGGAAGGTGAGAGCGTCTCATCCCTTCAGGAGGAGAACTTCACTCCCTAGTCGCTCCCTGCCCACAGTGTCTCCCTGTGTGGTCTATGGGGCTGCAACCAAATCACTGTTCCGGGTGGGTTTCTGCCAGCCCAGTCTGGGGGTCCACCCTGGGCTTACCTCATCCCCTTTGGCCCTGGTTGCCCAACCTCTGTGAGCACCGACTTGGACCAACACACCCACGGACCTTGAGGAGGGGTCCTGGCAGGCTCCTCCCTCAGAGCTTTAGGCGATGGCAGGATAGGGGCGGCAAGAGGGGCTCTCGGGAGAGGATGATAGAGCACGAGGCCCTGGGGAGCCAATCAGGATACACTCTCAAGGTGTCCTGGGTCCCCGCTGAATTCCCAGCACGTCAGGGTTTCCGACCATCTCCATCCTACCCAGGGACATGGCGAAGGTGGGGGCGAGCCTCTCTCATCTAGTTTCCCCAGCGCCCACCCTGTGCCAGGCACCTGGGGCCTTCAGCTGAAACGAACGGACCCAACTCCCAAGTGGAATAAAATGAGTGACAGGAGCCAGGGCTTCTTCCTGGAGAAGCACTAACACGCAAAAGGTGATGCTGGGCAGATTGGGGGAAACATGCTCATCCAGTCAGGGCCACAGGAATGACCTCGAGCAGCACACGGTGTGAGTAGAAAGGACCGGATGCCAGCCGGCTCTGGGCTGCGGGAGTGGTGCCTGCAGAACAGCCGGGCAGATTCTGCTCTAATCCAGATGTTCCCATTTGTCATCCCCCCCCCCCCTTCCACCCCACCAAAGGCCAGCTGCCGGTCCTTTCTGGGACCTGGAAGAGGTGCTCCTTGCTGCCTCCTGCACTCAGCTATCCTTGGCTCCTGGGCCAGGCCGGGGGGCAATGCGCCTGGGCCTTCCGGGCTCTGTGGGAAGGCAGGGCTGTCCTTGGCATTCGCTGCCAAAGGCCACAGGAAGCAGCCCAGCCCTGTCTGAGCCAGGGCTTGGGACAGATCCCACCAGCTGGGGGAGTGAGCACCCCTCTCTGTTCCTGACGGGCGTGACGGCAGGGAGCACAGTGCTTCCGCATGAGGCAGAATGAAGCCCCGAGTTCCAGCTCAGGCTCCACCAGCCCAGGGGCCTGGGGCGAGTCGCCTCCCCCTGCCCGCGGTGTGTCCTCGCCTGTGAGAGGGAAATAACAACAAACAGCGCCAGTCTCAGAGACGCTAGGAGGAGACGCTTGGAGAACTCCGAGCCAGTACCAGTTCACCTGTCACTTTTTTCACCGGGAAGCCCCTTTACCTCTCGGCTGTGCCAGTTCCCTCTGTAAAATGGAGGTGCTATGAAGGATTAAGTGTGACCACCAGGCGAAGCCCCCAGCACAGTGCCTGGCACGGAAGCCCCATAAACAGGAGGGTTCCAGCTCCATCAGCCCCTGCCCTGTCCTCTCCGCCAGGGCTCGGCAGTGCAGGCTGGGGCTGGAGACCCAGGAAATGATTGTAGACTTGCTGGATATGCCCATCTCATCGTCCCTGTCTCTGTTTCTATGCTTGGGATCTCAAACAGAGAATCCCGCCCTAGTTGGTTTGGCTCAGTGGATAGCGTGTCGGCCCACAGACTGACGGGTCCCGGGTTCGATTCCAGTCAAGGGCACATGCCTCAGTTGCAGGCATGTCCATTCCAGGCCCTGGTTAGGGCACATGCAGGAGGCAACCAATCAAAGTGTCTCTCTCATGTCCATGTTTTTCTCTTTCTCTGTCTCTCCCCCTCCCTTCCACTCTCTCTAAAAATCAATGGGGAAATATCCTTGGGTAAAGATTAACAAAAAAATAAAACAAAGAATCCCCCAAGCTGGCAGTCATAGAACCGGCACTTTCACTTTATGGAAGAGGGATACCAAAGAACAGAGAGGGGCAGGCACTTGCCCGGGTCCCACAGCCAGTCAGTGGCAGAGCTGGGCTGGGATGCTTTCCTGTCTCCACTGCCCGGAGCAGTGTCCACAAAAACCCCTTGCTGTCTGCTTTCAAACCTCCCTTCTTTCTTGTCGATCTAAACTCATCTTTCAGTCTCTGCCTTTTCAGCAAGCAGAGCCCAGGATTAGGAGGCCAACCCCAGTACCCCCAGGAGCAGAGACTGCCCCACTGGGGGAGTGTGGGGAGGGGCCCAGCGTGGGCCGAGAATGCCGGCTGCTCTGGGCCAGGCTGCCCACAGAGGAGCCAGTGTGCCCAGACATTGGGGCTTTGTGAGCTCTGAGCTCCTGTGTGGGGAAGGTTGTTTTGTTGACCTGACATTGTTTCAGGTTGACTGAGTGGCAGCATCTTAGCACCCAGGGGCCAGCTCTTGGAGCCAAGCAGGGTCCTGGGGAGACAACAGCCAGGGCCCCCTCACCTGGAGCAAGAGGGGGAGGGGGCTGCCTGGGCCCTGTGAGCACTGAGCAGGTTCCCACCAGCGAGGCTGCAGAGGAAGAGGAAGTCCTGAGGGAGGACACTGAGAGAGGAGAGAGGAGAAGGTGCCTGTGCATCTTGGGCCAGAGCAGAGGGGCCTGGCCAGCGTGAGGATGGATCGAGTCAGGACAGGGGCGTCCACAGGCGGGGCCAGCCCTGCCAGGAGGCTGGGAGCTCTGAGAACGCAGCCATCAAACCGTAGCCCACAAAGGAAGACCAGGAGAACCCGGGGGACCAGGAGGGAGGTGTTGGGGGCCGGCTGGCCGGGCGGGGTGGGCCAGACTCACAGCTGTCCAGATGTGTGTGAGAGATAACTCTGTTTACTGGGCACCCAGTGTAAGTGGGGCGGAGGGGTGAGAAGGGGCTCCTGTGGCCCATGGGCGGGCAGATTAGGAGGCGGGGGCATGAGTCAGGGGTTTGCAAGCTGCCCCTGGGGCGAAGGAGTGAGAAGCTGGCGCTGTTAGAGCGGGTGTGAGCTCAGCTGGTTCGCAGAGGGCACCGGTGACTGCAGGCATTCCTGGAGGGACCCCAAGACTCGTGAGCAGGTGAGCAGGGCCAGGAGGGGTTAGGGTTGGTCTTGGGGTACCTGTGGTGAGGATTTCTGCAGGTGCCCATCCTAAATCTTTGCCTAAGTGGGCACAGGTGCCCTAACCTTCCAGCCGGGCGCTGGTGGGTGGGGTGAGAACATTGCAATGTGTGTTGTTACCCCTCAGGGCACAAGCCCGTTGGCACCTGCAGCTGGGGTGAGCGGGACAGCCAATATTAAGAAAACCGGCCAGTGTTAGGAAAAAGAGGCTGGCACGTGGCAACAGAGGTGTGTGTGGCCGGTGTGTGAATGTGTGTGTGGGTCCCTGGCAGGCCCCTCAGATCCCACAGACACAGGTCTCACTCCAGCCCCTTCTTTCCCCCATGTATGGGGGTCCTTAGGCCACCTCACTATCCTCTTAGGAGAAAAGTTGTCAGCTCTTCCCATTTGGGATATTTCAAGGGGTGTATGAGGGGGGCCTGGCACTGTCCCCGCTCTAGGGACTGTTTGGAGGGAAAGGAGGAGTCCCCTACCACCTGAGCACCTCAAAGCACTTAGGCTAATTCTACGGGAACTGGGGAATTAGAGGGGGATGAGGAGAGTGAACCCAGTCGCAACGATAATGATGGCAAACGTTCACCTAGAGGTCCACAAAAACCCCTTGCTGCAGCTGGGGTGAGCGGGGCAGCCAATATTAAGAAAACCGGCCGGTGTTAGGAAAGCACTTTTAAAAATGCTTTAGACACATGAACTTAGGTCTATCACAAGTCTATGAGGTAGATAATATATTTTTTTCCAAGTTTTAAAAATATATACCCCTCAACCACTGAGCCACACCGGCCGGCCTGAGGTAGATACTATTATTATCACCCCATTTTACAGATGAGAAAACGGAAGCACAGAGAGGTTGAGTCACTTGCCCGAGGTCACACAAGTCACACAGTTAGCAAATGGCGGGGCTGGGATTTGAACCCGGGCAGTCTGACGGCAGAGTCCATGCTCTAAATCACTATCACTAACCCGGCTAATAGCTGTTTTCTGTCCTGGGGGGCAACTCAGTCTAATGGTTCGGGATGTAGCTAGAGTCAGGTAGGCAGGGTTTAACCCTGTCTGTGATGCCCACCTACCAGGGGACCAAAGCAGGTAAACCTCTCTGAACCTCAGCTCTCTCATCTGTAAGGCTGCTAGTGACATTACCCACTTCGCAGAGGGGTTCAGGATTATGAGAAATAAGGCAGTGCGGCTTGGCGCAATGCTGGGGCAATTACGCAAAGGTGGTGCTATGCCACCAGGGAGCCCTCCCTGTCACCTGGTCACAGCCTGCCCCCCAAACCTCTTCCAGCTGTGTGCGCTCCCCGTCCTGGGCTCCAGACGCCCCACTCGCCTTATCTGGCCTTCCCCGGGCGGCCGGCCGGCCAGGTGTTTGGTATGCTTCCAGCTGCAGGGCGGTGATCAGTGGCCAGGTTCTTATCAGTGTCAGGCAGAGCGAGGCCTGCGGCTGGAGGGTGGCTGGGCCTGGTGGTGGCAGCAATCTGGGTTATGGGTGCACCCGCTCAGGCCCTGGGGAGCACCTCTTCTCCCCTCTTCTCTCTCCGGATATTTCGGAAGCCCGGTGGGAAGGCCCCTATTATATAGACAGAGAGGCCAACACCTAGAGGGAAGCTGGGAGCTGCCCAAGGCCGTACGGCCAGTAAGTGGCAGAGAGGCAGCCTGCGTTTCTGGATTCTCTGGTCCTGGAGGGCCCCTCTGACCACGCCACCTCTCAGATGGGAAACAGGCCAGAGCCCCCGTGCCATGGTGAGAATTCCTGGGATCTGAGGCCGAGGCGGACGCAAGGCCAGAGAAGGGATAAGAAAGAGAATCAAGATGAGACAAGAGGCAGGTAGAGAAACGTGGGGAGAAGGAGACAGGGAGGGACAGGAAGGGAGAGAAGAGATATGTGATCAGGATCTTCAAGGGGCAGGTGCTGTGCAGTACGGACGGTCCCATCTCAGGCTCTGGGACACTCCCACGGCCATCACTTGCCCTATCAGCACCCCAAGCCAGGGACGCCCCCTTTCTCAGTTTGGTGGGTCATGCCCCTCTCCCTATCTCTAAGGGCTGCAGAGCCATCCACTCCTCAGAGAGAAAGTTCTTTGTGCAGTCTTTTCTGGGTACTCTCCTGCCTTGCATGGTCCTTTGCCTACCGTTGCTCACACCTGGGCCATCCCTCTCCACCTCTCAGCCTTCCAAACCCTCCCGGTGCTTCCAGGCCCAGCACCGGCGTCTCCTCCTCCAGAGACATTCCATCCCAGCCCCACCAACCAAGCCTGCCGCACAGACCCTTGGCACCCAGCACATTCCGCTCATAGCTCGTTTGTCTGCGGGACCTGTTATCTCCTGAGCCACTGGGCCTGTCACGTATTCCGGGCTGGTCTCCCCAGTCAGGGCGGGAGCCTCTTGAGAGTAGGGGCGGTGTCTTGTTCATCTCAGCATCCCACTGCTCAGCACCCGCAGGCACGGAGTGGGCACATTTGCCAGCCTGGCCCAACCTCTCTCCACAATGCCCTGTGCTGCCGTGGGCGAGGGGGCAAAGGACATCTCTCCATACCCAGCCTGGGGCCACCCTAGGGAACCTCCGCCACTCCCCACCCCTTGGACTTGTCCTCACATTCCTGGGGTGGGCATGCCTTCCTCTCTGCTAGAGACACAGCAGGGAAATGGAGGCGCAGGACTCAGTGGTCTCCTGGCTGGGTCCTAGTCATACTAATTCCCCAGGCCCAGAGCCCCATGCCTGCAAGGGGGACACATTCTTACATACGTTCTACACGTATTTACGAATGGTTGCTATGTGTAACCATTCTGCTAGGAGGGGGGAGTTCAGTGGGGACTGAGACATGCAGGGTCTTTGCCCTCCTGTGCCTTCCCTTCTAGAGGGGTCATCAGACAATATGTGCACAAATGGGTCCAGAAACCAGAAAATGACAAATTGAGTTAGTGCGTCTTAGGGTGGTCAGGGAAGGAATCTGGAGCAGTGACATTTGAGCTGAGACGGGAGAAGGGCTGAGGTGTGGGGGGAGGGGATCCAGGATGTGGGCAACTGCACATGGGGCAGATAAGGGCTTGGTAAGGAGGCCCAGGGGACAAGTGGGGAGAGATAAAAAGAGGCAGAGTTCTAGATGAGGTGGGAGAGAGAAGCAGGGCCACCTCATCCAGGACCTGCGGGCCGCTCCCAAGGATGCTGCAGCACCATGCCCAGCGCAAAGCATGGGCGAGAGAGTGTGTGGTGGAGACTCTCGGAGGAGCTAAGCGAGGGAGAGGTCATGCTGCCCTGGGGTTGGCTGTGTCTCAGGGATGGGCAAGAAAATAAGCCAGGTGAGGACTGGCAAGTGGAGAAAGGAGTCAGATTTGCAGGGTATACCCATCCTCCCCAAACACCCTTACCAGCCAGGCTTCCCCTTCCCTGCACGGCCCCACCTCTCCTAGCCCTGCACGTTGGCCCTCACATCTGTAAATCTAGCTCCTTCCTCCAAGCCTCCACCCACCCCTTCTTCCTCTGACACCACCGTCTCCCAACACTGTCCACTCAAATGCAGCCCGCTCTGGGGCAGGACAAGGAGACCACAGGGTCCCCTGTGCCTCACTCAGCCTGTGCCTCTCCCCTGCAGGGACCCGCAGTGCGGGTTATGCTGGGGGCTCAGATCCTTGTGGATAATCGGACAATCAGGACAGCGCCATGGGGGATTTGCAGGTGAGTCTTTCGCGGCATCTGCAGGGCTCCTACCTGGGGCCTCTGGGAACCTGGCCCTGCATTCCTACCTTCATGGGGACTCAAGAATCCCCTCTCAGCCCAGTCCTAATGGCCACTTCCTATAGGAGGAGTATGAAGAGGGGCTGGAAGAGATTCTAGAGCAGGAGGAGTATGAAGATCCAGGTGTCCCTGTACCTCAAGTTGAGGAGCCAGAAGGTAAGCCCATCTCCCTCTCTCTGCTGGGGTGAGCTGCTAGCCCCAGACAGGGACATTTGGGGGACTTGTCCTCCCCTCTTCTCTGAACTTCCTCCCTGCCCGCGCCCCCCCCCTCCCCGTACCCAGTCCCAGCCCCAGGGCCAGTTCTCCCACAATCCTAGCTGATTGAAGGATAAACAGAGTTTTGTTTGAAATGATCACAGGAGGGGACTGGGGGGTGGGCAGGACCAGTCACCCGTCACCATCACCCTGTCCCTTAGATGTGTGAGAGGGCAGCCAGGCCTGTCTGGGACAATGGCAGGAGCCACATGCCACCCATGCCCACCCAACGCTGGCTTCTAGGCCAGGCACTGCCCTGTTCTAGAAACATTGTTCCATTTGGGGGTCCAGGGGTACTGAAAAATTGGGGGCCTTGGGCACCCCCAAGGCAGAGGGACAACGGGAACCCTTCCTTGGTGGCCCAAGGTCTTAGTGGGGAGCCCCAGGCAGGTGCTTATTTACTGTCAACAGGACTTAAGTTCAGGCAATTAGCATTGATGATAAGAGGCCCCCCTGGGAATTGAGGACTGAGGGGGGTGGGGGGACCGAGGGGGCAATATAAAGGTGCCCAGAGCTCAGCTTGGAAGCAGGGAGAAGCTATGGACTGGCAGGATCCTTGAGGCAGGTGAGAAGGAAGGGAATTGGTCCCAGGAGGTGGCATGAGGGCGAGGAGACCCTAAAATCCTGAACATTGCCGTTCAGGCATCTCCAATCACCTGGGACAGAGGTCGGCAAACTCATTAGTCCACAGAGCCAAATATCAACAGTACAAGGATTGAAATCTCTTTTGAGAGCCGAAAACCGACTTCTGCGCACGGGCCAGGAAGTTTCAATCGCACTGTACGTGCGCGCCTGCACGTGGTATTTTGTGGAAGAGCCACACTCAAGGGGCCAAAGAGCCGCATGTGGCTCGCGATCCGCGGTTTGCGGACCACTGGCCTGGGAGATGACCCTCCTGCTCATCACTGAGGATGAGTCCCGGGGGCCTCCACAGTGCCCATATGTGGAGCGGCAGAGCCAGGCTGGGCCAAGAACCAGGCATGGGGAGCCAGGGGTGGGGTGGGGGCCCCAGCGGGACGTCCTCCTGCGCTGGTTTCTGGGGCTGACGGTGGTGGCGGTGGCGCAGGTTTGTCTGGTGGTAGCACTAACCAGCCTCTGGGTTTTCAGCTCACCCCAGCGAGCCAACAGCCACCGACTACCACCAAACCCCATCACAACCAGGCACCCACGAGGTAAGGACCCCAGCCGCCCCCATCCCTTTTTCCTGTCCTGCCCTGGGGCCCACCATTATATCAGGGGATGGGAGGAGCGGAGGGACAGGCACAGCTTCAAACAGGCCACAGACAGGCTGGGGGGACGGATCCCCGGAAACTGGTGGAAGGAAAGAGGACAGCTCCCCTTTCGCCCTGCGGCCCTGGCTGCGCTGCCAGGTGCTCCCTGGGGAAGCAGGAAGTAATGACGCTCTCCTCGGCCGGGCCCCCTACATCCCTGTAGGTCCCCGGACTGTCTCGCTGGCTAATACGTTGGTTCTGTCCTCAGCTAGGCCCCCAAGAGTGGCCACCTGGCCCCAGAGACACCCAAGCACAAGCCAAGCAGCACAGCCACTCAACAGTCCCTGAGGCAGGAGATGACCCAATGACCCCGGGACTCCCCCTCCTTTCCCTTCTAAGTGCCCACTCTGGAACCCCTTTTGGTCCTGAGGTTTTCCAAACGCCTCTGAAGTGAAGTCCGGGGCCGGTCAGGAAGCTGAGGAATAGAGCCAGAGCGTGGGCCGTACCTTCGGGACCCTCCAGCACCTCCCCACGCGTCCCGTCTCACTCACACTCCAGGCTGGAGTTCCCCACTGGCCGTCCCTCTGAGCTCAGGTTCTGCCACCAAACGCTCCAGGGCTCTGGGCCTCCTACCAACATCACTCAGAGCCCGCCGAGCGTCCAGTGTCCGATGCCCTGGGCGGCCATCTCCCCACGGCCCCGCCCTGAGCCCGCTCGGCTAATTCAGGTCTGTGGGGCCGCAGGTCTACGTGGAGCTGCACGAACTCGTGATGGATGGGAAGAACCAGGAGCTGCAGTGGATGGAGGCAGCGCGCTGGGTGCGGCTGGAGGAGAACCTGGGGGAGGACGGGGCCTGGGGCCGCCCACACCTGTCTTACCTCACCTTCTGGAGCCTCCTGGAGCTGCAGAGAACCTTCGCCAAGGGTGAGCCTTGACGGGCCGCTCCGTGACCCCTGCGTGCGAGGCTTGGTGGGGAGGAGGGCCATGGTTCAACTGTCCAGCTCACCCTCCATTCCCTGCAGGGACTGTCCTCCTGAATCTGCCAGAGACCTCCCTGGCTGGAGTGGCCAACCAGCTGCTGGACCAGTTTATCTACGAGGAGCAGATCCGGCCTCAGGACCGAGATGAGCTGCTCCGGGTCCTGCTGCTCAAACACAGGTGCCCCTGCCTGCCCACGCCTGGATGCCACTCCCAAAGAGCTGCCTCCCCGTCCATATGCCCCGGGTTCTCCCTGGGAATCCAAAGCCGCCCCCCCACCCCATTTTTCTTCCAGAATGGCTTCTGCCTCTGACAGCTCTTGACAGGTGGCCATTTCTCCATGCTCAGATTTGGGGACCACTGGTCCCCAGGAGGGCAGACGCTCAAGGCCCTTCCCTCCATTCATTCTTCTGGCTCTACCTAGTCATTCCAGAAAGAGGCCACCTGCTTACAGCTGACACCCTTCAGAAGAGGCCGGTTCTCCTTCTGCCCCGCGGTCTCTCTAGTCTGGCCACTGGGGGTCCTAGTTGATCCCTCCCATCACCAGTGCTCTACAGATAGCCCAGCCTGAGCAGCTTACTCAGCCCATGCCCCCTTTGTGTCCTGCAGCCATGCTGGAGACTTAGAGGGCCTGGGGGGTGTGAAGCCCACAGTCCTGACACGTTCCGGGGAGCCCTCACAGCCTCTGCTCCCCCAACACCCCTCGCTGGAGACTCAGCTATTCTGTGAACAGGTGAGGCTGTATCAGGAGTGCATGGGGAGAGCCGGCAGCGTGGTTAGAAATGAGAGGAGCGAGGGGACAAGGGGGTGGGATGCTCTCCTTACCACCTTCCTTCCAACAGAGAGAGGGGGGCACAGTGGGCCACTCACCATCTGGAATTTTGGAAAAGATCCCCCCGGATTCGGAGGCCACCCTGGTGCTAGTGGGTAAGCGCTGGTGCTCCTACCTACTCACCCCTCTACACCCCTGCTTCCACCTTCTGTCCTGGCCCAGCCTGCCTCTCCCTAAGCCTGGACCCCAGCTGTGCCCCCTCAGTTTGGCCAGGCCACCTCATGTCCCCCACCCCGTCCCACAGGCCGAGCCTCCTTCCTGGAGCGGCCAGTGCTGGGCTTCGTGCGGCTGCAGGAGGCCACCGAGCTGGAGGACGCGGTGGAGCTGCGCGTGCCCGTGCGTTTCCTCCTTGTGTTGCTGGGACCCGAGGCCTCTCACATCGACTACACCCAGCTGGGCCGGGCTGCTGCCATCCTCATGTCAGAGAGAGTAAGGAGGGGCCAGCGAGGGCTGGGGGAGCCGGGCAGTTGGGTGGCGGTTGAGGCCCATTCTCCACTGGACTGGCCTTGGTCACGTTAGCGTCACTAGTTTGGCCCATTCAGTCTAATCCAGCTGTTGCTGACGTGTCTGGCCAGAGTAACCTGGCCCGGCCCTGCCTGATTGGCCTGGCATGACCTGATCTGGCCCACTCTGACCTGCTTCTCCCTGGTCAAGTCTGGCCTGGAATGGCCTAGTCTGCTCTGGCTTCATCTGGTTTGCTTAGTTCTCTCTCTTTTCTTCATTTAGGACCAGGTCTGCTTCCCCCCAACCCTTTCATAGTGTGTGTGTGTGTGTGTGTGTGCGTGTGTGTGTGTGTGTTGGGGGGGGAGGGCGGGGGAGGCTGGTAAAGGAGGTGGCAAGAAAAGCAGTTCCTAGCAAGGAGGAGTTGGACGAGAGGGTTCTGTTCTCGGGGTCTCTGGCTGCGGATTCCTGGGCCCTTTCACCCAGCAGGGCCAGGCAGCCCTGACCCTCTCTCTGGCCCCCAGGTGTTCCGCATGGATGCGTACCTGGCCCAGAGTCGGCAAGAGCTGGTGCACTCCCTGGAGGGCTTCCTGGACTGCAGCCTGGTGCTGCCTCCCTCAGACGCCCCCTCAGAGCAGGCCCTGCTCAGTCTGGTGCCCGTGCAGAGGGAGCTACTGCGAAGACGCTACCTGCCCAGCCCTGCCAAGCCAGACCCCAGATTCTACAAAGGCCTAGGTACCTGCCCTGTCCAGCCCAAGGCTTTCTGGGCCCCACAGACCCTCAGACACCCCAGCACAGCCCTGTGAGCCCCTACCTCCCCTCTTCCCATCAAACACCCTGGTGTCCCTTCTCCCTATTCTCTTGCCACCCAGCTTCCTTTGGCTACCCCATTCCCATCAGACAATACCCCCTCCCCTCCCCTCTCCTCACACCTCCCCCTGCTGCCCCCTATGACCATGGTCCTATTCTTCACTACAGATTTAAATGGTGGTCCAGGGGTCCCTGGTGGCCCGGATGACCCTCTGCAACGAACAGGCATGCTCTTCGGGGGCCTGGTGCGTGACTTAAAGCGCCGCTACCCTCGCTACTTGAGTGACATCACAGATGCATTCAGCCCCCAGGTCCTGGCTGCTGTCATCTTCATCTACTTTGCCGCCCTATCACCTGCCATCACCTTTGGCGGCCTCCTGGGTCAGTTCCTCTGCGTGTCCCCCCCCCCCCGCCCCCAACCCTTTCTTCTGATCCTCTGGCCACTGTGGGCCCTGACTTCTGGCCCTGAATCAGCCTGCCCATGAAATGCTCCACTGGTCCCTGGAAATGGTCTCCTGACCTTGACCCCACGGTCACTTCTGCCCACAGGAGAGAAGACCCAGAACCAGATGGGGGTGACGGAGCTACTCATCTCCACTGCAGCGCAGGGCATTCTCTTCGCCCTGCTGGCGGCTCAGCCCTTGCTTGTGGTTGGCTTCTCGGGGCCCCTGCTCGTGTTCGAGGAAGCCTTCTTCTTGGTAGCTCTGTTCTGGCCCCCCTGTGACCCTGTGCCTGGCCTCTGGCGCCCTGCCTGACGCACAGCGCTGGGCCTGCTTGTCTGACCCCAGTTCCCTCTGACCACCCTGCAGTTCTGCGACAGGAATGGCCTGGAGTACATCGTGGGTCGTGTGTGGATTGGCTTCTGGCTCATCCTGCTGGTGGTGCTGGTGGTGGCCTTCGAGGGCAGCTTCCTGGTCCGCTTCATCTCCCGCTACACCCAGGAGATCTTCTCCTTCCTCATCTCCCTCATCTTCATCTATGAGACGTTCATCAAACTGATCAAGGTGGGAGGGTGAACGAGCATGGGGGTATGGGCGTGTGAGACTGAACATAAACTAGGTGGCTCCGTGTCACTGCACGCATGTCTGCCTGGCATTCGTGGGCTGTGTTTTCATGGTATGTGACTATGACCACATACATGTTGACACCTGCTGCTGGTATTCTTGCCATTACTGTGGCAAGGAGAGGGCACCTCTATGTGCACATGTCCATATTTATAACCACACAGATGACGAATGGGTGAGCATGTGTGTGAGACTGAAATGGGGATTGCATGCATGGTGGGGACAGTGAGGGTGGAGGGGGGTTGAGGCTCTGATGTCCCCCCTCCCTCTCCTGCACTTGCCCTCAAGAACCACAGGTCTTGTGGATGGAGCACCTTGACCCCTCAGCTCTGTCACCTCAAACTATGCCTGCCTCTGTGTCTGTGTTTTTAAAATATATATTTTTATTGATTTTGGAGAGCAAGGGAGAGAGAGAGAAACATCAATGATGAGAGAGAATCATTGATAAGCTGCCTCCTGCACGCCCGCCCTCCTGCCCCCCTCCCCCCACACTGAGGATTGAGCCCACAACCCAGGCATGTGCCCTTGACCAGAATCGAGCCCAGGACCCTTCAGTCCACAGTCCTGAAGCCAGACCAGCTAAGGCTGTGTCTATCCACTGAGCCAAACCAGCTAGGGCTGTGTCTGCATTTTATAGGAAGGGTGGACACCATATGTCTGTCCCTGATTCTGTAGGTTGGTGGGTCTTTCCAAGTCTTTAAAGCCCTGCACTCCAGTCTCCCAGTCTCCTCATGTCTCCCAGGCCCTGGGTGATCACAGATCACACCCCACACACACACACACACACACACACACACACACACACACACACGTATTGCCTTCATGGCCTACCTCACCCAAGCCTAGCCTGGTCCGCACTCGTGAAAACCAAGCTGTAGAATTTCATTGCCCCTCTGTTACCATATCAGCTGCAGAAGAAGATAGACGGGTGGGTGATGGATGGATAGATGGATGATGGACAGAGGATGGATGGATGGGAGGGAACAGGATGCCTTGGTTTTCTGCTGCAGATCTTCCAGAGCCACCCACTGCAGAAGCATTATAAGCACAATGTGACCACAGACCCTAAACCTAAGGACCCCCTGCCCAACACAGCCCTCCTCTCCCTTGTGCTCATGGCCGGCACCTTCTTCTTAGCCATGACTCTGCGCAAGTTCAAGAACAGCTCCTACTTCCCTGGCAAGGTCAGCATTCGTCTCCACCTGCCCTTGCCCACCCTGCCCTATCCCAGTCCAAAGCACCCTCTTAGCTTCCCCAGTGCCATTAGCTCCCCTTCTTTCCTTAGATTCTCATTCCCAATTCCAAGCCTCCCTGGCCCCACTCTTCAGGGAAGCCCACCCCCTTTCTCAGCATGCCCAGGCTGAGAATCCAGTGGGGAGGCAGGGACAGGATGTGGAAGGGGGTAGTGAACTGGGAAGAGTAGGGCCCCCAGGGTGACGAGGGGGGCAGAAGGGGGCCAAGTGGGCACTAACCGCTGGTTCTCCCACCTGCCCTCAGCTGCGACGGGTCATCGGGGACTTTGGGGTTCCCATCTCCATCCTGATCATGGTCATGGTGGATTCTCTCATCCAGGACACCTACACCCAGGTGATCCTTTCCTTCTACCCTCATTTCATTTCCCCAGCTTGCTCTCTCCCCAGAATGACTTTCCCAAACCTGGGGTCAGCTAGAACTACACCTACCCCATCCCTGGATCCCGGGGAGCCCCACGTTCCTCCCACAACCTTACAGAACCCCTGTGGCTGAAGCAAGGGCCTGGGTCAGGTTGTTCCCTTTACTCTTTAGCCCAGGGCAGCAGGAAAGAACCTGCTTTGGAGCCAGGCAGATCTGCCCCCAAATAGTTGTGTGATGTAAGGCAAGCTCTATAACCTCTCGGACCCTGTTTGCTTATCTGTAAAGTTTGGGATGAGATGTATGTAAAAGTCGTGCATCCATGTAGGGACTGGGTACACAGTAGATGCGCAATAAAAGTGAGCTCCCAAGTGTCCAGGACCCGATCTGCCCGTCTCCACCTCTCCCCATCCCCTGCCCCAGTGTTCTCAACTGCATCCCCTCCCACAGAAACTCAACGTGCCTTCAGGCCTCAAAGTCTCCAACTCCTCAGCCCGGGGCTGGATCATCCACCCACTGGGCTTGTATTCCCGTTTCCCCATCTGGATGATGTTTGCCTCCGCTCTGCCTGCACTGCTGGTCTTCATCCTCATCTTCCTGGAGTCCCAGATCACCACGTAAGAGCCAGGGTGGGGCTGGGCCTGGGAGAGTTGGAGGCAGAGAAAGGGACAGGTTGCAGGTGGGCCAGACACCCAGCACTGATGCTAGTTAGACTCAGTGGAATGGGTGGCCCTCCCTGCTCACAGGGATAGGCAGGGGCGGGGGTGGGGCCAGGTTGTGTGGGACCCAGCAATGTGTAATTTAGGGAGCCCTTTGTAAGAAAAAGAACACAAGAGGAGAACTACAAAACAAGATGCCAGGTCTTGGAAAGGACCTGTGCCTGTGACGCTCGCTGGAGCCTGCGCTTCATTAGCTTCAGAGCAAAGCTGCCTGTGGACACCTAGGCGATGTCTGAAGATACTTCTGCTCTTAGAGTCTGGATTCTCAAGATGGGGTGGGAGGGAGGGGGGCAAAGAACCCCAAGGGGGATGGGCACAGAAGGGTAAATGGAGGCGCATAGAAACTCAAGTATGGGGAAGGAAGGAGGGGCCGAGGGGGTGCGGGAGGGAGAGCCCTGCTTATCCCCGACCTCCCCCCCCCCCACCGCCCCCAGGCTGATTATCAGCAAACCAGAACGCAAGTTGGTCAAGGGCTCCGGCTTCCACCTGGACCTGCTGCTGGTCATTGGCATGGGCGGGTTGGCCACTCTCTTCGGGATGCCCTGGCTCAGTGCCACCACCGTGCGTTCTGTTACCCATGCCAATGCCCTCACCGTCATGGGCAAGGCCAGTGCCCCAGGGGCTGCAGCCCAGATCCAGGAAGTCAAGGAGCAGCGGATCAGCGGGCTCCTGGTCTCTGTGCTTGTGGGTGAGTGAGGGCTGGCCACACTCTCTACCACCCTCTGGCCCTGCCCCTGGCCTCCAGCCCCTGTCCGTTAGGATCCAGCCCGCTCCAGCCCTCCCCACACACCTGCTGCCCACATCTCCCCAGTGTGTTATTCACGTGATGGAATTCTGGAGGAAATGACCAAGGCGCTGAGGTGGGCATCTGAGCAGGGGAGGAAGGAGGGTTCCATTACTAAAGCCTTCTCTAGACAGAAGTTCACTAAGTGTGAGTTCCAGCCCTGCCCAGTGGGCCTCAGTTTCCCTTTTTGCACCATTACAGGGTTTCGTAGATGCCCCTGAGGTCTCTCTAGCTCAGCTGCTCTGTGACTGACACAAAGGGTAGTGCTCCAGAGCATAATCTAGGGGAGAGAGGGGAGGGGGAGGGGAGGGGGAGGGGAGGAGAAGATGGAGGGTCGCTGCGGTTGATCTGAGTCTGGAGTAGCTGTGAGTCCAGCTGGACTTGGTGTGGGCCTCACTGTGATCGCTGATGGCCAGGCCAGGGACGTTTCTTAAAGAAGGTGAAGTTGGTGTTAGCTAGAGAAGGGTTAGGATTTGGATAGGTGGAGGGTGATGGAGGCGTTCTGGGCTGGGGTGAGGAAAAAGGCGGGCTTTTCTGACTCTGTGACCTCCCTAGGTTAAAGGAGTAGGTTTTGAAGTCAGGCAGGCCGGAACTTGCCTCCCTGCTCTGCCAGTTGCTAGCTGTGTGGCCTTAGGCAAGTTGCTTTTCCTCTCTGAGTCTGTTTCCTCATCTCTAAAAGGCGGGTAATACCTATTAAAAGGATCCACAGAGCCCTGGCCTATGTGGCTCAGTGGCTAGAGCATCATCCCAATGCCCAAAGGGTCACGGGTTCAATCCCGGTCTGGGCGTGTACAGGAGGCAACAGATCATGTTCCTCTCTCACATTCATCTCTCTCTCTCTCTCTCTCTCTCTCTCTCTCTCCCCTCCCCGACCCCTCCCTTCCTCTCTAGAACCAATGAAAAAAACATATCCTCGGTGAGGATAAAAAAAAAAAAATCCACAGAAAGGACTCTACGTGGCGCCTGTGGTTTCATTCCCCGACCTGGTGCCGGTCCTCCAGGGCATGTGAGGCTGAAAGTTTGTGGTTCCCCCTGCAGGCTTGTCCATCCTCATGGGGCCCATCCTGTCCCATATCCCGCTGGCTGTGCTGTTTGGCATCTTCCTCTACATGGGGGTCACATCCCTCAGTGGCATCCAGCTCTTTGACCGCATCTTGCTTCTCTTCAAGCCGCCCAAGTACCACCCAGATGTGCCCTACGTCAAGCGGGTACAGGGCCCTCCGGCTGCCCAGCCCAGGGTGGGGTGGGAATGCTTGGTGCCGGGCAGGGCAGGGCAGGGCAGGCGATGACCCCAGGCTCTGCCCGCAGGTAAAGACCTGGCGCATGCACCTGTTCACCGGCATCCAGATCATCTGCCTGGCAGGGCTGTGGGCAGTGAAAACCTTCCAGGCCACCTCGCTGGCCCTGCCCTTTGTCCTGATCCTCACAGTGCCCCTGCGGCGTCTCTTGCTGCCACTTATCTTCAGGAACCTGGAGCTCCAGTGTGTGAGTGGCAGCTCCCCAGCCCCACCTCTCAAGGCCTGGGGCAGGAGGGAGGGTGGGAGAGAGCAGGAGCTGGAGGGCAGGACCCCGAGCTGGCTCAGGGAGGGCTCGTGAGAGAGGGTGGGTCTCAGAATTAAGGAAGGCAGAGAGCGGTGTGGCGAAGGTCTGGATCTGGGGCCTGCATTCGAATCCTGGCACTGCCACATCTACGTGGCCTCATTTTTCTGTGCCTGGTGTTTGCTCGCCTGGAAAAGGGAGGAGTACTGACAGGGTGGATGAGAGGGTTAAGAGGCACACAGTATGTGATCCACGTGAGCTGTCCTGACCATCGGGCGGCTGGTCCTGCGGTCTTCTAAATCATTTTGGAAGTGCCTGCTCCGCCAGTAGAATTTTTCTAAGGTGTGACACAGGTCACCATGGGGGTGCCCTGGTGGAGGAGTCCCCTGCCCGCCCTCTAGAGGTCCGCCTCCTGCAAAGGGCATCAGATGCCCAGGGGCTCCCTACCCTTTGGGAATTTTTCATGTGGACCAACCCTGGGGGCAGAACTCGTCCTAGGTTCAGAGAGACAGGCCCTTTTCTAACACCAGGGGTGCCTCCTGGTGCTGGGGGAGGGCTCACCTGGCCGCTGGGCCACTCACCCCCTCTCCTTCCTACCCCCCCCTCCAGCTGGATGCTGATGACGCCAAGCCGAGCTTTGAGGAGGAGGAAGGTCGGGATGAGTATGACGAGGTGCCCATGCCTGTGTGAGAGGAGGTCCAGGCCCCGGACCTCGCCCCGATGCCACTGCTCCACTTCCTCAGGAACAGCAGAAGTTCAAGGGCACCTCATGGACTCCCAGGTCCCCCCGGGGGCAGCAGCGGAGGCCCGGAGGCTGTGGGTGGGGGAAGGAAGGGGTGTCTAGAAAACCAGTGGGTTCCGCAGTGGCCAGACTGGTTTTTTTTTTTTTTTTTTTGGCTGGAAATGGCCAGTGGAGCCCACATTAGGGCATCCACTGCGCAGCCCCTCCTGCTGCCACACTGCTGCGTGGGGACACCCTGCTGGGAGGCTTAGCTCTGGCACAGACTGGGGCGATAGTGAGGGAGGGAGGTGGGAGGGCGGGTTCAAGTTTCAGCTTGCTCTGTGACCTTGAGCAAGCTTCTCCAGCTTCTGCTTTTTCTTCTGTAAAATGGGTATGTTGATAATAATACCCACGTTACAGGATGGTTTCTGAGGACCAAAGATAAAGGCGAACAAAGGGCTTTGTAAACTCTGAAAGGACTATTATGCTGTAGTCATTCTTCTTCAAGCCTCCCTAAGGTCACACAGCTCCGGAACCATACAGCTGGGATTTGGACCCGGTCTCCAGATTCTGAGGCCAGAGCCCTGTGCTCTACTTCAGTCATTCACCTTCCCATGCTTAGTGATGCCCCTGCTGATGCCTCCCTCCATTCTCTACTCCAACCCCCTTCTTGGGGACCCTTTTCTCTGGAGCAGAGGGAGGTGTCCTGGTGAGGGCAAGGTGTGGGTAAGGTGGCAATCAGGGCTGGGGCTCAGGACTCCTAAGTGCTTGTTCCCTTCCCCCGTGCTCTCATTCATTCACTCATTCATTCATTCCACACGCATTTCCTGAGCCCCTGGGCCCTGTGGACACAGAGCTCACAGAGCCAAGAAACCTGCTGAGGGGTGGGGAGCGATGGGGAACTCACAGACTGTTCTAGATTTGGGTGTGTGGAGAGGGAGGGGATGGGGAGGGGAGGGAAGTTTTAATTTATTGGTTGTGTATTTTCTCAGAGCTATCACTGTACTTTGGCCTCACACATGCCCAGACTCCCATTAGAGACCCACTGCTCCCCAACCCCACCCAAGCTGAATCTTGGGGAGAACCCAGATTTGACCAGTTGAAGTAGGAGACAGTGGGTTCTGCAGAATATGGGCAAATCTATTTTTTTAAATATATTTTATTGATTTTTATAGAGAGGAAGGGAGAGGGATAGAGAGTTAGAAACATCGATGAGAGAGAAACATCGATCAGCTGCCTCCTGCACACCCCCCACTGGGGATGTGCCCGCAACCAAGGTACATGCCCTTGACCGGAATCGAACCTGGGACCCTTCAGTCCGCAGGCCGACGCTCTATCCACTGAGCCAAACCGGGCAGGGCCCACCACTTCACTTTCTGTAAAATGGGAACGATAATGGCATCCATCTCCAGGCTTGTTATAAGGATTGAGTGAGACAGTGCATGTACAGGCTTGCTTAACACAGGCCTTCGAGGAAGCGCTCAATAAATGTTAGCTGCTGGTTTTGTTCTTCTGGTTGAGATGTCCCTGCCCCTCCTTCCCTCTGCTCCTCGAACACTGGAAAGAAGGCCACCCGTTCTGCTAGTGCCCTTCCCCTCAGTGCCTGGGAATAGGTTTTGCCAATAAATGTATGTGTGGTGGAGTGACTGCCTTGCTGGAATGCCCCTCCCAGAATCAGGAGTCCCCGGGGTCTTGGCTGGGCCAGGCAGACATGGTGGGTGTGGTGTGGAG
Organism: Corynorhinus townsendii; assembly: GCA_026230045.1. Taxonomy (NCBI): domain Eukaryota; kingdom Metazoa; phylum Chordata; class Mammalia; order Chiroptera; family Vespertilionidae; genus Corynorhinus; species Corynorhinus townsendii. The sequence goes on from JAPDVU010000009.1 coordinate 14,761,188, forward strand.
CTGGTGCAGGGCTGCAGCCCTGGGTGCAAGGAGAGCCAGGCTGGGGCGGGGCGAGGTTGGTGCCACCCCCCCCCCCCAAGCTTTAGGGGCTGAGAGGGCCAGCACACTGTGAGGGGCAGAGAGCAAGGGAAGCAAGTTTACACTCAGGACATCATTCCTCTCTAGAATAAGCAAGAGCCATGGGGCTGGGGAGGGGGGCTGCAAAGGGGCCTGGCCCTGCCTCTAGGACCGTGGACCCCACATCCCTTTGAAACAGTCAGCCCCTTAGCCTGGCCTCTTCAAGCTGAGAGGGATCAGCAGAGAGGAAATGCAGTTGGCTGTCAGTCTCCGAGAAACAGCATCTCTTGACCAGCTTCCCACTAACCCCCACTCTGACCTCCCTGGAGACTCTGTCTCCCCAACCCCCACCCTGCCCCCGGCCGCTTTCGGCAATTCTAGGGACCTGCTGGGTCAGGGTGTCACCCAAGATGGAGAGGAAGATGCCAGGACCTACTCCCCCTCCACCCTCCCCAGCCTTCCAGCCAGAGGTCAGTGCGGGTTGGCCCGCCTGGCTTCCTTCCCTGGATCTATATTTACTTGCTGCCTATCCCCAGCTGACCCCTCCCAGGCTGGCCAGCGCAGCAGCCAAAGGACTAGGGAGCTACAGGAGCCCCAGGCCACCCAGCCACCCACCTCCCACGCACAGCAGCGTCACGTCCCCCTGCCTTGGCCTACCCGGAGCTTGCCAGAACCCCATTCACCACCTTGCACCAGAAAGACAGTAGAACAACGTGAAGACCACAGAAATCAATTAGGATCTGACTTCCTGCCTGGCCTGAGACCTCATTCCCCCTGCATTTCCTGCCCCTGCACAGATGCCCTGTGCGCCCCCACCCCTTGCATTTCCTTTCATGGAAATTCCCTCCAAGTGAATTAATGGCCACAGTGAGATCCACCCTTTTAGGTGAACACAAAGTAACCCCACTCCTGGTAAGGAAATGGATCACCAGAAGCCAAAAGCTCTAAACCTGGAGATATTCTTTGCAGGACTGTCTATGAAAGCAAAACACTAGAAAGAACCCCAATTCTCAGAAAGAGGAGAGCAGTTAGTAAATTACCCTACATCGATATAAAGGCACCACAGGCGGGCCTTCCAAATAATAATGAAGACAGCTTGGTGCAATCACCTCATCCTGGGTGTCTGAGGCCAAGGGGATTGGAGTCCCGGCTCTGTGACTGAGGAGCTGGACAAATCACCTCCTCTCTGAGCTCCGTTGTCCACATCTGTAAAATGGAGGTAATGAGACCACAGACCTAGAGGTCCCAGCCCAGGACTGGCGTTTGGTGAACAAAATTCATTCCTGTTAAGCAAGGCACAAAGTGATCTAACTGCCCTGGTGACAGCTGTGCAGGAAAGTGCAGTGTGCACACGAATGAAGAATGAAGGTTAGGCAGCTAGACAGAAAAAAAGTAAAGTGCCATGGTTGGAGAATTATAGAGGACATCATTTCCTCCTCTTCTTTTGGACTTCAGGTGCAGAGGGTTAAGTTAATCATCCTCCCCAGTTCATGGCAAAGTATCATTGAATATTAATGTTTCCTTCCTCCCTCCCTTCCTTCCTTCTTCCCTCCCTTCCTCCCTTCCTCCCTCCCTCACTTCCTCCCTCCCTCCCTTCCTCCCTTCCTCCCTTCCTTCCTTCCTTCCTTCCTTCCTTCCTTCCTTCCTTCCTTCCTTCCCCTCCTTCCTTCCTCTCTTTCCTCTCCTTCCTTCCTTCCTTCCCTTTTGTCCTCATTTCCTACTCCTATTTTCTTTCCCCTCCATAGACAATGACTCAAACATGTTTAATGTGTATCTTTTTCTGTGAACATAGTCTTGAAAATATGTATCATTGATATTTTTAAATTTATTATACTAGTAAAAGTTGTAATACATATACCAAATATAAACAATAGTACAACAAATTCCCATATACTTGTCTCCTAAACTCAATAACTATCAAGATTTTGCCTTGAAGTTTTGCTTAAATCTTTGTTTTATCTTTCTCATTTTTCCCTTCACTAAACTAAACACTTTAAAGTTCATCCCGGCCATCACGCCATTTCACCCCTATGTTTTTAGCTATGCATCCCCTCCAGCACTGAACATTTTCTTGCCTGGCTGCACACCCAACAAAATTAGCTGTAATACCTCATATCCAATCTATAGTCAAATTTCTCAAAATGTCTCTTTGCACTTGGTTTGTGTGGGGGGTGTGTGTGTGAATTTCTGTATCTTATCAGCATTGTGTTGTAGGCCTTGGTCCTCTTTTCACCCAGCTCTATCCTTTTAACAAGCCAGATTGCTCAGTGAACATGGAGTTGCTTTAACTGCTGCATGGTGCTCCGCGGGCATCCCCCACCTTTAGCCTCTCCACTCCTCCAGGGAGGGATACCCCACTGCACCCAACTGCCCTCGCAAAGGATGCTCAGCCTTATCCTCGCAGGGATCTTATGGAGAATTTCTTTGGGTTATATATGTAGGAGCCAGGAGCAGATTTACTAGGTCATAGGGTATAAATATATTTGTCTCAATTTGACTAGATACAGCCATATTTTTCTCTAAAAGGTCTGCATCAGTTCATGCTACCACAAGCAGTGCAGGAGGTTCCTGTATTCCCACAGGGTTGACATTGTCCAGCCGTCTGATTTTTGCTAATCTGCCTAAAGTAACAATCTCATTATTGTTATACTTGCATTTCTCTGATCTCTGAAGAGTTTGAGCATCTCTGCATTGCTGATTATTCTTTAAGATTTCCTCTTCTATAAATTGTGTTTTCATATCACTTGGTCATATTTTAATGGAATATTTTGGATGTTGATTTGCAAAAGATTCTGGAAGATTCTACCCTTTGTTTATTTTAGACCTTGTAAAAATATTCTCTCATCTTGTCATCTTGCTCTTAAAACTTTGTCCACCTCACTGAACAGAAACCTTTCTTTTTGGTGTAATTAAATATAATCCTATTTCTCAAAATGTCTCTTTGCAGTTGGTTTGTGGGGTGTGTATGTGTTTCTATATATTTGCACTGTGTTGTAGGCTTTGCTCTGTTGGTCCAAATTCTTGGGTTTTGCTCAGTAATTTTACTCACTTACCAGCCCTTGAGAGTTTCGACTTGATTCAGCAGGCACGAGGAAGTCATTGCAGGTTCTTGAACTGGGGAGCAATATGAAGTGATTCACTTGGGATCTATCTACAGGAGGGATTGGCTGCAAGGAGGCAAGTTGGGAATCTGCATGTGGGTCAGTAGCAGGCAGGTGGACAGAGCCCCTATCCTCATAGGACCTCCAGTCAGCATGGGAGCCAGGTATTCAACAACGGTGATGAGTATTCTGCAGGGAGTAGTGAGAACAGAAGGGGGACAGAGTTAGGCAAGAGTTCCTGGAGACAGAGGCATTTGCTTTCACTGCTGAGGGTAAAGTAAGAGCTGGCCCAGTGATGAGAGAAGGGGAATGTCTTGAGGGAATAAGGGTTTGGTTTAGAAAATGGAAAACATCCAAGAAATATACTAAAGACAAAGTGGGTGAAATTGCTCAGCAAAGTCAAATGGCATGGTGAAAAGCCTTACAGGGTTGACAGGCCACATGGTGACCTCAGAGAGTTGTTTCTTTCCCATCTGGCCCAAAGCCAGATGACAGGCGGTGAGGAAGGAAGGGCTGGTAAGGAAGCAGAATCAGGAGGTGTGGACCATGGTCTGGGAGCTTGGCAAGAACAGGACAGACAGAGAGCGTCCAGCTGACCTTTTTCCAAGACGAACAAAAGAATGCTTTGCAGGCTGAGAGGACACCTTCATAGGCATGCAGCTATCTCTCTTCCCCTTTTTTTTTACTATTCACTATTTTATTTTATTTCTGATCTATATATATATTATATATATAGATATTATATATATAGATATATATATAGATATATATCTATATATATAATATCTATATATATTAAAATCTTTATTATTCAGATTATTACAGTTGTTCCTCCTTTTTCCCCCCATAGCTCCCCTCCACCCGGTTCCCACCCCACCCCATGCTCTTCCCTCCCCCCACTGTCCTCATCCATAGGTGTATGATTTTTGTCCAGTCTCTTCCCGCACCCACCACACCCCTTTCCCCCCGAGAATTATCAGTCCACTCCCTTTTTATGCTCCTGATTCTATTATATTCACCAGTTTATTCTGTTCATCGGATTTTTTATTCACTTGATTTTTAGATTCACTTGTTGATAGATATGTATTTGTTGTTTATAATTTTTATCTTTACCTTTTTCTTCTTCCTCTTCTTAAAGAATACCTTTCAGCATTTCATATAATACTGGTTTGGCAGTGATGAACTCCTTTAGCTTTTTCTTATCTGTGAAGCTCTTTATCTGACCTTCAATTCTGAATGATAGCTTTGCCGGGTAGAGTAATCTTGGTTGTAGGTTCTTGCTATTCATCACTTTGAATATTTCTTGCCACTCCCATCTGGCCTGCATAATTTCTATTGACAATTCTATGGGTGCTCCCTTGTAGGTAACTAACTGTTTTTCTCTTGCTGCTTTTAATATTCTCTCTTTGTCTTTTGCTCTTGGCATTTTAATTATGATGTGTCTTGGTGTGGTCCTCTTTGGATTCCTTTTGTTTGGGGTTCTCTCCACTTCCTGGACTTGTAAGTCTATTTCTTTCACCAGGTGGGGCAAGTTTTCGGTCATTATTTCTTCAAATAGGTTTTCAGTATCTTGCTCTCTCTCTTCTTCTGGCACCCCCATAATTCAGATGTTGGTATGCTTAAAGTTGTCCCAGATGCTCCTTACACTATCTTCATATTTTTGGATTCTTTTTTCTTTTTGTTTTTCTGGTTGGGTGTTTTTTGCTTCTTTGTATTTCAAATCTTTGACTTGATTCTTGCGATCCTCTAGTCTGCTGTTGGATCCCTGTATATTTTTTTAAATTTCAGTCAGTGTATGTTTAATTTCTAGTTGGTCCTTTTTCATATCCTCAAGGGTCTCGTTAAATTTATTGGCCTTTCTAGAAAATTCTTGAAAAACCTTATAACCGTGGTTTTGAATTCTATATCCAGTAGTTTGCTTTCCTCCATTTCTTTCATTTGTGATCTGTTTCTTTGTCTCCACATTTTGGCTGCTTCTCTGAGTTGATAGAGTGGCTTTGTGTGCTAGGTGTCCTATAGGGCCTAGTGGCTCAGCCTCCCCAGTTACCTGAGGTGGATACTCTTGGTGCACCCCTTTGTGGGCTGTGTGCACAGTCTTGTTGTAGGTAAGCCTTGATTGTTGTTGGTATCACTGGGAGGAATTGACCTCCAGGCCAATTGGTTGTGGGGATTAGCTGTGTCTACAATGGGAGAACTTCTGTGCTGGAGACACCCTTATGAGGCAAGACTTGCTTCAGTGGGGCTTTGGTGTTCACTGAGTCTGTCCCCTGAGTGTGTCCCTTATGGATCTGAGGAGTTGTAATCTGGATGGTCCTACTCTGACCCCTGGGTACACTGGCTCTTGGATCTCCAAGGAGGTGCTAATTTAGCCTCTGCCTGAGGCCACCCAGCAGGAGCTACAGAGAGATCTGCAGATTCCTTTTCTTTGTTTGGGTTTTGGAGGTGCCCAGATGAGGCCCAGGTGTGAAGCAATGGAAGTTGCTGTGGGGCCTTGGGCCTTCTTTTGGATGTTCTGGGTCTTTCTGACTCAGCTGCAATTCGTTAGGTAAGTTTAGATTTCAAAGGACCAGGCCATTCATATGCAAAAGCCTCTGCACACAGCTTGGATGGGGCGGAGTCTCAGGGAGGAGCAAACAGCAATGGCTTCCCGTCAGCCCTGTCCTAAGAGGCCCCTGGGTCTCAGTGTCCCTTGGTAGTCGCTGCAAGCACCTCTGAGAGAAAGCTGCCCTCGAGTTCTGCCTGCTGCCAGACAGTCCAGTTTCTCCCCGAATGAGTCTGGGTCCCCAGAGTCTCGTCTGGAACTGGAGTTCAGAGCAGTCAGGAGCTTGTGTCTCCCTGTGGATTGAAAAAGCCAGCCGCGTACTCAGTTGCCAGCCCTCTCCATGCGTGCCTCCGTACCTCTGCACTTTACTTCCGCAGCTCCTCTGAGTCTCACGGTGCTTTTCTCTTCACTTCTAGTTGTAGAATTTCCACTCAGCCAGCCTTCCTGTGGTTCTGGATGATGTCCGTTTTGTCTTTTAGTTGTAGTTTTGAAGTGGTTGTGCAAGGCAGCAAGTTCAGGTGTTTACCTATGCCGCCATCTTGGTCTCTCCTAGCTCTCTTCTTAAACGTATCTTTATATATTCAACTTTCAAAAAGGATGTATGTAGATTATAAAACAGTTAGGATTATGGAACTATTTAAAACCGAGAATAAAAGCCTCCAATAACCATCCCCAGTAAGCACTGTTAATAATTTAGAGTATATTCCTCCAGATTTATTTCTATGTAACACTAATTTACACATTTTTAAAAATATTTTTATTGATTTCAAGAGGAAGGGAGAGGGAGAAATAGAAACATCAGTGATGAGAGAGAATCATTGATTGGCTGCCTCCTGCAAGCCTCACACTGGGGATCGAGCCCACAACCCAGGCATGTGCTGTAACTGGGAATCGAACTGTGACCTTCAGATTCACAGGTCAACACTTAACCACTGAGCCACACCACCAAGTTACATATATTTTAATAGGACATATATAATTTTTAACAGAGTCTCAAGTATATAAATCAAAAACTGATGGAACTGAAAGGAATTATAGATAAATCCACAATCATAGTAGGAAACTACAACCACTCTCAATAATCCATAGAACAAGTAGACACAAAATTATTAAGGCTATAGAACACCTGAAGAGAATTATCAACCTACTTGGCCTAATTTATATTCATAGAACATTTCAACCAACAATAAATAGCAAAATACCCATCCTCTTCAATTGCACATGGATCACTCACCAAAATTGACCATACTGTGGGCCATAAAACAAACCTTAGCAATTGTAAAAAACACGAAATAATATTAAGTATAATCTATGTTCACAGAGAATTAAATTAGAAATCAATAACAGAAAGACATTTGAAAAACCCCTATTGGAAACTAAGCAAAGGACTTCTAAATAACCCATAGATCAAAGATGAAGCATAAGGGAAATTAGAAAATATTTTGAACTGAATGAAGATGAAAACATCAAAATTTGTGAGATGTGCCCAGCTGATGTTGCTCTGTAGTTGAATGTGGACGTATGAACCAGGAGGTCCTGGTTCAATCCTGGTCACAGCACATGACTCGGTTGCAGGCTCGATCCCCGGTGTGGGGCGTGTAGGAGGCAGCCGATCAATGATTCTCTCTCATCATTAATGTTTTTCTCTCCCTTCCTCTCTGAAATCAATTTTAAAAATTTTTAAACAAAAAGCTGAACAAATGGAAAAATCTACTCTTCTTAGATCTACCAGAAAAGTGAGGTCACAGGACAAACTGCTGCCCCTTAAATTAGAGAAACAGACAGCCAGATACAGAGTATCACATCTTACCTGAGCAGAAACCTCCAATAGAACCAATACTGGGATAGAAAAACCGAACTGTAATTGACAAATTGCTGGAGGCTTATGTCTAAGACTTAAAAACTTCAGGGGGACACAGTCATTTGTAAGTTTTCTCTCCAGGAGCTCTACCAGGTCCTCACTGTGAATATCAAAGAAAAATTCCCTTCATGCTTCTGGCAAGCAGAAGGGAAGAGGAACCATTTTTGAAATATGGCAGAGCTTTCTGTTCTTAAGAAGGCTTGCCCTCAGGAGAAACTATTTTATCAGAGCCTAACCTGCTGGGGTTTTATCAGATCCTAACTGAAATGGAAAAGGAAATATCCAATTCCAGGCCCTTGCTTGTATCCATCTTGTCCCACCTAACGGGGAGGTGATGGGCACGGGGGACAGAAGTGCTGGTGAAGTTCACAGTCTAGGAGAAAGGCTCACCAAAAGATGAGACCTAATCGTAGGACTAGAGACTGCTGCCTCACCACCACATTACTAAAGACCTATTTACCACAGTTCCTTTTACCCAGTACCTCATATCTGCCTTTCAGCAAATAATTATAAGGCATACTAAAAGGCAAAAACACCATTTGAAAAGGCAGAATAAACATCAGAACTAAGTCAGATATGATCGTGAATGTTGGAATTAATAAACTAGGAGTTTTTAAAGTTATAATCAATATGCCAAACAATAGAAAAAAGTAGGTGACATGAAAGATCAGATAATCTAAGCAGAAATATGGAAATTCTAGAAAAGAATAAAAAAGAAGTGCTAGAGATAAACAACAACAACACTGTAACAAATAAAGAATGCCTTTGATGGGCTCATTAACAGACAACATGGCTGAGAAAAAATCTGTGAGCTTGAGGGTATGACAATAAAAATGTCCAAACCTGAAAAGCAAAGAGAATAATGACTGAAAAAGAGAGGAAAAAAACACAAAACAAAACAAAGCAGACAGAGCATCCAAGGACTGTGGAACAACTACAAAAGATATAGTAGACACATAATGGAAATGCCAGAAGGAGAAGAAAGAGAAAAACAGAAGCAGTATTTGAAGCAATAATGACTGAGAATTCCCCAAATTAATGTCAGATACCAAATCACAGATCCAAGAAACTCAGAGAACTCCAAACAAATAAGCAAAAGAACAACAACAACAAAATCTTACGCCGGCTGGTGTGGCTTAGTGGTTGAGCATAGACCCATGAACCAGGAGGTCACAGCTCAATTTTAAAATAAAAAACTTCGGCTTTGCAACAGATAATATCAAGACAATGAGAAGACAAGCTGCAGACTGGGAGAAGATATTTGCAAAAGACATGTCTGGTAAAGGACTCTCACCTAAAACATACAAAGAACTCTTAAAACTCAACAACAAGAAAACAAACAACTTGACTGACAAATGGGACAAAGATCTGAACAGACATCTCACCAGAAAGCATTAACAGATGGCAACTAAGCATGTGAAAAGATATTCAACATCGTATGCCATTAAGGAATTGCAAATTAAAGCAATGAGATATCACTACACACATTCACATGTCCAAAAATCCAAAAACACTGGCAACACCATTTGGCAATTAATGTTCATATATTTATATCCTAATCCACAAATTCCTCCCCTAGAAATATACCTAAGAGGAATGAATGCCATATGTCTACTGAAAGGAATGCACAAGAATGTTTGGAGCAGCTTTATTTATAACAGTAAAAAAACTGGAAACAACTGAAATGACCATTAGAAATAGGAAGAACTGTGGTATATTTATGCAATGGAATACTATATGGCAATGAAAAGGAACAAACTACATATATGGTCTCAGACATAATGTTGAATGAGAGGTCAGATGTTAAAGAGCACATACTGTATGATTCTATGTACATGAACTCCAAAAACTGGCTAAACTTCTTTATGGCAATAGAGTTCAGAATACTGGTGACATTTAGAGATGAATGTGGACTTTGAGTGAGCTTGCTAGATGCTAGAAATATTCAATATCTTGATCTGGGTGGTGGTTACATTACACAAATACACACACACACACGACATGTATAGTAATTCATCAAGCTGTACACTTAAGATGTGTATACTTATTGATCTGTAAGTTCTACCTCAATTTAAAACAATAAAAATAAATAAGGGACAGTAGCCCCCCACCCCTGCAAAAAAAAAGAGACAGGGAGAAGTCTTTATGTCACTATCCTATCTAATAAAAGAGTAATATGCAAATTGACCACACCTCTACTACAGCAACAAGCCACGCCCACCAGCCAATCAGGAGCAAGTATGCAAATTAACCCAACCAAGATGGCTGCGGCCCCAGAGCTGCAGCAAGCAGGAGGCTTGGGTTTCCCCAGAGATGAAGGAAGCCAAGCTTCCCTGCCACCCTGGCTGGCCCAGGCCTACAGTCAAGGCTACAAAGTTTCAATTATAGAAGATAAATAAATCCCAACAAAAATGGTGGCAGACACGGAGCTGGAGAGAGCAGGAGGCTTGAGTCCGTCCCCCCCCCCCCCAGGAGGCTTGGCTCTGCTCAAGGCTACAAAGTTTCAATTACAGAAGATAAATAAACCCCAAATAAAGGACCTCTGCTTGGGTCGCCAGGGGGAGTGGCCGGCCTGCAAACCACCACAGGCCCCTCGCCCAGGCTGCCCCACACCCCAAGGGAACCCCCACCCTGATCCGGGACACCCTTCAGGGCAAACCAGCTGGCCCCCACCCGTGCACCAGGCCTCTATCCTGTCTAATAAAATAATAATATGCAAATTGACCATCACTTCAACACACAAGATGGCTGCCCCCATGTGGACACAAGATGGCTGCAACAAGATGGCCAGCAGGGGAGGGCAATTGGGAGGAACCAGGTCTGCAATGGAGGGCAGTTGTGGGCGATCAGGCCTGCAAGGGAGGGCAGTTGGGAGGGACCAAGCCTGCAGGGAAGGGCAGTTAGGGGTGACCAGGCCTGCAGGGGAGAGCAGTTGGGGAGACCAGGCCTGTAGGGGAGGGCAGTTAGGGTTGACCAGGCTGGCAGGGGAGCAGTTAGGCATAAATCAGGCTGTCAGGGAAGCAGTTAGGAGGTGATCAGGCTGGCAAGCAGAAGCGGTTAGGGGCAATCAGGAAGGCAAGCAGGCAAACAGTTGGGAGCCAGCAGTCCTGGATTGTGAGAGGGATGTCCAACTGCCCGTTTAGGCCCGATCCTACCTGGATCGGGCCTGCATACCCCCTACTGGGAATCGAGCCCACCTGGATCAGGCCTAAACGGGCAGTCAGACATCCCTTGAGGGGTCCCAGATTGGAGAGGGTACAGGCTGGGCTGAGGGACCACCCCCACCCCCCGTACACAAATTTCCATGCACCGGGCCTCTAGTCCTATATAATAAAGAGCTAATATGCAAATTGTCGTCATATCCTCACGCCTCAGACACTCAACACTGGGGAGAGAGGAATGGGGACCAGCCAGGCACCAATGAGCTCATGAGAGAGGAATGGGGACCAGCCAGGCTGCGGCCTAGGAGAGGGACAAGCCTTCCACCCTGAGGTCCCAGGCACCAGCTGCTGTATCTGCACCTGTGGCCCAGGAGAGGGACAAGCCACCCGCCCCATTGTTCTGAGCACCTGCAGCTGCGGCCCAGGCAAAGCCTCCTCCCACAGTCCCCTGGAGCTGTGGCTGGCCCCAGCAAAGCCGGCCCAGGTCCTGGGTGCCTGCAGCAGGCCAGAGGGAAGGAATCCTGGGTCCCGGGTGCGGGACAAGGCAGAGGCGGTTAAGGGTGATCAGGCCAGCAGGGGAGCAATTAGGGGCCATCAGGCAGGCAGGCATAGGTGGTTAGGTGCAATGAGGCAGGCAGAAGTGGTTAGGGGCGATCAGGCAGGCAGGCAGAGAGGTTAGGGGAGATCAGGCAGGCAGGCAGGCAGGCAAGTGGTTAGGAGCCAGCAGTCCCGGATTGCAAGAGGCAGTCGGACATTGCTCGAGGAGTCCCAGATTGGAGAGGGTGCAGGCCAGGCTGAGGGACCCCCCACCACCTGCTCCACACACACATGAATTTTGTACACTGGGCCTCTAGTCTTAAATAAAAATGTAAAAACAGGACATTTCGCCCTAGCTGGTTTGGCTCAGTGGATAGAGCATCAGCCTGCAGCCTGAAGCGTCGCGGGTTCGATTCCAGTCAAGGGCACATGCCTGGGTTGTGGGCTTGATTCCCAGTAGGGGGTATGCAGGAGGCAGCTGATCAATGATTCTCTCTCATCTTGATGTTTTTCTCTTTCCCTCTCCCACCCTCTCTGAAATCAATATATATATATATATATATATATATATATATATACACACACACACACACACAGGACATTTCCAAAACACATTAAAATATATAACTTTGAAAATAATATGTTCATCTATACACTGTCTGAAATTACTCCACGAACACTAGGAATTCAAGTACCACGTTTTGGTTAACGCATTCCAGGCACACTAAGGGTTTTATATGAGCTGCTGCTGAAATACTGGCAAGCCGGGAAACGGCTGGGGCCAAGTAGAGAGCTTGTAGTTATAATTATGCCTTGTCACCAGCCTGGGCTGAGGTTGTGGAATGCTGAGGCTCCACTCCAAGTCACAGGGCAGAAAACTGGAAGGGAAGGTGGATAAATTGGGAGAGGAGGCAAAGAAAAAGGACCAAGGACAGATTCCCTCATGCTCTGGCCCAGAGCCCAAGTCCTAGACTTCTGACCTCACCAGGGACGCACTAGATATAAAACAAGCCAATCAGTTTCCAAGTGGGAAGAATGCCAGCCATGATTTTTGCTGCCCAAGGAATGAAAAGTCAGTAATAATCATTCTTATGATTCATGTTCATCCTGTTTTATCCCAAAGCACTTTACCGAAAGGTCCTTTCGCCCAGCCAATATGTTCAGGGCCAGGGGCAGGACACCTGGACTCCAGATCTGTGCATGGAAGACTTGGAAATTCCTTGGGGTTTAAGTTTCTCCCACTGTAATTGTGGCAAGTAACATTGTGAAGAATTTTACATATAGCTTAACCCTCCAACCCTGGTGAGGAAAGCAGAGAACATATGATTGTTATTCTAATTTTATAGATAAGGAAAATGGGATCAGGTGACTGGGTCAAACTCACACTATTAACATGGCGGGGAAGCTGGGATCTCTCTTTCCAAATCCTTTGCTGTTTCCCAGTCAAAACAAGAAAGTCAGTTCCTGTGAGATGGCTTGATCCTACACAAAATGTCCTGTGTATGTTCCAAGGGCAGAACTGGATTTCTGGGGCTGAGACTTGTTTAAAAAAATTTTTTTTTTTTCTGAGAGGGGGTGATGGGGGTAACTCATTAACAAAAATATCGAATGATGAGTCAAAATTAAGCAGTGTCTTAGACAACCCTACAAACGAGGGGCCCGGAGACTTCAGCTGCGTTGGCATTAAGGTAGATGCACCTCTCTTAACAGGCCCTGCCCACTAAAAAATCTGGACACACCAGATCTTGACAGGGGTTTCCTCCCTGTTTGTGAAACGTGGCAGATGAGGGCTGTGAAGTCCTGGGAAAGGAATCTCATTTCTCCCAGGAGACAAGAGGAATTACAACAGCAGCGAGGCCGTTTTGTGAGGATGGAGAGGGCTGTGTGCCAGGGGAGCGTCCAAAGGGGCTGGTGGCCCAGCTGGCGGAGATGTGGGTTGGAGCAGCGTTGGTGTAGGAGACTGGCGGCCTGGAAGCAGGAGCAATGGCTGCCTCCAAAGCTATGGCCCAAACCGTAGGCACGCCTGTTACAATCAGGCGTTCTTCCATCTTCTGGCTCCCTGCGTCCTAATAAACCTTCCTCTGAGGAGGCAAGGCTGAGACAGACAACCACAGCCGACTGCAGTGGGAGGGTAGATCGTGGCTTCCGCCCAGGCTTTTCGATCTCCGGGCCGCAGGATGCTGGAGTGCGGGAGGCCTACGCGAAGGCTGCACCGCTGCAGCTCGGGCGGAGAGGCCGGGGTGCCAGGCTCCCCTCTAGGCTCCCGGCTGACGGTGGGGTAGAGGGAGAGGACGGGAGTGGGGGCAGCGCCCGTGGCCTGCTTTCCCAGGGCTGGCCCAGTCTTTTTGACAAGCTGATTGCGTGGCGAGGATTGGCTGGTCCCGGCGTGACGCCGATTAACAACAAAGGTGGAGTTGGAAGAAATTAGATTAAAGGAGAGAAAAAAAATTAAAGGGGGAGCTGGAGGCAGAGACCGAAGGGGAGATGTGCGAAGCCTGGTCTCCTGGCTCCGACTTCGCCCGGGAAGGGAAGCCCTTCCGAAAACCCACCGGGATTTTGCTCTCCACCCCCACCCCGGCCCAGCTAACGAAACCTGGGTGCAAGGAATGGCTACCGCTTCTTGAGAAATCCCCACAACTCCCAACCTGACACCCCTTGATATGGCTCAGGGGGAGAACTTTTTGCTCGGACTCCTCGGATCCTAAACCCAGCGGAGGTGAGGGGTATTGAGAACGATGAGAGGCTCGATCTAAAACCCGGAAGGCTCCCACGGGGCACCGAGATCGGACGAGGCGGGGTGCTCCCCGGGTTTTTCCATGTGTTGCAAACCTAAGAGCTTCTTTCTTGCCTTTTTTTTTTTTAATGCCCCCTCCCCGTTGCTCTCCTCCCCCCCCCCCCCGCCTTGGCTTTAGGGTTGCAAAAGCAAAGAGCAATAAAAAAAAAAAAAAAAAAACCGCGCACACACTCAGACACACACCAGTGGCGACAGGGGAGAGTTGGAAAGACGCAGGAGAGAAGCAGGAGGCAGGAGGCAGCCGGGAGGGAGCAATGGGAGCGGGAAGCAGGAAGGTTCCCTCGCAGATTCCCCTCCAGCCCCACGTCGCCTCGTCGGCCCCGATAAGGGAGCGAGGAGCCGGGCGAGCAGATGGAGTGAAGCTCGCTCCAGGCAGCGGGCTTGGCCGGAGCATGGAGGAGCCGCCAAGCGACCGGCTGATTGGAAGAGAAACGCAGAGCGATGGAGGCGGGGGTAGGAGGACGATTTCTCTGCGGGGACTGGCGGCGGCGTACACGCCCGGGTCGGGCGCTGCAGAGCTTGGCTAGCTTTCAACCCGCGCTCGCCGGCTCCAGCCCGCGAGCCCCCACCCCCAGCCCTCCCGACAGCTCCGCAGGTGAGTGCGAGCTGGGGGCAAAAGACCCAAAAGTCTCAACACGCCCGCCCTGCCAAACAAAAAAGAAAGAAAAGCATTTTCCTTTTTATTTATTTTCGTGCAGCCCCCAGCGCAGTGGGAGGGAAAGGGTGAGGCTGAGCAGCCCGGAGGAGGCGGAGGGGCCAGGCGAGGCCTGGGTGGCCCGGGAGGCGGCGGCGCCGAGGCGGCTCTGACGGTCGAGCGCTCGGAGCGGCGCCGCGCTGCGCCGAGGCGGGCGGGCGGGCGGGCGGAGCGGGGCGGGCGGAGCGCGGCGCGTGGGGCTCGCCATTAGCCGTCGCTCCGCTTCGCCATCTCGGGCTTTGTCTGGCGACTCACTGCCCCGGTATCGGCTGCGGCGGAGCTGCGGCTCGGCTCTTAGGCCCGCCGCATCCCTAGGTGCCCCTGGCCCGCGCTCCCATTCACACGCTCGGTAAGTGAGCCCCAGCGCCGTAGATTTCGGGGAAGAGAGCTTGCTGCGAGAGGCAGCGGCGCCGATCTCCATGCTCCCGGGCAGGCCTGGGGAGACATGCCGGGCTGGATTGAACCGGCTCCCTGAGAGGATCCTCTGCCGGAGCCCGTCGCTCCCTCGACCTTTCTGGGGTATAAGAAGCAAAGGGTTTGTGTTTTTAAATTTACAGAGAGGGAATTTTGTACGTTTGCTGTCTTTTTAAATTTTTTTTTTTAAATTTTCGTGTGTATTCTCTTCGGCAGCAAGGGAACCGCGAGGTAGGCGCCGAAGCCTGGCGCCGCGTACGACTAGCGTGCGCCCCAAGCTGGTGGCCACGCTCCGGGGATGAGGGTGGGAGCGGTCCGCCGGCTTCGGGTGGCGGGAGCGGGGAGCGGGCGAGAGCTGGCGTGGAAGCCCGAATCTTGAGCCTAGAGGACTTGGGGGAGAGCTCCGGAGCAGGGCTACGGGCACCCCTAAGCCTCCCAGGCCGCCGGGGGGCCCTCCGGGCACCCTCTCAGACCGCGCCTCGCGCCCTCCCTCCCCACGGCCGAGCATGCCAGTTCCCCCGCGGGTCTGGCGAGGTCGCTCTCGGCGCCCGCCAGTCCCGGCTCCGAGCTCCGCCGCCATCCGGGCGGCTGCGTGTCTCCCTGCCCCGGCCCCCCCCCTCCCCGGCAGCAGCAGCAGCAGCCGCCGCCGCCACCACCACCACCACCACCACACCACACCACACCACCCCCCCTCCTCTCCTTCCTTCCCTCCGCCTCGGCCGCCCGGGTCCCCCCAGCTCCCGCCCCTCCTCCCAGCTGCCCCCCGCGGAGCCCGCCCGGGCAGGCTGTGGGAGGGAGCGGAGCCGGCGAGGCGGGCGGGCTGGCGCTCGCTCCCCGGGGGTCGGTGTGCGCTCCACGGGGAAGGACGCGCTCGCTGCCCCGCTTCTCCCGCCCCCCTCCCGCTCCTCCTCCTCCCTTCTCCCTCCTCCTCCTCCCCGCTCCGGCGGCGGAGGCTGCTGCGGCGGCGGGGGGTGTGCGAGCTGAGGCCGGGGCCGGCGGGCGGGCGGGCGGGCTGCCTGCAGGCGGAGGGCGCTGTGCTTTGTGCTTTTCGCCGCGAGGAGCAGCAGGCAGCAGCCACAGCCGCCGCCACAGCAGCAGCAGCAGCAGCCGCCGCCCCAGCGCTGCCGCCGCGCCCGGAGGAGGAGCTGCTGCCGCCGCGGGAGGGAGCTGCGGCTGTGCCCGGCCGAGCGGGGGAGGGCGCCGCCGCTCAGAACCGGGGAGGGAGCCGCCGGAGCGGGAAGCCCGGAGGCCGCGCTGAGCCGGGTAACCGAAGCGGCTTGGGACGCATCCGCGATCAGGACTGGGCGGCGGGGAACGAACAGCGGGTGCGGTGAACGCCCGGAGGGGTACCCTCCGGGCAGAACACGGGACGAGGGAGGACCAGGGCACTGGAGAGGACGCCGAGAACCGGGGGAGGGGAGGGCAGGAAGCGAGGCCCGAGCCGAGCCCCGGCCGCGAGCGGAGGAGGCCGCGCTTCTGCGAGCCGGCAGGCGCAGTTCTCGCCGGCCGCCGGAGGGGGCGGCGGGGCCTGAGCGCTGCGCCCCCGCCTCCGGGCCGCCGTCCTCCCGCCCTCTCCTTGGCTCGGCTCCCCGGAGGCCGGGGCGGGGGCGCCGGCGGGGCTGGGCCGCAAGCTCGGGGAGAAGGCGGCGGTTCCCGCCGTGGTCGCGCCTCTGCGCCGGGTTCCTCCGTGCGCTTCGGGGTAGCTGGGCGGTGGCGGCCCCGCTGGCCCGGGTGGGTGGCTCGGGAGTGGGGGGCAGGCCGCTTCTTCCCGGCTGCTCGCCCGCCCAGGCGGGCAGGGACGACGTCGGGTGCCCGAGGGGGGGGGCGGCGGGAATCCGGATCCGGTCCCCGGGGGCGGTGCGGCCGCTGCTCTCCGGGGCCAGCGGCGGCTGCGTTGCGTCCGGGTCCCCGCCGGGTTGCGGAGGCGGGGGGAACCGGCTTGGGGGAGGCGGGAGGAGGAGACTGCGGCGCGTGCCCGCTTCCGCGGCCGCGCGCGCCCTTTACCCGCCCTTCCTCCTCCCCCGCCCTCCAGCCTGGGGCCTCCCCCGGGCGGGCGCGTAGGGAAGGAGGAGTTTTTTCTTTTGGCCTGGGTGGGGGAAGGAGGGCGGGCGCTAGCTGCACGCGGGAGCTGGGAGCAGTCTCTCGCGTGGGCAGGGGAGGGCGCAAGCCGCTGAGCCTGGCTGCAAGGGCTGGGGGTGGGGGTTACGGGGAAAAGGAGGAGAGTTCTCTCACACCCACCTACCCATTAAATCTGCTAGGGTCCTGACAAGGTCTCTCTGAGAGTGGGGACGTTTGCCTCCCTCCCCTCTGGGGGAGGGAGGAATAGAAACTCCCTCAACCTCTCTGCCCGCCTGAGTAGAGGCTGATATCTCTTCTGAAGGGTGAGGTGGCTTTGAACCCGGATTGCCCGGCCAGCGTGACCAAGGAGGTGGCTGGAGGTGGCTGGACGGCTGGAGAATGAACGGAGAAGCAGACTGCCCCACAGACCTGGAAATGGCCGCCCCCAAAGGCCAAGGTAGGAGTCCCCATCCTTAGTCCTCTTTAACTTAAATCCTCTTTTCCCACATGGCTGTCTCCAGGCCCACTCCCCTTCTACAGGGTTTCTCCACTCTGCATTCTCTGACTTGAGATAAGAGCAGGGTGTCTGGAAGAGTCAAGCATCCTTCACACTGGGAGTGTGGCTCAGTCCAAATTATTAAGCCTTGTATTTTTCACACTCCGTATGCCCCCTCCCCCACCCCTTCCCCGACGTTAGAGAGCGAGAAGGAGGCCCCTGTAAGCCTTCCTTCTGGGGTTCCCAGTCAGCCGGGGATGTGTCCTCCCCCAGTATCCTGGAATGGGAGGGAGGATGAGGAATTGGAGGCCGGGGGAGAAGAGAGGGGTTGGGAAGGATTTTCAGGGGTTTTTGTTACTAAGAGGATGAGTTTTTTGGTGAGGTACTTGGAAAGGGTGGGTTGATGCTTTGAGACCCTAAACCCAGGGAGTTATTTTTACAACTAGCGCTTACCCCAACCAGTAGGGATCCAGTGTGTGTGGGGACAGGGGGTAAGATGAAGCTGAGCATCTGGGCCATGGAGAGGAGAGAGGGCTATGGGCTTAAGTGACCTGCCTTACAGAAACCCAGGCCCAGGTTACCAGATGTAACTGCAAATGAGGAGCCCTTTTGACTCCTAGCCTTGGATAGCTGTTCTCCCAGCTCACTCTCTAGGGTAGGCCTCACCATAGCTGCATTTCAGTGACGGCCCAGACCCTTTTTATGCCTACATGGGAGTCAGGCTGAGAAGACAACTCAGAATTCTGGGGGTCCTCCCTGGAGCAGGGCCCTGAGGGCCTTTGCCTGCCTTGCATTAAAGCTTTCCTTTATGAAACGAAATAACCATTTCCATTCAGTTTTTCTCACTTAGCCCAAATTCTCCTTAGACCTTCCTTCAGAGGCCAAGAGGGAGGGGGATGATGGAATACGCATTTCTCTAATGTTAGTTTCCAGCTGTGCTGGAGAGAAACATTGCATTTGGTTCTCCTTATTACCCACATCCCATCCTCAGTTGTTGAACACTTAGGGTATCTGCCTAGAATTTGGACTTGAACTTGGCGACACATTTAGAAATGTTGCCTCTTGCTTCCCTCCCCTCTCTGATAAGCTGTTTTCCCAATGGGCCTCAATCACAGTAGCTTCATTTCCTCCTTCCCTACAATAAATAGTACCTTGTGCAGACAGTGTCATACCTAGAAAGCCAGACCTGAGTGCCAAATAGTACCTTGTGGCACGCAGGTCTGGCTTTCTAGGTATGACACTGTCTGGACAGGCATCCCTGCTCTAATTCATATGGCCACAGTTTCTCCTTAGGGCTAGGCCATGTTTTGTCTGTCTACAGATGGGAGGTAACCGGGGGCTGGGAAGCTCTGGGGAGGAAGAGTTGAGCACATAGTGACTGGGGAATTGATGAGGGGATAGCATGAGCCAGTCATGATCACTTTTCTTACCCCTCTCCAGACCGCTGGTCTCAGGAAGACATGCTGACTTTGCTAGAATGCATGAAGAACAACCTTCCATCCAATGACAGTTCCAAGTTCAAAACCACTGAGTCACATATGGATTGGGAAAAAGTAGCATTTAAAGACTTTTCTGGAGATATGTGCAAGCTCAAATGGGTGGAGATTTCTAACGAGGTAACTGATATCCCCCCCTTCCCCTTCCTGACACACATCTATACGGACCTTTGCCTTAACTTTCCTGGTGTAGGAGATGAAACAAGTCTATAAACAGGAAGGAAAGAGACCGGGTGCATTTTGGGAGGTGGTACAGTTGACAGCACTGGCCTAGAGTTCTCAGTTCTACCAGTTTCTAGCTTTGTGGCCTTGAATACTTACCATCTTGGAGCTTCTGTTTCCTGAGCTCTTCTGGGGGTTGAATGGAGTGCTGGCATAGACAACCACATTGAGGTCAGGTGGTTGGTCACCTTGTTGCCGTCCTTTGGTGTCTCTGACTGCCTAGGGCCTCTGCAGTAGGCATGAGCCCGTGCCTGGGTGTCTGCTTTGATGTCAGGAGCCACCTGAGTTGTGTGGCTGTCGGCCTCTGCCCCTCCTCTTTTGTTAAGTTTAGTCTAATGGCAAGTAGAGGAAACCCGCTGGAAAATGGGAGTATGCTACTAGGTAGTGTTCTCTCTTCTGAACTTCCCCTTCCACTTACCTCCCTTCTTCCAGGTGAGAAAGTTCCGTACATTGACAGAACTGATCCTCGATGCTCAGGAACATGTTAAAAATCCTTACAAAGGCAAAAAACTCAAGGTGAGTTTCCAGGAGGAGGAGCACAAGGGGTAGGAGAGGAATGGCCCAAAGAATGGATGGTGTCTAACCTTCACTGTGTCCTTGTCCCTCATTCCAGAAACACCCAGACTTTCCGAAGAAGCCCCTGACCCCTTATTTCCGCTTCTTCATGGAAAAGCGGGCCAAGTATGCTAAACTTCACCCTGAGATGAGCAACCTGGACCTGACCAAGATTCTGTCCAAGAAATACAAGGAACTGCCCGAGAAGAAGAAGGTGGGGGGAGGGGGACTAAGGTGGCTGGGAGGGAAAAGGCTGGGAGCAGCTGGTGTTGCGTGGGTCAGCTGCTGGGTCAGGGGGTGGGACTCAGACAAAGGGACTTGGTATCAGGGATGTGGGTGGGTCAAGACAAAGGGACCTGGTATCAGGGATGTGGGTGGGTCAGCAGAGCAGAGTAGGGTCTTGGGCAGCCACATCTGATCACCCACTTCCCGGCCCACACACCATAAGTTACAGGCACTGTCACAGGTGTAACCCAGGCTGAGC
This sequence comes from Corynorhinus townsendii, assembly GCA_026230045.1. NCBI lineage: Eukaryota > Metazoa > Chordata > Mammalia > Chiroptera > Vespertilionidae > Corynorhinus > Corynorhinus townsendii. The sequence continues at coordinate 14,781,660 of JAPDVU010000009.1, forward strand.
TAGGTGCTAGGACCAACCACAATCCACAGTGTTGTTTTACATAGCTCCGCTCCCATGCGTACATCCTCATTGTTAGGCCTGCACAGCAGTTCTTCACCCTCTGACGTGTCCTGACATGGTCTCATTTGATGCTTGCAGTATCCTCATAAAGGCAACCCCAGAAGAACAGGTTATCCGATTTTGTGAGCAAGGAACTGGGGTGCTGGAGGGTATCATGTCCCAGGTCACAAAACTAATGATGCTAGAACAGGACTTGGGTTTAGTGCTCTAGACTCCCTGCCTAGTGCTCTTCTCATTGCCACATCCATATGTTAGGTGGGTTTCCTTCCCATGCACACATGTGTGCCCAGGGATACACATTGTCTCTGGTGGCCTCATGCTATACCAGACCATTGGAGGCTGTCAACCTTGAGCAGAGGTCGCCCTAGCCTCCCAGGCAGAGATAGTTGGTCAAGTACAGTGAGAGCAATAGTCCCTCGAAGAGAGAGGCAGCAAAGCAATGGAGGATCCTGTAGCTGGGACATGAGTGAGATGGGGTAGGGAGAGAGGGACCCAAAGAAGAGATGCTAGACGGCCAAGATGGAGCCAGAGAGGTGATGAGGGGCATCAGAGTTGTCTACAACCAGCTCTCAGGAGGTGGCGCTGGCCGTTGCACTGTGAGTAGCCCTTTGCCTGGTTTATGCACCCTGGCTGCGGGCTGTTAGGCCCTTGATTCTGGACTCCACAAAGGAGCGAATTGGGCTGGGTAAAACCAGCTGTCTTCCACTGCTACCTGAGATGAGCAGGAGCCTGAATTGCTGGAGCTGTTGACCCTTTGATGGGGATATTGAAGAGCTAACTGTACAAGCGACATCCAGTCACTCATGGGATGGGAGGAAGAGACAGGGTCTGAGGACCGGGGAGGGACAGGAGAAACTATGAGAGAGTGGATAGTGTGCTGGCCTAGGGGACGTGAGACTTGGACCTGTTCTGGCTCCCACCGAATTGCTGTGTGTGCCCTTCGGTAAGTCACTTTACTTCTCCAGTCCTGGTCTTACCTGACAGGCATGGAGGCTGAGCCTGAGCTCTGTGGTGCCATCCAGCTCGAAAAGCTGCTGTTGTGTGAGGAGGGCTGAGATTGGGGTCAAGCAGGCTGGGCTCTGCTCCCACTTTTCTGTGGGAGCCCGAGGAAAGCGGGGCTTCCCACACCTGGTGTCCCTTCCGCACAAGGCAGAGATTGGGCTCAAACACCATGAGCCCCTGACCCCTTCCAGTGCTAATGATTGTGAATCTAGGCAAGGGGTGGGGGGAGGGAGGTGAACACTGACTGGGAGCTGTGACCGAAGGTAGATCAGGAAGGAAAAGGACATTGGGAAGGAAGGAGAGGAGTGTGGAGAAGGAGGGAAGAGTCAGGTGATGGTTGGGAAGGAGGACCAGGCCGATGGAAGGGTTGAAGGAGAAAATGGGGACGCCAGGTGGCCGAGGAGAAGGTGAGGGCCGAGGAGGGAACGAGGGTGGTGTCAGAATTGTGAAGGATAGCCAGGGATCCAGAGGTGGTGGCTGGGGGGAAATATCCCAATTTAAGAGACATCTATTAGGATGTGACTTGCATTGCAAGAATTCACTCTGGGTTCCCTTCAACACACTGCTCTTCCTGCCTTGGAAGCAGGACTACCTCTGAGGGGCTAGACCAGTGGTCGGCAAACTCATGAGTCCACAGAGCCAAATATCCACAGGACAACGATGGAAAGTTCTTTTGAGAGCCAAATTTTTTAAACCTGAACTTCTTCTAACACCACTTCTTCAAAATAGACTCGCCCAGGCCGTGGTATTTTGTGGAAGAGCCACACTCAAGGGGCCAAAGAGCCGCATGTGGCTTGTGAGCCGCAGTTTGGTGACCACGGGGCTAGACCACTATCAGTTGCCACAGACATGGGAGGAGGGAGTGATGGAGGCGAGTCCTACACCTCCTGACAACTTATTGTGGGAGTTTTGAGGTGTTGGGGAAAGGTGGAGGAGTAGGTTTGGGGGGAGTCCCAGCCCTGTCACTATTTACTGTGTGACTGGGTGTCATAAACAAAAGGAATAGGATGTGTTCTGGGAGACCCCTGCAAGCTCTCACTAATCTGGGCTACTGTTGAACCCTGCCCCCACCTGCCACCCCCAACTGGAAGGCAGGCCAGCATCATCTGCCTGCCCATGCCATCCTCCATTCATCCATGTCACAAACTGGGAGGCAAAATAGCAAAGAGGACTCTGGCTTTTGTAGCTCAGGCCTTGGGTTGTGGATGACCCCGGTCCCCTCCTCCCCCCAGATGAAGTATATTCAGGACTTCCAGAGGGAGAAACAGGAGTTCGAGCGAAACCTGGCCCGATTCAGGTAAGGCAGTGGAGCCCAGAGAAGGGCCACAGGGCACTGGGTGTGACAAGATAGGGTACACTGACCAGAGCCTCAAGCTTGCCATCCATGAGGCATGGAAGATGATGGGTCATGTGTAAACCCTAGTGGGTCATGCTCAAGGGCAGGGACAGTCAGGCAGCCACTGTCCCACTAGTCTCCAATTGGTAGTCCTAGGAGCCTTGGTGGGCGGGGCAGCTAGCTGGGTCTGCCCTGGCAGGATCTCCCTCCAAATTGCTGATTGTTGCTCCCCATGCCCTGGCTAGGGAGGATCACCCTGACTTAATCCAGAATGCCAAGAAGTCGGACATCCCCGAGAAGCCCAAAACCCCCCAGCAGCTGTGGTACACCCACGAGAAGAAAGTGTATCTCAAAGTTCGGCCAGATGTGAGTGTCCGGCCAAGGGGTGGGGGCAGAGGGCACATGGTGGTGGCAAGGGGGGGAGCCGCGCCAGGTCGGCTGGGCATGGAGCAGGAGAGGAGGCCCCTCCCCAGGGGTGGGCTGCATGGACAGGGCCTGGGCCAGCTGGCGTGCAAGCGTGTGCGTGCGCGTGTGAGTGAGCCTGTCCCCTTGCACCCAGGCGGGACCCTCGCCTCTCCGCCTTCTCCTCCTGGCCTGTGGGGGACACTCCTGTGACCTCCTGTGGCCCGAGGGGGCGGGGCCTCTGTGCCCCCCACCCCCCTCCCTTCCCCCTGCCCCTGGCTGCCTGTGTGTGTCTGACGGCTTTTGGTTTGCAGGCCACTACGAAGGAGGTGAAGGACTCCCTGGGGAAGCAGTGGTCTCAGCTCTCGGACAAAAAGAGGCTGAAATGGATTCATAAGGCCCTGGAGCAGCGGAAGGAGTACGAGGTTAGGCTTCCGCTGCGCTCCTCCCCATCCGGCTCTTCATGAGCCTCTGCCCTCTGACTCTGTGGCCCCTGCACTCCACGGGAGGCGGTCACTCCCCATCCCTCCATTGAGGGAGGGGCCTTCTGGGCCCCTCACCTCTGCCCCTACCTTCCCCACACCCCCCTACCCATGAGATCTCAGGCTAGGGCAGGGCAGGGCACCATTTGTGTGGCACAGCACACACACGGCCACCCCCCAGCTTTGCTCCCTGCCTCCCCTTCCCAGCGGCTCTCCCCCCCCCTTCCTGGCCCCCGCTAACCCCACACCCCGTTGCCCTCCATCCTCCCACCTCACTCTGCAGGAGATTATGCGTGACTATATCCAGAAGCACCCTGAGCTGAACATCAGTGAGGAGGGTATCACCAAGTCCACCCTCACCAAGGCTGAACGCCAGCTCAAGGACAAATTTGACGGGCGACCTACCAAGCCACCTCCGTGAGCACTGCCCTGGGGTGGGTGGGTGAGTGGGCACCTGGGCAGGTAGAAAACTGCCTGGTGAAGGATCTGGGCCCAGGCTCTGCTGCCCTGGGCCACCCTGTTGCTCACAGGGATGCTCCTCCCTTGCTTTGGTTCTGATAGGAACAGCTACTCGCTGTACTGCGCAGAGCTGATGGCCAACATGAAGGACGTGCCCAGCACAGAGCGTATGGTGCTATGCAGCCAGCAGTGGAAGCTGCTGTCCCAGAAGGAGAAGGATGCCTACCACAAGAAGTGTGACCAGGTGAGCTGTGGCGTGAGTGTCCCTGGAGAGGGAGGATTCCTGGAGGTCCTTGGGAACCTTGAAGCATGAGGTCTGACCCCTTGGGCACTTGCTTCAAAGTTGGGTGTGCTGGGTTTAGCACCTGGACAGACCAACAGATAATGTTGGGCCTTATGCTTACCATCTATGGAGGGTTCCCAGTGAGCCTGCCCCCAGACTGACCCTGGCTCCCCCTTTCTTTCCCAGAAAAAGAAAGATTATGAGGTGGAACTGCTCCGTTTTCTAGAGGTGAGTGGGTGAAGCAGTGTGCAAGACCCGATGGACAATTTGGGAGTGGACTGGGAACTGGGCACACAACCCCATGCTACCTCTTCTCCCTGGACCAGAGCCTGCCAGAGGAGGAGCAGCAGCGGGTCCTGGGGGAAGAAAAGATGTTGAACATCAACAAGAAGCAAACCACCAGCCCAGCCTCCAAGAAGCCCTCCCAGGAAGCGGGCAAGGTGGGCAGGGAGCACCACCGAGCTGGTGGGAGTGGGGAGGGCAGGCTCCCTGTCAACACTCCATTGACTCTGACCTTCTTGGCATCTCTACAGGGCAGCTCAGAGAAGCCCAAGAGGCCAGTGTCAGCCATGTTCATCTTCTCTGAGGAGAAGCGGAGGCAGCTGCAGGAGGAGCGGCCAGAGCTCTCAGAAAGCGAGCTGACTCGCCTGCTGGCCCGCATGTGGAACGACTTATCAGAGAAGAAGAAGGTCAGGCTGGCCAGACCAGAGGGGCTGCCAGGCATCTGAATGTGGGCCGCTTCTCCTCTAGGGCCTGGCTGCACATCCTCACCCCTGCCCTGTGCCAGCCACACTTGTGCCTGGGCTCAGATGCTGGGACTGGGAGCCCAGCGAGCCGGAAGGCGGGAAGCTGTCCGCTGAGGGCTGTTGGCTCCCTGGGGAGCAGTGCTGGTGGGCGGGGCTGAGCCCTAGGCTGGAGATGTCTGCACCGGCCCAGCCTCTTGCTTGTCCCGCCCTTGCTGCGGTGGGAACCTTCAACAGCTGGATGGGGAATGAGCGCCCTCTGGGGGTGGCCGTAAGGCTGATGCCTGGTGCCATCCCTCTGCAGGCCAAATACAAGGCCCGGGAAGCAGCGCTGAAGGCCCAGTCTGAGAGGAAGCCGGCTGGGGAGCGCGAGGAAAGGGGCAAACTGCCGGAGTCACCCAAGAGAGCCGAGGAGATCTGGCAACAGAGCGTCATCGGTGACTACCTGGCCCGCTTCAAGGTAGGAAAGGGGGGCAAAACAGTTGTTCTGCAGCCTGCCCACGCAGGCCTTCTCCAGTCCCAGGTGACCCCTCCCACAGCTGACACCCCTGTCCGTCCCCAGAATGATCGGGTGAAGGCCTTGAAAGCCATGGAGATGACCTGGAACAACATGGAAAAGAAGGAGAAACTGATGTGGATTAAGAAGGCGGCTGAAGACCAAAAGCGATATGAGGTGGTGGGAAGGGGCTGCTGGTTAGAGTTGTGCAATGGGGTGGGATGGAGCTGGGGCCACCACCCTCCACTTAAAATTTGGGGGCCCCCTTTCTGGTGTGCAGCTTTCTTCACTGCTTGGGGCTTGGTGCCCAAAATCCAAGCCTTGGTTGTGTGACCCAGAACAAGTCTCTCAACTTCCTTCTCTGAGCCTCAGTCACACATCAGTTAAATGGATCTGACAAAGGAAGTCACATGAGTGCAATGATGGCAGCACTTTCAAACCGCAGTGCCCACCACAGGTGTGAATTGTCAGGAAGCTGCTCCTTGGCTGTGCCTCAGTTTCTCCTCTTTCCTGGCACACAAAAGGAGTCAGCTGAGGCACTCATGGCATGGGACAAGAGATAGAAACATGTTGGGGGTGGGGATGGGATGACTGTAACCTTTCTGTGCATCCCCACAGAGAGAGCTGAGTGAGATGAGGGCACCCCCAGTGACTGCAAACTCATCCAAGAAGATGAAGTTCCAGGGAGAACCCAAGAAGCCTCCCATGTGAGTCTGGAGCCCACCCTGGAGGTGAGGAGGGTCAGAGCTGGAGAGCCGCTTGAATGGTATTCTGACCCTCCCTGCACCACCCCCACTTCTCAGGAACGGTTACCAGAAGTTCTCCCAGGAGCTGCTGTCCAACGGGGAGCTGAACCACCTGCCACTGAAGGAGCGCATGGTAGAGATTGGCAGCCGCTGGCAGCGCATCTCCCAGAGCCAGAAGGAGCACTACAAAAAGCTGGCTGAGGAGCAGCAGAAGCAGTACAAAGTGCACCTGGACCTCTGGGTCAAGGTGAGAGGGCAGGGGATCCTTGGAAGAGGGAGGCATCATGCTGGCTGGTCTGCATTCGTGATTTTATTTGGTGTCCTACAAGGTAATGATTACTATCAAAGATAAGAAAACCAAGGTTCAGAGAGGTTAAGTAACTTACCCAAGACCACACAGCTAGCTGGTAAGAAAAATCTAAATCAGACTGCCTTTTCCTTCCCATTTGGAACCAGGGGACCTCTCCTAGATTCTAGCTTGGCCCCCTCTCTGTGCCTTGGTTTAGCAGTCAGGTCTGTAAAGTGTGAGTCACTTAGGTCCTCCCCAGTCACTCAGGCAGGTTGGCCAAGGACCCAGGGAAATAGCAGGATTTAGGTATTCAAGAAGTTTGGTGAGCCCCAGACTGCCTTGACAGTGGCTCCAGGTCTGGTATTGGGGTGTGAGTGATGATGCCAGGCTCTGGGGAAAGGGAGTTGTCATGGGGGACTTCTGAATTGAGGAAGGCCCTGATTCTGGAGCTTTCATTTGAGGGGACATGAAAAACAACAGTCTTGGGACAGGGTGGCTAGAAAAGGATTCAGAGCATCTTAAGCAGAAATCCTGGAACTTGGTTCTCAGATCCCAGGGGGTTTCTGCAGAGACCCAAGGTATGGGGAGATCGGGAAGAGTAATGGTGGTTAGTAGTAAATGCTTGGGCCTACCAGGTGGTTTTCCAACGTTTATCTCCTTCTTTGTCTCCCCCAGAGTCTGTCTCCCCAAGACCGCGCAGCATATAAAGAGTACATCTCCAATGTAAGTCCGGGAGCAGGATGGCACTGGGGTCATGAGTGACTGGGGGTGTCTGGGACTCATGGCTGCTCCCTTTGTCTGCATCTCCATCCTCTCCTATAGAAACGTAAGAGCATGACCAAGCTGCGAGGCCCGAACCCCAAGTCCAGCCGGACTACCCTACAGTCCAAATCTGTAAGGAATCCCTCTGGCGGGGGGGCAGGGGGCTCAGCACCTGGAGTGCTGTGGCAGAGACCACTGATGCAACTCTGTCCCTCTTAGGAGTCTGAGGAGGATGAGGATGAAGACGAGGATGAGGAGGACGAGGATGAAGAGGAAGAAGATGATGAGAATGGGGACTCCTCTGAGGATGGCGGGGACTCCTCAGAGTCCAGCAGCGAGGATGAGAGCGAGGACGGGGATGAGGTGGGGTGGACGGACATGGTGGGAAGGGAGGTGAGGCCCTGCCAGGATGGCCACCTGGTGATGGCATGTTTCTTGCCCCCAGAATGAGGAGGATGATGAGGATGAAGACGATGATGAGGATGATGATGAGGATGAAGACAACGAGTCTGAGGGTAGCAGCTCCAGCTCTTCCTCCTCAGGGGACTCTTCGGACTCTGACTCCAACTGAGGCTCAGCCCCACCTGGGGCTCCCCTCTCCAACTGACCGCCTTTGTTTTTCCCCCTTGTTCTGTCCCCTGCCCCTGGCCTCCCCCACTTTCTTTCTTTCTTTCTTTTTTAAACAAAATATGGTGGGGGGAGGGGCTGGAGGAGCCCAGGCCAGGACTCTGCAGCCTCAGAGACATCAGCCCTGGGGACTCTCCAGGGAGGGCAACCATCAGACTGAGCCACCACTGGACTGGACCGTCCCACCACTCTTCTGCACTTGCGGTTCCGGCATGGACAATGGACCTGGGAGTGGGGTGGGGGGGGGTCCCAAAGAGTTCAGTGAGGACCTCTATACCTACAGCCCAACTTAAGGGGGGGTGGGTGTGGAAGCTTGGGAAGGACCTCTCCCTTTCCAGAGGGGCTTGCTGCCTGGACCCCCTACGTTGGAACTGGAGGGCAGGGAATGTGGAGAGAGGAGGGCATGTGCCTGTGAGAAAATAGGCCCTGCCCCATTGCCCTCTCCCCTGCCCCCTGCAGGAAGGAGCTATCTGGACCCACTCTTGGGGGGAGGGGGCAGAGGTGTTTTTTATATATGTGTATATATTTTTTTTTAAGCTCTGAGCTGTCAACGAGACGTTTCCTACCGATCTCGGCTGCCGTCTCTGTTGTCATTTCTCCGGGAGGGAGGGTTTAGGGGGGTAAGTTTGGGACTTTTTAAAACTTGATACGTATGGAAAAGTGTGTGTGTGTGTGTGTGTGTGTGTGTCCTGTACATAGCATGGGTGTACCTGTGGATGTGTGCAAAGGCACGTGTGTGTGTGTATGTGTGTGTGTGTGTAAGGGGGGGGAGGAGCCCACATCAGTCCATGAATCTGGTAAAAGGGTTAGCAAAGGCCAGGGTGACGTTGATCCTGGTGGGAACAGGCTGGGGCGGCCCCTTTCTCCACATCCTCTGCTTTGCCTAATCTCTGATTCAGTTAAAGGGGGTGTACTGAAGCCACTCTCCGATGCTTCCTAGCAGCTTCCCTCTGCCAGGGCCATATGACTCTGAGCTGCTGCTGGTCTCCAGCAGGATGGCAGGGAGGGGGCAGACCAGCTGAAAATTAAAGCTTGTATTTGGTGGGAAGGGCCTCAAGCCCATCCCAGGGTCTCCTGGCCACCCTAGGCCCAGGACCTGGGCTTCAAGAGGTGTGTTGCAAGCTCTTCTCCCTCCTGCCATCATATCCTCCAGCTCCCCTCCCCCGTTTCCTTTGATTTCTCAGGTCTGCTCCATTCCTGCCCTCCCCACACCCTCCAAACCCACAGCTGGGGAAGAGGTCTGTAAAAGCTGCTTTTGCAGCTGTCCCTCGAACCCTTCCCAGCTATCCCCAAAATTTTGGTACCCTGATTCCTAGATCCTTAATAAGCCAAGCCACCTTGTCTCTGTGGGTTCAATTTTTTTGTTCTTGATTAAATTTTGGCTTTTTTTTTTTTTTTTTTTTTGCAATCATGTCAGTGAGCTCTTTAATTGGGTCTCTGTGCTTTTCAACCTTCCCCACTCTGAATGAAAGCCAAGAAATGGGGAAAGAGTGGGAACTCCACCTAGGAGGTGGGATAGGAAAAGTGGATCCTGCTCCCAAAGGAAGGCAGTCTTTGCCTTGGACGTGGTGCTGGGGTTGGGGGAGCTAGGGAGGGATACTTCCCACTCCCACTCCCCTTCCTTTGTCCCTATCCTGGAATTAGGCACAGGGCTTCACAGGTTCTATTTCTTACCAAGAGCCCTTGCAGAGAACCCCATTCCCTGTTTGAGTGCCCCTGTGCTGTTGTGTTTCAGTGGAATGTGTTTTCATTTAAAAACAACTTTGGGGCGCTTTTTATTTCCTGTTTTAAAAATTGAAAAATTCTTACAGTACAAACAGGGCTGTGGGGGTGGGGTGTTGGTGCTGTAAGAGGTCACTCTGAGTGCATTTTGGCACTGGGATGGGATGGCTGGGGTGGGAGGACCCCCACATCCCCCCCCCTTTTTTTTCTAATATTTAAGGAGTGTTTTTGTAGGTTTCAACAACAACCACAACTTGAATTTGTATTATGGGAGGGGGAGGGAGTGGCTTAGAGGTGTCTGCCTAAGCTAAAGGCCAACTGTGGAAGTTTTGTTTTCCCTTTTTTTGTACAATAAAGTGGAAAAAAAAAAAAGGTTTGACTGCTGTGTGGTCACTGGAATCAATGAAAGTGGGAGGCAGGGTCCAATGTGGGAAGACCCTTGAAGCTAACTTGTTTGTCTCTTTCTAGAACCATCTTCCTCTTTCCTGAAAATTCCATAGGCAACCTACCTTCACATTGTTTTGTGCTGCTGGTTCTTGTACTTTCTCATTTCAGTTTGTTGTTCACCTTGGGTGGTTAGACCACTAAGGACTGAGAAGAAAAGAAGTGACATTGTTTTCTCCCAGAGTGCACTGCCTTGGGAAATAGGGCGGTCAGGGTTTCAACCTGATCATGTATGTAAGGGCTTATCACTGGGAGTTGGGGCTACCTTCCCACCTTGAGTCCTCCCAAGGTTAGGAGTGACTTTGCTAACCCTGCCCAGACCTCTGATGGGAAGTGGGCTGGGCCTTGATGACTCGCTCTCTGCTGTTAAGGAAGACGGCCTTCCCAGCACAGGCCTTGTCTGGGTTCCTGGAACCACAAGGGCTGAAAACCCAGACCCTGTCCAAGAGCTCTTGTCTCATCCCCACTCCCTCTCTTATTCCTGGCGAAGCTGAAAAACTCATTGCCCCTCAAGGTCTATTTCCTTGCCTCCCACGCACCACTCCCCTAAGGTGACTCTGAAGTCACAAATATGTTCATTACCTCCAGCGGGTACTTGTCTATCTTTCCTGACTTGGTCTACTCTGCTGGTATCAGGTCTCTTCATTCTATCCCAATATCACTCAAATGAACCTCCAATTATCACCCATAGGTAAGCATTCCAAAATGCAGTATCTACAGAAAACATTCTTCCACGCTGCAGGCCTGTACAGACTTATTTGCATCCTCTGGGATATCTGGGGAAGTGGGGGTCCTCAAGATATTCCCATCTCACACCTCAAGACACAAAATGATCACCAACCATCTAGTTATTCAATCCAGAAACCACGGTTTCAGCCTTGACTCCTCTCTCCCTCTGTGATTTCCACATTTATTCCTTTGCCCAGACCTGTCCGTTCTATTTCCTGTATCTCTCTGAAATCTATTCACCCTTCTCCACTGCTGCCATACTATGCTATTCAAGACCACACCATTGCTCAACTTCTGTCAAGACCTAAAGTTGGTCTTCCTGCTTGCACTCTTGCCCTCTACAGTCCATGCTGCACACAGCAACCCAAGTTGTCTTTTTAAAACATCTGGCCTAGCTGGCGTGGCTCAGTGGTTGAGCATCGACCTATGAACCAGACAGAGGTCACAGTTGGATTCCTGGTCAGGGCACATGCCTAGGTTGCTAGCTCAGTCCCCAGTGGGAGGCATGCAGTAGGCAGCCGATCAATGATTATCTCTTATCATTGATGTTTCTATCTTCCTCTCTGAAACCAATAAAAATATTTTTAAATAAATAAAAATAAATCTGATCCTAGATGGTGATTAGAACGTCTGTCCTCGGACTGAAGGGCCATGGGTTCAATTCCAGTCAAGGGCATGTACCTCGGTTGCAGGCTCAATCCCGGGCCCTGGTTGGGGCGGGTGCAGGAAGCAACCAATCAATGTGTCTCTCTCACATCAATGTTTGTCTCTCCTCCCTTCCACAGGGCCTTTGCATTTGTTCTCTCTGCCCAAAATGCTATGCCTCCAACTCTACAAATAGCTCATTTTCTCATTTTCCAGGCCTCAGCTCAAATGTCACCTCACAAACAGGTCTTCCCTGACCACCCTCTCTAGAGAGGCCTTGTCCTACATCTCCTTGCTTATGTATTTGTTTATTTTCTATCTCCCCAAGTAGAAGATACTCTTTATCTGCTTATTCATTACAGTAGTCCACACCATTGCTCAACTTCTGCCCAGTAAAATTGCCTGGCACACATTTGACACTCAGGAAAGATTTGTTGAATATGTGAATAAGTATGGCTTATATGGCCCTGGGGGAGCTGTGGCCCCTGCTGGCCTCTGCCCCAATTCAGCCACACCAGCCATCCATACCACACATACCACACTCCTTCCCGGGCCTGTACACATTCTGCCTATACACATAACAGTTCCCTCTGCATCTTTCCACTGAGGTTAATTCAGGGATCCGTTTATTGTACTTTTTAAACAACAGGCCTGGTGCACGAAATTCGTGCACTTTGGGGGGGGGACCCTCTGCCCCGCCTGCACAGTCTGGGAGCCCTCACAGTCCGGGAGCACTTGGGGGATGTCTGACTGTGTGGGGAAAAGGCCTAAGTTGTCAGTTGGACATCCTTAGCGCTGTTGTGGAGGTGGGAGAGGCTCCTGCCATCGCCGCTGCACTCGCCAGCCATGAGCCCGGCTTCTGGTTGAGCAGCACTTCCCCTGTGGGAGGGCACTGACCACCAGGGAGCAGCTCCTGCATTGAGCATCTGCTCCCTGGTGGTCAGTGTGCATCATAGCAACCGGTCATTCAGCCTTTGGTCGATTTGCATATTAGCCTTTTATTATATAGGATTATTTTTTAATATTTTTAAAATTGATTTTAGAGATGAGGAAGGGAGAGGGAGAAATATAGAAACATCAACATGTCTCCTGCAGGAAAACTATGCTGCCATAAAAAAGAAGGAATTCTTACCATTTGCAGCAATCTGGATGGAACTAGAGAACATTATGCTAAGTGAAATAAGCCAGTCAATGAAAGAAAAATTCCACATGATCTCACTCATTTGTGGATAATAAAGAACATTATAAACTGATGAAAAAGATAGATTCAGAGGCAGTAAAGCATCAAACAGACTGTCAAATTACAGCGGGAAGGTTAGGGAGAGGTGGGGGAGATAAGAGATCAACCGAAGGACTTGTATGCATGCGTATAAGCATAACCAATGGACGCAAAATACTGGGGGGTGAGGGCATGTATGGGAGTGGCGGGGGCGGGGGGCAATGGTAAGATATGTACACATATAATACCTTAATAAAAAAATGAAAAGGAAAAAAAAAAACATGTCTCCTGCAAACCCCTACTAGGGACTGAGCCTGAAACCCAAGCATGTGCCCGGACCAGGAATTGAACTGGTGACCTCTTGGTGCATGAGTCGAGCCTCAACCACTGAGCCACACCAGCTGGGCAGGACTCCATTTAAAAGATCACTCCCTCCAGGGAAGCCTCCCAAAAAAATCTCCATGCCATTTGTTTCTTCAGCAACCTGGATGCCATCGCACTCAATTTTATTTCTTCCACATCAGGCTTTTGCTAGGCTGTAAATTCCATTAGGACAAGTATGTCTCTCTTTAACCCAGGGCCTTACCCAGAGCCTCGGCCAGTGCAGTCCTTACTGTTTATTCACTGGTGCTAACTGTGGAGACTGGTCATGTGCCCAAAGAGGTCACCACCACAGAGCAGCCCAGGCCAAGTGCTGAATGAATAGTACAATCCAGTTGTAAAGGAATTTGGTCTGAGGGTGGCCACAGGTGGGTAAGTGGTGAAGGATTTAGGCAAATGGAGGAGACAGGAAGGCTTCCTGGGTATGTGTAAATTCCTTAGGGCAGGATATACTAGGCATTTTTAGAGAAGGAGCCACATCATTGGAGTGGATTCATGCTGTGGAGGTCCCTGCACTAGTGTGTCAATCCTCACAACTTAAATCCAGTGACAATAGAGGAAACTGAGGCAACAGAGCCCACTTGCCTAAGCTCATTTATCAAACCCACAGATTTAAGACTCTCAACCACCTCTGAGAGTCTCCACCAGCTGATTTCATAGTAAGTCCAACATATCCCCAAATGAACTTTGACATTCTTCTGTATCCTCACATGTCCTCCTCAGAGTTAACCCATCTTGGTTAAAGGTGTTTTCAGGTTCTCTCCCCTCTTTACCCCAACACCTCAATCGATAATAAAAACCTACTGCTTCTAAGGTTGTATCTAGACTCCACATTCCTGAGTGACCTACTTGAAATGCAAGTCTGTTCAATGGATTCCCCTTGAAGACGCCTCATGGCCTATAGCGTTCAAGCCCACAGACTCCTCAGCACACCCTTAGTCCTGTGTGATCTGACCTACTCACCTCCTGCTGCTTCCCCACCAATTCCTATGTTCCAGTTCGTCTCCAGATTGAGCCATACTTCTGAAGTTTGGCTTACCTTGACCTGGTTCAATTCCTACTACAAGCAGCCTTTTCCGAAACCAACCATCTCTCTTACATCACTTGATCCCTCATCCTGGCCACCTCTATTTCCTATGTATATCTCTCTTGTTTTTATCACGTGGTTTGGCAATTATTTTCCTACAAGTCTGTCTACACTACAAATTGTGACTTGGGGAGTATAATTGTTATGTTTCATGCTTGCATCCCAGCACGGATAAGAATTCTTACAGAGCTCCATAAGAATAACAGTTAAGATTTACCAGGCACTTACACTGAGCTAACGTGTCACTGCACTAGTGTGTCAATCCTCACAACTTAAATCCAGTGACAATAGAGGAAACTGAGGCAACAGAGCCCACTTGCCTAAGCTCATTTATCAAACCCACAGATTTAAGTTCAGATCCGATTTCCCCCCCAAAAAAATCAGATCTGATTCCTGGTCTTAACCACTTAGTACAGTGTTCTCAAATAAATGTTTGCTAAAAATTAAAGAGCCAATGATGGTCCCAAAGTATATGATTTAAGTCTTTCCTCGTTTATCTTATCTTCTGAGGGGAGAGGGTTGTCATACACCCGTTCCAGGACTCCAGACACAGAGAGGAACCGAGATGGAAGCGCCAATCTAAAAACCTACTGCGGCTAAGAGGCTGGCAAAGGCCAGAAGGTAAAGGGCGACTGTGAGAGCAGGCGGATACGGGCACACCCAGGAGACTAGCACTGGATCGGGGGAAGGGTCTAACCGATGCCAGGCAGTCTACGAGGTGTGTGTGTGGGGGGGGGGGGGGTTAGCGTGGGTTCCGGAAGCAGGAAAAGCGAGCAGGTGTGGGATCTATATTAGGATGAGGGCGGGGAGGACGCTCTCTCTGCTCAGAACCGCAAAGATCGGCCTCCACCCTCACTGGAGGACCCTCATTTCAGGTGTTTGTTGGTTCGCAGGCCTGGAGGAAGCTGAGATACATCCAGAAACAGGGGGAACGGAGGTTCAGACGAGCCCCTTCAGCTCCACGGCTTCGTTTGCCCTGAGGTGCTAACTGCGCCCCACTTTAACTCTGGCCTCTTCACAGAAGTGGCTGCACGTTTAAGCGTCAATGCCGGGTTGGGGGCGCGAGCCAGGAGCCCCGAGGGAAGGGCGGGGGAGTCCGGGCCGGAAGGCGTCCCAGGCTCGGCTGGGAGCCGGCGCTCTCTTTAGACGCCACCCGCTGCCCCCGCCCCGGAGCCGGCCGGGACGGCACAAAGTTCCGCCCCCAACGCACCGCGCACCTCACCTTGAACGCCGCCCCACTCACCGCCAACCTATTGGGCCGGCCCGGCCGAGGAGAGACAACGATTGGTCGAGGTGACTCCAGAAGGCTCCGCCCACATCCCCGCCCCCGTCCCCATCCGCCGGTACTTTGGCCGGCGGCGTGGCGCCCCTCCTCCCCGCTCGGTCTCCGCCCCCTGGAGCAAATGCTGCCGAGCTGCGGCCGCGGGGCAGATGCACGCGCTCGGGCCCTTGTAGCAGGCGCGAGCCATCGCTGGGCGCGCGAAAGCGAAAGAAGGAAGAGGAAGGGAGGGCGGGGGCGGGGTGTTAAGGAGGGGCGGGAGGAGGAAGAGGAGGAGGTTGGAGCGCGCTCGCGCTTGGCCTCGAGCCCGCGCGGAGGGAGGGGGAGAGGGACGCGCGCGCGCACGCTCGCGCTCTCGCCTGCTCCATCCATCCATCCTCCGGTCGCGGCACGCGCGCGCGCTCTGGGCTCGCGCCGCACCCCCCGCCCGGGAGAGGCGGGCTGGAGTGGGGGGCGGGGGGAGGGGCGCGCGGACGGCGCGCGGACTGCGCGCGGGCGGGGTGAGGTGAGGAGGAGGAGGAGGCGGCGACGGGACGAGAAGGGAGGGGAAGGGGCCATGGCCGCCCGGTGAGGCGGCGAGGCGGGGGGGCGGCCCGACCCTCCGGCCCCGGGCCCTGGGCCCCGGGGAGAGGTGAGGACGGACCGACGGACATGGGGCTCCGGAGCAGCCGCCGCCGCCGCCGTCGCCGGAGGACGCGGCCCTGAGAGGCCGCCGGGCCCCGGCGCGGCCCCCCGGGCGGGGTAAGTACAGGACGGAGACGGACGGGGGAGGGGCCTGCGGGAGGCGGGGGGCGGGGTCCGAGGCGGGGCTTGGGCCCCCTCCCCCCCAGGTCTGGGTCAGCGCCCCTTCCCCTCCCCCCGGGCCGACGCGGAAACGCCCGGCTTCCCCCGGCTTCCCGGCCCGGCCGGGGGCCCCTGCTCTCCCCCTGTCTGGGTCCCCCTTGGGCGGGGCGGGGCAGGGCCGGGCCGGCCGGGGAGGGGGCGCGGGGCCTTTGTTAGGAAGCCAGGCCCCAGCCCCCGGGACAATAGAGACACCCTCCCGGACTCCTCTCCCCGGCCGTCCGGGGCTGTCGGCGGGTGGGAAAGGAGAGGGGCCGGGAGGCGTCCCACTCTGTCCACTCTCTAAGGGTCGGTCTGTCCCGGACCGGCGCCGGCCCTCCGGCGGCTCGGCTCTCCTCCCCCCAGTCGGTATGATGCAGCAGCAGTGCCGCAGGGACGGGGGACGAGCCGAGGCCCGGCCCCCTACCCTCCCAAGTGCCCCTGGCTCATTTGTCAGTCCCCACCTCGCTCTAGGCCGGCTGCTCCTTAAACTCGTACCCACCGTTCCGAGGGGCCCCGGACTGTGGGCACTGTTTCTGAATCCTTTGGTGGGGATTCCTGGACTTTGGGGCTCTTGGAGAGACTTCCGGGCAGATCCAGAGGGAGGGAGGGTGGTTATCTAAAAGAAGAACAGGTAAGGGGAGTGCCCACTCCTGGCATGTCATCCCACCGGGCTGTACCCCCTCTTGCTCGTGGTGACTAGAAATGCCCCTTTAGCTCTAGGTTTCTGTGGACTCTGCTTCCCTCCTATAGTGGCAGGCTTATTTCAAGGGAAGTCATTGGGGTGAAGGTTGTAGGGTCTTAGGGCCATTCCTACTTCTGGTAGCAGTACCCCCCCAAGTGGACATCCTGGCTGAAAGCAGAGGTGACTCTTAAGGAGAGCCTGGGGAAGGAGGGGGGTAGTGTATTTAGGAGTCTGTGCAGTTCTTTGCCACACCCTATGGGGCCTTAGAGTTCCTTCTCCTCCCCCTGCTGCATTGCACCATGGGTATCAAAGAGGGTTTTGAGTTTTGGGGACCTGGGGTGAGCTGCTGCCTCCTATAGACCCAGACTCTGATTAGCAGTAGAGCCAGGGCCTGAGTTAAGGCCTGGGAAGGACTAGGCCGTCTTTGGGTTTCAGGCCTTGAAGGACCATCCAGACTTAGTGAGCCTAGGCCTTAGGGAGGGTGTATCCTGATGCCAGGATTAAGCTCTGGGCATCGAGGTATGGAGGGGAGGTGGCAATGTTCATAGGTGCCTTGGACTCATACCAACACCCCCACTCCCATGTGTGCAGCCGTGTTGCCGCCCGCTGTGCTATGAGCAGTCAGAGCGCCGTCTCCACAAGAGTTTACAAATGAAAATGGAGGAAATGTCTTTGTCTGGCCTGGATAACAGCAAACTAGAGGTGAGGGCTCCCCCACGTGTGCCTCTAGTTCTTTCTCTTGATGTCTCTACGTTGTTATAGCTGACATCCAAACCAAAGAGGAATTTGGGTAGTCAACCTTGTTCCTTGAATGGGGCCAGCTGAAAAGGCCCAAGGATTCAGAAGAAAGAAGGCGAAGTCAAGATGGGGAAAATGGCAAAGAAAGCATTATTTTTGGCCAGGCCCAAATGGCAAGAGATTTGGTTGGTGAGAGTTGCTTTCAGTCCACAGGGCTATGACTCTCATGATTGTGGATGTTCTCCCCTACACCCAGGCCATCGCTCAGGAGATATACGCTGACCTGGTCGAGGATTCTTGTTTGGGATTCTGCTTTGAGGTACACCGGGCTGTCAAGTGTGGCTACTTCTTCCTGGACGACACGGATCCTGATAGCATGAAGGATTTTGGTGAGCTTCAGGGTTGAAGAGAGCAGTCCTGGTAGTGCTTGGAGGTTCCTCTAGAAATCACATCACATGTAGAGCCTGGAGCTCCTGTGAGCTTAGGCAGGGAGTTGGAAGAGGCCATGGGTGGGAATGCCCACCCTGATCGCCACGCCTCTCCTGCCCCCAGAGATCGTGGACCAGCCGGGGTTGGACATCTTTGGACAGGTTTTCAACCAGTGGAAGAGCAAGGAGTGTGTTTGCCCCAATTGCAGCCGCAGCATTGCCGCTTCCCGCTTTGCTCCCCATCTGGAGAAGTGCCTAGGAATGGGTCGGAACAGCAGCCGAATCGCCAACCGCCGGTGAGGGCTTCTCCTCCTGGTAAAACCAGAGCTGCTCATTATTTGCAGCTTATAACATGGTGTGGTCCCTTGGGGGCATTTGTAGGGTACAGAGGGTAGGTGGGTCATGCTTGGCCCCAGATGCTCCGCTATATGGGGGTAAGAGAGAGGTGGCAGCCTTGGCCTTTCTCTTTCCTACCTTTGTCAGGATTGCCAATAGCAACAGCATGAACAAGTCTGAGAGTGACCAAGAGGATAATGATGACATCAATGACAACGACTGGTCTTATGGCTCAGAGAAAAAAGGTGTTTGGGGATCTGGGGAAACTTGGAGGGCATTGAGGGTAAGGTGGGCCAGAGGGAACTGGGTAATAAAACTACATTTTTTTATCTTGAATGAGGGCAGAGAATGTAGTTTTGTACTTTTCTTTCGGTGCCCTTAGATTGGGAACTTAAAGTGACCCTGCCCTTTATCCTTTTGTCCTACACAGCCAAGAAGAGAAAATCAGACAAGGTGAGAGCCGGGGCAAGCATGAGGGAAATTTGGGCAAAGGACAGATACCCTCCCCTTTGGGCAGGGAGTCCTCGGGAATCTTGACTCAAGTCTGAGGTCATTGGGTACCTCTGGGTTCTGGGATGAGGGTATCTGTGGTGGGCAGGAGGGCAGCAGAGGCTTTGGGAGGATGGGGGTGGAAATGGGTAGAAAGAGTAGAAATTTGAGGATGTTTCTTTGTCAAATCTTTTTTCCTTCCCTGGGTTCTCGGCTCCCCCTTATCGTTACCCTTTCCCCAAAGCTATGGTATCTCCCATTCCAGAACCCCAATTCCCCTCGAAGATCCAAGTCTTTAAAACACAAAAATGGTAAGTGGGGCTGTAATAACTTTAGTGATTCTAGCTGTGTTTTCTGGGATTCATTGCTGGAGGGTGGGAGGTGGGAGGCTTGTGGGACAGGGGTATCGAGGGAGGGCCTGTGATCCTTCTGTCACCCCCACTTCCTCTCTGGTTATTTTCAGGGTTCTCTGTCTGTACCTCTGCATCAAACACCCTTCCCCTTCTTTTTTCTTCTTCAGGGGAACTTAGCAATTCGGATCCTTTTAAGGTGAGTGAGTAGGGGCTGCCCCTCTTAGGTTCCCTCTCGTTTTCCTTGTTGTGGGTTGGGTGGGATTTAGACAAGTGGGGATCAGAATGCTGACAGCCAGAAGCACTCAATGGGGTATTTAGATCTTGCATATTTTTGTTCTTTCTGGGCCCCAGCCCCTCACCATGTGCAGGTGGGATGGAAGGAATCATGGAAAAACTGCTGGGAAGTCTTAAGCCTTCCTTACGTAGAAAAGGTTGAGAGGGACTGGTCTGCACCCCATCCCCACCCTCTTTTCTTTGGCTGCTGCTTCTCTAACCTGTACCTCTGGTTCTCCCCCAGTATAACAGCTCAACTGGGATCAGCTACGAGACCTTGGGACCGGAGGAGCTGCGTAGCCTGCTCACCACGGTGAGGAACCAGGGAAGGGGAGGCCTTTGGGAGTGGGCTGAAGCCACAGGCAGTGGTCAGGGCCCTGGAGAAAGCTGGTGACATAGCAATCAGGGCCATATAGTTCTTTCTCTGGACTTAGGTTTCCTGGCCATTGGTGGTCTGGGACCGTCTGCTCTGGACACCTTGGGGCCATTTCTGCATGTGCTATCTAGCCATTTATACAGAAGAAAACATCTAGTGTCTAGAGTAGGTTCTCCTCCATCCCTCCTTTCAGCTTATATTCCTCTTCCAGCAATGTGGGGTGATTTCTGAACACACCAAGAAGATGTGCACAAGGTGAGCTCAGAACCTAGAAAGGGAGCCAGGGGCCCTCCTGCATTCACCCTGGGCATGGGTTGGGAGTACCCCTGGACTTTGAGCAATGGGACTCCCACCCTTCTCCTCCCCTCCTCTAATGATCAGGCCTTAGGCCACAATCTGGGGGCTCTCTGTTCATCCCTTCCCTATTGTCCATCCCTCCCTCCTCTGTTGAGGGGAGGAGCTTCACCTTAGATCCTTCCTGCCTTGTCAGGGTCTGATCATTCTCTCCCCACCAGGTCCCTGCGCTGCCCCCAGCATACGGATGAGCAGCGGCGAGCCGTGCGGATTTACTTCCTTGGACCCTCCGCGTAAGTGACCCTCCAAAAGGGGTTGTGGGTTTTGAAAGGTTAGGATGATAATTGGTATCTGTAAAGCTCTTCTCTGGCCTATCCCCTTTCCAGTGTCCTTCCAGAGGTCGAGAGTTCCCTGGATAATGACAGCTTTGACATGACTGACAGCCAGGCCCTGATCAGCCGGCTTCAGTGGGATGGCTCTTCTGATCTCTCACCCTCTGATTCAGGCTCCTCCAAGACGAGTGAGAATCAGGGATGGGGTCTAGGTAGGTGATCCAGCTGGGTCCAAAGCAAAGGAGTGGGGGCATCTTGTGTTCTGTCACAACCTTGCCCTCATTCCCTGTGCCTCTTTCTCTTCAGGTACCAACAGCTCTGAGTCACGGAAAACCAAGAAAAAGAAATCCCATCTGAGCCTGGTAGGGACTGCCTCCGGCCTGGGCTCTAACAAGAAGAAAAAGCCAAAGCCACCGGCACCCCCAACGCCCAGCATCTACGATGACATCAACTGACTTGGGTGCAAGGGATAGCCTTTGGCTAAGCAGAGCCCTCTCTCCCGACCCCCACCCAGGTGGCATAGCCTGGCAAATGGACGGCTGTTGGGGGTCTGGGCTTGGGAAGCTTGGTGGGCCAGGCAGGCAGAGGATCCAATTATGCGCCCCTGGGGGGTGTCAGGATTCTCTGCGAGGAGTACGACCCCTCGGCATGCAGGACTCAGACCTGGACATACTATGCCTTGGACATAAGTTTGGTGGGGAGGCGGTTTTCATATTTATTCTGTGAGTTACTGGATGTCCAGCTAGGCCAGGGGCCTGACCTGGGCACTCTGCTAGGGCACTGCCTGCCCCCCAACCCAGGAACTGGACTAAGCCCTGCCGAGGAGCATTGTGGCTACCTGGGAGGCTGTGGGTTAGAAGCTGAGCCTGGAGGGGGCCTCCCCCAGCTGCCCTCAGCAATGTGAATGGGTCCGGTGCTTGGAGCTGAGGGGCAGGGCTGGGCATGTCCTGTCTGTGTGCAGAATCCTATCAAATGCCCCAAATCCCAGGGGTAGGCAGGCACAGTGAGCTGTCTGCTGAGGTAGGCGTCCAGAACTGCCGCTGCCTTCCCTGCCCCTCACAGGGGCAGCCCTTTCCCCTCAGTCCCCATGGGCCTCCTCAGCAGCAGGAGCTGTCCTTTCGTTGTTGGGTGCCAGGAAAGGGCCTCCAGCCTCTACAGCTTCAAAGACTGGGCAAGGGGAGGGAGGAAGAGGGAGCTGTGTATCAAAATGACTCCCCCTACCTTTTCTCCCTGATCCAGGGCTGGTGAGGAGTGGGGCCCCAAGGTGAGAGGGAACGGTGCTGCTTTATTTGAAATGTTTTCTTACCTCATTCCCTGCCCCAGGAAGGGGCTCAGCCTCACCCTCCTGGGGTGGCCCCATGTTCCTCCTGCCTACCCTGCCCCATTGGCCTTCCAGGGCAGCCCATGTTCCCAACTGCTGCTTGCTACCCTCTTTCACCTTGACCAGCTTCAGTTCCTCTCTCAATGCTCCTGCCTCCAAAGCCTGCCCTGTTTCCCCTTCCTTAGCCGCTTTTAAGTTATTTATTCTGTACTTGTGGTTTGGGGCTCTGAGGAAAATCCTGATCTTTACCTCTTCCCCTTTGCTAGGAGTGGGGTGGGAAGAGGGTAGTCTCTGTGCTCTGGGTTATCAGTAGAGGGGAAAGGGGTATCATGTCTAGGCATTGCCCTTCTGTGGACTGTCATGCCAGTGTGCCCACCTGCCTGGTCTACATCCTAAAGAGATGTGCAATCCCACCTCCCTGCGGGCACCATCACTCCCAGGAGCTGAGTTGGAGGAATGCAGACTGGGCTGGGAGCAGAGCTGACTGACACGGGTGGAGTTGACCCTAAGCCAAGTTCTCTGGCATTTGCTGGATGTGTCCCCTGCCCTCCTCCCAGGAGGAGTTATCCCACATTGGGTAGCTAGTACCCAGGACTTGTTGGACTGATTTGGGTTAGGGATCCTGGAGGGTTAAGGGAGCAACACAGATGGGGTTGTAGTACCCTGTCTGGAACCCCAACCTCCCCCTGGGATGGTTCTACTTGTGGCTTATGCCTGGTTGCAAATTTGTTTTTAACCCAAGAATTGTGATTATTTTTTAAGAAGCCAAACAAATTTTGTCAGGAGTTAGAATAAATTCTGGGCCCTGGGCTCCTCTGTTCTTGACACCCTACCCCCACCCCCCATTTCCCGCCCCCAGTCTTCTCCCTCTAAGGGGAAGCCAGAGGTAAAGGAGGATCTCAGCCAGCCTCCAGCCTGCTTCCAAATGACGTCCTGGAAGTAGGTTGAAGGTGAAGGGAGGAAGGCCGGGGGCCATTCTTCCTTCTGAGAGGCAGCTGCAGTTCAGGCCCTAATATACCCTTTCCCCTCTGGCCTCTCCCATTCTCCCCTTCTGGTTGGAGGAGAGAGAAGTGGGAAGTAGTCTGGGAACGGGTTTGTCCACATCCACTTCCCTTTTGTTCCTCAGGCCACCTCAGGGCAGAGCCCCCTGCCCAAGCTGGGTAAGAGATGGGCTTGGTCCGACAGGGACCCAGAGAGAACAAATCCCTCTCTCTTTCCTTCCCAGGAGAGTATGCCCCCCTACCATGTAGTTGAACAGGGGCTAAGAGCTCCCCAGTCCCCTCCCTCTAACAGCAGGCTGTGTGGGTTTCAATTCCCATCCTTCCCACCCTGGCTAGGTGTCGTCCACCCTGTATCCTATCATGTGTCTGAGTGTGTGTGGGGGGTTCTGTACTAATTTCCATGGCCGGTGGCTTTTCCTTCCATGCATCACTCCCCCCCGCATGCCCAGGGGCCACCCGCCTGGCATTACCGCATGCTGGGGTCATTGGGGGAGGGGGGTGGGGGCTCACGCTGTCCTGTGGTCTTGAGATTTTTATTTTTGCATATGTAATCCATCTTGTACAGGTAGCTAACTTTGTAAACGCTGTGTATTTCCCCTGCCCCTCATGGCTGCTGGTGTAAATAAACTGCATCTCCCGTTGGTAGCTGGGCCTACCCACCCTCATTACCATGTTGCTGGAGGCAGAGCAAAGCCATTCTCTTAAATGTCATAGAAGGAAGCTCCATAGCCACAAAATGGAACTTTATTTAGTCACAGACACTGGCCCTCCATCCAATAGCCCCAGAGACAAGAGCCTGGGGCATAGTGCTCCATACCCAGAACTCCTTGGAGCTGGGCAGTGCAGGTCACTGGCTGAGAGCCAGAGCTGTTTCTTGCTTACAGCCTTAGGCCTAGGGTAGCAGCAGCTGTGGCCTGGCCTCTCCCAATGCTGGGGGCTTGGCTTTGTGCCCCAATCCCCTTCCTGACAGAGCTCTATAAAGGACTATTAAAAAAAAAAAAATACAAGCAAAGTGCTTTGAAAAAAAGAACACTGGAAACTGTCCAGAACATGGAGAACACTCTATTCCTGCTACAGGGGTAGAGGGAGAAGAGAGAGGGCAGCTAGGTGCCTATAGGGCAAGCTGACAACCTTCATTCCTGCCTGTGTGATTTCAGTCAAAAGATGAATATTCCACTAAGGAATTAAAAGATACTCCAGGTTCCCTACAGAATTATGCTGGGGCCATGCTACACTGCCCTGGCAGGCGGCCCTGAATGCTGAGAAACAAACATGCAGGACAATGGGAAGTTAGGGTCACAGGAGAAAATCCTCAGAGCCCAGGCTCCCCACTGAGCTGGGCCACCAGGGTGGCTCTGAACTTCAGGACCCTACAAAGAAGGAAGATAACATCCTCGTTTCTACCTGAGTTGTGCTTGCACAGGGGATGTCTGTACCCTCGTGGACATGAAGGCAAGGCCCCATACCGGCCTCCTTTGTCCTATGGAAGAGAACCCACCATATCCTTTCCATCCCTCCCTCCCAGGCCCTTGGGCCCAGCTCTGGCCAGGAAAGGGGGAAGCTCTGGCTATAAGGAGGAAGACCATGCCTTTCATTTTTCTCCCTACGTCCTTATCGTCCATACATCCCAAATACTAGGAAACTGAAGAAGACAGTGACCCCAACCAGGGAGACAGTGGCAGGTGCTGTGAAGAACTGGCGGTAATTAATACGGAAGTACCAGACCACACCCAACAGCACCACAAACACAGGCACCATGAGGCTGCCCACACTGACACCGAGGCTGGGGGGCTCAGTGACTGAGGAGGCCAGGGAGGCTGAGGGGCCTGGAACAGCTGACCCTGGAGGTGAGTGGTGGCAGTGAATCACACAGTTGTTGGTAATGTTCAGGGAACGAAGTGTGCGGGCTGGGTCCTGCAGTAGGCGGCCCTGGTAGATCAGTTTCATCTGGCTCTCTTGTCCAGGGAAGTATTTACTGTTAAGATGAAAGAGAAGGAAAGAAGCAAGAATGAGAAGACAAACAGGTCTGAACCAACAAAGCAGGGCAATGGGGAAAAATTGGGGACATGGCTTATTAAAAGTCTCCCACTTTTCAGCTCACTCACCTCTTTAGTATACCCACAGTATCTTCTGGCCTGGCCACAGCCAGCTCCTCCGTGTCATTGAGGAATTTGAGCCGCACATTGATGAGGCCAGGGCTGGGAGGCAGGCAGGTGCTATCCTCAGATCTCAGAGGGGCTTCTGGACCGCTGCTCTCTGGGTCCACTTGTCTTTTGGGCAGGCCTTGGATGTCAAGCAGATGCTCAAGGCTGGGCTCAATACCACCTCCAGCTCCAGGATCGCCTGTAGAGTCTCTACCACCTTCTCCAGCCTCTTCAGCCTTCTCATCATTACCGTCTGATGGATGGGGGAGTTCATTTGGCTCTGGGGTGCCTTGGCCCACCACCAGATGGTCCACATGCCCCAGGTGGAGGACGGATGTGTCGCCAGCTGACACAATAGTGCTTAGGAGCTGGTTGCTACTGCTGTCTGCTACGTAGGTAGAAAGCCAAGCTAGGACCAAGGCTAGAATCAGCACCACCACACCTGCCACCACAGTCACCTCATTACCCACACCCTCAATAAGGGTGACATCAGAGAGTCCCATGGCCTGGCTGCTGACGGGGTCCACACTGCAGGAACAAAGGGGGATAACATCAGCAGGGCCTGTGGGGTTGCAACCAGGTTTCTTTTTATTTTTTTAAATCCTCATCCAAGGCTATTTTTCCACTGATTTTTAGAGTGAGTGAAAGAGAGAGAAAGACAGAAACATCGATGCAAGAGAAACACATGAATTGGTGACCTCCTGCATGTGCCCCAACCAGGGCCCAGGCCAGGGAGGAGCCTACAACCAAGGTACGTGCCCTTGACTGGAATCGAACTCGGGAGCCTTTGGTCCGCAGGCCGACGCTCTATCCACTGAGCGAAACTGGCTAGAGCGTAATCTGGTTTCTAGTTTGTTTAGCTTCTAACTAACCCAGCCCTGAAAGAAAATGAAGTTCATTGTCCTGCAGAAGGGGAAACCTTCCTAACTCTGAACTTCCAACCTAAAGCTAAGGACTTACCCTTTATCCCTATTGTGAAACTCAAGTTCCACACCCTTCCTCTCTCACAATCCAACCACCCAATGAACATGGATCATAAGGAAAACCTTCAGCTTTGTTGCTGTTGCAATTGCTTGTTGCTTTTTTGGGAGCTGGGGAAAATATTTGCTTCTTTGAGCCCTGAGTTTCTCTAGGACTTCTATCACTTAGTCAAGCAACTGTGCCTCTTTGAAGAGGCTCCAAGGTGGCCTCAGAGAGACCAAATAGCCTGTATTTTATTTTGGAGCCCCTTTGGAGGCATACTGCAACCACTCTTGCCAGAATGTCTCATTTAAAACTCCATCTCAAAAAAAAAAAGGAAATAAAAGAACCTATCTCATGGTCACATATCTAGGTCCAGATGCCAAGAGCCAAAGAAAATCAATTTATCATCAAAAGCAGAGTCAGCCCAACCGATATGGCTCAGTGGTTGAGTGCCAACCCAGGAATCAGGCAGTCACGGTCAGGGCATATGCCCAGGTTGCGGGCTCGATACCCAGTAAGAGCATGCAGGAGGCAGCCGATCGATGATTCTCTCATCATTGATGTTTCTCTCTCCCTTCCTCCCCCTGAAATCAATAAAAACATATTTTAAAAAAACACCATAGTCAGATCTCCCCAAAGGGACAACAGAGTCAGAAAACCCCACAGGCCCTATAGAGGTTATCAGCAAACACTATACAGAAGGCATTGTGTCTGCTTCCTACGAAGCTTTTCTGGCAAGCTCTGGGGAGCAAAAGTAGGACAGACATCAGACATACCACCCTATTGGATCTCTATAGGCTCACAACTAAGAAAACCACTACCAGAGTAGAACAGATTTGGAAAACTCCCAAAATAGCTGTCACAATCCATACCTCCATCTCTTTTCATATTGTGTAGGTTCTCCCTCAGCAGTTTCTTAGAAAGGCAAGGATCACGACTTGCTCCTTGGAGTACCTACTCTTTCCCTTGGAGAATCTGCTGCTTTCACTGTTGTCGCTGGGCAAATCCAGCCTAATGACTATCATTACCAGACTATTCTCGCAGCAACTGTAAAACTCCTATGCATCTATCTGTCCATCGCTCTCTACTAGACTCCTGGAAGACAAGGATCACATGTATTTCTCTATGTGCTGTAGTGCCCAGCATGTCACAGTAGTTGCTCAAAAAATATGTGTGGAATGTATCAACATCTGCCCAGTTTCCACATTCTTATTTATACCTGAGCTCTGGAGTCCAGGAAAAACCCACTAATTTATAATCCTGGTCTTGCCCCTTACTAGCCCTGTAATTTCAGACAACTTTCTCAGAACTTCAGCTTTCTCATAAGTAAAATGGGGTTAAAAACAGTACCTACCTGCCCTGGCTGGGTGGCTCAGTTGGTTGGAGCGTCGTCCCTTACACCAAAAGGTTGTGGGTTTGATTCCCGGTCAGGGCACATAACTAGGTTGCAGGTTCGATCTCTGGTTGGGGCGCGTAGGGGAGGCAACCCGTCGATGTTCCTCTCGATGTTTCTTTCTCTTTCCCTTCCCCTCTCTCTAAAAATCAATAAAAACATATCCTCAGGTGAGGATTATTAAAAAAAAACCAAAAAAACCTGATCCCATTATTGCCCTGCTAAAAACAGTACCTACCTCATAAAGTTGTTTTAAAGATGACGGGAAATTATCGAAGCAAAATACTTAGCAGAATGCCTGGCACATTGCAATTGTTCAATAAATAAATGGTAGTAATTACTTGTCACTACCGCAACTAACCCCTGATGGTGAGAAGGTTAATGTCATTAACACCGATTTACAGAAAAGGAAACTGTGGCGAAGAGGCTGAAAAGACAGGCACTGACACAGGAAATTTTCGTGGGCAGGGGGCCGGGCAAGACCCCAGGTCTTCTGCCTCAGAGGCCTTCTCTCACTCCTCAGCCTGTGAGCGACCCTGACGGGGCGGTGAGGGGACGTCCCCTGCCTTTTCTTGAAGCGAAGGCTCCGCGTTTGGGCGGTCCTATTCTCGCGGCACTGGAGAGGGTTCCGTGCGCCCACCCGAGCCGAAAGGTCGCCTGGTCCCAGCCGCCGAGCCCAAGCCCAAGTCTCCCAGCCGGTGAGGGGTAAAATCGGGTGAGTGGGTCACAAACCTTCCACACCCCTCAAACTTCGGGGCGGGGCCGGGGGGCTGGGGGCGGGGCTTGTGTACGCGGGGAGTCATGGGAAATTAAGAAGGGATTGGACCGGTACTATGCCTGGATAGGGAAAGAGGACCTCACCTGAAACGGCCAGACCAAGTATTTTGACTTCTCTAGGACGGCCGATGGACTCACCTTTCCGTAGGGGCCGGGGAAGAGACTGGCTACCCCCGATTCTGTCCAGAGTCCAGTCTCTTCCGGCTTCTCCCGGAAGCTGTTAGAACCAGAGACAGGAAGTCCCGCCTCCTCGCCTTGCACTGATGACGCAAAATCTACGTAAGGCGGGCTGGCGTAAACGTATTCTTTAAAAGGGACAGGTTTCTCAGCGGAAGAAGAGGCGGAGTCATTGTTAGCGGGATCTTGGCCCTCCTGGGGCAGGACCACGCCCAGTGGGCGGGGTCCGAGGAGCCCTGGGTTGAAGGGTGGGGTCAGGAGGGAGTTGGGGGCGGTGCTTGATAGGGGGCGTGGTTTCGGGTCTGAAAGATTGAGCAGTCTGGAACCGCTGGGCGGGACCGAGCAGCACTTCCCTCTTTCCAATCTTGTTCTTCCGGCCCTGCTCCTAGCCTCCCTGTCTGATAGGATTTATTATTATTCCGGGTTAGTAGGATCAGTAAGGTCTGGTCTCTCTGAGCTCCATGAATTCAGGGCTAGTCGGGAGACAAACAGGGAGACTAGTTACTATCCGGCGTTCTGAGAATGCGGCCTCAGGTAGAGACAAACAGGGAGACTAGTTACTATCCGGCGTTCTGAGAATGCGACCTCAGGTATCGTGGGACTTGGATAAAAATTATACAAGAAAGCATTTCAAAGAAGACAGATTCAGGGGCCGTTTAGAACATAAGAAATGCAGGAGCCCAAGAAAAGGTTCAGCTTCCAAGAACTTATCCAGATTTTTGCAATTAAATTTTTTTCTAAAGACGTGCTGGGTTTTTTGTTTTCTGGTAAACAATTTATTAAAGTATAAATAATGCAAACAGGGGCAAACTCATAAGCGAAGAGCTCAGGTAATTTTCGCCAACAGAACACACCGGTAGAACTAGCATTTGGATCAAGAAATGGCCCGCCTGTGTGCCTCAATGGTTGATCTTCAATCTAGGAACCAGGAAGTCACGGTTTGATTCCCAGAGTACATGCCCCGGTTGGGGGCTCCATCCCAGTAGGGGGCGTGCAGGAGGCAGCTGATCTCTCCCTCTCCCTTCCTCTCAGAAATAAATAAAAATAAAAATTTTAAAAATACTCCCGCCATTAAAAAAAATTTCCCCCAATCTAGTGGAATATCATATTACTGCTTTAATATGAACTGTAGAGACACCAAATCAACACTGGTAATAAAACAGATGTTATTCTTTCTCTCACAGATCAAGGGAATAAAATCTTTTTGCTGCAGTACATTTTCCAATATTTTGCCTTTTAGTTGTATTTATGACTTGGTGTTTTCATTAAGCTTTTTCTGTATCCATATGTATTAATCTTTTCTGTTGTGCTTTTGCCCTACCCCCAAATAATATACATCTTCACATGTATCGTTTGTTTTATTTAAACAGATATCTTGTATTTGTAGCTGTGAGAAGGTGGATAGTTCAGCATCCTCCCCTGAGAAGGAGGCTCCCAGAGTGGGCCCAGGACTAAAAAGGATTTCATTCTCTCCTCTTGAGCCTTTGGCTCTGTGAAATTAAAGTGAAAATGTCAGGAGAGGAGAGATTGTTGCTCTACCTAAGGAGTTAAAAGGCTGTCTTTGTGTTGGTCCAAGGGCATCTCTGCAGATACCACTTCACATAGGAGGGGAGCCTGAGCAACAGCTGCAGGAAGCCAACTCCAGATCTCCTGACTTGTCTTTATTACATGACTCCAAGTGGGAATGGCAGTGGGGATCCCAGGGTCCCTCGGCAAAAGGACCGGGAGTCCCTCCTCAGTGCCCTCCCACAGTGAGTACTTGAGGCTCAGGGGCTGGGATGGGGTCCTGTGTTGTTCTTACGCTCTTTTTGCTATCACAAGAGTAACAGCTGCTCAGTGTAGAAAATGTGGGAACCATGGAAGAGGACAAAGTGGGGGAAATAAACATGGAGTGATAGACATCTCAGTCTCATTTCAACCTAAACAACATTCACACATTGGTACTGTGCACAAATCACTTATTTGCTTTCATAAAAACTAGCTTGGCTTGAAAAGCTTCCTCTTAAAGATGAATGGTGGTACATTTGACTCTGGAACCAGAAGAGGAAATGAGGGGGGCGGGGGACAACTGGTGGCTGGTCCTCTTGTCACAGACCCTCAGAGATCACAAGTGTGGTGACCACTGTTTAAGACACCATGCATCACTGGGGTGGGGGGGGGGAGCACAATGCAACCATAAATGGGTCCCAGGCATCATGTATCTATTCCTCCAACAACCATTTACTGAAATACCTGTTCCAGACTAGTTGAGATAGATACAGGCTCTTAAATAGGTATGATACCACCAGCCAGTGTGGCTCAGTGGTTGAGCATCAACCTATGAACCAGGAGGTCATGGTACGATTCCCGGTCAGGGCATCTGCCTGGGTCACGGGCTTGATCCCCATTGTGGGGTGTGCAGGGGGCAGCTGAGCAATGATTCTCTCTTATCATTTATGTTTCTCTCCCTCTTTCTTCCTTTCTGAAATCAACAAAAAAAATTTTTAAAAATAGATATGATACCAAGGAAGGCTACCTGCTAGGTTGATCAAATAGTACTATTGAGCTGTCTTGAGGATATCAGCTTCAATCAGGGAAAGAAAGAAAAAATGTGGGGAGGGTATATCAAGGAGGGGGAACACCTGGGAACAAAGGATTTCAAGAGCATGGGTTTCAAGACCAGTCAGTGAGGTTTTCCCTTCAAATGACAATGACAATTTGGGCAGAGGCAGTACAACTAGAGGCAGAATCTGCCCTTCTTTATAGGAAATGGATTTCAATTACATTGGTGGCAGAAGATGAGGGGTTACAGCAATGATCCTCACCTCCTGGCTTGAGGCATCATCCACTTAGGCAAAGATGAGATGGATGAGGTCTGAGTCTGCAGACATTTCCATCAAAGAGAGGAGCTGAAGCTCAGGTAAGGTTGGTCAGCAGTTGTCTCAAGGAGTCAGTGGAGGGATGTGGAGTATAAACAGGCCCAGGGTCTGGTCGTCCAGGGTTGGGGTGGGGGGAGTAAGGTGGATGGAGAAAGCAGAACAAGCTATGGGAGCAGCCTGGCATGGTGCTCACTGGATGCGTCCCTCCACACGCAGCAGCAGGTAGTCCCTGAGGAGCTGGGGCAGTGGGAGGCGGTCGGCAGCCTGGCGGCAGCGGTTACCCAACTGAGCACGCACAGCCAGCCGGGCCAGGTGCTGCAGCCGCCTGGGCTGGTTCACCATCACCAGGGCTGAGCTGTAGAAGGCTTCATGCTCCTAGGCCATGAGTGGAACAGGGTCAGATCGCCCAATACCCTTAATTCTGCCCTTCCAACTGGGGTCTACCTAGTGGTAGGGCTCTAGGATTTTGCAACATGTAAAATGTGATGCATCCTGAAAGACTCAGTTTCAGAGCCAGAGAGGCCCTACAGGGATCATGGGAGTTGGGACCACACTGCAGAGCCCTGTCTCCACCATGTCTGCACCCATCCCCACTCCAAAGATGCTGGCACAGTGCACATGGAGTCAGAGATGCCTAAGAAATGTCTGTGCTGATGCAGGTAAGAGAGCCTGGAGAGGGGTGTGGAATTAGAGGTTGTTCTGAGCTGCTAGGGGATAGAGGGAACCTAGAATTCAGGGGTTTCACTCTGCCTGTCCTCCTCCAGCCCAGGGGCCCTCCTGACCCTCCCTCTAGGAAGCCCATTCTGGAGGGATACACCCAGAGCCCAACCTTTCTTTCCATCTCCCCCAGAGTCCAGGAGGATCTGTGCCCCTGGGGTGGACATACCTGCCACAGCTCTGGGAGCACTGCCTCCACCCAGGAATCACAGGATGGAACACAAGGGTAGGCATTGAGTAGGACTTCTAGTGCCCGAGGGAGGTTGGCACAGAGTTTCAGCATCTAGGAATCAAAAGAGGGTCTCAGGGGCACCATGCCTCTCCCAACCAGGGGCAGATCCAAATCCAGAGACTATGGTCTGAGTCTCTCATACTTTCCCATGCTCAGTTCACCTTGCCTTCAAAGGTGCTCCACAACCTCCTGACCCCAGCTAGCTTCCTTGGGACCCCTTTTCTCCTTTGCATATCTTCCCCCATAGCCCTCACCGGTCTTTTCCAAGATGGGACAGACCTCTGGCCACAAAAGGTGGGCTCTCAGTCTCTTGGCCCCGCTCTTCCCCTGCGGTGGGGCAATTCCACAGGCACAATCCCCCACCCAACTGGGCCCTCCTTTCACAGGCTCTCCCTACGCACCTCGGGGTGCACTGGCTGGGCCCCATAGTCCAGCAGTGCCCGGAAGAGGACCTCGGGCTCCCAGTTGGGGGTGTCCTGGACAGCCTGCAGCACGCAGTCCATGGGTGTGTGGCCCGCTGCGTTGGAGACTCCAGCGCAGGCCCCGTGGCGCAGCAGCAGCTCGGCCAGGGCCCCGCAGCCGTTGGCACAGGCGTTGTGCAGTGGTGTGTGGCGCTTGCGCCCGGCCGCCCGGGCATCAGCCCCAGCTTCCAGGAGCTGGCGCGCCACAGCCTGGTGCTTCCGGCCATTGCTGGGGCCCTCGGCCCCGGCGCAAGCAGCGTTCAGCGCTGTCTCACCCTGGCTGGTGCGCAGGCCCACATCGGCTCCATGCGCCAAGTAGAGAGCCACGTGCGCCTCCAGGCCGCGTGCCGCCGCCACGTGCAGGGGTGTCATCTCGCTGTCCCTCGCAGCCACGTTTACAGTAGCTCCTGCCTCCAGCAGCAGCTTGGCGCACCTGGGGGCAGGGCACAAGGCACCAAGGCAAATCCTGAGGGACCAAGGCCTGACCTGAGAACCTCTCTGTCATCCTTACTCCCTTTCTTCGCACCCCCTGCCCCTGAAGGTGAGCCCGTGTCCACCCTCAGACCCACAGAAGGCCCCTGACAGACAGAAGAGCGGGAAGGCCCACGGAAGTCACCAGGAGCATCTTCAGTTTTCACGTGAAGAACCGGCCCAGAAAGGACACAGAGCAGCCGAGGACACACAGCATGTCAGTGGCTACCTGGGCTCTAGTACTGACGGCCTCAGACAGTCCCTCCAGAGTCTAACCTGACGCCCCAGTCCCACCGGGAGCTCAAGGCCTGGCTCTGAATCGTTTGCGAGTGGATAGCGCACATACACAGAATCGAAAAACCACTACTGTGTACACACTATGAAACACAGAACATTAATGAGTGTGAGTCAAAAAGAAAAAGTAGGAAGCCTAATATTTTCTTCCTTTCTCCAAACCGGAAGACCACCCTTCCAGACCAGCCACACCCACTCCAACAAAAGAAGGCACTTGGGGACCCACCTATCCCACTTTACTCTAAAGAAAACAAATAGCCCAGCCTGTGTGGTTCAATAGTTAAGTGTCAACCTATAAAGCAGGGGGTCACAGTTCGATTCCCGGTCAGGGCACATGCCCAGGTTGTAGGCCTGATCCCAGTGCAGGGTGTGCAAAGGCAGCCGATCTATGATTCTCTCTCATCATTGATGTTTCTATCTCTCCCTCCCTCTTCCTCTCTGAAATCAATGAAAATATATTTACAAACAAACAGAACCAGACAACAGAAAGCAGATTTTAAGAAGCGCACATTTTTTAGTCTTCTAGTTCCTGGAAAAAATCATAGGCCAGAACACCATACAGGCAAATATTCATTATTAACCACTGTGGGGTAAGCCAAATACACAATAAACAATGATGAAACTAAACTAAGAGTAATCTAGAATTAAAAAGCCTGAATGGTCCTAATCGGTCTGGCTCAGTGGATAGAGCGTTGGCCTGCAGACTGAAAGGTCCCAGGTTTGATTCCAGTTAGGAGCATGTACCTTGGTTGCAGGCAGATCCCCAGCAGGGGGTGTGCAGGAGGCAGCTGATTGATGTTTCTCTCTCATTGATGTTTCTAACTCTCTCTCCCTCTCCCTTCCTCTAATATATTGTAAAAAATATATAATATATTGTATATTAATATATTGTAGAAAATATATTTAAAAAATATATATTTAAAAAAAAAAAAAAAAGCCTGAATGGCAGCCACTGGAAGTCAGGAGCAGATCCAGCAACTCCAATGAAATCCTGATGACCAAGTGTCCTTCCCCCAAATAGCCAGAATTCCAGCTCTCCTTCAGTGCGCATGTTCAGTAGGCACTTTGCTCTGTGGCCAAGAGCAACCAGTCATCCATAACCACTGAATTTATTTCCTCAGTAAGTTTAATCATGGGCTAGATTTTGTTTCCAAATACTAAATTTAAATAACACTGAAAAGCTCGCTCGGTAGGTAGGATTTCAGTAAGTGAAACTATTTTCACTTCATTTAAAAGGATAAAGTCTGCTGGAAATTGTACCACGTGCCCATAAGAACTCAGGAAAGAGCTGGAAAATGTTGGTCACTCTGGATCCATCCCTGATCTAGAGCTAAGCAGGAGAGAGGTTGCCAGCACGTGGGCTGTGGAGTGTCTCCTGGGAGCCCTTGAGTCTTTTTATTTTATTTTATTGATTTCAGACAGGAAGGGAGAGGGAGAGAGAGATAGAAACATCAGTGATGAGAGAGAATCATTGATTGGCTGCCTTTTGCATGCCCCCCACTGGGGATTAAGACCAAAACCTGGGCATGTGCCCTTGACTGGCATCAAACCCAGGACCCTTCAGTCGGCAGGCCAACGCTCTATCCTCTGAGCCAAACCAGCTAGGGTAGCCCTTGAGTCTTTACCATGGCCAGCCCCACCTGTGGGGCCTCATACTAAGTCTGGGAAGCACCAGCTTAGATCTTTCTTTAAAAAAAAAAAATGTATTTTTATTGATTTCAGAGAGGAAGGGAGAGGGAGAG
Source organism: Corynorhinus townsendii (assembly GCA_026230045.1). Classification (NCBI taxonomy): domain Eukaryota; kingdom Metazoa; phylum Chordata; class Mammalia; order Chiroptera; family Vespertilionidae; genus Corynorhinus; species Corynorhinus townsendii. Next base: position 14,816,527 of record JAPDVU010000009.1, read on the forward strand.
AGAAATAGAAACATCAGTGATGAGAGAGAATCATTGATGGGCTGCCTCCTGCACGCCCCCAACTGGGGATCGAGCCTGCAACCCGGGCATGTGCCCTTCACCGGAATTGAATCCGGGACCCTTCAGTCCACAGGCCGATGCCCTATTCACTGAGCCAAACTGGCCAGGGCTAGATCTTTCTTGATGCCTACCTCAAAACAGGTAGGAATTTGGCTACAGTGGGTTCACAAGGAATAAGAGAGACTGTAGTTGGTACAGGGTTGTCCCAAGAAGCAACAGGGCTTCTGCCTTCAGGGCTTAGCTGATGTGATCTTGGACAAGTCACTAAACCTTTCTGAGGTTTTCTCGTCTGTAGAATGAGACCTGTCTCCAAGCCGTGAGCTTCACACACATACACACACACCCCCTCCCCAAACGATCTCAAGCCCTGAGCACCTACTGTAAGGACTCAGGCGCTGTACAGAGGTGCAAGGGGGTTGTGCCTTCCTCAGACAGCACATTGGTTTTGGCACCAAAGGTCAGCAGCAGCCGCACACAGTCCGAGTGGGCTTGGGCACATGCCTCGTGCAAGGCAGCCCGGCCCCCAACCCGGGCATCCAGCTCAGCTCCCTGACGGATGAGGTGGCGGGCACAGTCGGTATAGCCTCGGGCCGCAGCAATAGTGAGGGGCACTGTCTGCTTGGTCTTGGGGGTCAGTATCCAGAACCCTGTGGAGAGCAGACAGTATTGGGGGCGGGGGTGGTGAGACCCGGAAGCAGGGCAGGCTGTGGTGAACAGCTGATGCTAGTTTTCCTTCTGTACCCCTGGCTGAGCACAAACTCTGTGCCAGGTTGTACCTGTGGAGAGGGGCTCACTCAAGCCCTGATTTGGGAGTAAATCAGAACAGCCTTTTAGAACAATTTGTCAATCTGTAATAACACATAGTATGTGCGTCATAGAAAAAAATGAATTGCTCTTTAAAACCATAAGGGCAACTGCCCTAGCTGGTTTGGCTCAGTGGATAGAGCGTCGGCCTGGGAACTGAAAGGTCCCAGGTTTGATTCTGGTCAAGGGCACATGCCCGGGTTGCGGGCTCGATCCCCAGTGGAGGGCTTGAGGGAGGCAGCCGATCAATGATTCTCTCTCATCATTGATGTTTCTATCTCTCTCTTCCTCTTCCTTCCTCTCTGAAATCAATAAAAATATATTAAAACAACAACAAAACAACTGCAATGAACCAATTTCCATATACGGTCACATTCTAAGGTACTGGTGTTAAGACTTTAATATCATATACATTTAAAAAAACATAAGGGCAACTAAGGAGGGTGAATTCTGCTAAGGGAACATCGGGCTCTTTGAGCTGCTGCTGGAGTTCTTGCCTCTTTTGGTTCACTGGGGCTCTGGCATTGGGGGTGGGGAGAGTTATGAACAGGAGGTCCTGGAGCTGAGCCTGGGAGTGGCCAATGAGCAGAGCTGCAGGAGCCATGAGCTTGGAGTTCTACCACACTTCTGGGTGGGGAGGGTGGGGAGGGTGGGGATGAAAGTGAGGGTAGAAGCAAGGGGGGAGGGGGAGGGGAGGCTGAAAGGTGGGGGTGGAGGAAGGAAGAGTGGGGAGAGAGTTTGTTCATGGGACTGGTTTTGGATCCAAATTGTAGAAATGGCCAAGGACTTTTCCAAAGGACGTAGGTGCCTAATATCCAACAGTAAGTTACTGTGCATTATGGTGAAACATGCTTGGATAAAGCATGTTTTATTTATTATTAGAATCTAAATAAGGCCAAGTGCCATTTGAGGGGTGATGGACATGCTGTAGGATGAGACAGGGATGCCCTGCGCAGGGTCACAACTGTATTAGTTGAAGCCAAACAGGAGTTTGGAGCCTGTGGTGACTGTGAGAACATTTGCTTGCCAAAGTTTTTGAACCCAATTTTGAACCCAAAATCCATGGCTGGGGTTAGAGGCAATCTCTTTTTTTATTTCAATTTTCTTTCTCCTTCCTTTCTTCCTTCCTTCCTTCCTTCCTTCCTTCCTTCCTTCCTTCCTTCCTTCCTTCCTTCCTCCCTTCCTTCCTCCTTCCTTTCTTGATTTGAGAGAAACATCAGTTTGTTGTTTCATTTATTTATGCATTCATTGGTTTATTCTTGTATGTGCCCTGACCGGGGATTGAACCCAAAATATTGGCATATGGGGACGAGGCTCTAACCAACTGAGCTACCCTGCCAGGATGGAGGCAATCTCTTGTCAAGCTCAATTGAGGTACTTGGTTTACAGGGGACAAACCCTCTAGTCAGAATAGATCCTAAGGAAACCAGCTGGCAAGTACACAAAGATGTTCATTATATTGCTATTTAAAATAGCCTTTAAAAAAAGGAACCCAGCCCAGCTGGTGTGGCTCAATGGTTAAGCATTGACCTATGAACTATTTGATTCCCGGTTGTGGGCTCAATGCCCAGTAGGGGGCATGCAGGAGGCAGCCGATCAATGATTCTCTTTCATCATTGATGTTTCTATTTCTCTCTCCTTCTCTCTTCCTCTCTGAAATCAATAAAAAATATTTTGAAAAATCATTAAAAACATATTTTAAAAAAAGGAACCAATTCTCTCCAATCTATTTGGGGGCTAGTTATATAAATTATGGCATACCCATACAGGAGAATTTTTGCCCCTATATAAAATATTATGTTGACTTATGGTTATTGACATGTTACATGAGAAAATCAGGTTAAAAATAGCATATGGATTATATTTCATTCTGTGGAAGAAAGAATATTCATGTGTGAATATATATTAATAAAAATTGCATAAGAATATCATTGTATTCTTATGTAATTAATGTGTTAATATAACTTTAATTCTGATAAAACACACTAACCACTAACCATGCCTCATCGCTGTTTAGCAGGGAACTAGAACGGGCAGTGGGAAAGGATAGCATAGTTTAACGTCTGGAGGGAGGGGTTGGGGCTGAGATGCTCTCCCCCTCTCCCCACCCCCACCTCTTCCCTCTTCCTCCCCTTCTGCCCACACCTGCTGCTCCCTACCCTGTTCAGGCGACCAAGCCAGCTGGTTGCTCACAGTCTCCACAATCATGTTGGCGGCATCTTCATCTTGGAACAGGGCTTGGACCTGTTGCAGGTTGCCGGAGAACAGGGCATGGTGGACCACTGGGTCTCGGCAGGAGCGGCGAGGCCTAGCGAGTCGGGCCAGAGAACTTGGGGGGCACCTTTGGCTCCGGCAGAGCTGGGCTGCTGCCCTGCGCCTGTCCTCCCACGCCAGCCACTCTCGCTGCAGGCGGAGAGAGCGCAGCGTGGCGGAGGTAAAGGGGAAGGTCTCTTCTGCCATGGGAAGGGGCCAGGGGCCTGGTTAGCAGCAGGTGGGCAGAGCCAGTGACTACCACCACCCTTGTTGTGAGGAGCCACCCTGCCCCCTCCCCAGTGGCCCAGAGAGAGCAGCAGCTGAGACTATAAATAGGCCCTCGGATCTCTGGTAAACACGGTTTGCCCAGAGTCCTGATCCTGGTGCAGAGGTGTTGAGCCAGCCCCTGGCCCTGCTGATACCCAGCAAGCCCTCAAACGAGGCCATCCCTGTACCCCAGGGTCCACATCCTCCCATCTCTTAGGAGTGAGCACCTTGGGTCGGCAAGGTCTGAGGTGCGAGCTAAGACAGCTGTGAGCCTCTCTCCACCCTCCTAGCAGGGACAACATGGTCTATAGAAACTACCTTCAGTGAGTCCTCCCACCCCACCCAGCTCCTAAAAGAGCTCACATGCCTGCCTAAGGGCCAAGGGCTTGACCTTGCAACTCTGGGGACTCAGACCAATGAGACCTTTAAGCCAGGAACCTATTCACTCTCAGGAGAAAGTGGCTCTGCTTCCAGGAGCCTCTAGGGGGAGGAATGAGGCCATGAAATAACATTAGCTGATGTGGTGGCAAAGCCAGGCAAGGGGAGGCAGGAGGGATGCCAGTCCCTGCATCAGAAGCTCTCCTCAGAAGCTCAGTGTGCAGGTGGGCTGGCCTAGCCCCATCCTGCCTGGGCTGCAGTGGCTGGTCTGTCTTCCTCAGCACTGTAGGCTCCTCCTGGCTCCTCGCCCCTGCACTTCCTCCCCTCCCTGGTTCGGCAGCAGCCCTTGCTCAGTTATCTCTGACTTCTTCCTCTCCCTGGTCCCCTCACACAGAGAAGTTCCAGCTCCCATCCTCACACTTTCGGTCGCCATCTCAGTGTCTCTGGCCTGGGTCAGCCCAGCCTCCTACCAGGTGTTTCTTCCTCCGGCCACCACCCCTCTGCTTCACTGCCTGAATGGAATGACCTAAAATGGTTTATTCCCAGCTTGATAACTTCTGACTTCTAACACCTCCCCTCTCCAACTAAGCCCCTGTTCCTTGGTTTGGCCTCACATCACATAGCATTCTCGTCCTGGCTCCTCACCCTTCCCTGCCATTCCCTCTTCTTGGAATTCTCTTCTGACTCTTTCCTTAAAGTCCGCCTCAAAGGTCACCTGCTCTGGGGGACATCGCTGCAGCAGCGCCAGGTCCCCCACTCTTCCGGTTCCAGGCCCTCCCAATCCATGCACTTTGTGAAGCACCTGTCCCAGTGCACTGTAGAGGGGAATCTGCCGTGCTGGATGTGGGCTCCAGAGGAGGCTCTGAATTTATTCAGTTAGGTTTCTGGTCCCAGCAGGGCCTGGCACACAGTAGGTCTTGACATGGTGTTTACGGGCACTTGGCACATAGCAGGCTGGCCTCTTATGTGTAGTGCATTGACTGAGGGCCCCTGTTCTCTGCCAGAGCAAACACTCATCAGCCTGCCCAAGTGGGTGCCAGCAGCCGGGGCTGCTTCCGGCACTGCCTTTATCCTGCTGTTCACCCACTCTGGCCCCAGCTTCTTGGTGGTATTCCAGAGTGAGGGATCCCAGAGGAGGAATGAGATCATGCACAGCGAGGGCTTAGCGATCCTCAGAGAAAGGCGCCTCTATAAACACAGCAGTGATTAACCCTGTTGGAACCCATTCAGTGTTTTAATTGCCCCACCAACGGCCCGGACTGAGCACCCACAGCTCAGTTCCCAGGGTTGGGAGTTGGCAAGGCCAGGTGGGGCCAAGAGGGGCCAAGGTGGGGTGGGCGTTCCCTCCCTTGTGAGGTGCACAACAGTCGTGGCATGTGGGGCCCATGATCGTGCTGACCTTCCCAGCCTCTCTGTAACCTTCTTGTCACACAGGCCTGGAGGTGCTCTGGCTACAGATCAGTCCCCAGAGATACCATGTGTTCTGTCTCCTGTCCCTCGCCTTAACTTCCTAAGGGCAGAAAAATTGTCCTTAGGGTTAACTTCCCAAGACCTATACTTCAACCCACACATGAGCTCACAGGGAGCCCAGTTCCACTGGCAAGGAGCAGTGCCAGGTGACTGGACACCCAGCCTGCTTTCTTGGAGCTCAGAACCTGTGGGGAGATGAAGCACACCGAGAAACCAGGACATCAGCCAGGACTGCGAGCGGTAGGGGGCTGAATGGCGAAGGGCACAGCAGCCAGGGGCAGGGGGTAGTTTAGGTGCATGAAGGCCACAGATCAAAGCTACAAAGGCAGAGCTGGGGAGTTAGCAGTGGGTAGAAGAGAAAGAAGGGCAGGTAAGAGGACCAAATGGGAGTGCGAAGGGGCAAGGGTGCTGGTGGATTAGTCCTTTCTTGCTCCTGGGCTTAGAACACAAAAGCCTTCCAGAACAGGGCCCGATTGCAACCAGCAGCTAACTGAGCATGGAGTTGTTTTTTAAAAAATATATTTTATTGATTTTTTTACAAAGAGGAAGGGGGAGAGATAGTTAGAAACATCAATGAGAGAGAAACATCGATGAGCTGCCTCCTGCACACCCCCTAATGGGGATGAGCCCGCAATTAAGATACATGCCCTTGACCAGAATTGAACCTGGGACCCTCAGTCTGCAGGCTGATGCTCTATCCACTGAGCCAAACCAGTTAGGGCTGAGCATGGAGTTCTTAAAGCACTTGTTCACTTCAGTCTTGAGGTGGGATCCATGGGATCAGCCTCTCTTTGGGAAAAGGGAGATTAACACCTTCCCCTAGAACAGCACCATGCCCACGAGAGGTCCTTGACTCACAGCTGCTTAGTGAAGACAGGTGGAAACAGGGGAGGTTGCTGGTCAAACTGAGGTGTGTTTTTTAAAATATATATTTTTATTGATTTTAGAGAGGGTGATAGAAACATCAATGATAAGAGAGAATCGCTGATTGGCTGCCTCCTGCACACCCACTACTGGGGATCGAGCCCACAACCTGGGCATGAGCCCTGACCAGAATCAAACTATGACCACCTGGTTAAAGGTTGATGGTCAACCACTGAGCCACACTGGCCGGGCCAAATTGGGTCTTTAACCCACAGCCCCTCACCCATGAGTTGAGAGAAGCATCCTTTCTTCCTTTTATTCCAGGAAAGGAAAACAAAGTTGGCAAGTTGGTACCATTAGGCCTTTTACACCGCACCCATGTCCCTTGTGCAGCTCTGGTCTAAAAGGTGGTATAGAGAAGCTACAGTGACCAAGAGTTGCTTGACAAAATAAATAAAGTAATATTAGGTTATAACCCAAAGCTTAGAATAAATACCCATGAGTCCATACTGATATAAATGAATAAAAAATGAGGGATAGGTCATTTCAAAGAGAGCTTATGGGACCAAAGCAGGAGCTCTTAACGCTGTGACCTAAGATTGAAGTTCTCCTCAGGATGTACCAGACACTCAATAGTGCTATGTTTTCCTGAGGAGATATAAAATTTAGCTACTCATATCAATGAGCACTGATGTGGGAAAGTAAATAAATGTTTTCCAAGTTTAAAAGAAAAAGAGGGAGAACAGGCCAATCACCCATGCAGAAGAATTCCAAATAATCATGTGAATATTCTTCCCTTCCGGAGGAAAGTATAACTCCTCATGCCTTGTGTGTGGACTGCACAGTGACTTCCTTCCAGAGAGGAGAGTACGGAGCGGGAGAAGGAAGCAGGGTAACTTTACAGTGGACCAACCTGACAAACCCTACCTCAGCCGGGTGATCAAGGCCAACATCAACCCTTGCCATGATGTGAGTAGCACATTATCTCTGTGGTCTTCCTCCGAAAACATATAACCCGTCTAATCATGAAAAGAACATGAGGCAGATTCCTGTAGAGGGACACCCTGTAACATGCCTGAGCCGCTCTCCTCAAAGCTGTCAAGACCATAAAACAAGGAAAGTCTAAGACACAGCCACAGCCAAGAAGAGCCTAAAGCAGGGGTGGGGACCCTTTCTTCTGCCAGGGGCCACTTGGGTATTTATCACATCATTCCCGAGCCATACAAAATGATCAACTTAAAAATTAGCCTATGGCCCTCGCTGGTTTGGCTCAGTGGACAGAGTGTCGGCCTGCGGACCGAAGGGTCCCAGGTTCGATTCCAGTCAAGGGCACATGCCCAGGATTGTGGGCTCCATCCCCAGTACGGGGCGTGCAGGAGGCAGCCAATCAATGATTCGCTCTAATCATTGATGCTTCTATCTCTCTCTCTTCCTTCTTCTCTGAAATCAATAAAAAATATTTTTAAAAAATTAGCCTATGTTTAGTCAAACATTTAATTAACTCACCCCTAATGCCTTGGCAGGGCCAGACCAAATGATTTCGAGGGCCTCAGGGCCAGAAGTTCCCCACCCCGGGCCTAAAGAGACATGATGACTAAATGTAATGTGGGATCCTGGAACAGAGTCAGGACATCAGGAGAAAACTGAGTAAATCTGAATACAGTATGGAGTTCAGTTAATAATAATATATCAGTACTGGTTCTATGTGACAAAGCTACCAGACTAATGTCTGATGATAATAATACGGGAAACTGGCTGTAGGGTATTATGGGAACTCCCTGTAATATCTTTGCAATTATTCTATAAATCTAAAGCTGTCTAAAAGAAAAAGTTTATTTTAAAAAAAAGAGAGAGAACGAGTAGCTTAGCTCTGCTTGGTCAATGCACCACTGGCAGAGTGAACAGGGCAAGGAGCAGTGAGGATGGAAGGGAGAGGCAGGTGAAGCAGGCAGCTGCTTTATTTCAGAACAAAATACCGTAGCCACACCCCTTCCCCCGCACCTGTGAACCTTGGACACAGGTAAGCTGGGCAGCTATAGGCCTCCAGAGACAAAGCAGAGGGAAGTCCGAGTATGTTCCTTCCCTGTCCACAGGCACAGATCGCCCTGCTGTGGTGTGGCTCCTCTCAGCTCCTCAGCTGTACAGAGACTAACGAGTAAAGGGACCAAGCAGGTCCAATGTCCTGCAAAGTCAAGATGAAGTGGGAGGGCGACACACCTTCCCTGTTGGCAGGAGAACAACGGTGCGCCCAGGGCCTGGAAGACAGCAGGGCAGGAGAGCCAGTCTTGGGCCGAGTTCTGGTATGCCAACGAAGACCCAAAGTGATGCCAGTGCAGATCCCAAGGGACAAGGGTGTTCTTAGGGAAGGCATCCAGGGTGGGAGCAACCACAGATGTCCCGAGCTTTGCCAATCTCCTTTCATGCTGGTCTTCCTCCCCTTGGGCATGATCAGACACAGCCAGAGCCCTGCCTGATGCTCAGAGGCTGCCTGCTCATGGTGGGTGCCCTGCCTTTGGGCAGTGCCAAGTGCTGGTTCCACAGAAGAAGTCCTCAGGGAGCTCACTCAGGAGTCCATCCAAGTCATCTGCAGGGGGGTGGAGAGGATGAGAAGACTGACAAGTCCAATGTTCTTGCCATTTAGGAGGGCCTGGACCAGGCAGCACAGTTAGGAGGTGGCTCTCCCTGGGCAGTGGTGTCTAGGCCAATAGGCCTAAGCAGCCTGACCTCCATCTTCTCTCCGTTCCCCACATACCCCCATTCTGCTGAGAAAAAGGCTCCCCTTGGGCCTCAGTGGTTCCTCTTTTTTTTCTCCTTTATTTATTAATTTGAGAGAGGGATGTAGGGAGAGAGAGAGATATTGGTTTGTTGTTTCACTTATTTATGCATTCATTGGTTGATTCTTGTATATGCTCTGATCAGGACGACTCTCTAACCAACTGAGTTACCCAGCCCGGGCTGTTTCCTCTACTTCCATCCAGAGGCACAATGCCTGAACGGAAAGGCTTCCGAGGTCTCCTGGTGCAACCCTCTTACTGGACAGAGGGAGGAACCAGGCCGGGAAAAGCCATCAGATGTGTTCAGAATCACAGTTCATTCAACTGGCTTCTCTTCTGAAGAGTGGAGATAATATTATCCCGTCCCCCAAAGTGCCTCTGTGGAGGGAGGGAATAAAAGTAACCGTTCATGACTAGTCCTCAGGTGGGGTGCTTGTGAATGAGAATTTGGAAACTGAGCTGACCTCAATAATCGCTGTTGCTCCTATGATGGTTAGTAATAGCAGCTAACACTTAGAGCTTGCTCTGTGCTAGGCACAGGGTCCCATATGCTACACTCATCACTTCATTCACATCACTTCACAGGGCACCACGTGGTAGTTCCTGTTATAATCCCCTTTACCTGAAAGGACAGGGTTTAAAGAGATCAAACTGCTTGCTCAGGGTGAGCATACTTAGGCTCCATCGGATGCCATAGTCACAGCTTTCAATAGAAGCTCCTGCTTCCTGGACGGGATCAGGCAGCCGTAGGAGTAAGTCAGACTGGAAGCTACACCGGCAGAGCCCAGCTCCCAGTCGGGCACAGAGCACACGATAAACACTGCTGCTAGAAGGACAGAGCCAGTTTGGGCACTTAAACTTTAATTAAGGTGACAGCATTGTTCTCAGAGAAGCAGGACTGGAATTTGATTATAACAAAAAAGTTGCCCCTCACTAGCTACATTATGACTATTTGAAGGAACACTATGTTAAATGAAGAGAAATGAATAGTCAGGAAACTGGGAATCAGAGTAAGAATTAGTATTTGTGTCTCTGAGCTTGGCCAGCCACCACTAGCAGCTGCCTGCTTGGCAGGTCTGCCCTTAGAGTGGAGATGTGATACCAGCTGCAATATTCTACAGACATCCTACTCACTCTTATTCCATGACCACCAGAAACCTTCTGATGGTGGTTTGGTGTGTCATCAAGCTTACTTACAAGGATAGAGTGCAAGTTTCCAGTATAAGGAATACTTTTTCATAGGCTATAAATAAATGGGCTTTGTGTTTTATCCATTCGTCTACTGTGAATTTGGTGAATGGGGAGATACCTACCCAGAATCCCATGAATTCTGGGGACAGACAGGGTTAAATTTATGGAATAAAAAAGCTAAGGACCAGATCTGGACAGTGCTGGCTTTACCTGGATGCTGCTGCCTCCTAAGGAGCAAGCTGGTCTCCCCCTAAGACATCTGTGTTTGGACCTCTCAGATCTGTATCCTGGTCCCACCCTAACCACATGCATGTGTGGCTCCTCAGCACTGCCGGGAGAGCCTCTAAGCTTAGTCAGGATGGGGAAACCTGCCTCTGTGGTCGGCCATCAGCCCACAGAAGACTCAAGGGTGGCACAAGGACGGTGCCAGTCCACCTCCTCCTTGCGGCTAACAGTACATGGCCTGGAAATGGGGGGTGACCAGTGGGTAACACTCCATTTGCTGTATGTGGCCCCTATCACACTGTTAATCATTTTGTGGCCTCCAGGTTTGCCAGAGCAGGCACCACATCTGATTTCTGTAAGATTCCATAAGATCCAAAGATTAATGGGAGGAACAAGATGCAGCCAGACTTTGGCTGAGCAATGCAAGAGGAATAGGAGAATTTCTTCTGCCCCGGGCAGGCTGATTTGTCTTACCTGCTTCGGGGAGTACTTCCTGTGGGAATGCGCCTGCCTCTGGATCCTGTGCTGTTCCGAGGTCTTTCCCAGGCTTTGCAGTCTCAGGCTGGAAGCTGCCATGGAAGCTACCTGGATCCTGGGGACACAGGATCTGGTTACCGATGCCTGTGCCCCTGCAACCCCTCTGGTTAATACCATCTCCACGCAGACAACCTCAAAGGAATAGGTGGGGGCTTAGGGAAGACGGGATGAAGGAGTGTGGCAAGGGCCAGTCACCCATGCCCACGCTGAAACACCAGGCATCCAAAACAGCAGATAATTAAAAACACAAAACAGAAACAAAAAACCTTTCTGGCTGATTTTCTTTCCTAATTCTATTTTTATCTGATATTTTAGGGAATCCATATAACTGGAGCAGAAAGTAAAGGGGTCATTCAGAAATATGTTGAGCAGTTAGCCTGGGATTAAGAATTAGCTGTTAATCCCCAAACTAGCTAATATATGGACAGGTAACTAAAACTTGCAACTAAGTCATTAACCATGGTTAGCTCTGGGGAATGGGAGTGGAGAGGTTAAATTTCATGTCTTGCTTTATTCTGTACCATTCCAATTTTTTTCATTGAGTATGGATGACTTTACATTTAAAAGAAAAATAAAGATTTTTTTGAAGTGAGGTGGAAGGTTAAACAGAAAGATGAGGGAAATGGAAGTTGCAAGTTAGAATTAAGGCTGTAACTTGACTAGAAGCCACTGATTCTAACCCACTCGTTTTACAGATGAAGCAATAGCAGGGGAGAAGATAGGACTTGCCAAGGTCACATTACAAATTACCAGCAGAGTGGGGACATGACCCAGGTCTCCTGACCCCTAGGCCAGGCCATGACACCAGCCCAGGATCCCAGGAAGGATGGGAGTGGCCACAGAGGAGATGCTGTGTGCCCATCAAGGCCAGGCTCTGTACTCACACCCTGGAGTAGAGCTGACTGGAAGCCCAGTCTCCCTCAGTTCCCAAAGGGGTGTCCCCACTTGAGTTCTGTGTGGGTATCCCCACACTTAGCAAAGGGTCTGCACTGCCACCTATAGTAGATCTGTCCCTCAGTCACTCCCCGCCCCACCGCCACCCGCCCACCCGCCCATGGACCCTCAACTTGTTAGTTCTCAAGTGACTCCAGCCTCTCCAATGTTCAAGTCTGCCATTTGTCTCTCAGGTATCACTAAGAAGCCAGCTCTTCTTCTAGGTCCTGTTACTGTGCCATCTGGCAGGCAGCTGAACCAGGGACAGGAAGAGATGGCCCTGTCCCTAAAGGCATCTCTTTAGCTCAGGGTGGAGGAAGGGAAGAAATCAGAAGACCCATGCAGAAAGTGGCTCTATCAGTCCCCATTCCATCCCACTCTTCTTACCTTGGGGAAGGGCTGAGATGACCTGAGGAAGTTCCCATCCCCAGAATCTGGGCTATAAATATGGACCAGGTTGTTGGGTGTCACATTGAGGTAGTGGTTTCGGAGCGAAGGAGAAAACACTCCAATCTGGAGTCAAGGAAGAGGAAGGTCAGTGCCCAGAGGAAGCAATAGATGCTGCCAGATAGTCACCTGGTCCCACTTGTTTCTCCCTTGGTAGTTAGTCTTTGCACCAGGATCACACACATCATCCTGCCCCAGCCCTGAGGTCAGAGCAGAACCACTTACCACACCCTCCTCCCCCAACAGCACAAACCCCATCCCAGCCACCCCCAAAGAATGGGGTGTGTCTTCACTCAGCTCAGTAAGCCAGGGTCAGCACCAGCCCAACAACTCCTTGCCTAGGTTCTGGGGGGGGAGAGAGCCACACAGACAGCTTGGGGGGGCCTCCTCCAAGGCAGAAGGGGTGGAGAACAGCTCCCCATACCTGCTTTAGCAGCAGCACTGAGCCAGGCTTCAGCTCATTCTGGCGTGTCTCAAGCAGCAACCTATGCACCGTGCCCTGCATCTCTCCTGCAAATACATGGCCCATCAGTCTTAGGGTCAAGGGCAGCCCAGAGATTGGTTGGGCCCTGGCTGGGAAGTGGGCTGCTCACTATTTCAATTTTCCCATCTACAAATGGAGACACTCACAGAACCTAGCTCCTCACCCGTGGGGTCCTTGAAAACCACACTGGCGTCCATCGTGCTCCGAGTCAGGGACTTGATCATCACTGCCATGTTGGGGACCTTGTTCCTGGGAAGCTGCTTCAGGGCTGCCTGGTTGCAAGGAGAGGCATTTGCTGAGCCAGCCACGTCCCAGTTGTAAGATTCCCAAGTGTGCCAGGGCAAACTGGAGGGTGGCGGGGGGGAGGGGACAGAATACAGGTGTGGTGATGATCTTCCCTTGTAGAGGGCAAAGCAGCAGTTTAAAGGGCTCATTCCATCTCCCTCTGGCAGACCTTCCTTTCTCTCCCCGCCTCCTTTTTTCATGTCTATGTATTATGTAGAGCTCTATCATGGTAGGCCAAGGGCAAGGATATGTTAGCACATGTACTAACATGTGTCTGCATGTGACCCTTGACCTCTGGGGAGCAGTGTGCTTACACCCCCCCCAAATCCAGGGCCTGACTGTGCAGAGACATGCCCCTAATGCATTCTCTCCCTCTGCTTGTGCTCAATACTGTGATGATAGTGGAAAGGGTTTTGGGCTCGATCTCCAGTAGGGGGCGTGCAGGAGGTAGCCAATCGATGATTCTCTCTCATCATCGATGTTTCTCTCTCTCCCTCTCCCTTCCTCTCTGAAATCAATAAAATCTATTTGAAAAAAAGAAAAAGACAAAAACGGTCTTCTTTTTGTGTCTCAGCACCCAGGACCTTACCTTCCGCAGCACCATGACGATGCTGTAGGTACAGAGGAAGCAGGTGGGGTCTCTCTCATCCAGGCCCAGAGCAGATTTCATGGTCAGCCAGGGCCCTCGCCCGAAATCCTCTTCTACTGATGTCTGGGAACTAGTAACAATCTGGCACCACAAAGCAGAGGGGGAGCCTGCATGAATGGGTCTACCTTGCTACAGACCTCAACTGAGACAGGATGAAGGGGTGGGAGAGAAAGGGCGAGTTCCCTGTAGCATGGTGGCCACAATGTCTTCTTTTATGTATCTCCAAGGTCAGATAACGGTATGTGAAATCTTGTGTATCACAATAGCATACTTAGAAGCAATAGCAGAGGCACTCTTCCTTTTCTCTTATATTAAATCAGGTCCTGATTTTAATTACACTGAAGCCAAAGGCTATCCATGCTTGTCTCTTGTATTAGACTTGAAAAGTCTCAGGGCTAGAGAACCCCACATACTTTAATCGCTTGCAGAGCGCCCTAGCATATTTTACTTGGGATGCCTCTGGCTTTAACAATTAGCCTTCGTAATAAAAAAATGCTTTGATTCAGATGAGTATTTATTGCTTTGGATCTCAAATGGGCTGGTTGATCTGTGGAGCTGCAGCAAAGAGAAAAACTACCATAGAGAATCAGAAGCAAAAGTGAGTCTGAGGGCGGAGCAGGCCAACCAAAATGCCAGGGAGGAGGGAGGCTGAGTCTCACCTGCCAAAAGGGAACCCGCTGGAGGCAAGATGAAGGCAGATCCTTCTCAACTTAATTCTCAGAAACCTGAGAAGTGTTCCTGAGATACAATTTCCTAACACTTATTCCATGCTTCTCCCGAGAAAAGATGGAGTTAGCTGGGCCTTTCTTTCTTAGATGGGAAAGAAAGCTGGCTCATGGCAGCAGTTATTTCCCGGTTGGCATCAGGATAGGCTTCACCTTGTGCCAGTAAAATTGCCACCTCCCCAAACTGTCTTTCCCAACTCCCCTTTCGTGTGTGACTCTAGAGGACAGACCTCGCAGCATCAACTCTGATTCTCAAATCCTCAAAGGTGCAGGGATGTCCCTCACTCTTAAATGATGCCCAAGAAGTTAACATTTGCACAGACTTAGTTACCTCTGTCCGGAATTTAGCCAGCGCACCATGAGTCGGAGTCTGGGGTGTGGAAACCATGATCTCCTCCAGGTTTTTCCCGCTGTACTATAAGAGGAGAGAGAAGAAGGTGAAAGAAAGCTCAGCAGCTGTTATTTACAAGTCTGGGTTACATAATGAGTTCAGAAAACTATCAGGGACAATTAACACATATTACATCTCTCCTAACAAAGTCTCAGGAGCCTTACTGGCAGCTCAAAAAAGACGCTTTGGGGATAGTTTTGGGAATGTGAGGAAGATGGAGCTGGCCCAGGAGCAAAACCCAGAGCTTCCTGAAGCGGGCGATGACCTGAATAGAGAGGCCTGTGATATGCAAAAGGACAGCTTTCCCCAACTCCCTTCTCAGGGACCTAATCCTTCCCTGCAGAGATCCAATCCAGGAGGAATGTATATGGCCTCCTTGGATTTCTCTTAAAGTGCTAGGAAAGAGAAACTAGCAGGTAGAAACTGTTTCAAACGCCTTTAAAATGCTAGGAAAGGGGTGCACCTTCCATGACCAGACCAGATCCTAAAGGTCTAGGATCTGATTCAAGACTAATCTGATGGGTCCTGTCCCCCACCACTGCTGAAATCCAAACTCTCAGCACAGCCCCAGCTTCCCCACACGCCAGTCACAATGAACTGTTCCATGGCTTCCCGAGAGCATCCTGCTCTCATGCCTCTGGACCTTTGCACATGCTCTTCCTGTCTTCCCACTGAAATGTCCTCCAGAGCCCAGCCTTCTGACAACCCCCCCCGTTACCTACCTGTCCACCCAAAGCCCACTCAGAAAGCCCAAGGAACCCAGTCTCTCTTAGTACCCAGAGAATGACCTCTACTCACACTGTGCATTTTATGCTATTTTTTAAAAATATATTTTATTGATTTTTTTTATAGAGAGGGATCGAGAGTTAGAAACATTGATGAGAGAGAAACATCGATCAGCTGCCTCCCGCACACTCCCTACTGGGTATGTGCCCGCAACCAAGGTACATGCCCTTGACCAGAATCGAACCTGGGACCCTTGAGTCCGCAGGCCGATGCTCTATCCACTGAGCCAAACCAGTCAGGGCAACCATTGCTATTTTAATCTGTATTCTGAGTTCCAAGCAAATTGCCCAACTTAGCAAATATAAGTGAGGGAATATTCCTTTCTCAGTGCTAGCAAACAATAATTACTCAACAAACGTATGAAAATTGTGAAATTCTCACCCAGCTGGCGTGGCTCAGTGGCCCACCTATTAACCAGGAGGTCACGGCTCAATTCCTGGTCAGGGCATATGTGGGGTTGTGAGCTTGATCCCCAGTGTGGGGCATGCAGGAGGCAATCAATGATTCTCTCTCATCATTGATGTTTCTATCTCTCACTCTCTCCCTTCCTCTCAGAAATCAATAAAAATATTTTAAAAAAGAAAATTGTGAAGTTCTCAGGCCTTATGCACCCCTATCATGTGTGGTTTATCAAGCATTCAATTCTCCCTTCCCTCTTCTTTTGATTCTGCCACAGATTTGAAGACCTGCCCTCTGCCTGCCCGCCCTCCCTCCCTCCTCCCAGGAGTGAAGATATTCTGGGACTGGACAGTGCTGCAACTCTGCTTTTTTCCTTTGCTCTCCTTCCACCCAACATCCTGGATGGCTCTGACTTCAGCCAGAGAGAAGCTGTCACTCACTTGGTGAGGCAGGATCCCTGCTGGGCCAGGGAAGCGGCGTGTTTTGGCTCGGGTGGTAGTGCGCGTGGGCTGCTGGGGTGTCCGGTTGGCAGCAGTGACCAACTGTACCAGGTGGCTGGTGACTATGGGTGTCTTCAGAGCTGCTTGGGGACCCTTGGGGGTGCTGACAGGAGATTCAATTGAAGACAGTGGAGCTCGGGGTTGTAAGGGCCCCCGAGGGAAAAATCCAGAGCCAGTCCTTGAGAGAGAAGAACAGCTTGAGTTGGGAGTTCGTGGAAAATTAGGTTTGCCACTTAAGTGGGTATTTGGAGATTGGAATGGCTGACTGGGGACACGATTTTGAGGGCTGCTCTGAACAGGCCTCCCAGTAGCTTGGAGAGGCTGGGGTCCTCGAACTGGAAAAGCTTTAGGGCAGACTTCCCACTGGGTTTGCTGAGCAGGAAGTGTTGAGGCAGTTGGGATAGGCAGGTTACCCACAGCACCAGTCCTCAAGTGGGGCTGTGGAGTCCTACAGTAGACAGGATCTGGAGGCTGACCCTGGGCTGATGTGATACCAGTTACGTAGGTGGCAGCCATAGGGCCCTTTGGGCAAGATCTGCTCAGATCAGCTACCCGAGCCTTTTTAGTCAATGTTGAGTCCTCCTGCTGCCCAGTGGGCAGGATTCCTGTTGCCTCACTGTTAACTCCAAGTTCCAGCTCCATGCCAGGCCCTTCCAGTTCTATGCTTGCCAGGACCTCATCAAATTCATCTTGCTCAGGTCCCTCAAAGCCACCTACCACCTGCTGTTTGCTCTCAAAGGAAAGCAGGGGGTGTGAGGCCGAGGGCTGTGGTCTTGCTGGTTCTTTGAGCACTTCTGTCAGTGTCACTCTTCTCTGGTTGCTAGTCCAGTTGCTGGAAGTGGAGACAGGCCTTAGGAGGGCTGTTCCTGTGGAAGCTGGAACCCTGCTGGAGGTAGGAAGGCGGAGTCCCAGGGCTGGTAGGTCCACAGCCTCTGAGGAAGCAGGAGGGCATGATGGCAGCTGCCCAGAAGACTGTGCCTGCACAGTGTCTTGTGGCCTGGAAGAGACAGGTCTGAGGCACCCAGCATTCATAGGCCCTGAGCCAGCAAATTGGTTCTCTGCATCTTCCACAGCAGACAAGAAATCCTACGAAGAAGCAGAGACAGTGAGAAATCAAGAAACACTCTGCTTTTACTGTTTCAGGCACGTGGTGTGTATATAGGTGCAGATACACAAAAGCAAGAAACCAAAGCATGAAAGGCAATGGTGGAGTCTCTCACCACGCTTGATCTTGCCCATGAGTGCACTACCTCCAGACTTCTACCAGAAACACTCACAGGCTAAGTCTGCAGGTAGCTTTACTCTCTTTATTCAGTCTTGAGTGGGGGTTGGGAAGTGGGGGTGGGCAGTGGTGGCAGTTGGGGGAGCAGCAGGAGAAGTAAATATACTAGGGCACCAACAAGTCAAACAGATCCCCCAAGGTCACAAGGAGTCTAGCTTTCTGCGATCAAAGCCTGTGAAACAGGGATGTGTCCAGCTGGTCATGCTGCTTGTCCCTACCCCCCACCCCACCACACACACACACACACACACACGGCCTTCAGTAAGACAGAGAGGCCTAATAGGCAGCAGTTAAATATAGCTTTCCAGGCAAGTTAAATTAAGTATGGGTTCCAGTTGGGAAGCAAGGTGAGATTGACATCTTCAAGAGCAACAGACCTGTTCCGAGGGTGTTTTTGAGTCAGAACTGCTGATTTAACTGACAGGAAGGTCCCCACCGCCCCCACCCCCTGCTGCCACACAGGATTGTCTGGGCTAGAGAAAGGTTTTTTCCTGCTTTGTGTATTATCAGGAGAGTGGCATACTCCAACACCACTACCTTGGGATTTAACAATAATATTAATAACATGCCAAAACCGGTTTGGCTCAGTGGATAGAGCGTCAGCCTGCGGACTGAAAGGTCCCAGGTTTGATTCCGGTCAAGGGCATGTACCTGGGTTGCAGGCACATCCCCAGTGGGGGGCATGCGGGAGGCAGCTGATCGATGTTTCTCTCTCATCGATGTTTCTAACTCTCTATCTCTCTCCCTTCCTCTCTGAAAAAAAATAAAATATATTTTTTTAAAAATAATAATATTAATAACATTAGAATTATTGTAGCAGTAAAATACTGATGACCTCGGGGGTTGATGGATCTCTTTTCCCAGGAAGACCTCACTTTCAGATGTGATGTTATCTGCCTTGGGAAGGGGAAAAGGATCTATCTGGTCATGGATCAGAAACCTGAGTTGTCAGAGTTCTTCACTCTTAATTTCACTACCGGCCTAGCAGTCCTACCATCACCCGGTAAGACCCAAAAGGGTCAATTTAACAGCTACCTTTTCAGCCTGTAATCACACATCTCTAAAGCTAAAAGACAAAGACAAGGACGCATCTTCTTGACAAAGCTGGAAGTTTTGAATTATTTGTAAAAATAACTGTCAAGTCCCCAAGGGATAATAAAAACATCTAACATTTGAAACCTCACTAGGTGTCAGGTACCATGTAAATATTTTACCAGAATTTTCTCAATGAATTCTCACATGGGCCCTATGAATAGGTACTGTTATTATTCCTGGTTTTTGGATGCAGAAACTAAGACTCAGACGGGCTAAGTACCTTCACAGAACCACAACTAGAACCTATATGTGCCCTTGTCACTATGTCTTAGGGCCCCAATGAACGATCTTTTAAAAAAAATGTTTGTTTTTTTTTTTAAGAGAGGGAGAAAGAGAGATAGAAACATTGATTAGTTGCCTCCTGCACCCCCCCAACTGGGGATCTAGCCCAAAACCCAGGCATGTGCCCTGAGCAGGAATTGAACCGGTGACCTTTTGGTGCATGAGAAGGCTCAATCCACTAAGGCACACTAGCTGGACTGATTTTTCTGAGGTCCGACAAAGATTACTTTTCCCCTTCGAACCTCATGCTCCCAAAGCCTCCGAGGAACGAGAGTGCGGTGTTGGACTGCCAGAAAGTCCCTGATGCAGCATTCATGATCATACTCAGCACAAATCTGGCACCTGGACAAATTCTAAATGTGATTTTTAAAGCAAAGTGCTGGGACACAAAAAGTAGGTTTGAATGGCTTGTCATTGATAAAGTAGAATAACTTTATTCTATAAATGTATGGTAAGACTTGAGTCAGGGGCCAATACCTCATCCTGGCTGTTGGTGCTTTATTCTTAAGCAGGTTAATGTACCTTTTTGGACTTTGCTCACTTGAGCCCTACCTCTTTGTGAAAAGGATTTGAGATAGAAATTTTGGGCCTCCCAAATGAAACTATATCCTTTGGATCTGAGTGGGAAGAGGGCTATGGAGATCACTAGTTCAGTAGTCTCTGGCTGCACCCGGAGGTTAGAAATACCCCTGCCTGGGTCCATCCCAGGAAATTCTGATTTAATTGGTGTGTAGCAGGCCCTCAACAGGGGTGATTCTAATGTGCCAGCTTCAGATCTTCTGAGGAGAGCGGGATGGAACGAACACATGAGGCAGAATGCCTCACATGTTGCAGAAGAGAAAATGGAAGGCCAGAGAATGAAGGCCAGTTGGTGACACCAGGCCTCCTGCCGTCCAATAGCTGTGCTGTGTCTGGCTCTCCATAAACTTTCTCCCGCTTCAAGCATGTCATCAAGAAGATGAATCAGCCCTGGCCATATGACTCAGTTGGTTGGAGTGTTGTCCTGTGCACCGAAGGTTTGCACTGGGTTGGATTCCCAGTCAGGGCACATACCCAGGTTTCAAGTTCAATTGTCAGTCGGGGAGTGAACGGGAGGCAACTGATTGATGTTTTCTCTCTCTCTCTCTCCCCCTCTCCCTTCCTCTTTCTCTAAAATCAACAGAAAAGCATGTCCTTTGATGAGGATTGAAAAATAAAAATGAAAAAAGAAGGCAAATCAAATCATCTACAGACACAGCTTCCAGGCAGGGGCCCTTATAACTTAAAGGTATGACAATCAGGGAGCTCGTCTCTCTGGCTTTTTATTTATTTCTAAGACAGTTAAATAAGTTGTTTACATTTCTCATTATTCTTCATCTTTCACAGACAAAAATAAATGTATGTATCAAGTAAAAGGAGACGGGGGTGTGGGGGGCGGCAGGTTGCTTCAAAATGTTCTGAGCCTGGTGTTTACATCTTTTTTTTTTTTTAATCTTTATTGTTGAAAGTATTACATATGTCCCTGGGTATTTACATCTTAAGACCTCCTCTGTTCAACATTTCCTTACCTCATCTTCAAACTCCTCTTCCACAGCAAATAGCTTCTGCAAACTGCATGCCTGGAAGGAAAACAAAGCAATTGAGGTTGGAGGAGAAATACTATTTGCAAGTACATTCTGTTCTCACTCCGCTTCTTCCCAATTCTAACAAGACCATCAGGTGTACTGTTTTTGGTTTGTTTGTTTTGCTAGTGTTGGGGGAGGAATAAGGGATGAGAAGAGATGGGATTTACTTAGAAACTTAGATAATTTCAAGTCCTTTCTCCATAACACAACCCACTTGGGTCCATCTGCATTAATCTTGGAAGGGGAAAAGGCCAAGGAAAGGCTGCCAAAGGAAGCATGGGTCATTCTTTAGAATCAGCACTGCACACATGGGCATGAGGATTTTGCAACATCCCAAAGGTCTGGCCTGAGCAACCTTTGTCACACATAAGACGCAACCGTGAATCCAAACATGCCTAGCGGAGGGGACCTTTTCCCCCTGAAAGCCAAGCCAGTGGTTTCCTTCTATCTAATCCCATGTCCAAAGGCCAGGGTCCCAGGAAGGTGGGATGCCCCAGTCCACAGTCTCTTCTTTCTAGGCAGCAGGGCTGCAGTGGCCAGCTCTGAGATGTGTGTCAAACTCAGAGCCAAGGGCTGTGCCTAACCCCAGATGCTCCAGCAGCAAGAGCTATAGCTAGGGACTCAGAGCCAAGGGCTGGACCTGCCCCCAAGTGTCCAAGGATCAGAGTGGACGGGTTGCGGGGAGAGGGTCAGGCTCTGGAGGCATAACATTTGAGCGCATCGGGAAGGATGAACAGGAGTTCGCCAAGAAGAGATGGAAGGCCACAGGAGGGAAACTGAGGCCCAGAGGGAGGTGGGTGGAGAGCTTTCCCAGGGTCTCCAGGCGCGTCCATACCAAACCCAGGTTTCCCGACCCCACCTAATTCTCACCCAAACCCTAAACCGGCCCTGCAGCTCGCCCAGTAGAGGGGCTGGAGCCTGAAAGACAGCTGTTGGGCCCCAGACCCAGAGACCAGGAGTCCCGAGGCACGGCATTACCATGGCGACGGCGGGTGCGCTTCCGCCAAAGGATTAGCCGGATAGGCCCCAATTCAAGTGGTCGCGGAGGCCTCGGACTTGGCCCGGGGCGGGAGAGTAGGAGTCCGGGTGACAGTATCTCTGGGGCGAGATCGGAGAGGTCCCTGCGACCCGGGCCGGTACCAAGACTGGGTCGCTGGGAAGGTGAGGGCCCGAGCCCTAGGTCGCATTCGAAGCCGCCGCCACTCCAGCGTCTCCGCCCTCTTAAAGGGGCGGGCCTGTTTTATCCTGCCGACACAAAGACACTACATCCGCCAGTCTTCCGCCCCGGCCTTAAAGGGAAACTGATGGGCTCTCGGTCGCCCTCCAGCGGCCACTCGGTCTGGGTCGGCTGGTTTCAATAACCATTCTGATGAGAGCAAGGTTGGCAATTTGGGCGCATTATGCCCAATCCTGCCCATCCTCCTCTATTGTGTTAAGCACACTAGGGAGTGGGTACTTGAGCATGACTCATTCACACCAGAAGCCACCCCGTTGGTTTGTCTGTTCATCTTTCTATCCATCTGTCTATCTTTGCAACACATTTATTAAGTAAAGATGTTCTCGGTCTGGCTCTTTCCATCCTTCGGTGTTTCAGCTGAGATTTCAGATCTTCTCCGTCATCTATTCTCTCACGTAGCACCCTATCACTATTTCCTTCTCAGCACTTTTCATAATTTATAATTATCATGGTTTACATCTCATTTCTAGAATATGAGGTCCCTGAAGGCAGGGACCTTGTCTGGCTTGTTCAAGTTTGTATCCCCAGCATGTAGCACAATACACAATAGAGTTATTGAATGACACAATGGCTACTATGTATTGAGCACCATGCTTGATCCTGGGGATAGAGAAAAGAATGACTGCTTGTGACCTCAAGTTCACACACCAGTCAGGGAGACACAGATCCAAAAGAGTCCAGGAGATTTGTGCAGAGAGATGGACAGGGGCCTAGTGAGCTGAGAAGGCCAGCTTCTGTCACTAAAGCCTGCTGTGGTTAATGACCCTTACTCCGACCTCAGTTTCTCTTATGCCTGTCATCACAGGGCAAGTCAGAATGACAGCTAGGGCTGCATCGTGTTGAGGATTCAAAAAGGCAGGAGGAAGGTCTCTGACTGTGGATAACCATCTGATCTGAGCCAGTCCTGAATTTTTCCTAGGGTTGTCTGGCCTGGCCTCCCCTCTGACAGCCTATGGCTTCTATCATAGCTTCATGTGGACCAGTTTTCTTGTCATATGTCAGAATGGAGGCCAGAATGGCATTGGGAAAGGGAACCTGGACTCCTAATTTTCTTCCAAGTTAGCAATCTTCTCAAGGTCTCTGTGCTTCTGATCTGGGGAACAAAATCCCAACCCTCCCATTTACAGGAGGCCTCACCGGAATCCAGGTACAACTCATCCTGAACCACTGTGGATAGTCCCGGAGACCCAGTTATAGGGCTCCCTGTGGCTTTGACCTCGGTCAGCTCAGGTTGACAGATCACAATGCCCCAAAGGCCAAGAGGAATAATGGTAAGTCCTATCCACACCATACTCTGCAGCTTCCAATTGTAACCAATAGCTCATTTTGTGGTCACAAACATCCTGTACAGAGTGATGGGCAGGTATTACTTTAAAGATTAGGAAAATGAGGCTCAGAGTGGGAAGGGATTCTCTCAGTGGTAGATCACACAGCCACTCAGTGATATATCTTCTGGTTGGAAATCCTATGCTTTTTCCTCCATCACCTTTCTCAGTTAAATACACTTAGCATCTGTTGCGGCCACTTCCTGTTAGAACCTAGAGGAGGATGGGGGCAGTGGCTGGAGCAAATGGAAAATGTGGACCTAGCCCAGTGGTCGGCAAACTCATTAGTCAATAGAGCCAAATATCAACAGGACAACGATTGAAATTTCTTTTGAGAGCCAAATTTTTTAAACTTCTTCTAACGCCACTTCTTCAAAATAGACTCACCCAGGCCGTGGTATTTTGTGGAAGAGCCACACTCAAGGTGCCAAAGAGCCGCATGTGGCTCGTGAGCTGCGGTTTGCCGACCACTGACCTGGGACATTCTGGGGAGGACCTGACAGGACACAATATGGAGGTTGCCTGTGATTTAAAAATTGGTCGGATAGCTCAGTTGGTTAGAGCATTGTCCAAATACCAAGGTTTCAGGTTCAGTCCCCAGTCAGAGCACACACAAGAGGCAACCAATGAATGCATAAATAAGAGGAACAATAAATTGATGTCTCCCTCCCTCCCTCTCTCTCTCCTTCTCCCTTCCTCTCTCAGAAATCAGTTAACAAAAACATATAAAAGTATTTTTAAAAACTCTTCAGCCCTAGCCAGTTTGGCTGAGTGGATAGAGTGCTGGCCCACAGACCGAAGGGTCTCAGATTCGATTCCGGTCAAGAGCACAGATCTCGGGAGACAAAATGGCGGCGGAATAGACGGACGTGTCCTGAGCCTTGTCCCGGAGCAAGTAGAGGAGGCAGCTGAGACGAGCGGAATCCAGCCCGAATTGGCGAAGGAGGCACAGCTGGTGAGACAGTTTGCAGCTGGGAAGAGCAGGGATCCCCCGGATAAAGACAAAGAAAATCGTTTGAACAAAAATAAAAAGGATCCCAAATCAATTATATAGAAAAGATTCCTTTATTAACTTGTGGTCGAGAATGTATTTGTATATTTTCAGAAAACGACCCCACGACCAGATGGATTCCTGCAACAGAGAGGAATTGACAGGTGTGCTCCAACCACGAAGACAAGAGGAAAAACAGTCCAGAGATGGAAGACGCTGACAACGCCTTGCCACGCGAGCAGTCAGCAGCTGTGCACCGCTGCAGGTTGCCTAGGACCAAACCAGAGAGGGTCGGACCTGCATTGCCACCATGTGCCCACCATCCAGATACCATTGCTGACATGTACACATAAGGAACTATTAGACATTGAAACGGGGACTCAGAACTGTTGGACATTGAAATTGGGACTCAAACATTTTTTTTTGTTATTTTATGTTTATTTCTAGTCTGCAGAGGCAAAACTTTTTAAGGAAAGAAATGGTGGGAAAAAGATACAGAGGCAAAGAAGCATTGAACAGACTGTCAAACTACATTGGGAAGACAGGGGAGGTTGGGCGAGGGGGGCTGTAAGAGACCAACCAAAGGACTTGTACGCATGCATATAAGCACAACCAATGGATATAAGACACTGGGGCGGGGGGGCAGGGTGGGCAGGTGAAGGCATGTACTGGGGGGTAGGGGAGGTCGGGGGGAGATCAATAGGGGAAAAAAAGGGGACATATGTACTACTATTTGTAATACTTAAAACAAAACAAAAAAAATTAAAAAAAAAAAAAAGAGCACAGACCTCAGCTGCAGGCTTGATCCCTGCCCCAGTCG
The DNA here is from genome assembly GCA_026230045.1 of Corynorhinus townsendii. Classification (NCBI taxonomy): domain Eukaryota; kingdom Metazoa; phylum Chordata; class Mammalia; order Chiroptera; family Vespertilionidae; genus Corynorhinus; species Corynorhinus townsendii. The sequence goes on from JAPDVU010000009.1 coordinate 14,841,585, forward strand.
GGGGATGTGTGGGAGGCAACTACTCGCTGTGTCTCTCACATTGCTGTTTCTCTCTGTGTGTCTCTCCCTCTCCCTTCCACTCTCTCTAAAAATCAATGGAAAAAATAAAAATTCTTCAATCCCTCCCTGTCACCAGAGGTGACATATAAGATCCCCAGGGTCTACAATGCCCTGGCATCTGCTTCACTGCCCTATCTTGTCTTCAACCAGCCTCACAGTCACTGTCAACCCCTCTCCACCCCACTTATTTTTCATGCCCTAGGTTCCAGGCTGCCTCTGCTGAGAAGCCTTCCTTAAGTGCCCCGGGCAGACCCAGGTTCCCTGGGTTCTCCTTGGTTCCCTGCACTTGGGGCCTAGCTCCAGGTTGGCTTGGTTTCTTGTATGCCCTGTATTTTCTTCAGATTTCCTTCACACCACCTTGCTGGACTTGGAATCCTTACAGGGCAACAATGATGGCTTTTTAAAAAATATATATTTTATTGATTTTTTACAGAGAGGAAGGGAGAGGGAGAGAGTCAGAAACATCCATCAGCTGCCTCCTGCACGCCCCCTACTGGGGATGTGCCCGCAACCCAGGTACATGCCCTTGAGGTTTCGGCAACAATGATGGCTTTTCATTTCGTGAACCACGCTTGGCACAGGACCTGGCACATGGAAGACACTCAACAAGCATTTGTTGAATGATTTAATGCCATTTGTCAGGAGGGAGTGAGAATGAGCCTGGGCAACTCCATACGCCCTTATGCAAATGTCTGCAGTTGCTGGGTGAGGAGCTTCACCTTCTTAAGCACAAAGGAGAACAGATCTGGTGTGTGTGTGTGTGTGTGTGTGTGTGTGTGTGTGTGTGTACACGGCATTTTTCATTGGCTATGGAGCTAGACAAATCTTGGTTCATATTTGACCCTGTTGCTAACTGGCTGTGTAACTTGGAGTAAGTTACTTTATCTCTCTGAACCTTAGTTGTCTCATCTATGAAAATGGAATAATACCTCTTCCTCACAGGATTGCTCTGCGATTAAATAAACTAAAGCACTGAAATGGCCAACTCCATGGCACTTTGGCAAGGGCTCAACAATGTAAGGCCCTACTTGAGTTTGCAAACATGTGCTGAGATTGGTTATGGGAACCACATGCTTTGAGTTTCTCTGTTTCAGCATACTTGTCAATGCACTTTGTCCTAATTTGGACTTCTATCATATGTACGGCTGTATGCCAGTCAGTGTGCTGATGGATGTCTTTATGTGTTTCTATTGACATTCACCTTGGTATGGAAAGTGGCATACACTGGCGTGGTTGTACACACGCTGAGAGTCTTGCATGGTTGTGTTGGTGGGTGATGCATGTTGAGCAAGTGTGTAAAATGTGTGTGGAATAAAATGTGTGTTGTGTGCTGTCTATGAGGGTGGGGATCTGAGTGTACGGAGGTGGGGAAGGGCTGGTGGCTTTGTGTGTATGAAGGCTTCATAGACCAGTGCAGTGGGGTAGAACTCTCTGTGTTTATGGAAATATTTTCTGTTTGCACCGTTCAATAGAGCTGCCACTAGCCACATGTAACTATTGATCTCTGGAAACGTGGCTAGAGCAACTGAAGAAGAAAGTTTTCATTGTATTTAATTTTAATTAATTTGAATGGCAACCGTCACAGGTAAGACTCTAGACAGAAACCTCAAACTTGTTCTCCACAGGCCAGTGGTGTTTATCCTCCTTCCTCTTAACAGGGAAACCCACCTAACGTGTCCTGACCCCAGCAGATCAATGGACCCGCTGGAGCCCCGCCCGCGAACGCACGTGTGTGCGCGTGAGATGTACAGAGGGGCCCATCCGCCTCCCTCCTTCCCAAGTCCCCAGGCGAGCAGTGAATCAGCCTGACAATGAAGTGAGTCATTCATGAACTGCTCCGGCGACCCAGCAGGCGGGAAGCAAACGTCAGTGAGCCGCCTAGCTCTCCCCTCCAACCCCCCAGTGGGATCGCTCAACCCCACGCATTGCAGATGTTGAAGAAACTGACGCGAGCGAATCAAAGCACCAAAGCTCATCTCCTCAACCCCTCCCTCTGGCTTGCAATCCATTCACCGCCCAGCCCCTTTCTCCCCTCCGGTGGGGTGGCGTGTGAGTCATCTCAAGATCTACACCCCCCAATCCAACCCCCACCGCCCTAAGCACCCCTGAGTTGGTCTTCCTCCAAAGCTGGGGGTGGGGGTGGGGAGGAGAGGCCGGGAGGCTGAGCCCCTGGTGGGGTGCCATGCTCTGCCTTTGGAAGTCAGGCTGACCTACTCAGGGCTGTGGTGTGGGCGGGGCTCAGGGCTGGGTGCAGCTGGCTGGATCTTCGGAGCTGGCATCCAGCTTGCTTGGAGGAGCATCAAGACAAACAGGGGGGCAGCGGGGAAGGAGTTGCTGAAGCTGCTGCCTGGAGCACCTGTGGCTGGTGGTGAGGAGGGGATTTGGAGAGGGCAAGAATAATCCTATGTTTTTTCAGGGAAGCCCCACACAGTGTCTCCCCAGTACCTGATAATCTTCAGAACCTGGTAGCTTCTCTCCTCTGCTCTCTCCTTCACCTGCTCCCCACAACCTGTATCCCAATGCTCCCCATCAATCAGCCCTCTTCTCTTGGACTGAAACTTAGTTGAGGATTCTGACTTGGATTTGGGTCCCATGATGGTGTCCCTTACTAGGTCAGAAAAAGATTATCACCAGCCCTGGCTGGGTGGCTCAGTTGTTGGGGTGTCTTCCCCATGGTCCAGGATTTCAGATTCAAACCCTGGTCAGGGCGCATACAAGAATCAACCAATGAATGCATAAATAAGTGGAACAACAAATCGATGTTTCTGTCTCTTTAAATTCAATAAAAATATCCCTGGTAGGTGTGGCTAAGTTGGTTGGGCATAGTCCTGTGCACCAAAAGGTTGCTAGTTCAGCCAATTGATTCTTTGCTCTCACATAGATTTCTCTCTCTCTCTCTCTTTCTCACTCTCCCTCTCCCTTCCTCTCTTTAAAAATCAATAAAAAATCTTTTTAAAGAAACTAATGAAAAAAATAATAAAATCAAGTAAAAATATCTTCAAAAGCCTTAAAAAATGTCTGAACTCTTAGCTCAAACAGCTCCACTTCTAAGGATTTATCCTAAGAAAATAATAATTGATACATGCAGCAGTTTAGCTATAATAATGTGCATCACAGCATTATTTAAAATGGTAAAAAATTGAAAACAATCCAAATGTCCATTGAAAGGGGACTGAATAGAGAAACTGTAGTAGAACAGCACAATGGAATACAAGGCAACCAAAGATGTGGAAGAAGATTCAATACCATGGGAATATTTTCATGAAAAATTAGATTGTATGATATTTTGTCCAGTATGATACAGTTTTTCTTGAAAAAAAAATGAGCATGGAAAAAAGATTAGAAAAGTATTCACCCAATTATTAATAACTAGAGGCCCGGTGCATGAAAATTCATGCACTGGAGGGGGGGGGGCCCTCAGCTCGGCCTGCTCCCTCTCACAGTCCGGGAGCCCTCAGGGTTGGGAGGCGACCTGGTGATCAGGGGAAGGTGATGCCCCATCACACCTCTGCTGCTGCCACTGCCGGCAGTGCAAGCCTCGGCTGGTCCTGGTTACCTGAGCCTTGGGGGGCTGAGGGGACTGGGGGACTCTGGAGGCAGGTGCACGGAGCTGCCGGGCTTGCCTGGGGGCGGGTTCGGCCTTGTGGCGCATGCCTGCCACCCCAGTGGGGCTGAGGGGACTGGGCGCTGTCATCTTGTGGCTGTGGGTGCTGCCATCTTTGAGGGTGGGGGAGTCAATTAGCATATTCCCTCCTTATTGGCTGTGGGAACCGCCATGTTTGTCATGGCGTGAGGGCCAATTAGCATATTCCCTCTTTATTAGATAGGATTGTTCTCATTGAATTATGGATTTAGAAGTAATTTTATTTTCTTCTTTGTACTTTTCAGATCTCCCCCAGAATTTCTACATTAAAAGTTTGTGATTTTTGATAGCAGAAAAAGTAATTAATTTACTAAATGTTTTAAAAAGCCACTTGTGGAGGTGGTAATGAAGATTAACTGTAAATGGGTATTATACTGGGATGATGAACTGTTTTAAAACTGGATTATGTGATGGTTGTACAACTTGGTAAATTTAATAAAAAATGTTGACTTGTTCATCCAAAATTAGTAAATTTTATGTTATCTAAATTATATCTAAAGTTATCTAAAAGCCCTTAACAAAAGTCATTTGCTGGGCTGTCTACCATTAAGGTCAGTCTTTCAACCTAACCTCAGAGTTTTGAGTAGTCGGGATGGCAGATACCCAGCTTAAATTTGAAATTCAGATAAGGAGTAATTTTTAATATAAGTATAAAATAAGTAATAAAGTTTAAAAAGTCATGAATTCTTGCTTTCCCTGCTGATAGCGCTTGCAAACATGGTGAATGTTCCTAAAACCCACCAAACTTTGTGTAAGAAGTGTGGCAAGCATCAACCCCACAAAGCAACCCAGTACAAGAAGGCCAAGGCTTCTCTGTGTGCGCAGGGAAAGCGGCGTTATGACAGGAGGCAGAGCAGCTATGGTGGCAGACTAAGCCAATTTTCCGAAAAAAGGCTAAAACTACAAAGAAGATTGTGCTGAGGCTTGAATGCGTTGAGCCTAACTGCAGATGTAAGAGAATGCTGGCTATTAAGAGATGCAAGCATTTTGAACTGGAAGGAGATAAGAAGAGAAAGGGTCAAGTGATCCAGTTCTAAGCCTCATATTTTGTTTATTATATGACAATAAAATCTTGATATACTCACTTAAAAAAAAAGTCATGAATTCTTTAAAAAATATATATATTTCTTTATTGATTTCAGAGAGGTAGGGAGAAGGAAAGAGAGATAGAAACATCAATGATGAGAGATAATCATTGATTGGCTGCCTCCTGCACACCCCCTACTGGGGATTGAGTCCGCAACCCAGGCATGTGCCCTTGGCCTGAATGGAACCTGGGACCCTTCAGTCCACAGGCTGACGCTGTATCCACTGAGCCAAGCCGGCTAGGGCATGAATTCTTAATATAAGTACTCTACACAATTATTATTTATCTGAAACTCAGATTTAACTGAGCATCCTGTGTTTTTATTTGCTAATTCTGGCAACCCTAGTGGAGTCCTTGCTCTTGCCGCATCCCTGTGGCAGGGAAACAGACTTAGGGATGGCCATCTGGGCTTACCTACTCCCAGGGCAATTCTACAGAGCCCGGGAGAAGGAGGTGGGGTGCTCAGGAGCTGGAGAGTGCAGGCGAGAGGAGTTGGGGGTTGCTATCCTTTCTAGTGCGGAAGGTGAGTATCTTGCTTGGAATGAAAGTGGTCAGTACCATTTCAGCTGGTTCAGAACCAAGGAGTGGTAAGACCAAGGCTGGGGGTGAGGGTGGGGCTTACCCTTTCCCGTGCTATGCTAGCCCTTCACACAGGTACTCCATGGCATGCCCCAGCAACCCACTGAGGAGGAGGATGTCATTGTCCATTGTTATAGGTGAGAAAATAGATTCAGAGAGATTAAGTACATTTCCAAGTTCACAGCTAAGTATCAGAGCATCAATCCAGGTCAAGGTCTTTACTCTCTCACTGGGTTGAAATCCAGTAGTTAAACTAAACAGGCTCTGGGCTCCCATAACCTGGGTCAGATCTCTTGCATCTTCACTTACTGGATTTGTAGCTTTTGGCCAGTTCCTTAATTCTCCTGCACCTCAGGTCCTGCATCTTACAACTGGGGATAAGAAGAAGAAGAATGTGTACCTTGTGGGGTTGGGAGGATGAAATGAAAGCCTGCTGTCTGCTGCTCTGTCCACTGGGCAGGAAGTGTCCTCATGGATGTGCCAGAGACCCTACTGCTTGAGGATGATGGAATGTGCCTCCTAGGCACGTGAAGCAAGGACTTCCTGTCGGGATGTCCTGGGTCCTCAAAGAGTTCCCAGGAGAAAGAGGACATGACTATCTCTGTCTATTTGGGGAGACCTCTCAAACCTAGAGAGACCTCATATGCACCCAGGGAAGAAAGGCAATTGGGCCAGTTTTTGTGTGGCTGTAGTCCACGCCCTTCCATATATCATGTAAGTACACTGCATCTTGTCCTCTATTATCTCATGACCTTAGGGACAAGAGGACCTTCCAGAATCACACAGTCCAACCCTCCAATCATAGAGGGAACACTGAGTCTTAGAGAAGGCAAATGACTTGTCTGAGCTTCTATAGGCAGAGCTGGCCTATGTCTCCCAGGCTCCTCCCTTCCCCACTGCTCAACCCTGCTTCTTGGGACTCTGTTGTTTCTAAAGGATCACAAGCTCCCAGAGGGCAGGCACATTTATACCCTCTGTCCCTTCCCGGACATGCATGTCCTGCGCAGAGATGACACTGTGGAGGAGCCTGTAGGCATGTGGGATGTGACTGGCCATAGCTGTCCTTGCGCTGTTGTGTTCGTGTGGCCTTGGCTTCTCAGCAGGCAGCCAGGGACCACATACAGTCCAGGGAATCCTGGGCCTCAGCTCCAGGTTCCAGTAAGAAGGTGGGGAAGAGAACAGGTTCCCTTTTCAGTCATCCCCCTGGACCTCCTGCTCTTTTTGCTGTTACAGGGGTAAGAGGCTCCATGTGGGCCACTCCAAGTCCAAGGATGAGAAGCCTTGTCCTAGGGTCCTACTTCTGCCCCAGGCCTTCTGGTCACCTGCTATCCTGTGGCTGCTGTGTGAGCTCTTGGCTGATGTGAGACTATAGACCAGGGGACTGTAGCTCTTCTCTGCTCTCTCCTTCTCTCTCTCTCCTTTTTTTTTTTTTTTTTAAAGGCACCATGAAAAATGATGATAACTGTATTCAGAATAGTCTTCATTTACAGCTTGTTCTAGGAGCTGGTTTTCCCCATGCGTGGTCATTGCTGAGTGTAGAGACAGTGGCCTTCTCCCAATCTCTCCCAGGGAGGAGGGAGCTAGGAGGCCTGAGAAGGGACAGAAAGTGTCAAGGGACAAGTGAGGCTCTCAAGTGAGGAATGACTGAGGCTCTGTCTCCGACCAGGCCCTCCTTTTTTCCTTTTTCTTTTTCGCCACAGCTCCAGAATTGTTAGCTATCAGAGCTAGTAAAATCCTCAGGACTCATCCATCCAATCATACCGTTTTACAGATGAGGAAAATGAAGCCCAGAGGGGTGAAGGCTTGGCTAGGAACCTGTCAGTTGCTCTTCCTCCAAAATCTCAGTCAGGCGTGATTCTATGCTGGATGCTGGCTTAGAACCAGTTTCCTTCTGCCCTACGCCCAGAGGGAAAGGGGAAGAAAGGAAGGGAAGAAAAGGAGGGAAGGAGGAACAGTTTTGCCATCCTTCCTTTTCAACTTCATCCATGGTACCATCAGAACTGTCTCTAGCTGGAAGGATGGAAATCTAGTCCAACCATCTCATGCTACAGGTAAAGAGACAAAAGGCCCAGAGAGAGGAAGGGACGTGTATAGTGTCACACAGGGAGACCTGGGCCAAATTCAGGTATCCTGAGTTCAACTCGCATAACTCGGTCCTCAAAGACACGCCTTTGCTTTGTGCCTTGGGCACATGACTTATTTTTCCCTGACATAAATTCTCTTCTGGATCTTCAGCATATTGTAAAAAGCCTATTGACAGCCCTGGACCTTAAAGCATCCAGAAAGCATGAAGGTCCAGCTTAAACATGGAAGCCTAGTACTATGCTGGATGTGATCACATCTGCCATCACATCTAAGTGGGAATTCACGAGTGTCAGAGCTGAAAGGGACCTTAGAGAATAGAAGTTCTGTTTCCCAGATAAGGACACTAAGGTCCAAAGGGGAAATGACTCATCCAACAGCATAGAGGGGTGGAGCTGGTCCTAGGACTCAGGTTTTCTCATCTCTTGTCCTGTTTGTTTGATTATTTGTAGTCCCCACAGTACCTAGCATTGTGCTGGCCACATAAGTTTTCTTTCCTTTTTTTTTCTGTAGCAATACTAATGACCATTTATTGCTATGCCTGGTTTTGTGCTAAGCTTGTGTGTGTGTGTACTTTGTCACCACAGACTTATAAGGGAGGTACTATTCTACAAGTGCACAAACTGAGGTGCCTGAGATAACATAATTTGACAAAAACACACAGATGAGACGTGGCACAATCAGGCTCCCACTTATAGTACTGCGCTTTACCCATACTAAAAAAGACCCGGAACCCAGAGGTCCCACCCCACCCCCAACAAAGGTGCCACAATCCCCACCACCCACCAACCCTGCTCCCCGAGTCAATATAGATGTCAGATACCTGCAGACCCAGACCGCTGACCTGTCCTCAGAGATCAGAGATCGTGGAGATGTCCTCAATAGAGGCATCCCTAGCATGGAGCCCCAAACCCTGGCTGATGCCATAACTGTCAGTATGCTCAATAAATTCTTGCTGAATGGAGTAGGAACACAGTACCTTATGTACAAGTTGCCCTTGGTAAATGTAAACGCTTTAAAGAATGCATATTTCCATTCACAGAGATCTAGTGATTTGCTTGGGTTTATCAGCTCACTTCTTTCTTGTTCTATGTTATTTTCTGCCTGAGGCTGTATTGAGGCAGAACTAGACTGTTTCCACCCCAGACACTCATTGGAGGCCCTCAGGGCCACTTAAGTATTGTCCCACCAGAGAACAAAAATGTGAGCTAGACCACTCTGGCCAGAGGGTCCCAGAGCCTCTGGAATCCTGCCCATGGATCTGAGGGTTTCCACCGTAGGAGAAATTCTGGGTGAGAGTTTGAAGGGGAGGGGGGGCACATTGGAACTGGGTATCCTGTCTGTTCCCCAAGCAATACTAGCTTCAGAGGGCATAGACCCTGGGTGAGTGAGAGGGGGTGTGGAGGAGATGGGTTTGCTGTCAGCACAGCAGTGTCCACCAAGCAGGGAGGAACATGGCTCTCTGTCCTGCTCCAAGTACTGGCCAGGACTCTTCTCATGATTCCAGGCAGGAGTAGGAGTAGCAACTCCCAGAGCCCCTAATGGTGTTGCTTAACACGCCTCATTCCCCTCCCCAGCCCTGATGCCTTCTTCTCAAAGTCCAACGTGCTTCCAACCTGCCAGGTTAAATATCTGGCTCTCCTCCAAGACTGACTTTCTTCTACCCAGAAGCCAAATTCACCATTGGGTCCAGGGTCAGAAGTTCTACATTGGGACACTTGAGGGCGTGGTTAACAGGACAGCCCCAGGACACCTGTTTCCATGGTAAATGGTCCTAGCAAGGGCCTACCCTAGTTACTCATAACAAAAGACACTTGATTCTCTGTGAGGAACTCTTAAGTTCCTTAAAGACAGATTCATTTCTATATTCCTAGCACTTACTACGGGCACTCAAGAAACATGTAGAATGAATGCAGAATTATTTAACACACACTTAGCTGAAAAGGGGAAATCTGAGGGTTAGTCAGGGCCCCATATGGTGAATTATATTAACTTCTAGGACATTTGATCACTGGGGATCAAGGTGACAGTCTCAGGGACCTCCAGAAAAGGGGGCTAGAGTGCTGGGCTTGGGAGCCCAGCTGCCCCAGGCCCTGTTCCTTGTGTTTAGGGGACAGACAGAGAGACCTAGATTTGAATCCCTGTTCTTACTTGCATGAACTCAGTGATTTGGGGCAAGTTATTTATTTCTCTCATCTACGGAATCAGAAGTGCCTAGCAGGTGTTCCATAAGACAGTCACTGACATATGTCATACCAGATGGAGGATTCTGTCTTCATGTTCTGAGATCTCAAGAGAAGAAATTCCAGTCTTCAGTATCCCAGAGTCTTTACGGAGTACCTGCTATGTGCAAGGTGATGTAATAGGTGGTGGAAAGGCAACAAGAAACATGATCTTATCTCTTTTCTCAAGTGGCTCATACTCCGTTTGGGGAGGCAAAACATAAGGATGGAGAAAGCAAAATGCCAACCCAACCCAACAAGAGACAACATAGGTTGAATAGATGTAACAGCAAATGGGTGGCACCGTCAATACAGAACAGAGTCAGGAGGATCCCTGTCTTGGAGTGACATGGGATAACTTGGTGGCTTTCTGCTCAGAGTCCATTGTCCAGTCAAAAAAATGCTCACCTTGGCTTAACCTTTTAGTACTCATTCATTTCATTTAATAAATATTCACTAAATCTTTTTTTTTGTTCCAGGCACTGCTGGGTGGAAATGTGTGGATTCTGCACTCAAGAAGCTTACAGAGGTGGACACTGAACTAATAATGCCATAAGTAGATATATATTTACAAATTGTTGTCAGAACCAATAAAAGCATATAGAAAGTTAGTTCTGGAGATGGGGTTCAGGAATTAGCATTTTGAACAAACTTCTCAGTTAATTTGTACAAACTCTAAAGCTTAAAAACCACTTTTCTGGGCCAGATACAGATTTCAGTGAGAAAATCAGAAAGGGTTTAAACCCTCTCTTTGATTAGACTTGTGTTCTAAAAACAGTCACTCTGGTTTGGGGAGAAGGCTGGGATGGGTGCAGGGAGTTGACTAATTGGGGAGGCAGATATAGTATCTGAGCTGAGGTGTGATTTGGCTTAGTACAAGGGGTGGGGCTGTAGATGTGTCTGGGGCTGGAGAGGGAACTGATTTATGAGACACTTTGTAGAAACAATCTGTCATTTACTCCAGAAATATTTATGTATGTCACTTACTTTTTATTAGATGATACATGATAGTTGTAAAACTTCAGGCATACAGGAAATGATAAATGAGAAAACAAAGGTAAATATTTGGTATTTATTCTCCTGGCTTCTTTCTATACACACATACTCAGACATATGGGTCTAGTTTGTTGTTTACAACAACGGAACAATTCTATAGTTACTAGTTTGAATCCTGATTTTCAAGAAAACAATATAGCATAAGCATCTTTTCAGGTCATTATGGACATATCATTTTTAATGTCTGGATAGCATTCCACTGAATGAATGTGCCCTAGTTTATTTGCCAGTCCTTTACTACTGATGGATATTTAGGTTGTTTCCAACTTTTCACATCATTATAAACAATCTCTTTCCTTCCATATTCATTTTTGGAGACATATTTATTTCCTTAGAATAAAATTTTGCTAGTGGAATTACTGGACTATTGACAAACTGTCTAGGTTTAACCACACGTATTCATATGGTGTCCTAAGGAGATTTGCAGATGAGAATGGCACCAAAGACAGGTTGTAGATAAGGAAGGCATCAGAGACCCTCTTCTTCCTTTTGAAGGCCTTGGACTCTTACAACCATACCCTGGCTTTTCCCAATTTTTTTTTCCCCCTGACACGGATGTAGTGTGTGAGGTCAGAGCTCAAGATTTGTCCCAGCCATCCATCCCCAGCCTGGCATCTTGGCTGGGGCCTCCGAGGACTCCCCTAGCCCCTAGTAATCTGCCCCCCCTCCCCCCCGCCAGGTCCCCTCCCCCCCACCGCAGTAGGGCGTGTTAGGAAGAAGCTTAGGCAGGCGACGATTGCACCATCCACGGTTTGAAAAGGAAGTCGAGGAAGCGCGGGGAGGAAAATCAGGTGTCCCAAAGGCTGAGCCCCAGCAGTCAGACCCGGCCGCCTGCAGCACTCCTTCCAGCACTATTCGCTGGGCTCGGATCCCTGGCCTTCCACCCCTTCCCAGCCAAGCTCTACGCCGGGTACCAGCCCTTTAAGGAGCTGTTCCAGTGGCGCCGCTGGCCCCGCCCTGCAGGGAGGGCCTAGCGGGAGGGGAGGGGTTGGTGGTAGATGAAGCGGCGGGAGGCAGGGGGGGGGGAATGTCTATTTTTAGCTTTGGGTCGGGTCACGTGACGGGAGTGACGTCTCCGAATGTTGTTGTTGGTGGCGGCGGCGATCGGAGCCGGAGGAGCCGCCGCAAAGATGGAGGAGCCGTCGGGGAGGCGCTGCCGCTGCTGCCGCTGCCACTGCTGCTGTCGCCGCCGTCCGCGAAGCTGGAGCTCGATCCACAGGGGGTGAGCTCACCGCACCACCCGGATCCCACTTCCCTCGGGCCCCCGGGACGCGAGGCGGCGCACCTTCTTCTGCCGTCGCTGTCCGCGGGCGCCCCCCGCGCGCGCGCTCCGCGCTCCTCACCCCGCGCCCCCTTCCTCCCAGTTCCTGGTGCTGGCCGGCGTCCCCCGGGAGCATCGCCAGCCCGGGAGCTGGGCCTCGGGGTTACTGCGCGCGCCCCTCCCCGCCCCTCCCCGCCCCTCCCATGCAGGGGCGCCTTCCTGCAGGTAAGGGAAGGGCCCACCTTCCCGTGACCCGCAGTCCCAAATGGCCTGAACACGGCCGGATCTGTCTGATTTGCCCCCTACCGAGTGGCGCATGTTGGGTTGCAGAGCGATTTTGAGTCCTGCACCCAGATTCTATGCAGACCCCTCTTCGCTGGACACCCCTTTCTGGGTACTCTGAGGAGCGCTGCTCACCTCACAGAGCTTCTACCCAGACCTAAGAACGCATTCTTCATTTTGTGTCCTTGAGTTCGTGCAAGAGGAGGGGGCCTACGGGCCCACCTTACTTATCTCTCCCATTATTCTCATCCACTCCCCCGTGAGGCCTTACTGCATTTGTTCCCACCCTCTTTTCCCGTCTGACACCCTGAAGCCAGAGAGAGAGAGAGAGAGAGAGAGAGATTGAGATTCGAGCCCCTGGCTTCTGGCCTGGGGTGGATGCCCCTCATTTTTCATCCTGGGTCCGTATCTCTTGGAGGCGGTGTTATTGCCTGTGTCTTTTAACTTGGGGGAGGCTGCTTTGCTAACTCACCCTTCTCTGGGGCCCTGGGGAAGATGAGACTGGTTGGGTGATAAGTAATTCATCTGGGAGTCTGGTTGGTGGGGGGGAAGAAAGGAAGATGAGGGTGCCCCGTTTTGGGGGAGGTGGTGACCACCTGATACCCCCACTGTTGGCCGCCTGAGATGAGGGGATGAGTAGCAACTGCAGTTGCTTTTGGGGGATGCTCAAGTGACCACTGTTCTTCTGGAGCTTGGGAATTAGCTTTGGCTATTGAGGGTGGTGATTGGCTTCAGGGTCCAACTGGGAGGGGAGAATGGAGCCAGATCATAGGAACAAAAGGAGGCAGAGGATGGGAGATCCAGGAGTCTTGGCCAGTGAGACTCGACCAGACTGACTTGCAGGACTTGAGCCAGGGTCTGCGTCTTGCCTGAGCCTTTCCAGGTTCACAGGATATAGGCTGAGAGAGGGTCCTCAGTCTGTGTTCCAGGTACCAGGGCCTTTGAGGCTCCTAGCTTGGAGATGCTGGGCTAGGGATGGTGGGCAGGCCATGTTGGGGGCTGCCTCCTTCTTCATTCCAGTCTTCCCTCCTTCCTCTCCCTCCTAAACACAGAGCTTGGGGAGATCTTGATTTGCCTCCTGCCCCTTCTCTTGAATCCTCTCTTTGCTCTGTCCCCCCTTGGACTTGGATCTGGGCCATGTCTTGACAAGGCAGACGGGGGTCTCTCTGAGTTAGAGGAGTGGGCCCCCAGTACCTCCACTCCATCCTGTATGGTCACCAGGGGCCAGAGAGACAAGATACCAGGTGCAAGTTACTTGGGGGCAAGGATGGAGGACGTTAGCTCTATGCCAGCCTTTCCTTGCTCCCCAACATTTCCTCCTCTGTGGCTGGATCCCGTAATTTGGGGGGGGGGGCAGCAGTATCACATGCCCCACCCCCTCTAAGTAGCTGCAGAGACAAAGGTTTGCTGTCCTTTCCCTAGGGGTGGCATCTTAGCTGTGTGTTTATAAATGGGGCCCAGGATGGGGGGGGTAGTTTGTGTTTCTGCTTAAGGGGGAAGGGGGACCTGCTATAGAAGCTGGGGGGGGGGAGTACAGTCGGTGCTGAAGTACCAGCTGCTCTTTAATAATTAATTCTTCCTACTCACATCCCTTTCAGGAGGGATGTCTGGAACACTGCATCAGGCTCAGCCAGCCTGCTAGAGGATGCACTCCTGTTGGTGGGGGGGGTGGGGGGTGGGGGAGAAACTACAAGGGGGGGCGGTTCTTGGCATTTTTGGAGCACTGTCGCTTGCTCATGAATGAAAACCTGATGCAGCCTGTGAGGGGGCCTGTTGTAGCCTATAGTCGACTTTGGCTAATTAAACTTTCTCTGCCTTTCTTCTCCCTGACCCCACCTCACCCCAGCCCCTGGCCCAGCCCTCTCTTGAATGGGGACCCTGTCTGGTAGTGCTGGGAGGGGATATCATTCTGCTTGAGGTTTTGGGGCAAACAGACCAGGTCTTCTGCCCTCTGCCTCTGCCTCTTCCCTCCCTCCCATCTCAAGGCCCCCCCCCCCTTTTTTTTTTCTAGAAATAGCAGCCTCCTCCATCTGGTTTGTGCAGATGCCTGGAGCTGCGTCTGAGCAGACAAACAGAAATGGGCTGATTGCAAAAATGAATTTGTCAGCCTGGTGCCTTTTTTTCCCCTTCCCTGTTGCCTCCCCGCCCTTCTCTTCGTTTGGGGCCTGAACATCCAAGTCAGCTACCCCTCATGGCTCTGATAATCCCAGGCTTCTGGTGGCCCAATTTGGGGAAGGTACAAGGCTGTGGAAGCTCTGGGAGGCTGGGGAAAATGGTCTCCCATGTCCAAGTCAGGGGAGGTCCTTTGCGCCTTGGGATGGGATGTCTGGGCTTGTAGCTTTCTGATGAAGTCTTTGGGGTAGATATAAGATTGTGGGCAATTTTAGGTTCACAGGATTTGGTTCCGACAGCTCACCTGGCCGCCTGTGACCTGGGGAGGGATCCTGGCCACAGTGCTCAGAACTTGGGCCTGCCTGTAGCAGGGCCAGAGCTGGTATGTTCCAAGGTTGCCAGGTGGTGCTGGTTCCAGAGAGGCCCTCAAGTGGACACCTGACTCCCCAGGAATTCTGAGGGAGTTGTTTGAGGGACAAGATCCCTGCAGGGCAGCACTATAAACTTGTGGCCTTTGGGGCATTACGTTACTCTGTATCTCCCTCACTTGTCTGCCCGTCTCTTCCCACCCTCTGCCAGAGTTTTTATTGCTCATGAATGGGGTGTGGGGGGTTTTTGCCTTAACTGCCCTGGCTTAGCCGTGAGCTTGTAGGGTGAACTGCTTCCTCATTCCTTGCCCTGCCATCCTGGCTGGACGTTGGAGGTGGGTTTGGATCCTGGGGTCTGACTGAGAGAGTTGATGGGATGGGGACAGGGCCCTGGGGGTCTGCTTACTTATGCCAAGGAAGCTGGGCTGCTCACTAATTTGCCATTCAGGAGCCACACAGCTCTTGGTCCCCCCAATTGCCCACTGAGACCCTCGTATAACAATAGCCAGCACTGATTTTTCTCTGCAGAGGAGGGACCAAATAGCTCAGGTTTTAACCATCACGCTGCCCTTTTTCCACTTCATGCCCCACCCCAGACAAGAATCTACCCTTGTCCTGATTAGGCAGTGAATGCTGCTTTGTTTCCCATGGAGGCCCCTGTTCCCTGGAAAGGCTTAATGGGGGCATTGGCAGACACACTCTACAGGTGGACAGGGTCCAGGGGTCTGCTGCATCCTGCAGGGAGGGGAGGAATCCTGAGCTCTTGGGTGTTCTAGGAACCCCTCTTTTTCTCCCCAGGGGGTGAGGATGATGGGGGCTCAGGACGGATATTGACTTAGTTTTTGTACCTTTGAGGCTGTGCCCCTTCTGAGCATCCTGCTGTGGAGGTGTCTTTTATTAGGCAGATGGGCTGGGCCACTTGGGCTGTTGGGAATCGTGGGAATTTCTGATACTGTGTACCACAGCCCACGGGAAAGGGTGTGAGCAGGACTGGGCGCCAGCCCGGGTGGGCACGGGCTGGGCACGGGCTGAGCTGCCTGCCCACGCTGGCCCTGCCACAGCACCAGCAGCTCCACCTGCTGCATTCCTGAGGTTGGCCCCAGCCCTGCAGAGCCTCTTTTGTCCTTGCCCCACACCTGTGCCTGTTGGGAGCCATTCAGCCCCTTCACTCTGCCTCCTCCCACCTCCCCAATCTGAGTGCACCTTTCTCCAGCTACAGAGTCCAAACCCTGTGGGTAAGAGCAAGCAGCAAGTAGGCCTATGAAGACTTGAAGTCTTCCTAGTGGGTGTGCATGCATGTATGGGCATGTGTGCATGTGCGTGTGTGTGTTCTGTGTCCCCGCCATGGCTGACTGCAAGGCTACTCTGCTCCATATGGACCCTACTCCTGGGAATCCTTGATGAGAATTCAAGGCTTACAGAGAATTTATCTTGCCAGGAGGTGGGGCTATCCAGAGGCAGGGCTGATTGCCGGTTCCTGGCTGGGAGCATTGTTAGAGCTTAAAAACATCCATCTCCTCTCAGCCTCATCTGATCACTTCCTGCTACCTCAATTTCACTGGGTATTAGAGGGCTTTCCTTCATTTGGAAGAAAATGAATGAGATCATGTCTGGGGTGGAACGTGGGCCATTTAGGGATGGGCTCGGGGTGGGTGAGTGTGTAGTATCTGAGGCTTGAGGACTAGCTCTAGGAGGAGTGGGGACAGGTTGTCAAACTCATGGTCTTTTAATCCTGGGACGTCCTCTATTACTATATTGGCCTTGGCAGGCCTACAGCTGGGCCTTTTGGTGCCTTTGTACAAACTGGAAAAATGTGTCCCTTATTCTGATTGGACTCGACTGGGTGACCCATAGCCTGGCAGGTAGACTATAGGCTGGATTTCAGACCTTGCACAAGGGACAACCTGCACAACACACACAGAGCCCTGGGTTTCGGCCCTGGACCCAAGTTTGGGGCCGCTGGATGTGGGGTGAACACCTCTGCCTTTCCAAATTCCTGGAAACAGCGTGGGTTATGTGTAGAAGAGGGTTACCCTCTTTCCCTGACCACTTGTTAAGTGGGGGAGACCAAGATAGAAGCACATCACATTTTAAGAGTGGGCACAAGGATTAGAGAGTAGGAGGAGGTGACACTCACCTGAGAGTTCCAACTCAGGCTGCTGGGGCTGGGATACTAGTTTCTCCCATAACCAGGGACTCCAGCTCAGCCCTGCATCTCCCCACTGCTGTGGACAGAGTTCGAAGCCTCCCTGCACTTTCTCCTTTGTGCACATCCATTCCCACCTGGGCACCCTTGGGAGCCTATCAGGTCTCTCCACCTGGCGGTGGGCACTGTCATTTGAAAAGGAGTTGATTTGGGTGGGACTACTGTAGCCATTTCCCTTCCCTCGAGTGCTGGCGGCCTCACAAGTTAGAAAGAGAAGAAACCAAGGTTGGGTCCAGTTCTGCCGATTTCCTCCGTGCCCCTGGGCAGTTGTCCCTCCTCTTTTCCCCAGGTGTAAACTGACCAGCTCTGAGGTCTTCTGCAACTCCCAGATTCCTGAGTTGGGGACCTCTAACCCTGCTCCATCTCTCCCCAGGGATGCCGTTTTGAGTGCCTGACTGCCTCCTCGCCCCGAAGGATGGCCTCGGATGGGCATTAGAGGCACAGCGGCCCCGGGCTCCTGTCCCGTCCGTCTGTCTGTTATCGTCTGTCTTTCTTGACACCACCGCAGCTCCATTCCCTCCCGTCCCAGCCCCCAACGCCAGCTTCCTGCAGGCCCAGAGCCGGCATGAACTCTCCCACCGACTCGGGTAAGAGCTGGGAGGCTGGAGAAGGGCACCCCGGGGGGCTTTGGCTGCAGTGGGCTGTGCATGTTTAGAGCCTAGGCCAGTTTGAGCTGTAAGGGAACAAGGGGGTCAGGAGTGGAGAAGCATTGCAAGAAAAGACAGAGGTGAACCTGAAGTTACGGATCCTGGGTTACACCTGAGAATCGATGGGTCCATAGTCTGGACTGGCCCTTGGAGGTCATGGGTCCAGCTCTGTCCTCATGCCTACCTTCTCAACTAGGGGGCCTTTAGCTTTAGCTGTGTCCTGTCCTGTTCACCAAGGCCTGAGAGGGGGCGTGGAGCCCTGAGCCTCTCTGGGCGGTCTGGAGATGCTGTTGGAAGAAGATCCTACAATAGCTGAATGCCAAGCTTCCTTTTTGTGGTGGTGGCTCTCTCCCTGGTGGCGTGGTTCTCTGTGTCCCATACTTTCTTCTCAGGGGAGGTTTGCGGGGTCTTTGGCCTTGGTCTGTGTTGGGGTGTGTGGCATTGGGGTGGGTTAGAAGACTCTTGGCTCTCTCCTTTGAGTCAGGTACACTACCCCCTTTTCTCCTTGGGCCCTAGACATGGTAGATGCCTAATTTGGGGTCTTGACTCTGAGATTTCCTATTCCTCTCTGCTCTTAGGAGCCTGCCTCAGGCTGCCAGAAATAGTCTCTGGGTGGGACGCAGGCAGCTTTCTGTGTGGGTGGGTCTGGGTGTATGCCCATGACGATGTGTCCAAGTGGCCTGAGCTGGACCCTCAGGAGTTTCACAGGAGGGTCATGGGTCAGTGTGGTCGAAGTAATAACTGCCTTCTCCCCGTGGCTGTCGTCTTCTGTACAGTCTTAAAGGGTCAGAGCCTTTCTTGCTCAACAAGCCTATCCTGTGCCCCACATCTTTGTCTGTAGAGGTGGAGGGGTATTGTTTCTTCTTTTGGAGATAGGGAAACTAGCCTAGCGATGAAAACCCATATGCAGGAGAGACAGAAGCAGCACCAGGGAGGAGTCCAGGCCCTTTCTCACCTCCTTCCCCTTTGTCAGTTTGCTGGACTGGTGCTTTCTGTTGTGGGGCCCCGGTGCTGACGATAGGTGGGAGATGCCCTGAGCAGGGTCTTGGGGGGTCCAGCAGACTCAGGAAATCTGGAAGCTGGTGGGGTTGTTTGGCTTTGTGCCATTTGTTTTGGTCAAGGCTGCGCCCCCTTTCCTTCCTTTCCCTTCCCAGCACGACATGCCCAGGGCACAGACTGCAGGCAGAGTAGCGTGCCAGCTGGAGGAGGCTGGACTCCTGAGACTCACGCAGTCAGCTCTGCCTGATGAGCTCCCTCCTGCAGGGGTGGTGCTTCCCTCTCAGATCCTCCCACTTTTGCCCTTGCCTTCATTCCACCTGTAGGGGCCGTGCCAGCTGTTAGCCGTGGAGAGGTGTGTGTGACTCCCATGCTGGAGGGTAGGCTGTTGAGCTCTGACTTCCTGCTTCCTCCTCTGAGACTGGGCTGGTGAAGGGAGAGGAGAGGCCTGGTGGGTTCTCATGAGTCCCTTGGCCATCTCAGCTAGACACTGCCCCCTGGCAGAGTCAGTTGTGCCTGGGAGTAGTGCCATCTGAGCTACTATGCTGACCTGTCTAGGAGCCACCTCCACTCACACCAGGCCTGGGGTCTAAGCCATGGCCAAGGGAACAGAGCTGCCCAGAGGCATCTGCTGATGGCTTGGGAAGGACATTTCCCTTAAGAAAAGGGTAAAATAATCAACCTTGGATTGATGAGGTCACTGGGTTGCCTTTTCAGATTCTGGTGTTCCCAGTTCCCCTTGCAGCTACTTCTGCCAGGGTTGGCAGGAGTGTGGTAGTAGCTGGAGGCTTCCACCAGCCCAGGAGGCAGGCAGCCTGGGAGCTGCTGCTGAGCCCTGCCAGGAGGAGCCTCCTGAGTGGGGCCTGTAGAATTGGCTGTGCCTTCTGTCTGGCCTTCCAGCTCCCCCCAGTAGGGGGAGATGCTGTCTTCTCCTGTGTGGGAAGGAGGGAGAGAAGGAGGGGACTAGGGACTGGGGACCTCATTTTAGGTCTATGGAGAGGCCTCAGAACTGGGGTCATTCCTTGGGAGCACCCCCGCCCCGAGGCCTTTCCTGCTGAGTTTTCCTGGGCTCCAGGACTGGCTCTCCCACTTGTGGTTAGAGCTGCTCTGGGGACAGCCACCTCCACACAGCTCGTCCTCTTCAAGGGGCCTGGCATCTGCTATTCCCAGAGCTCAGGGTGGCATCTGGGTTGGGGCTGCAGGTGCCTTGCGCCAGGCAGAGCCTTGGATACCATGTGCCTTTGGA
The DNA here is from genome assembly GCA_026230045.1 of Corynorhinus townsendii. NCBI lineage: Eukaryota > Metazoa > Chordata > Mammalia > Chiroptera > Vespertilionidae > Corynorhinus > Corynorhinus townsendii. Next base: position 14,861,432 of record JAPDVU010000009.1, read on the forward strand.
CTTCACAGAAGTAAAATGAAACCACTAATTGTAGCTGGACCCTGTGGTGTCTGCTTCCCCTGTGGATACCCTTCGGAGAGGCCCAGGAAGAACAAGGGACCACGAGGCTGGGAGAGAGGTGGGCACGATGAGAATGGTTAGTCCTCAGGGCCTGGGTGGCCCCGCCCCTGAGCACTCCCACCCTCTCCCGAATCCCCAAAGACTGGTTCCTCTTTCCTTAGGACACAGAATAGCACTGTTTTGGGGTTCCCCTAAACTTCTCTCAGTGCAGGAGCTTTCCTATTTGATAAGTCCTTGCTGACTACATCCAACATGTGAGACCCTGAGCTCAGCTTGTGGGAAAACAGAAAAATAGAAGGCGGTTCATCTCTGCTCTCAGAGCAAACAAGCAAGTGAGAGGGAGTTCTGGGTGAGGGGCGGCCGGTAGAGACTCGAGGCTGCTTACTTCTGGGGCTTAACTCCCCTTCCTGGGTAGTGGGAGCTGACCAGCTTACCTCCAGAGTGGGCCAAATGCCAGCCTTTCACCTGATTTCTCTCTTTTCCCGTCCCGGGTAAAGGCAGAGCGCATTGAGTGGGCTGCCTGCTTCCCTGAGGAGTCCACTCCTGGTGTCTGGCTTCTCTTCAGGAAAAAGGGGGCTTGAGGAGTTAGGCTTTCTTTATTTTTCTGGCACTGATCACTTTTGCTCCCCTCAGTGGGATTGAAGGACTGGCAGAATCTGTCCCTTGCCTGGGGTTGACCCGAGACCCGGGACCTAGGCCTGCTCTGGTCACTGCCCTGTCTTCTGTGCTGTTGCCCAGAGGAGAGGGCAAGAGTGAGGCCCACCATGTGAACCAGTCTAGATGTGGCAGGGCCCCAGGAGAAGGCAGCCAGGCTCCTTATCCACAGCGTGGGAGGGAGACAAGCTTTATGACAACACCTGCCTGCCCAGCACCTCCCAGCATACTCCACACTTTCTCTCCTTCCCTTTCCCAGGAGGGAGGGAGGGAGGGCAGCTGCCCCCTCCTTTCTTGGTGACCAGAGAAACTGGGGCATGGGCGTGGGGTGGAGCCAGGAACCTCGGCGTCCTGCCTCCCAGTCTCCAGCTCGGGCTCTGCCTCTAAGCCCCTGGGGAAGGAGCCAGCCCAGAGGAGGAGAAAGTGGGTCAATGCCAGTGGAGGCTGGGGGTCTGGGAAGTGGACTCCTGTTGTCACTTCTCCACTTAGGGGCCCCCAGCGCCTCTCTGTGCTCACTATAGATCGGGGTCTGCTTGACTTCCTCTTCCCTGCTCCATCTTTCCAAAGGGATTGAAGGCTTAGAATGGGATGGTGGGAGGAGGCAGGGTCAACCCTGAGGGGATGTGAAGATGCCAAAGTAGGTGTTTATGTTTTCCCCCGGGCTTGGTTTCAAATGAGAGGGTTCAGCCAGCACCTAGCATGAGACCTGGCATATGGCAGCTGCCAGGCGATGCCAACGGGCTCCAGCATGACTGGGCTCAGAGGGCAGGAGAAAACTGGAGGGCAGGCAGGCCTAATGTCTCTAGGACCCCAGGAAAGCTGGCACCCCACACTCCATCCGGGGCGCTCTTGGGTCAGCCCTTGGCTTTCGTATTATGCACAAAGCCGACCTTATTTTCTTCCTTTAGGCCAGGCCCCACCCCAGTCTTGGGGTCCAGGAAATGGAAGCCTGGAGGAGCACAAGGAGCCAGGAATTGGGTTCCCTTTCTCGAGATGTAGGGGGTTAGGAGGCCTGACCCAAAGCCTCCGAGGGACGGAACAAGGTCATGGGGCTTCTGAGGGGATGGTGCTGGCGCCGAATGAGGCTCATATGCCCCATGTTTGGTGGGTGCTCTGTAAGGTTTGTAAGGTGACACGTGGGATGAGTGGGGATGCAGAAGAAACATGAACCACCAGGAAAGGGGCGATAGCGCAGGAAGGATTGAGGTTAGGCATTAGGAAGATGTTGTTGCATCATTTGAATCTCAGAAGTGAAAAAAGAGACTTGCCTCCATCCCAGTCCTCCTCTCTTATTCCCTTGGAACTGCACTGAGGACTGTCTGGCTGTGTCTGACACTTCCCTCCCCACTTCTTGCTGTTACTGTAAATCATAACAGTGCTGGGCATTGCCCTAAGCCCCTGGCTATGGCCACTTCTGGATACCCAGTCTCCTGGGTGCTCCTGTCTTCCCTAAGAAGAGAGTTTTCTCCTTAGGTTTCTGGCTGCTCCAGGTCCTGGAGGTCTTGGTTGGAATCATTATAACTGGCGACTTCCTCTCTTCCAGAACAGGGCTCCCCTGACGGACTCTCCTGTGCCTGGGGCAGGCAAGAGAGCCAGGACAGGGCTAGCCAGCCCTTCCGGTTGCTCCCAGTGTGGGTGGGTGGAGTCCTAGGTTGGGAGGGGCTATTTCTGGGCTCCCTTGAGTCTGCTGCCTGTCACCCCATTGAGGAGACCTTGGCCTTCCCTTCTTGTTTAGAGAACCTGGTTGGCCAGGATGAGTTTGTGTTTGGGGGTGGTAAACAAGGTCCTGTGACCTACCTTGGGGTGTCCACCAATTTCAGACCCCTGTGGGGGTCCTGCTCTATCACCATTTTTCTAGAATCTGCCTTGGCTAAGAAGCTGAGGCTCCAGATATTTGTTTAGGTCCTGTTCTCCCTTATCCCCCAAATATACATCTTGCCAGCCAGTCTGTAGCCTGGGAATGCCCACCTCTGCCACCTCCCCTGTCAGTGTGCACCCCACCTGAGGCAGGAGGCACCTTTGCTGTCCCTGGCTGGCAGAAGCTGGTGGGAAGATGGGCTTCAGGACCCACAGCCACTGTGTCCTTGGTTGGCCAGCTCCCCCTGGGCTCCCGACAAGAGGGTGAGGTCATCCAGTCCAGGGAGAGGACAGGTGTCCCTGGCTCCATGCCTGGAGTTGGGGGCAAGAAGGGGCCAGGAGGGGGCTCCAAAATAGCAACTGTGACATCAGGAAGGGGGAGGGGGACACAGACCCAGGAATAACCAGGCTATTAAAAGGCTCCAGTGAGGTCAGGGGGCCAAGTGGGATCTCTGTACCAGTGGGAAGCACAATCTAAGGAGAAGGAATGGGCCAGCAGTGGGCAGGGTAGGTAGGTATGGCCAGTTCTCATAGGGCACCAGCCCTGGGTCCCAGTAGCACCCCAGAACAGGAGCTGTTCTGTCAGGTCTGGGACTGGTGAGAAAGGCTGGATGCTGGCAGCTTCTTGATTCTTCTTAGAGGTCCTCCAACCTCAAGTTTATTCCTACCTGGGTACCTGTTAACGGGAACCCTGGGGCAGCTTCGCTTTGTTGTGCAGGAGGTAGTGGGCTGTGGTAGTTGGCGCTTAGACAGTCTGGCCCTACCATTTAAGCAGTTATATGACCAAGGGTGAGTGACTTCATCTCTCAGTGCCTTGGTTTCCCCAT